>CM033802.1:35511417-36711417 GCA_019656835.1 Rhododendron ovatum
TTGAGTCAGAATGGTGGATCGTCATTGCTGATGACTTGAACCACTATTCAATGGACGGTGGAACATCATTCATGTTTATTCGAACCGTCGTTGAGTCGACACGATGGATCATCAATGAGGATGATTCGGACCATCGTTAGGGATGGCAATTTGAACCGAACCGATGGGTACCCGAACCGATAACCGAAATTATCCCCGAACCATAACCGATATTTTCCCCGTGGGAACGGGTATGGTTGGCACACAAGATAACCGAACGGGTTTCGGTTCGGTTTTGGTTCAGCTGATACCCAAACCGATACCCGAACCGAACCGAACCCGAACTGAACCGAATTAGTAAATTACAAAATTACCCCTACTTATATATATACACATACGTTTAAGGTTTTTGCAGTCCTATTTGGCTATTTTCATTTCTCACTTCTCAGTGAGGGAGAGGCGGCGATTTAGATCTCTCTCTCTCTCTCTCTCTCTCTCTCTCTCTTTCTCCCCGACCTTGAATCGGCCTCTCTCAATCTCTCTCTCAACGACCACAGCGCGTAAGTGAGGGGATCGACTGGAACTTCCTGTGCCAGATACCTTCGTCGCCGCCGCTCTTGCTGCTCCGGTTGGATCGACTGTGATATCTCTCTCTCTCTCTCTGGTGCATTTGCCATTTTTGTGATTGATTGTCATCGATTTTTTACTGTTTGTGTATTTTTGGTACGATTTGTTTGGTAAGACTATGGAATTTATATGTATTTTTCTTGTTTGGTACTTTGGTGCATGTGTAACCGAGGATTTGTGAAAGTTGGGACTCTGATCTGTTCTAGTCTTCTTCTATTCTAGTCGGTTACCCATTCGGTTCGGGGATTACCCGAAAACCGAATGGTTCGGAGATGGTTTCATTTTTCCCTCCCCGTTCGGGGATCGGGGCGGATCTGAGCGGAACTTCGGGTTCGGGGATCGGGGACGGAAAACCCAATTTCCGCCCCGAATGCCCCGAATGCCATCCCTAACCATCGTTGGTTTGGACGGTGGATTATTGTTGAGGATGATTCGGACCATCCTTGAGTCGAGACGGTGGATCATCAATGAGGATGATTTGGGCAATCGTTGATTTGGACGGTGGATTATTGTTGAAGATAATTCGGACCATCGTTGAGTCGGGATGGTGGATAGTCATTAAGGATGATACAAACCATCGTTAATTTAGATGGTGGATCATCATTGATGATGATTCGGACCATCGTTGAACTGAACGGTGGATCATCATTTAGGAAGATTCGAACAATCATAAAGTCAGGATGGTGGATCATCATAGATTTGGATAGTGAATAATCCAGAAGGATAATTCAGACCATCGCTGATTTGGCTGGTAGATCATCATTGAGAATCATTCGGATAATCGTTGAATTGGATGGTGGATCATCATTGAAGACGATTCGAACCATCGTTGAGCCGGGACGTTGGATCATCATTAAGGATTATTCGGACCATCGTTGAATGAAACGGTGGATCAACATTGAGGATGATTCAAATCATCGTCGAGTCAGGATGGTGTATCATTATTGAGAACGATTCTGACCATTGTTGATTTGGATTGTGTATCATCATGAAGGATGATTTGACTTGTACTTGAAACCATTAGTCATTTTTTAGTTGACTTGTACTTGAAAGACTTGATATTTGACTTGTACTTTATTATTATTTTAATGAGGAGAATCCTAGCCTTTTTATTTAATTGGGGTACTTGGTACCACACCTAATTTAATATAGGGCTTTTGTCACATACTTCAAAGGACTTTGATTATTTTAATATAAAAGTTTCCTTTTAACTATTGTCCATTGGACAATAAAAGTTAAGGAATTTATTATCCATTGGGTAAAAGGTTTAATCTTTCAACCAAGTACAAGGGTTTTAATAAATTAGTCTTTTCTAAAAACCCATGGGATGATGTACCAATATTTTATTATGAAAATACTTATTAGCCTTAGTAGCTTTTAAGGCCTAAGATTCTTAAAAATACTCTTATATTATTTTATATTGGGATTTTGTACCCAATTGGATTGATTTTTCATCTTCCTAGAGTACATTAATACACTAGTTTAATCCAACATGTGCCTAAATTGTAATTCTTTATTGGATATTTGATTTTGTGAATCTTGTACTTTGTATCTTTATATTATATACATAAGTATATATATATGTGTACTTTTGCAAGAGAGAGAGAGAGAGAGAGGAGAGGGCCAAGAGAGAGAGAGAGAAAGAGAGAGAGAGAGAGATGGGCCAAGAGAGAGAGATAGATAGGAGAGAGAGAGAGAGATTTTGTTGTACCATCCTTGATCTTCCTTATTCTTTCAAATCCTTGGGTGAATCTTTTTCCTAGCCAAACTTGACTCCCATTTGTACTTCTAGGATTGTTTAATACCCAAATCTTGTACCATTGTCTCCTTCTTTCCAACAAATCTTCCAAAGATCAAATCTTAGGACAATCTTAGCCATGCAAGTCTAATACCCTAACCCATTAAGCTTTCAATCAAGTTTGACAAGTGAAAGATTGAGTTATGGAGCAAATACATGGAGGATTTAGAGAGAGAGAGGGCCGGCCATTAGAGAGGGAGAGGGAGCCAAGATTTTTCCTATAAATAGGACCCCATTCCAAGCATTTCAACTCACACCTTCACCTAGCAACTTCTCTCTCTAGAAAAATCTTGTTCTTTCTTTGTTCTTGCTTAGTTCTTCCTTGTTCTTGAGTTGTTCTTGAGTTCTTCAAGAAACTCAACCTAAACCGCCACCCGACCACCCTTCGATCCATAAAGTAGAGTAGCGTTAGTCAAGAAGAAGTTTCGAGAGAAATCATTCTCTTTTGAAGCTCCCGAAGGCATACCGTAGGAAGTTACTCCGTTCGACCACCGACTAACCTTCCGTAGCCGACTACCGCCAAGAAGTAAGGAGGATCTCCTTGTCTTCCATCCCAAGTATAAAGTAGGAATTCCTTATCTCTATTCCTAAGTATAATGTAGGCACCCATACTTACTCGATGAATACGTAGGTTATTTACCATGTGAATCGAAGTATTCGTATTTTGATCTTTCACAGAGTTTGAGTTGCATATGTGAATTGAATGTGTTACTTGTGGTGTGATAAAGCATAACTGATTTCACTCCAAGGGCGTCCGTACATGTGGCGTTGTGCTTGAATAAAGCATAAGTGATACACTCCAAAGGCGTCCGTACATGTGGCGTTATGCTATAAGTGATGATTTAGCATGATAAGTAGTATAGAATTGGATGATCTTGTTAGTATGTTTCATGCTTACCGCGGAGTCTTTGCATGTAAATGAGACACGAGAACCGAGAAAGTAGAAACATGGCACCTAGGGTGTGGTTAATGAAAGGAAATGTTTTTCGAGGAAGAAAATATTTTGAAACTACATAATGACCAGTTTTGGGAGGCATTATGTGAGTTGTGTGTGTGTGTGTGTGTTCGGCTCCGAAATGTGGCTTGAGGACTAAGCGGGCGTGCCAAGACTTGTCGCGTCTAACGTAAAGGATTGAGCGTCCCTTTTCTGACTTCTAGATCTGAGAGGGCGATAGTGCTGCAACCTAAGGGCTGGATTGCAGTGAAGGTCCGTGGTTTTGCCTCTTTGTGCGAGGAATTAATAATTTCCTAACCGTGTAGGAAAGAAAGTAACAGGGTAGAATTACTTTACTATATCGTAATAATAATGTAGGGATGAAGAGAGATATGAATAACTTTATTATGTTTCGTAATATAAAGTTGGGGTACAAGAGAGATAGAAACCCGAATTACTTGGTGAAGTAATTGAGTGAGGGTGAGAAAATAGAGATAGTTGCTTCGCTGGGAAGGCTTTGGTTTTAAGCGTTGAGCTTGATTGGTGTGGGAACCCTTTTTTCTCCTTGTCTTCTAATATTTATAGGCAAGGGTCTTCGGCTTTGCATGTGTATTTTCCAGCCTTGCTCTTGTGGTGCCAAGTGTCCCATGATGTAGTCTTCCATTCATGCACCTTGAGAACGAGGGAAGTTATTAACGGTTACGAGGAGTTGCCGAACGGTATTTGTCATCATGGGCCATTTTTTTATTCCCTTGATTCATGCCACTAACAGATCATGGGTCCAAATGGCCTTTACAAAGAGTAGTTGCTTCGTGGGCGGTTGAGCAGTTAGTGGGCTATTTCCATGTCCTATTTTCATGGGCGTCAGAGGATAATGGGCCTATTTCTTCTCCTTCTTTTGTGGGTGGCAAAGAACTCCCAGCCATTTGACTCGGTCAAATGGCTTTCACCAGGCAATACTTCCTTATTTCTTTCCACTTTTCATGGGTCACTTGGGTAATGGGCCACTTAATCAAATTAAATGGCCTTCTAATATATTCAACCCATAAAAACATTTGGGCCAGCCGAATTCTTTTACAAATTGACCCAAAACCTCCAAACTCGAGCCCGAACCAAATTAAAATTAATTGGGCCCAGTCAACATGGGTTTGGCCCATTAATCCTAACCCAATCCATCTCTAGTTTTTGGCCCAATTTAATTAAAAGATAATTAAATGGCCTTCCAACGCCTACCCAGGACTGGGTGCAAAAAACGGGTGTAAACAATGCCCTCCCATGCCTTGATCTTGTTCAAGATCTAGGCTTGTAAATTAGGACAAAGTACAGTTTTTGGCATATCCAAACGAGTCCTTATCGCTAGATTTGAAAAAATCATTAGGCTTATTTAGCCTAAGAATTTTTCAAAAGTTCAAATATTTATACTTAAAAAGATAATCAGGCCATAATAAACCTAACAACTTTTCAAGTTCCAAAGCGTATCTCCTTAATTGAGTTTGGATCCCTCCGTTTTGAATCTTAACCATCCTTGAGATAAATAACCCACTAAGGAGTCCTGCTGGCAGCAACAATTATCACCATCTTAGGCCTAAGGGACACGTGTCATCACCCCAGGTTGTGCATTGGCTGCCATGCAGCTTTCAAAAATCGTCAGGACTCTTTGTGTCAATCAAGAGTCCAACCTTTGAGTTGCCTATTCAATTTCGATCAAAGAGAGAGAAAGGGAAAAAGCAACGGCATTAATTGTGCCATCACTCCCGAAACCCCCTTCTTGCTATTCATTCTCTCTCTACATCTTCTCTGTTTCTCCTTGTCCTGCACGAACGAAATCCAGAAAAAACCCTAGACCGCCACTCTTGCACTCACATCCTCTGATCTACACCAGAGATGGCGACCCATAAAGCTAATGCTCCTCCTCCAAATCCCAACAGCCTCGCCATTCAAATTCGTAAAATCATTGAAGAAGAGCGCATAGCGATTACCAATGACGTCCTGGTTATTGCAAACGCTGATCGAGTTGGGTTGGGGCCTGCGTTTCAATTAGGGTTTCCTGCCCCACTTGCACCAATGTACCCCTTGGCTGAGGAAGTCGTTCCCTTTGAATCCCCGTCCCTTGACTGGAGTCGTTTCAGCTCTGATATCCCCAATCGCCTTTGGCACAGACCTGATGCCAAGTATGTAGAGTGGCTTGACCGAATGCTTAAGGCCAAGGGTGATCTGTGGAAACAAATAGGAATCCGAGATGCCATTCTGCTCAGTCGATCACTTATTGACATGGACAAAAATCTCTTCTTGGCCGCCTCTCAATTCTGGTCAGTCACCACAAACTCATTCCATTTCAAGGTAAGCCTCATGAGCCCCACCCTTTAGGATTTGGCTTTCCTGACAGGCCTCCGTCCCCATGGGATAGAGGCCAATTATTTTCTGTCACAAAAAACTCCTTACTTTGAGTACAAAGAACCCTTGTCTTTTACCCCCTTCATTAACCATTATACCAAAAAGGGACCTGTTGAGGATAATGAACACGTGGCCTTCCTCCTGTATTGGTTAAACAAGTTCATCTTCTGTGTCTCTGCGAATAGGGTCACCAAGGATTTTATAGACCTGGCCTTTGCCCTAGCTTCTGGGCAGAAGATGGCATTAGGCCCTTTGGTCTTAGCCCATCTTTATCGTGGCATGAAGGAACTGATTAGCAACAAATTTATCTTTGCCCCTGGACCCTTGTGGATTATGACCCTATGGTTATGGTCCTACTTTCCTAAACTTGCCCCACCTATGAGCAAAAAACCAGAACACACCTGCTACGGCCTCCACTATACTGATGCTCGCGGCCCTAGATATGCCTTCGAGACCTACTTCAAATTTTTCTACCATGAACTGACTGGTATGGGGAAGAACTGGCTGCCCTTTGTTAGGGACACAGTGCCCTGGTGGCTGAAACAAGAAGCCTCAGATCCAGGTGACGACTTCGATGACCATTTCGAGATCTAGAGCAGCTTTTTGATTTCCAGGGACCTCATGTATGGCATGGCTTATACTCCCACCAATTACAAGTGTGGAATTGAGTATTATAATACAGCCCAATTTGCCAGACAGTTCGGTCTTTGTCAACTCACTTTACTACCTCCGTACCAGTCCTTGAATGAGGACTTCACAGACAGGCCAATGGTTCAACCAAAGGATCTAGAAATGGTTAGGAACACTCTCCCTGAGCTTCGAAAGGCCTTTGCCCTTCATCTCTATGCTGAATGCACTGACAAAGGAGCCAAATTTGATAGTTGGTGGGGAGGCTACACAAGAATGCATTTCGTTAAACCCTACCTGGAGGTCTTGACCTCGCTTCTACCGCAATCTGCTGGAGTGCCTGAGGCTGGCATTACCATGCCTTTACAACAGATCAGTCCTTCTCCATCCTTGAACATAAAGAGAAAAGGTAAGACCCACCCCTTTGCTGTTGTAAATATCTTGAATTCAATATTTGGGCTAATCTCTTCCTTGTCTCCAGGTCCAGAGAGCATTCCTGATGAGGCCCCTACAGAAACTGCCCCACAGAAACCCAAAAGGACTAAGATGCTTGCACGCAAGCAAGCGCCAGAGGTAAAACTCCCCTAGCATCTCCCCATTCCTTCCGTACATTACTTATGCTTTAAATCTCCTCACAGGCCTCTCAGACCACTGTGGCTGGTAGGACAAGGAGTAGTGCAAAAACCAGCTCTCCTGAGTCTGACCCTTTGGAGAAGGTTTGTTTTCTTCCTAACTCTGTCCTTAGCATCATCGAAACCTCTTACTAAATCCTCTTTCTCTTGACAGGCCACCTCCAAGGTCAAGGAAGGGCAAGCTGATTCTGCTCCTACCAAGAAGAGGATGAGGAAGAAAAAATCTGTTCCAATTGACTCTGAGAATACCGTGTCTGCCACAGAGGGCAATCCCATTGTAAGGATGTATTGTGACATGTCCTCTTCAGCTTTTATGGCTCCTTACTATCATCTAATCCCCCTTGCTTTTAATCCCAAGGAACTTGATGATTACTTTGAAGAAGAGAAAGAGATAGAAGACAAAGGGCTGGATATGCCTCACCAGGAACCTGAACACAAAGCATCATCTAGGACTCCAGAAAAGCCCAGCTCCCCAATAACCAAACCCATCCCCTCGACTGATCCTCCTGTTGTTCCTGAATTTGTCATCGTAACAGAAGAAGAAGAAGAAAAAGACCTGGATACTTTGTTTCAGTCTGCTCAGGACTTGTTGAAGGCAGCTAATTCTGGTACCTCAGGTAGTGGTCTTGGATCAACTTCCCAATCTCAATTCACACCGAATGAAATTGCAGAGGCCAAAACAGCTCTTAGGATGGCCCTTCTGCAGAACTTTATGGCTGTTGTACATCCAGCGCGAGCCTCGAGTATCAAGAAAGCCATGGAGGTGCTGGTGAAGTCCCAGGCCTTGGAAACATAGGAGACCTCCCTTCAATATTTCCAGAAAGACTTCCCAACCATGATCAAGTCCTATGATTCTTCCACCCACGAGCTTAACAAGGTCAATGCCAAGTTAGCAGAATTGGATCTGGTTGATATGGAGCTCACCAAATTCAGTTCTGAATGGAACCAGTTGAAGGAAGATATTATGGTCAATGAAGCAAACATCACTGCTACCTCCACTGAAATTCAAGATCTCAAAACCCAGTTGGCACTAGCTGAAGGCCGACTGGAAGAGTTTCGGAAGGAATCCAAAATATTGGCCCAACATCATGAAAAACTGAAGGCTGGATCCAAAAGCCAGAAGATGAAGCTGAACCTCCTGGTTGAAGAAGTCCCAGGCCTTTGTGGGCAGTGGGACACACTTGAAGCTTAGCTCGCCAATCTTGACACCTCGTGGGCAAACCTCAAAAGCAGTCTTGAAGGCCTTCTGTAGGTCTTGACCTCAAAAACTTTCACTCTTGAACTTTGGTTTGTAATAATTAGTTTATCTGTTTCTTGCCTGGCCTGGAACTTTCCTTTAAATGGCCAAGGCAATGGTTTGGTATGATGACAGGTGGCTTGAACTTGAGGCTTTTATGAATTTTGCATAATAGGTATTATGGCCTCCGTTCAGGCCTTGCTATAAAATCTCACTGTGGTTTGTTAGATTGAATTTCCCCAAAATCCCTCATCTCCCACATAGTAGGATAGTGATGCTTTAGGTACTTTCCATTAGTTAAATGCTTAAACAGACCACCATTTAGATCCATAAGAAGATAGACATTACCTCTAAGGACTTGAGCAATCTGGTAAGGTCCTTTCCAGGTTGGAGACCACTTGCCATATCTTGAGTTCTTTTCCCCTAAGGGGAAGACTGCCTTCCAAACCAAGTCACCCTCAGTAAAGCTCTTTCTCCTTACACGTTTGTCATAAGACCTAGCAACTCTTCTTTTCTCAACCAACATATGATCAAGGGCTGCAAGCCTAACCTCATCCAAGTCCTCAAGCTCCATCAGCATGGCCTGAGTAAAATCTGCAGGGGTGAGGCCATTTTGATATGCTATTCTTGCTGACTTTACTGCTACCTCTATTGGTAGGACTAGATCATGCCCATATACCAACATATAAGGAGTTATATTGGTGGCTTCCTTCTTTGAGGTTCTGTAGGCCCTCTGTAGGCCCGTAAGGCCTCAGAATGCAATTCTTGCCAGGCCCTTGGATTATCTTCCACCATTTTCTCTATAATGTTGACCAGAGTCCTATTGGTACATTCAGCTTGACCATTTCCTTGTGTATAATAAGGAGTAGAGTTGGAGATAATAATATTTTGCTGTGCAGCAAAGTTGACCACTTGTTCCCCCATAAATATTGTACCCCTATCTACAACCAAGTGTTCAGGTAGTCCAAACCTATGGATGATTCTTTCCTTGATCACCTTGATCACTTCTTGTTGATCCACAGATTTTAATGGCACAGCTTCTGCCTATTTGGTGAAATAATCCGTGGCTACCAAGATGTAAGTATGATTTCTTGAAGAGGGTGGATAAATTTTTCCAATTACGTCAAGGGCCCAACCTCTAAATGGCCAAGGTTTGACCACAGCATGATAATCAGCTGCAGGAACACGCTGAATTGGGCCATGGGCTTGACAAGGTTGACATCATTTAGAAAAATGAATACAATCCTCTAAGATGGTTGGCCAATAGTATCCATACCTCCTGATTAGCCATCTCATCTTTATTCCTGATTGATGAGCTCCACAGATTCCTTCATGGACTTCAGTCATGACCCTCATGGCCTCAGAGTGCCCTAAACACCTTAAAAGTAGATCATCCTCAAAGCTTTTCTTGTATAGTTCATCACCCACGAGGATATACCTCATAGCCCTCCTCCTTACCTTCCTAGAGGTTCTGTGATGAGGCCTCTTTAGGAAGGAAATAATAGGTGTAGGCCAATCGTTCTCTGGTTCATCATCTGACTCTTCACCTGTGAAGTCTGAAGTAAATACCTCCAGTCCTAGACCTCTCCTTCTAATAGATGGTAACAACCTCTTTTGGACTATGATGATCTTATGGATTGTTTCTGGAGCTAGCTTCAGACCTGTTGAGGCCTGAGCCAAGCTGTTAGCTTCAGCGTTCATAATCCTTGCAACGTTTTTGACAGTTACATTATCAAAGTCTTGAATTAATTGCACTGCTGCCATATAATAAGGAGCCAAGTCCTCCCTATAGCATTTGAACGTTCCCGCCAAGTGATTGATTATAAGGTTTGAATCCCCAATAATCTTTACTTCTCTGGCCTCTAGGTCTCTAAGGATCTTAAGGCCTATAAGAACTACTTCGTATTCAGCTTGGTTATTTGTACATGGGAAATCAAATTGATAGGACAGTTCAGTCCTCAGGCCTTAAGGAGAAATAATAATTACTCCACAGCCTGAGACCTGCTGAGTCCTTGATCCGTCGAAGAGCAGTGTCCAAGGAGTAAGTGATATCTCAAGGGCATTCAGACCTAACTCGGACTCATCGCCGATATCCACGCATGGATGATCAGCAAGAAAACCCGCTAAGGCCTGGCCCTTTACAGCCTTCTGAGGAACGTATTGAAAACTAAACTCCATTAGAGCTAAAGACCATTTGCCGATTCGGCCTCTCATGATTGGCCGAGAAAGCAAGTACTTAACTAGGTTTGTTTTACTCATGATGTAAACCAAAACGGGAAGCATGTAGTGCCTCAACTTTATTGCTGAAAAATACAAGGCAAGGCAAATCTTTTCAATAGGAGTGTATCTCCTTTCACAAGGAGTCAACAACCTACTTAAGTAATAAACCGCCTGTTCCTTTCCTTGAGCATTGTCTTGAGCTAAAAGGCCACCAATAGAGCCTTCAGCTGCTGAGATGTAGAGCTTCAATGGCCTGTTCTTGATGGGAGGCATAAGGACTGGAGCTGTTGCTAAATAGCCTTTGATCTCATCAAAGGCCTTTTGATGGTTTGCCTCCTAAACAAAAACGTCATGGTCCTTCAGGTTCAAGAGTGGAGAAAAGACCTGAACCCTTCCAGCTAGGTTTGAGATAAACATTCTCAAGAAGTTGAACGAACCTAAGAGCTTTTGCAACTCCTTTTTGGTGGTAGGAGGCTTTGCTTCTATGATTGCTTTGGTCTTGTTCTTATCAACTACAATCCCTCTGTTGTGGACCAAAAATCCAAGGAACTTGCCTGCAGAGACTCCAAAGGCACACTTCAAGGGGTTTACTTTCAAATCAAACTGTTGCATTCTCAAGAAAGACTTCCTCAAGTGTTCCAAATGTTCATCATAGGACTGAGACTTGACCACGATATCATCAATGTAGATCTCCATGAAATGGCCAATGAAATCATGGAATATGGCGTTCATTGCTCGCTGGAACGAAGCACCAGCATTCTTTAGGTCGAAGGGCATTACGACCCACTCAAAGGTTCCCAGGGCTCCAGGACACCTAAAAGCGGTCTTAGCCGTATCGGCCTCGTCGATAAAGATCTGATTGTAGCCAGAATGCCCATCCATGAAGGACAAAACCTTGTAACCAGAAGCCCCATCTACCAACTGATCTATGACTGGCATTGGGTACTCGTCCTTTGGGGAAGCCAAGTTCAAGTTTCTGAAGTCTACACACACTCTGACCTTGCCGTTCTTCTTAAGGACTAGCACAATATTAGAGAGCCAAGTAACATACCTGGCTGTGCGTATGAACCCGACATTGAAAAGGCATTCGATCTCATCCTTGACCTGTAGATAAACCTCATTGGACATCCTCCTTGGCGGTTGTTTGAAAGGTCTGAATTCTGGTTGTATAGGCAACTTATGCTCCACTAGGTCTCTGGACAGACCTAGCAGCTCTTCGTATGTCCAAGCAAAACAGGACTTGAATTCCCCTAAGAGCTGGATGAACTTTTCCTTCACATCCTCTGGCAGAAGTTGACTAATATATAAAGGTTTGGGATTCTCTGAATTTCCCAAATTAACTTCTTCTAAAGGATCTTGCACGTCAGCCTTTAAATCATCCAACTTGGCTAGGGCTGCCTCAAGATCTTCAAGGCGGATTTCATCAAGATCTTCATCCAAGTTTTCATCTTCGTTGATTACTTTAGCCGCACAGGCCGAAAAATCTTCCTCAGACTCTTGACTTCCCATCAGCCTCTTCTCTAGTAAATAGGCTTCAAACTTTGACAATGTGGCCAGAAGAGCCACATGTTTCTCAGCTTCTGAAGGGCTTACTGACATTGAGAAGGGTGTTTGGATGAAGCTATAATCGACCTACTTGACTCCGTAATCATTGGACCGATTAATTCTTGAAAAAGTGCCTTCACTTCTTCAGCTGACTTCTTGTTATGAATGGGGCTATTCTGTGGCGGCCATACTAGTCAAGGCCTGCCACCTTCATTGGACCAATGCCCTCATCATATAGGTGGGCCTCAGCATGGTTAGTAGAGGCTTGGAATGGTCTACGGTCAGCCCATATTACCTCCACGTCGTCTTGATTCCAAAAAATAAGACATTGGTGAAGGGTTGAGGGGACCGCTGGACAAGAATGAATCCAATCTCTCCCCAGTAGAATGTTGAAGAAAGAGTGTGAATTGACAACAAAGAAAGGTGTCGTTAAGGTCTTGGACCCTATCGTTAAATTCATGATCAAAATACCTTGGCATGCTGTCTCCTTCCCAGTGAAGTCAGTCAAGGTAGCGTTGCATGAAACCAGGTCTTGATCAGTCTTCCCGAGCCTCTGCATCATGGCCTTAGGAATGAGATTGGCTGCTGAACCGTTGTCTACCAAGATACGATTCACTGGCATCCCATCAAGGCAGCTAGCAATGTACAAGGGCTTGATGTGTTTGTTCATCGTAGGACTCGGCCTCTCAAAGATCATGCTAGCTGCACGATCTTCATTCTTCTCTTCAGTCTCATCCTTCAGCACAATCACTGAAGGCCCATTCAGTCCTACAGAGAAGGACTCATTTAAAATCTCCGCTGTCTGCCCCATCTCTACAACATCTCCCTCCATGGCTGTTGGAGTATTGTCCTTGGCTTCCAGGTCTGCTGGTAAGAACACGACCATGTTGCATTGCATGTTATGACCCTGTCCAGGCACAAACACCTTAGCCTATGGATTCAATTTGGACTTGCCCCCCGAGTCTGGCCCTCTAGGTTCAAGGGCTATCTTCTTCAGCAACGTAACTTGTCTTGGTGGAGGCTGAATCCTAGCCTCCTTAAGAGTTCTTTCCAGAAGAGGTTGCTTCTTGGGTACAGCTGTTTGCTTTGGAGGCGGGTTAGCAACTGCCTCCTTGTACGTCCTCTTGAACGAGATTTGCTTCTAGGGTAAAGTCCTTGGAGGAGGCTCAACGATAGCCTTTTCCACAGTCCTTTCCAAGGGCTTGTATACTCCTTTAGCCTTAGGTTTTTCAACCACAGGCTCTTCTACCAGGACTTCCACCTTCATTTCATCTTTGGGGTCGTCTTCAATCATTGGGTCGTCCAGTAGGTCTGCTTCTTCCTCAGCCCTTCTTGCTGCCTGCCTGAATCGTTGGCGGCGCCTCTTCTGAGATCTAGATAAAGGTGGAGGTTCAGAAGGAAACTTGGGATGTTCAACCCTGTGCCACTCATTCGGAGGAGTAACTGGAGGTCTCACAGCCCTTGGTTTATCCCTGGAAGGAGCAGATATCCTTAAGTTGACGAGCTCATCTTCAATTTCAACCAAACCTGGCTGAATTCGGTTGAACACAGATTCGCGTACAATCCTTCTCCCTTTAGACCTGCGTGGCTCCTTAGGACTTGGTTCTGCCCTTCCCACAATAAAGCTTTTCAGGACCGGCTTGATAGGACTGGCGTGATGTCTGCACTCCGTGCACACCCAGGAACAAGTTGGTTTCTCTGGCTTCTTCACTCCCGAAGGTTTGGACCACCAAGAGTTGAGTTTTTCAAACCTTCTAACCCACTCAGTCCTGACGTCACCCTCATCATAATAAGGGTCCCAATACCTGCCTGGGCTGGATTTATAGACTGCTCTGGAAGGGGCTCCCAAACTTATCTTCTGCCTAGGAACAGTCCTAGGCATGTCCCTCATGTTGACGGAGACCATATTTGTACTTAGCCCTGAAGGAAAGGGATTGCCATCCACCCCCATGGGCTGCTTGTCTTTCTCAGGGAATTTGAACTCTCCCCGCTCAATTTTATCCTGGATATCATTTCTAAATACTATGCAGTTATTAGTAGTATGACTCCAAGAATTGTGATACTTACAATACTCTTTGCCCTTCAGTTCTTCCGGAGTTGGAATCTTGTGACCAAAGGGCAGTTTGAGCAGCTTGTCGGTTAGGAGTTGATCAAAGATAGCTTCAGCCCTACCCACGTCGAATGTATAGGTCCTGGTTGACTTATTGAAAGTGCTCTGGGCTGGCTGCTTCGTAGGCTCCATCTTGACAAAGGCCTTGCAAACGTATGGCTTTTTGTTGATGATTTCAGCCACTGCTACGTCTGGGTCTGCCTCTGCTTCTACTGCAGCAACCTCGTAATTAGGGTCGCGGTAATACGTCCCTTTGGATGCCGTCTTTCTGTCCTGCTCCTCTGCCAAGAACTTTTCATAATGAGAAGCCTTAGAAGATAATTCGAACAGGTCTCTGAACTCCGTTCCATAAAACTTCTTCTTCATTTCAAAGCCCAGGCCGTTTAGTGCTATACGCACGTATTCGGCCTCAGGAAGGACTATCTTGCATTTGAATCGAGCAGTTTTGAAACGTAAGAGATAGGACTCCACGGACTCTAGATGAGTTTGACGATAGCATGACAGGTGTGCCAGCGTCACTTCTGGTTCTACCCTGTAGAACTGCTGGTGGAACATCTCCTCCAGTTGAGCCCAGGTCTGCACGGAGTTGGGTGGAAGGTTGATGTACCAAGTAAAGGCTGTCCCAGTCAGAGAATTGGGAAAAAGCCTCAACTTCAAAGCATCGATGGTCCCAGGTTCTCCACATTGAACTTGAAACCTGGCAATGTGCTCCACCGTCGACTGCATGCTTTCACCATTGAAGGTCTGAAATTCTGGGACTCTATAACCCTTTGGGAAAGGTGTATTGTCCACCTCCTCGGTATGAGGCTTCCTATACATTGGCCTTCCCAAAGGTCTGAAACCAGGTCCTAACTGCTCCTGGAGCAGGTTCAAGACTTGATCCCTTCCCATGACTAGGTCTTGCTCAGGAGGCGGCTGTAGGTGCGCCTCTTGTGCTTGCTGGTTCTGGGCAGGACTTGCCCCCCAAGTATCAGAGCTTTGAGGAGTATGTGCAACTCCTTTGTCCTTTCCAGAGCCCTGGCCTCCTTGCAAAGGCCTTTTGTCTGTCTTATCACCCTTGTCGGGCTTGTTCTGATCCTCGACCAAAATAAACTTTTGATCGTTATTTGGAGGCGTCGAAGCTCCTCCAATCACGATTCCCTTCTCTTTTTGCCCCCTGAGTGCAGGGCTATTAGACGAAGTGGCATGGTAAAAGGTCTGAGGAGGGGGAGGAACCCCCAATAGGCCAGCTTGGTCTTGACCATTGCCAAAGACACCAAACTGTGGAAAGCCCTGCTGCTGAGGAGCAAGCGGTAGCCTCTCTGTAAGCGTAGCAACCATCTTGTTGACTGCTATGGTCAGAGGTTCCAAGGACTAAGTGAACGATTGCGAGATCGACTGCGTAACGTTGTTCGAGATCTCACGTCCTGCCATGAACATATAATTCTTGACGCTGTTGGTAGCATCACTAAGATCTTGGGCGCTGATCTGAGGACCAGCTTCCTCGAGTAATGACACGTCGATTGCCACTCCCTCAGGACTCTGTGGTGGATCCGGGATGGGTGGATCCGGTTGTTGCTGCGGCTTCCTAACCATGATAAAACCCTTAGACGAATAGGGTCCCACCGGGCGTGCCAAAAAGATGTTCGGCTCCGAAATGTGGCTCGAGGACTGAGCGAGCATGCCAAGACTTGTCGTGTCCAACGTAAAGGACTGAGCGTCCCTTTTCTGACTTCTAGATCTGAGAGGGCGATAGTGTTGGAACCTAAGGGCTGGATTGCAGTGAAGGTCTGTCGTTTTGCCTCTTCGTGCGAGGACTTAATAATTTCCTAACCGTGTAGGAAAGAAAGTAACAGGGTAGAATTACTTTACTATATCGTAATAATAAAGTAGGGGATGAAGAGAGATATGAATAACTTTATTATGTTTCGTAATAATAAAGCTGGGGTACAAGAGAGATAGAAACTTGAATTACTTGGTGAAGTAATTAAGTGAGGGTGAGAAAATAGAGATAGTTGCTTCGCTGGGAAGGCTTTGGTTTTAAGCGTTGAGCTTGATTGGTGTGGGAACCCTTTTTTCTTCTTGTCTTCTAATATTTATAGGCAAGGGTCTTCGACTTTGAATGTGTATTTTCCAGCCTTGCTCTTGTGGTGCCAAGTGTCCCATGATGTAGTCTTCCATTCATGCACCTTGAGAACGTGGGAAGTTATTAACGGTTACGAGGAGTTGCCGAAGGGTATTTGTCATCATGGGCCATTTTTTTATTCCCTTGATTCATGCCACTAACAAATCATGAGTCCAAATGGCCTTTACAAAGAGTAGTTGCTTCATGGGCGGTTGAGCAGTTAGTGGGCTATTTCCATTTCCTATTTCCATGGGCGTCAAAGGATAATGGGCCTATTTCTTTTCCTTCTTTTGTGGGTGGCGATACTTCCTTATTTCTTTCTACTTTTCTTGGGCCACTTGGGTAATGGGCCACTTAATCAAATTAAATGGCCTTCTAATATATTCAACCCATAAAAACATTTGGGCCAGCCGAATTCTTTTACAAATTGGCCCAAAACCTCCAAACTCGAGCCCGAACCAAATTAAAATTAATTGGGCCTAGTCAACATGGGTTTGGCCCATTAATCCTAACCCAATCCATCTCTATTTTTTGGCCCAATTTAATTAAAAGATAATTAAATGGCATTCCAATGCCTGCCCAGAACTGGGTGCCAAAAACGGGTGTAAACAATAAGCCAATGGGAACTCGACGCGGCGGAACCATTGTGAGGATACTCGGGAGACCGGCGTGGCGGAACCGAGGTTGGGTGTGTGGCTTGGTTATCCGTGGTACGGAGCCAATGCAATTGTGTGCCAATGGGAACCCGGTGCGGCGGAACCATTGTGAGGACACTCGGGAACCCAGCGCGGCGGAATCGAGGTTGGGTGAGTTAAACGAATGATTTTTGAAATGTTTTGGAAACAGCAATGTGGCCGGACGTGGTAGCCCATTGTGTGGTGTGTGTTTTGTGTGTGTTCCAACACTACGCCAAATTTTGGCTTTACCGGTGATAGTATTACCGGCATTAATTTAATGCCGTTAAAAGACACTTTTAGCGGCATTAATAAGACCGCCAGTAATAATTACCCTAAGACGGCGGTAATCCAAAGACTACCGTTTTTAGTGACTTTTACCGGCGGTTTTTTAATTACCGCCGGAAAAAGTAGAATGTACGGTTATTTTTATTACCGACGATTTATTACCGCCGTTTATAATAAAACCGACCCGTATAATATAAATAATATTATTTATCCTAGTTGAACCATAATGCGGGTTAGCCGAGTTGGTCGCACACGCGTTCAAAGATCCGGAGGTTCTGGGTTCGAGTCACAGGGAAAGCAAAAAAATTTAACCACCGATTTTATTGCCGGCGGTTCTTTACCGCCATTTTTAGTATTACCGGCGGTTTTCTAATGCCGCTTTTGTTTTTCCGACAATTGTTTTCCCGGTGGTTTTTGAACTAATATCGGCGGTTTTGAGTATTACCGGCAGTTTTGGGACTATTAACGGCAGTTTTCTCATGCCGCTAATGCTAAAATTTGGCATAGTGCAATGGGATCCGGGAAAAACGGAACCATTGTGAGGATGTGTGCGTTCCCATGGGAATCCGGAGCAGCGGAACCATGGTGAGGTATGGCTTGGTTATCCGCATTACGGAGCCAATGCAATTGTGTGCCAATGGGAACCCGACGCGGCGGAACCATTGTGAGGATACTCGGGAACTCGGCGCGGCGGAATCGAGGTTGGGTGTGTGGCTTGGTTTTCCGCGGTAAGGAGCCAATGCAATTGTGTGCCAATGGAAACCCGGCGCGGCGGAACCATTGTGAGGATACTCGGGAACCCGGCGCGGCGGAACCGAGGTTGGGTGTGTAGCTTGGTTATCCACGGTACGGAGCCAATGCAAATTGTGCGAGTTAAACAAATGACTTTGAAAGGTTGGGTGTGTAGCTTGGTTATCCGTGGTATGGAGCCAATGCAAATTGTGTGAGTTAAACAAATGATTTTGAAAGGTTGGGTGTGTAACTTGGTTATCCGCAGTACGGAGCCAATGCAAATGATTTTGAAAGGTTGGTTTGAAATATGAAAATGTTGACATGGTCTACGATGAGTCGCGTAGGAGAAACAAAGAGAATCATGGACACCTACGATAGTTCGAATAACGATTTCGGATGTGTTTTTGATATTGTCTTTTGTAGCTGTGAATATACGTATCATGTGGAAATTGATGTTTTATTATAACCTATCGTTTGTAAGTTAAGGTTCGTGGGTAAGGTTTATCCTATTGAGCGTTGTAGCTCACGGTATACCTTTTGGTGACCCTGACATATTATATGGGTGGCGACGCCGGTATAATGTGTCAGACTTCCTAGATGAACAGGGTAAGATGTACACCTTGGAGGCCTTCGGTGCCAAGGAGCTTGCCAGAATGGAGGAGTAGGCAGAGCAGTAGTTAGGAGCTCTAGTTCCTCCCTTGTTGAATAAATGTACCCTTTCCTTATGATGAATTTATGATGTAATAATGAGCGAGCCTCTCTTTATTATGTAATAAATGCCTCATTTAACGTACCCAAAATTCGAGGCGTTACACGATTGATCATCGTTGGATGATTCGGACCATCGCTGATTTGGACAGTGGATCATCATTGAGGATGATTCAGACCATTGTTGATTTGCACATTTGATCATCCTTGAAGATGAATTGAACCATCGTTGTATTAGAGGGTGGATCATCATTAAGGATGATTTGGACCATCGTTGATGCGGGACGGTGGATCAATATTGAGGATGAATCGAACCATCATTGAATTGGACGGTGGATCATCATTAAGGATGATTCGGACCATCGTTGTGTGGGATGGTGGATCATCGTAGAGGATGATTCGGACCATCGTTGATTTGGACGGTGGATCATCATTGAAGATGATTCGGACCATCGTTGAATGGGACGGTGGATCATCATTGAGGCTAATTCGGACAATTGTTGAGTGGGGACGGTGGAACATCATTGATGATGATTCAGACCATAGTTGAGTGGGATAGTGGATAATCATTGAGAATGATTCAGAACATCGTTGAAATGGAAGGTGGATCATCATTAAGGACGATTCGGACCACCATTGAGTGGGACCGTGGATCATCGTTGAGGATGATTCGGACCATCGTTGATTTAGATTGTGGATCATCATTGAGGATGATTCGGACCATCGTTGATTTGCGCAGTGGACCATCATTTTGGATGATTCGAACCATCGTTGTATTGGATGCTGGATCATCATTGAGGATGATTCGGACCACCCTAAAGTCGGGATGGTGGATCATCATTGATTTGGATGGTGGGTCACCTAGAAGGATGATTCAGACCCTCGTTGATTTGGATGGTAGATCATCATTGAGAATGATTTGGACAATCGTTGAATTGGAAGGTGGATCATCATTGAGGACGATTCAGATCATTGTTGAGTCGGGATAGTGGATCATCATTGAGGATTATTCGGACTATCATTGATTGAAACGGTGGCTCAACATTGAGGATGATTCGGACAATCGTGGAGTCAGGATGGTGTATCGTCATTGAGAATGATTCTGACCATTGTTGATTTGTATGGTGTATCATCCTGAAGGATGATTCACACGATCGGTTACTTGGACGGTGGATAATCATTGAGAACGATTCCGAACATTGTTGAATTGGACGGTGGATCATCATTAAGGACGATTCGGACCATCGTTGAGTGGGACAGCGGATCATCGTTGAGGATGATTTGGACCATCGTTGATTTGGACGGTGGATCATCATTGAGGATGATTCGGACCATCGTTGATTTGCATAGTGGATCATCAGTGCGGATGATTTGAACCATCGTTGTATTGGACGGTTGATCACATTGAGGATGATTCGGACCATCGTTGAGAAGAAACGATGGATCATCATTGAGGATGATTTGAACCATCGTTTAATTAGATGGTGGATCATCATTAAGGATGATTCGGACCATCGTTGGGTTGGGACAGTGGTTAAATATTGAGGATGATTCGGACTATCATTGAGGATGATTCGGACCATCATTGAGTCGAGATGGTGGATAATCGTTTAGGTTGATACGAACCATCATTAATTTGGATATTACATCATCATAGAGTATGATTTTACCCATCGTTGAATTGGACGGTGCATCATCATTGAGGATTATTCGGACCATTGTTGAGTCGGGATGGTGGATCATTATGAAGGATGATATGACCCATCGTTGAATTGGACGGTGGATCACCATTGAGGATGATTCGGACAATCGTTGAGTCGGGACAGTGGATCATCATTGAGGATGATTCGAACCATCGTTGAATTAGACGGTGGATCATCATTAAGGATGATTCGGACCATCGTTGAGTCGGGACGGTGGATAAATATTGAGGATGATTCGGACCATCGTTGAGTCGGGATGATGGATAATCATTCAGGATGATACGAACCATCGTTGATTTGGATATTGAATCATCATAGAGTATGATTTGAACCATCGTTGAATTGGACAGTGGATCGTCATTGAGGATGATTCGGACCATTGTTTAGCCGGGATGGTGGATCATTATAAAGGATGATATGGACCATCGTTGAATTGGACGGCCGATCATCATTGAGGATGATTCGGACCATTGTTGAGTCGAGACGGTGGATCGTCATTGAGGATAATTCGAACAATCGTTGAATGGGACAGTGGATCATCATTGTGGCTGATTCGGACAATTGTTGAGTTAGGATGGTGTATCATTATTGATGATGATTCGGACCATCGTTGATTTGGACAGTGGATCATCATGACGGATGATTTGGACGATCGTTGAATCGGATGGTGTATCATCATTGAGGATGATTCGGACCATAGTTGAATGGGATGGTGGATCATCATTGAGGATGATTCGGACCTTCGTTTAGCCAAGATGGTGGATTATCATTGAGGATGATTCGGACCATCGTTGTGTTGGAACGGTAGATCATTATAGAGGATGATTCGGATGGTGAATCATCGTGAAGGATGATTCGTACCATCGTTGAATCGGACGGTGGATCATCAATGAGGATGATTTGGACCATCGTTGAGTCGGGACAGTTGATTGTCGTTTAGGATGATTCCGACCATCATTGAGTCGGGACAGTGGATCATCATTGAGGATGATTCGGACCATCTTTGAGTTGGTACGGTGGATCATCATGGAGGATATGATTCGGACCATCGTTGATTTGGACGGTGGATCATCGTTGTGGATGATTCGGACCGTTGTTGACTCGGGACGGTGGATCATCATTACGGATGATACGAACCATCGGTTATTTGGATGGTGGATCATCATGGAGGATGATTCGGACCATCGTTAAATTGGACGGTGGATCATCATTGAGGATGATTTGGACCATAGTTGAATCGGGATGGTGGATCATCATTGAGGATGATTCGGACTGTAGGGAGGTATTCCCGAACAGATACATTTAGTTGCCGAATATGTGATGTATAAGAGCATGTGAAAGATTGGACAGAACTTATAGCCGGGCAGTGCGTTGAACGGCAATAAGGGCCAATAACATGAGAAGTCATTGGTGTAAACTAACTGTTCGGCAGATAGAGACATACCGATTACATTGGTCCAAATAGTTAAATAAGGACCAAGTTATATGTGAAGTAGCTAGTCCAGGTAGACTGTTCGGCTATGGTACAGCCAAACAAGGAAAGTGCTCCAATCAAGAGCAAAAGCAGAGGGAGTACTCTGGAAGATTCCAGAGTAGTCATGTCCCATAAGGGATGAGATCCCAAGAATATAGGATCTGAGATTGATATCTAACGAGAATAGGATGTTCGGCTTTTAATGGAAAAGAATCCTAAAAGGACTCTTTTATAATAAACTGATAAGGGAACGAGAATCCAAGATATTCTGGTTTCCTATATGAGGTAGGAAACCTAGTGCAAACACGGATACTTGGGCAGCAAGCATCCATGAATCTATAAATATGAGGTAAAAACTAGAGAAAAAGGTACGCAATATGTTGCATTCTTATATTCTCCTATTGATAATTAGGGTTTATTAACAAGTACGTGATACTAACTTTGCCATGGGAGGACCTTTGCCACGAGAGGCAGAGGTGCACTCACCCCCTGTCTATTTTGCAGATTAGGGTTCAGACGACGAATTAAGGTTCTGGTGAAAAGGCACGAATAACCCGTTGCAATCCAATTGATCCGAAGCATCAATTGTTTTCATCCCCTTACAATTGGCGCCGTCTGTGGGAAACGAACCAATTTTTCTGAAAAATAATCATGATGGAAGAAGATCCAGTTATGCCGTTTAATCCAAAGGACCAGTTGGATGGGGGAAGAGATAAATCCCCATCAGGTGCTCCGAGAAAGCCCACTAGTAGACATGACAGAGATAATTCCAAAGAAAAAGGAGACAGAACTGCTACTGGCTCCACGAGAAGGAGTAAGTCTCATCGAAGAGAGGAATCAGTCACCCATTCAAGAAGTATACACAATGATAACGATGTCCTCGATAAAAAGAGAAGGGAAATCGAGGAGTACGCTCGTTTGATTAGAAAACGAGAGTACGAGATACAAGAATTGCAACCGGTACGAGAGCACCCAGAAGATTCCGGACTTTCTTGAAGGAATTCCCAGAAGAACAGACAGACTCTGGTAGTCCATAAGCAGGCTCATTCACGAGGGAGAAGGAGCAGAAGTCCTATCATTGGGCGATACAAAGCTTCTCAATGAAAAAGGAGAAGCAGAAGTAAAAGTCGAACATCGGAAAGAAGGGCTTTTTCATGAAAAAGAAGGAGCAGAGACCGAAGTTCCACTCCAAAAGAGAAGGAAACAAGGAAGCATCATCGGGACAGGTACGAGAGGCCTGATGCTGATTGGGTCAAAGCTACGGCTCACAAATCGAAGGAGCTCGAGGATGGGACAGTGACGGCACGAGAAGCAACACGCAAGGCCCTAAGTAATATTGCAGCCTCCCCCTTTGCAAAGAGGCTACAAGAGGCTAGATTGCCAAGCAGAGTAAAGCACGGTACGTTTGTACTTTACGAGATAAATACAGATCCCGTAGCTCACATACAGCACTATCAACAGGCTATGTTCATGCACGATGAGGATGATGCCATCTTATGCAAGATGTTCCCCTCCAGTCTTGGCAAGGTGGCTTTGGCTTGGTTTCATAAACTAGCCCCACGATCCATACAAGGATGGAGGCAGTTGGCTGAAGAATTCACTGCTCGGTTCTTGACAAGCAGAAAGGCCCCAAAGACGTTTGAAAGTCTTTCCTCCATGAAACAGGAGGAAAACGAGCAGATCAGGGATTATGCAAAGAAATACTGGGAAACTTTCAATGAGATTGAAAGTTGCAGTGAGGAGTATGCAATTGCCACCTTCAAAACTGGTTTGCCTGTTCGAGGAGAGTTGCGTCACTCATTGAATAAACATCCGGTAACCACGTTGGCTAAACTGATGGAACGGATAGAGCAACACGCCAGAATGGAGGATGACATACTCCATGAGGATGGCAGGATTATTGCCGAACAGCCAAAGGCACCTGTCAAAAATGTGGATAAGCCAGAGCCCAAGACATATAGAGAGAGAAAGGAGTATGGGCAGGCTAAGAAAGAGCCGTACAAGGATAAGCAAGCTCCTGACCCCAAATCTTTCTTTTCTATCACTACAGTTTGGAAGGAACCAATTTATAGGATTCTTTATCGAATAAAGAATCAACCATATTTCAAGTGGCTCCCAAATCTAGGCGGAGACAAAGACGCAAAACGTGCTATGAATCAGCACTGCAGTTACCATAAAGATTGGGGCCATATGACTGAGGATTGTGAGATGTACAAAAGACACCTTGACGATTTGGTCTCTCGGGGCTATCTCAAGGAATTTATCCAGAAGGATCCAAAGGAGAAAGGAAAAGCCATGGAACAGGGTTACGAGAAAAATCCTAAAAGAGTAATCCACATGATACATGGGTTGGCCACACCTTATACGAGAAATGAGGTTAGGCTATTACAAAGGCAAGTCAAGCTCGATCAGCATGTAATGCGATTGGGAAATAAGAGAGGGCGAGGGAACGATGTGTGCAATGAAAGCATAGCATTCACAGATGATGATCTGGGAGAAGTCCAACTACCCCACAACGATGCTTTGGTCATAACCCTACAAGTTGGGAATACGACATTGAGAGGATTCTAGTGGACTCAGGGAGTTGTACAGAGGTGATGTACTACTATGCGTTCAAGAAGCTGGGGTTGGCCCAAACAGACTTAGAGCAATCCTCAACACCCCTAATTGGGTTCGGCGCGGGAGCAGTCTGGCCTCTCGGAAAGGTAACACTACCTGTTCGGGCTGGATCAGTGGTATTGAGGACAGATTTCTTAGTTGTCGATTTTCCTTCTTCCTATAACACGATTATAGGAAGGACATGGCTGCACAAGATGAGAGCGGTCTCCTCGACTTATCACCAGATGGTGAAATTCCCAGGATCGAATGGGGTTGAAGTACTTAGAGGCAATCAGAAAGTGGCCCAACAATGTCTAATTTCCATCATTAAAAGAGCCCCAAAGGCCCACCACATTCATACATTAGAAATACTAGATCAACCAATTATCGAGGATGTTGGAAGAAGTCCGGCAGAAAAGGTGGTTGAAGGCTTGGAGAAGATTCAGATCAACGAGACTGATCCTAAAAGATATTTCTAAATCGGAGAATCATTGCCAGCAGATGAAAAGGCTGAATCGATAAGATTTCTGAAGAAATATGTTGATGTGTTTGCATGGGTGCCAGAGGAAATGCCCGGAGTGGATGCAGGTGTGATCTGTCACCATTTAAACGTTGATCCTCAGCATAAGCCAACCATTCAGAAAAAACGGACGGCAGCCGTGCAGCATGTGGAAGCAGTAATTGAAGGGGTCGATCGTTTACTGGAGGCCAAAGCAATACGTGAGGTTTACTACCCAAAGTGGTTATCCAACACCGTTGTGGTGAAGAAAAAGAATGGGAAGTGGCGTGTCTGCGTAGACTTCACAGACTTAAACAAGGCGTGTCCAAAAGGTAGTTTTCCTCTTCCAAGGATAGACCAGTTGGTTGACGCAACCGCTGGTTACGAGCGAATGAGTTTCCTCGAAGCATATCGAGGATATCATCAGATTGCTATGTTTGGGCCTGATCAAGAGAAGACTTCATTTATCACACCACGAGGGTTGTACTGCTATAGCGTTATGTCGTTTGGGCTAAAGAATGCTCGGGCAACATACCAAAGACTTGCAACCATCATGTTTAAAAAGCTCCTTGGAAAGACTATGGAAGTTTATATAGATGATATGGTGGTAAAAAGTCAAGATAAACAGGGACATATAGCTAATTTAAAAGAGGCTTTTGAAATCCTGAGGGAATACAAACTGAAACTCAACGCCTCAAAATGTGCATTTGGAGTTGGTTCAGGAAAGTTCTTAGGCCACTTGGTGACCATGAGAGGGATTGAGGCTAACCCTGATCAAATTGCAGCCCTACATAGGCTACAAAGTCCCAAAACCACTAAGGAAGTCCAGAGGTTGACTAGAATGGCTGCAGCACTTAATAGATTTATTAGTAGGTCAAGTGACAAGTGCAGACCCTTTTTCAATTATTAAAAAAGAGGGAAGGATTTGAATGGGGAGCAGAATGCGAACAGTTTTTCCAGGACCTGAAGAAGTATCTGGCCGAGCCCCCACTTCTATCAACTCCACAGCCAGGTGAGTCTTTGGTTTTGTACTTAGTTGTTTCTGAGCATACAGTTAGTGCAGTCCTGTTAAGGGATTTGGGAATTGAACAAATCCCTATTTATTATGTTAGCAAGACACTGCTGGATGCAGAGACGAGATATCTGCCCTTAGAGAAACTTGTCCTGGCACTTAGGACAGCCACAAGGAAATTGCCACACTACTTCCAAAGCCACAAGGTTGTGGTTTATACTGAGTTTCCATTGAAATCACTGCTACGAAAAACAGACTTTTCGGGAAGGATCTCGACATGGTCCGTCGAGTTAAGCCAGTACAATATCAACTATCAGCCGCATACAACAATTAAAGGCCAGGTGTTGGCTGATTTTATGGTAGAGTTTTCTCCTGCAGTAGCTCCCCTGCCTCCTACGAGAAAGGAACAGGAGACTAAGACATCACCCACGAGGAAACAAGTCTCAGCCGAACAGGATCCCACGGAAAGGAAGCTATTTGTTGACGGATCAGCATGTAATACTGGATCAGGAATTAGGGTAGTCCTTTTTCCTCCTAAAGGAGTAATGATCGAATTATCTGTTCGGCTTGGTTTCAGTGCGTCAAACAATGTGGCGGAATATGAGGCACTCTTAGCTGGCTTGAGAAGTGCAAAAACCCTAAAAGCAGAACGGGTTAGGGTGTACTGTGATTTACAGTTTGTGGTCAATCAACTGTCCGGGGAATACGAAACCCGAAGTGAAAAGATGGTAGCCTACGTAGAGGCAGCCAAAGACCTGCTTGATACCTTCGAAAGGGTATATATTGAACAAATAAGTTCTGAACAGAATGCTCATGTAGATTCATTAGCTTGGTTGGCTGCAGCAGTACCAACTGAGTTTAAAAGGAAGGTGGCAATAGAATATCTGAGTGAGCCGAGCATTTGGAGAAGTATGGACTTAGTCTTGGACGTGAACCAAGGACCAAGTTGGATGGACCCGATCGTGGAGTTTTTACGAGACGAGATACTCCTTTTGACAAAAAGGAGGCTCATAAGATAAGGACCAAATTTGCTAGGTTTTGGCTGTCAACAGAGGGTAAGTTATACAGAAAATCCTTCACAGGCCCGTATTTGCTGTGCATACATCTCGAGATGGTGCAGAGATTTCTTCATGAAATCCACGAGGGAGCATGTGGGAGTCATGTTGGAGGTAGATCCATCGCCCACCCAGCAATTACCCAAGGCTACTGGTGGCCACACATGTAGGAAGATGCAAAGGTGTATGTGAAAATTTGTGAAAAATGTCAAAAATTCTCACCAATGATTCGAACACCAGCAGAGGATCTAGTTCCTTTGACAAGTCCTTGGCTGTTTGCTCAATGGGGAATGGACATCGTGGGTCCACTACACAAAGCAACTGGGAATCGAAAATTCCTGCTAGTTGCAACGGACTATTTTACTAAGTGGATTGAGGCAGAACCACTGGCCAAAATCATTGAACCTATGATAGAAAGGTTCGTGTGGAAGAGCATCATCACTCGCTTTGGGGTCCCTTATTCATTGATTACAGACAATGGATTCCAATTTCAAAAGAAATTCAAGGCTTTTTGTGTCCAGTACGGAATACGAAATTATTATTCAACCCCAGCTTACCCTCAGAGAATGGGCAGGCAGAGGCATCTAATAAAACTATCCTTGACGGGATCAAGAAGAGGCTGGACAAAGCCAAAGGGAAGGGGCCTGACGAGTTACCACTAGTGCTATGAGCTCACCGAACAATGCCTAGGAGGTCTACGGGAGAGACCCCCTATTCATTGGCATATGGAATAGAGGCTGTCATACCTTTGGAAGTTGGTCTTCCAACCAATAGGACCGCACTGGTTGAAAGTGGGGGCAATGATAGGGCCCTTGAAATTGAGCTTGATCTCGCCGAGGAGAGGAGGGAAAGGGCCTTGGTCCATCGGGCTTCCTACTAGGAATAGTTGATAAAGAGCTATAATAAGCACGTTCATCCTCGAGAATTTGGTGTTGGGGACCTCGTACTAAGGAAGGTGCTCGGCAACACCAAGGTGGCCAACGAAGGCAAGCTGGGGGTCAACTGGGAAGGCCCATATCGGGTAACCAAGATTGTAGGCATAGGGGCCTATAGATTAGCTGATCTGGATGGTAATCCAATTCCGAGGCCTTGGAATGTCCATAATTTGCGAAAATTCTTTGTTTAGAAGCATTGAGTTCTGTTTCAAATTACACTACGTGATTGTGTGAGAATTACGAATATAATTCCCTTGTTCTAGTTTTTGATTTTATTCTTTTAGTTGCAAGGGGTACGAATAACGCCCTCTTGAGTTTCACAGATTATGAATAGCATCACTTTTTGCAGAATAAATATTGCGTTCTTGGTATTTGTCTTAAAAATACGAACTACGGGCTTGGTTTCCCTTATTCATATTGGGGAGCAGAGAATAGGCACCTATACACTAAAGTACGTGAAACTTAACAAAAATAAGTATGAAACACTTGTATGGTTTTTAAGTACGTGAAACTTAACAAAAACAAGTATGAAACACTTGTATGGTTTTTAAGTACGAGAGACTTAGAAAGCATTTAAGTACGTGAAACTTAGAAAGGGGTTTAAAAGTACAGGATTTGCTAAAGTACTGAACACTTATGCACAAGTAAACATGTGATTAAAGTATCAAAGTACGAAATACTTAGGTAAAACTATTTGCATCTGAAAACATGCAAAAAATGAGAGAAGCTGAGCAAATAATATAGTTATGCCACGAAGGGCCGAATACCTATATTACCAAAATATTTCCAAAGAAGAGAAAGTACTGGTACCATGCAGGGTTGAAATGCTATGGTCACGCAGGACCAGCCAAATTATTTGAGTCAAAAACAAAACATATAAATACTTGCCTGCCATTTCAGTCTAGGTTCTGAATCTCTGGGAGAACATCAGTTCCAGCCGAACCACCCCCAGCAGCAGCATTCTCCTTTGGGACGACAGTCTCAATGGTCACTTCCCGAACAAATGAGTGCTCAACAACATCTTGTGATTCTACTTGTATCTTTTCATCGGCATCTGCAAAGCCGTCAATCTGTTGATCGACATCATCAGTAGGAGAACCGTCATGCTCTTGAGGGGCTGCAGCTTGGCGGCTTGGTAGATCATTCTCCACCCAAAAGGGGGAATCCTCAGTAACCCCCACCTTCGTTAGACACGCCTCCTAGCAAACAACCCAGATCTGGTCTTGAATGGCTGGCATCTGCTCCACATAGCTGGCCGTCGTGGCGTCGAAACCCTTTTGATAACCATCTTTGTATGCAGCCTTTTTTGTGCTGTCAATCTCTGCCAAAGCTTGATTAAGGCTATCTTCAGTAGTCTCAAGCTTGCCTTTTGTTTCAGAGAGATCTGTTTTAGCTTTATCTCTCTCCCTCTCTAATCTTGAGACTGTTCAGAGCAGCCTTGTGTTGTCATTCAAAAGCCTAATTCTCTCAGCTTCAGCTTCTTGGAACTTTTGGCCCAGTACGACCATTTTTTGGATGAACTATAAAAATACCAAACGTAAGTTAAAAGATTTTTTAACTGCTACAACAAAGATAGGGCCAAAAGAGGAAATTTTTGTTACCTTGATTCCACTGACGAGACCAGTGGACACAAGCCGATCAGGGGGAGACAAGGATTCCTTCTGCATGTCAACAGGCAGCAATAGGCCCTGTGCCAAGGCTAGTGCAGTTTTCGAGGAGCTGGCACCGTCCCCGATGTTTACGGGCCGGTCCCCCCTTATGAGTTGAGGGGCCTAGACATCTGGTTGAACTTGGATGCTCGGCGCTGGGTTTCCAATGGAACTGAAGTAACTGGAGCTTCAGCATCTCCGGCTTCTTTGCTCCTGGGACGTTTGTCCCAATGAGCATCAATAGCTTCAAGGGAACTATCGTGTTCCCGAGGAGAAGAAGATGATCGTGTTGATCCCCCCTACTGCGACGTGATCGTGGGGGGGGGGGGGGGGGGGGCGGGGGCGGGGGCGCCAGTTGATGCCACCCTACTGGCAGCACCACGTCCCCGTGTGGAGACAGTGAGAAGAGTGCTAAGGTGAACAGGTTGGCGAGTCATCGTACCTGGGGTTGGGGGAGATCCAGAGTAGCCGGAGGAAGACAACTGACTGGTAATGCACAGGGGAACGAGTTGTTGTTCAGAGACGACTTGCCTTCATTCAGACCTTCTGAGCACCACACTTGTCTGAAGAACGCCTTCAGGGATAGTAACTTCACCTAGCTGTCCGGCAAGGGTAACACCAGCCTGCAGTCTCGAATTACGTGGTTAGGGAGCAGTGGAGGTAGAAACAGTACTGGTGCTTGGATGGGCAAGCCTTCTGTCGATAACCCCTCTGTACAAAGGGTCGTATCCCAGCAATACGTCAGCATTACGACCCCGACTTGTTGTTCGGGTACCAGGTTCGCCTGTATACTTTAAGATTCTGTTGATGTCCTCTGTTCGGACGTAACTTGGTTCTCGTCTAGGACGCCTGTTAGCGTTTTCAGCTGCAAGAACGAAATTAAAAACCAAATTTAGACACATAGAAAAGCTACAAGAAGGCGGTAAACAAAGAATTGCAAAAGTCAAAAGCAAGAGCATACGTGGATAGCCCATATGTGGGGGCAATGGAGCCTCACCACTTGGCCATCTTCCCCTATTGGCTCGAATGCTCCCGTTACATAGAGGAAATCGATCTCGTGGTCGCGAGCAAAATCTGGCAGATTTAGCACGAGACGTTTGTCTGCCCTCCTAACCTTGAAGTAGTAAGTATTGTACTTGGGGTTTAGTACTATACTATACCACCATTGGGTATCCCAGATTCCTAATTGGGTCCCTAGAATCCCATTTAGGGCTATAATCCCCATTATCAGCCTGAAGACATTGGTCGAAACTTGCATGGGAGTAAGACGATACCAATTCAGAATCTGGCGGAGTAATGGGTGTAGGGGGAAACGGACTCCGCCCTCGACGATAACTACGATTGGGATACACATCCTATCCCAAGTACCAGCATCCCTAACCGCTCCCAATGGGGCAAGTTCGAGTCCTACATTATCAGGAATGTTATACTCTGTTCTAAATGCCGCCATGGCAGCAGGGGTGTCATAGAGTTTCCTAAATTTACCAAGCTTGGGATCATGTGCATGCGCCATGAATATACTCAAAGAAAAAGTAAAACAGGAAATGGGTAACCCAAAATCTGAGAATGAGATCTCAGATGGAAACTAATGGGACAAGAGAGAAATCTTAGTGGGTAACCTAAGCAGAAGAAAGATCTTACGAGTTTAAATGAAAAGGTCCCTGTGACACGAATGAGTTGCAGGCGGCGGCTATGGCGGTAGAAAGGGAGTTTTTCGCCTGACTTTTGAAGAAGACAAGATGAGGCTCAGAGTTTTGGATAAAAAATCCAAAGAAAATCCCTCTTTGGGATTTAAGTGAAAGAGACGGAGACGAAACGTCTCGTCTCACGCCGTTACAAGTTAAAGTAACGAAAAGCAGGTGTCATTTTGACGATGTTTGATAAAACATCAGTTCAAAATTAATGAAAGGCATACGAAACATGCCACATGGAGTCACTACCCCGAAATGGTATAAATGACAAAGGCGCCAAAAAACATCAATGAGTATTAATACTATGACTGCCCGGGATCAAAGGAAATTCGGTCTAACGTTTGTCTCTAAGCTTCACCCATTACCCCTGAACAGTGGAAAATAAGTAAAGCTGGGGAGCAATTGTAGGGATGTATTCCCGAACAGATACATTTAGTTGCCGAACACGTGATGTATAAGAGCATGTGAAAGATTGGACAGAACTTATAGCCGGGCAGTGTGTTGAATGGCGATAAGGGCCAATAACATGAGAAGTCATTGGTGTAAACTAACTGTTCGGCAGATAGAGACATACCGATTACATTGGTCCAAATAGTTAAATAAGGACCAAGTTACATGTGAAGTAGCTAGTCCAGGTAGACTGTTCGGCTACGGTACAACCAAACAAGGAAAGTGCTCCAATCAAGAGCAAGAGCAGAGGGAGTACTCTGGAAGATTCCAGAGTAGTCATGTCCTGTAAGGGATGAGATCCCAAGAATATAGGATCTGAGAAAGATACCCAACGAGAATATGATGTTCGGCTTTTAATGGAAAAGAATCCTAAAAGGACTCTTTTATAATAAACTGATAAGGGAACGAGAATCCAAGATATTCTGGTTTCCCATACGAGGTAGGAAACCTAGTGCAAACACGGATACTTGGGCAACAAGCATCCATGAATCTATAAATATGAGGTAAAAACTAGAGAAAAAGGTACGCAATATGTTGCATTCTTATGTTCTCCTACTAATAATTAGGGTTTATTAACAAGTATGTGATACTAACTTTGCCATGGGGGGGCCTTTGCCACGAGAGGCAGAGGTGCACTCACCCCCTGTCTATTTTGCAGATTAGGGTTCAGATGATGAATTAAGGTTCCGGTGAAAAGGCACGAATAACCCGTTGCAATCCAATTGATCCGAAGCATCAATTGTTTTCATCCCCTTACACGGACGATCGTTTATTTGGATGGTAGATCATCATGATGGATGATTTGGACCATCGTGGAATTGGACGGTGAATCATCGTTGAGGATTATTCGGACCATCATTGAATTGGACGGTGGATCATCATTGAGGATGATTCGAACCATCGTTAAATAAGATGATATTCTGATCTCCAAAGTTTATTCTTGGTGCTAGTTTGAGTGGATTAGTGAGGCCGTGCACTTGATGGTTGCTAGGGAGAACGAGATAAGGAAAGCGGTGTGTGGCATTCCCCACATTTGAAGTATCCCAAAGAAGCGTTTCCGCCTCCAGTTCTAATAGATCCCAAGTATGGACCCCAAAATCCTTTTTACGTGTTGCTTCTGATATTGGATAGACGTGCTTTTGCACTTGATAGACCTCTCCTACTTTCAACATTTGATATACAATATGCAATGATATGCACACTAAATTGAATGCACAAATAATTGAAAATGCAAGGGTAGACTAGGGCGACTTCTAGAGGATGATGACCTAGAATGACCACAACAACAAGAGTTACACAAAGCAATAGTGCCACCTTAGCCCCAGCTCAAAGATACGAGAGCACTAGATAACCAGCGGGTGGAGGTGTATAGTTGAAATAGAGGCCCATAGAAAGGGTGGCTCACGCCAAAGAGGTTTTAGAGGTTCAGAGAGAGAAGTACGAGAGATTAAGAGAGAGAGAGAGAGCTCGCCAGTGAAAGCCTCCTCAGAAGAGGATGGGAGAGGAGCCCCAGGTACTTCAAGGAGATCAAGAGTGACGACAACGATGAGAATGAGGCCGAGCTCTGCCATTGAGGACTACCACTGGGCCTCTTTACTTTACTGTCCTTTGCTTTTGAGACTTGGGCCTGCATGCCCACGTAGATAGACACTAAGTGGGCCGACGTGCCCCCTGTTAATATTAGACCTTAAATATGAATACCATTGGGACTGCATGCCCCTTGATTTTTGGGTGGATATGCCTCGTAGATATGCTTTTGCTTGGGCCGTTGAGCCTTGACATGCATGATATTCCACCGTTGTTTCATGGATATTGGTAGTAGCAAACAAAAGTTGCATTTTCTAGTTTTATTGGTTCTCCTGGGGAAAACTGATAATAGAAAGCCTAAAACCAATCGCTAATATCCAACTTGCATTGAGGAATGATCTGAGTTGACAAATAGACACGCGTATATGTACAAACTTGCCTAGCTCGAATGAAAATGAACGAAGAGCCCCAGAATAACGCGTAAGCTCTTTGACACATGGAAATGAAATTTTGGGCATTAATGAGCCAAAACTCAAATATCCCCTAGACAAGTGAAATTGACACTTGCATAAGGTCAAATAGATGTACAATGACCTATATGAACTGATAAAACCAAGAAAAGTATCCCGCAATGACAATGGATTGAAAAACTGGAAAAATTTCACAAAAATGGACAAAAGACACCAAAGATAAATAAGTCCTAGACGGAAACTAACACCCCTGCACAGTCATGTTAGGCCCATATGATGTGTACGGTATGACAAAACTTGGCAAAAATCCATTGAACGATATTCGAGGTGCTTTGGATTTGAAATGGCAAATGATAAGCCGAAGGCAGTAGCTGACTATTACTGTCTGCTGTTGGAAGCAGTAGCATGTGCAGGATTGGGACCAACGTGCATCACTTTGAACTAGCACGCATGAACCTCAAACTAGCGCGCGTGACTTCAAGTCTACTACAACTGTTCACACCAGACTTTGCTGAACTTAGAATAAACTGTGAGCTGTTAGGCCTCACAAGCATTTTGTTCTGTTTTTTCATGCCACAAATGTTTTAAGGCTTTTATGCTTAGCTTGTGTAATAGAAGTAGCAGTTTGCATTAAACTTGAAAGACGAAAGGTTTCCCCCTTCTAATTCCTCCAATGAAGCTTGACTTGTTCTCGACCTTTAATGTGGACCAAAATGCCAACCATGGATCAAGTTGATAGAATATGACTGAATCTCAAAGAGAGATTGCCTACGTATCCCTTTTCAAGGAATCAGGTCAAAGCGTAGTTCGGGCGAAGGTTTACTCATATGTTTTACCGTACCTTTTACGCTCTAATTTTTGCCTAGAATCGCCTTCTTAGGTTTTCGGTCTAGCGAGCTTTTGACTGTTGCCTATTCATTTTTACCTAAATTGCCTTCTTAGGTTTTCTGGTCTAGCAAGCTACTCGAACTTTTGCTTGGAACTACCCACCCTTGGGGTTTTCAGCCCAACGAGTTTCTCTCAGGAAAAAGTAAAAAGTAGCTTTTGAATTGATCCAGGTTGACCAAGGTATCGTATTTGTTGCCGTCGAGGGCAATGATCTTTGGCTACACCCCCAAATAGAGTGATTTTTATAATGCAGGGTGCAGAGTGCTTCGGTTGGAAATGGGCCATTATTTACACTTTCTAATTTGTGCCCGATGGAACGCTACTGCTGTTATCTTAAACATGGTATAGGGCCCTGAGCTTTTTGAGCTTTTGCTTTACATGGTTTTGCATCCGGTAGCAAAAGGAGTTCGATGCTTCTTTGTCTCAGGATCAACACCAGGCATGTCTTTGTAAAGTGATGCCAAAACGTTGATGAATTTTCTGAGCATGTCAATGCCTTGTGTCTTTGTGAAACCATGCCAAGACGCTGATGAGTTCTTCGCGCATGTTTGACTGAGTGCAATGCTCCTCTGGGGACTGCATTGAACCATTCGGGGGCCTACCTCATCTTTCAAGTTTATTGAAATTACTTCTTCTTTTAGTAGGTTGAACATCCCTTTTGTCTTCCCTTTCGGCAAGAGAACATATTTCCTTAGGGATACTCCCATCGAAATCTATCCATTTGTCATCAGGGTCGACACAGTTTATTCAAAAGCCAACGAAGTACTTAAACGCAGGATAATGCATATCATAAAATCCCTTGGGATTGACAAGTATAGCAGACTCAGATTTGAAACAAAAGCTACGACGTGGAGGGCCAAGAGGCTCAAATTCTGACTCAGAGCTAGACTTTAGACAAACTCAAAAGACTCCGCGTCAGACTCAGATGTGTCGTAAATGCAAGTTAGACGTAGTTTGAAAATGCAATTTTTAAAAGCCACCTTTAGCTTGCCCAATGAGAGGGGTAAGGTTCTCAAGAGTGTCGGGCCCAAGCATCAGCACTTCAACCTCCTTAGCATCTTCGACCAAACTCACTTGGGAGAACAGCAACTTCAAATGTCCTTGAGTGAAGGACCTCTGTCAGTTAGTCTTCTCCCTTGATTGAATAAGCTTCCTCTTGAATTTCTCCTTTGAGGATTCTTCATCACTATCAGTCCAGGTGTCGATAGAGAAGGCCTCAATAGCACCACCTACGGCCGCCAGGTTAACCTCAGGTTCAAATGGGATGGATAGGATTGGTTTGGGTTGATTTGCTGGGATAGTATAGAGACTTGGGTTGAATATGGTGGGGCTAGGGTTGTTTTGAGTGGAGCTTGGGTTGACTTGAGTGGAACTTAAGGATATTCGACCAACTTGCGGGCCAGAGTTGTGTTGAGACATGGAATCAAAAATGACATAAGGCTTTAATGGAGGGGGAGCTTCAACAGTGCCTTTGTCAATGAGATCTTAAATGGCATGTCGAAGGCGGTAGCAAGCATCGGTGAGATGGCCAAGCATTTGTGGTAGGTACAGAAAAAGTTAGGATTGTGGGATGCCGGGAATGTTTGAGGTGAAGGAGTTGGAAGGAGCAGCTTGATGAAACCAGCTTTGAGAAGCTTCTCATAAACTGAGGACAACGGTGTGGGGAAGTGGGAGAAGATCCTTGGTCGGGTTCTGCAATTGGGACAAGGATTGGCGGAACTTTTACTCACTCCACCGCTGTATAGCGTTGCGCTATCAATGGAACACACTATTTTGGGATTGGGCCGGACCTCGTCAATGTGCGCGTCTTTCCTTTCAACACCGACTTCAGACAGGGAACTGGCATCCTCCTTTGGGTGAGTTCTGGCCGCATGGAATTCAGCTAGTTCTTTGAACATGTCTTTTGAGCACAGCTTGATTCCAACCGCAGGAGTGTGGCAGGTTTGAGGAAATTCTCGGTTTCAAGCGTGATCAGTATTTAGTCCCAGATCTGGCTTCGACATGGTGGAGATAAAAAGGTCAACCAACCCTTGGACCATAATCATTTGTTTGTCCATTTTCTGGCTCATTTCCTGTAGAACCTTTTTCAGCTCAGACAAATCTATTTGCCCTGCCATTGGAAGTGATCAAAGAAAGGGGTATGGCCTTGAAAGTAATAGTGAACCTGCTAGTGATGCCGTTGTATTTGATTGAGTGGCAATCCTTTGCCAAAGCCTTGGTAGACGCTCCCAAGTAGGTTTGGTTCTTCCATTCAGCGAAATGACCTAGAGCTTTGGACAACAAAGTAAATGAGAACTCAGTGAGGTTCCTGCAGTAGTTAGAATGCAATGCACACGTCAACATTGTCGGTGTCCTCCTAGACTCCAGAACTAGAAACAAGTCTGTCTCATGATATTCAAACGCCACTAGAATCCTCGGAATTCTTTTCGAGGGTATCCTTTGTTTGAATTGACTAACACTAAGAGATGTCAAAATAGTCTAAGCCTTTGACTATTCCGCTTTCAAGGTTTCAACCTTGGAGGTCAAAACCACTCGGTGTAGATGACGTGATACCAGAACCAGGGCAGCATAGGTGGCAACACTCCACTTAGCCAAAATGGTGTAAGTGTTTAGCACTTAACCTGTGTGGTGTAAGTATCACAACATTTTCTCCATTGTTCCTAGTTTTCTGTTTGAAACCTCGATCGGGTTTAGGCAAGGACTTAGAAAGTCTTTGTAACGCCCCTGAATTTTGGTCAGTAAAAATTTCGTTAAATATTTAAATTTTATTTGTTTTACTTATTTTTCTCTTGAGTGGCTATATGATTCTTGTTAATTTTGTCGTAAATAGACTTTGGTCTCGACTAGAAACCATACGTGACCAATTTAGTTAGTTTCCAACCGACTACTTGGAGGAACCAAGCAACCAACTTACCTAGTTACCAGATGAACCTTTTGGACCTTTTGAAACTTTTGAACCTTTTGTCTTTACCTATTGGTCCATAATGGTTAGGGTAATCTTTGTCCATTGGACAATAGGCCCCCATTTAAATATTTTGGTAAAATACTAGATATAGTATTTTAATGGTATATGTTCACATGTGCAAAGTACATTTATTCTTTGTTTATTGGGGATTCTCCCACCCCTCCATTATCCATTGGTTAATAACCACAAGGGTAATTTTTATCCATTGGATAATAAACTTTTTATTTTAAAAGTACATGTAGTCTTTCAAAATCTTATTTTAAAATAAAAGGTACTTGTACTCTTTTGTCCATTGGTTATTAACCGCAAGGGGAATTATTATCCATTGGGTAATAACTGTTAGGGAAGTTAGTGACCCTTGGATAATAGAGTTTTTTGACCAAATAAAGTACCGATGTGACTAAGGAACCTTCCAATAAAGTTGATTTGACTAGTCAACCTTTTCAAACCCTAGAAATTACTTATTCATTTTATTTTATTATTTTGGATTTATTCTTTGTCCTTTGGATAATAAATGTTAGGGGAACTATTATCCATTGGATAATAGAAACCCCAAATTTTATATTCTTTGCTAGAATATGAAGTACTCATAAATAGAATTTTATAATTTCCTAAAAGGACAATTTTGATTATTTTATTATAAAAAGTTCCCTAGTTACTATTGTCCATTGGATAATAAAAGTTAAGGTATTTATTATTCATTGGGTAATAGATTATTCTTTCAAACAAGTACATGGGTTTATTAAACTAGTCATTTTTCTAAAATGCCCATGTGATGAAGTACCCATATTTTATTATGAAAGTACTTATTAGCCTTAGTAGCCTTTAAAGCCTAAGATTTTCCTAAGTACTCCTATATTATTTTATATTGGGATTTTGTACCCAATTAGATTAAATTATTGGGGAGTTGATCTTCTTAGAGTACTTTGTACACTAGTTTATTTATTTAAATCAACATGTGCCTTATTGAATTTCTTTAATAGGATTTTGGATTTGGAAAATCTTGTACTTTCTTATTCTTTCTTGTTTATATATATATATATGTGTGTGTGTGTGTGTGTGTGTGCTAGAGAGAGAGAGAGAGACCCGAGAGAGAGAGAGAGAGAACCCGAGAGAGAGAGAGAGAGAGAAGAAGATGGGATTGTACTTTCTTGATCTTTCATATCTTCCTACATCTTTCAAGTCCATGGGTAAATCTTTCTCCTAACCAAACATAACTCCCCATTTGTACTTCTATGCTTTGTTTAAAACCAAATCTTGTACTCTTGTCTCCTTTCCTTGCATCAAATCTTCCATAAATCCCATCCAACGACAAGTCTTAGCCATGCAAGCTACCTAAATAGGCCTTAGTCTATTCTTGCCTAATGACAACTTATGATGGACCTTTATGACACAATCCTAGCCTTTATTAGCCTTAGACCTTGACTACAAGCTAAACCTAGGTTATAATTACCTAGAAAGGCTAAAGATCTTAGTTGAACATAGCCTTACACCTAGGATATGATTGGACAAGGCATGGCTTGACATGTGAGGTGATTTGATGACTTAATGGAGCAAATCCATGGGAGATATAGAGAGAGAGAGGGCCGGCCATAGAGAGAGGGGAAGAGCCAAGAATTTTGCCTATAAATAGCACCCCATGTTTGCCATTCAACTCACACCTTCACCTAGCAACTTCTCTCTCTAGAAAAATCTTGTTCTTTCTTTGTTCTTGCTTAGTTCTTCTTTTGTTCTTCCTTTGTTCTTCCTTTGTTCTTGAGTTCTTCTTGTGTTCTTCAAGAAACTCAACCTAAGCCGCCACTAGACCGCCACTCGACCACCCTTCGATCCATAAAGTAGAGTAGTGTTAGTCAAGTAGAAGTTTCGAGAGAAACCTTTCTCTTTCGAAGCTACCGGAGACCACCGTAGGAAGTTACTCCGTTCGACCGCCGACTAACCTTCCGTAGCCGACTACCGCCAAGAAGTAAGGTAGGATTTCTTTATCGTCCACCCCAAGTATAAAGTAGATTCTCCCTATCTACTACTCCTAATTATATGTAGTGCATCTTTACTTACTTATCGTTTGTTTAGAAGTATTTGTATTTTGATCTTTAAGATGGTTATGAGTATGCATATATGAGTTGCTTGTATTACTCGTGGTGTGATAAAGCATAAGTGATTTCACTCCAAAGACGTCCGTACATGTGACGTTGTGCTTTGAATAAAGCATAAGTGATACACTCCAAGGGCGTCTGTACATGTGGCGTTATGCTATAAGTGGTGATTTAGTAGGATAGAATTGGATGATCTTGTTAGTATGTTTCATGCTTATTTTTGTCCTACCGCGGAGTCTTTGCATGTAAACAAGACACGAGAACCGAGAAAGTAGAAACATGACAACTAGGGTGTGGTTAATGTAAGGAATGTTTTCTGAGGATGGAAATATTTTGAAACTACATAATGACCAGTTTTGGGTGGCATTATGTGAGTTGTGTGCGTGTGTTAAAGAAAGATTTGTGAAAAACCCAATGAGAACCCGGAGCGGCGGAATCATTGTGGGATTACTCGGGAACCCGGAGCAGTGGAACCGAGGATTTTGAATTGTGGCTTGGTTATCCGCGGTACGGAGCCAATGCAATGTGTGCCAATGGAAACCCGGCGCGGTGGAACCATTGTGAGGATACTCGGGAGACCGGCGCGGCGGAACCGAGGTTGGGTGAGTTAAACGAACGATTTTTGAAATGTTTTGGAAACCGCAATGTGGCCGGACTTGCCCATTGTGTGGTGTGTGTTTTGTGTGTGTTCCAATGGGAATCCGGGAAAGCGGAACCATTTGAGGTTGTGTGCCAATGGGAACCCGGCGCGGCGGAACCGAGGTTGGGTGTGTAGCTTGGTTATCCGCGGTACGGAGCCAATGCAAATTATTTTGAAAGATTTGGGTGTGTAGCTTGGTTATCCGCGGTACGGAGCCAATGCAAATGATTTTGAAAGATTGGGTGTGTAGTTTGGTTATCCGAGGTACGGAGCCAATGCAAATGATTTTGAAAGATTGGGTGTGCTAAAAATGAGTTTTTGAAAAGGTGATACGATTATGAAATGTGAAAATGTTGACACGATCTACGATGAGTCGCGTAGGAGAAACAAAGAGAATCTTGGACACCAACGATAGTTGATTAACGAATGTGGATGTGTCATTGTTAACTGTGTATATACGTATCATGTGGAAATCGATGTTTTATTATAGCCTTGTTTGTAAGTTAAGGTTGGTGGGTAAGGATTATCTATTGAGCGTTGTAGCTCACGGTGTTACCTTTTGGTGACCCTGACATATTATATGGGTGGCGACGCCGGTATAATGTGTCAAACTTCATAGATGAACAGGGTATGATGTACACCTTGGAGGCTTTTGGAACTGAGGAGCTGGCTAGGATGGAGGAGCAAGAGGAGCTGTAGTTAGGAACCCTAGAACCCCCTTCATTTGTGTAAATATTGAACTCTTGTGGTAGTTTTGTTGTAATAAGAGTCATACTCTATTTTGAGGTTTTCAATGAAATTGTCTTTTTAACATACCCAAAATTCGGGGCGTTACAGTCTTGATTTCTCAATGTCTCGTTGACTCAAGGAATTTGAAAATTGATAACGTGCACCATCAAGAAGCACGACTCTTCATCGGGCCAAGCAGCGTCCTAATAGGCATAAGACAAACTCGAAAAAGAGACAACCTAAAAGCCCCTCTATCATGCTCCTATGCAAAACGGTATGTATGTACAGTGCATGCTATAGGGAAAGTGATAACACATAGACAGTATATGGGGGTTAGATGCAAATAATCTTACCCTGCGGGTACCTGTCCTAATTTGGAGAGTTCTAGTGCTTTGTACATATAAAGGCCGATTTTGGTTTAAGAGGGGCTCCTCAAACTAGAGCCATGATATACCTCCCACTGCAACGCGTATTGCAAAGCAACGGTCGAACGATAGTACAAATCATCATCGTCCAAGGTTATTGGGCGTTCGAGGACCCCTGGCTCTAGTAAACTGTGCGAATTACCCAAAATACCTCAACGGGGCTTACCAACATCGATGCAAATGAAGAATGCCAAAGAATAATTGAATGAGAGAGAAACACAATGTTTTAAAAAATGCCTTTTTGAGCTTGGCTCACTTTTTTTAATCGATACTTGAAGAAAACTACACAAGTGAACAATCGAAAAAGTCCCAGATCAGATTGGTTAGATACGAGGATCTTGTTAAGACACCATTCCGTTCTTCAGCAGCGTAGAGCGTACGGTGTTGACAGACTTTTGAAGGATTGTTCTCAAGTGTATTAATTTCCAAATAAAGACTAGTGCAATAAGTCCCCAGCAGAGTCGCCACTGTGGGCACATGCCCCTGAAAATTCAAGTGCTCCCTTTCGGAAAAGCTCGGCGAAACGCTACAATTCAGAGTCGCCACTCGGGTTTTAGGGGAATGCACCTAAGGAACCGAACTTGAAACGTTTGCTACGTTTTGATTGGAAAAGGTTTTGTAGACTGGACTGTTGTCACCTTCGATATCTGACGTTCGGGAGCCAGGTTACGAGAGGGGAAGGGTTTTATGGCACCCCTCTCGCCCAATCCAGAGATGGGTCTCTACTCGGGCATTTTATAAAACGTTTGCATTTTTCTCTCATTAATCATTTTTAGCCAGTTAGGGTGGGGGAATAGTTAAAGGAGATTAAAACCATAACAAGTTGTCAGGATGTGACAAAATGGTATGTTTGCTTTATTGAAACAAGTAATAAAGATTGAAAACAAACTTCTGTGTGCATTTTAAATAGACTGGAACACACTGATCCAAGGGGATGTGCGTAGGAAGAAGGCCAGTGTGCACGAACCAAGTCACTACATGCAAACCTGACCTGCGCACGCCACACATGAATTGGCATACCCCAGTAATCTTAAACTCACAGCTCTTGCTTTCAACCCTCTGGGCCTTGGAAAGGACCAGTGCACACCCAGGACAAACCACACAGTTTTGTATCATAGTTTATATATAGTTACAGACATTTAAAATGGCTTTAAAGCCATAAAATAAACAGAATACCCCATAAACAATGTGAGGAAAGTAAACAGAGGCCAAGGCCTAGTTGCCATGCAATGGCTAGCCACTGGGCTAGATGTAACTGCCATAAGCCGGTATGTTTATATTGTACGCCAATTACACCCTTTTGTCCAGTGCTTGGCTTTGCACTTTCTGAGCTCTGGAACATGACCAGAAGGATCCTAGAGGCATTCCAAAGCAACAAAAATAATATTAAGAAAGTAAAACTAGCAACTTTAACTATGAAAAGCAGTAAATTGGTTGTTAGGCATACTCACAGTGATGAATAGACAAGAAATAAAGCATAAAACAAAGATCCTGACCCCAGTTCACAACTAGAATACGCGGGTTCCGAAGGGTTCTGAACTGGAGTATGCAGGTTCAGAACTGGCATAAGTGGGTTCATCCCAGATAGGTCCCGGTCCCCACGCCAGTTTTGGATGTACTACCAAGGACAGGCGTACGCATGCTTATGACCGGTGCATGCTGGGTCTTGCCGTTGACGATTTTTGAAACCTTGCCAACTTTAGAGGGCCAGGATTGGTATTGATTACCAGTCTTGACCCTGCCAACCCCCCTCAAGGATTAGAACAGAAAGCTGTACACAGATTTTATACCTTTGGTTTTTGGGTTTGAAAGAGTTATTGAGCTTTGAATGGATGGGTTGGTTGGATGATACTTGGAGTATGGTTGTGTATGGTAGATGAGAATAAGTGTTGTTGCTTGCTTGTTAGTACCATTGCAAGAGAAAGATAAACAAGGGATAGCCTAATGTGGGACTTGGTAACCCTTACAACCTTGTAACTTGGAGAACCAACCCTTTGCTAGGATGACCAAAGGGGGTATATATAGGGGGAGAGGGAGAGAGAGGTGTTAAGGCCAGCCAAAGGGGTTGGTGCCTTAGCCCCAAAGGCTTCCCTCTCATTGGATGAGAGGGAAAAGGTGATGGGATGGGTGTAAGAGATGTTCCTTGGTGAAGACTGCTTTTTCGGCGGATTGGAAGGTTCTTATGTGTTGTAGACCCCTACCCATGGCTTCTGCATGCTAAAAAACACAAGTTTGACCAAAGGTTTGACTAGCATACGCAAGTTCTAAACTAGCGTACACCAGTCAATGAGAAGGGTTGACTAGCGTACACATGTAGTTGACCTGCGTACTTAGGTTCAAACTGTAGCTTTGACCGATGACTGACATGTGGCAAAGGACCGGCCTATGTTGGTGTGGGACCAGCGTGTGCCAGTAGGGGTTTTACTGTGGCTTTTTGGTTCTGGTTTTGAGAGTTTGAAAGGGATCTGAAAGGGTTTTAGAATGCTCAAAGCTCAAATATACTAACATTTTTGGGGTGTTCTTGATCCGTTTCATCATCAGGGAATCAAATACCATAAGTAAACTAATTTGAAAAGTCCAAAATAGGGTGTCCACATTTATGACTTGATTTCTCTGCAAAGAGGATACATAGGCAGCCTCATCTTGAGGTTCGGTCACATTCTCAAATAAAATCCAAAAATTGACATGTGTTTGCAATCTCAAGATAATGATAAGCGCGGAATCAATGAACCAAGAGGGGGAAACCCTCATAATTCAACTTTATTCAAGTCATTCTTCAAATACAAGGCTGGGCATGAAAGCAACAAACAAAAACAATAAAAAAAAGGAGAAGAAATAAAAAACACATCAAAGGGGCCTGCACTTTATTCCAAACACAAAGCGATCACGTTGTGAGTTAGTCACACGCAAATTCTTCTTGCCCTTAATTCCCTCCTCAGCATGCTTTTGTAACTCTTTCGAATCATAATGGATGGGTTGGGTTCTGCCGGCAAAACTATTCTAACTCCCCAAGTGCAAGCATAAGCTTCAAGAGTGGTTGCGCGAAACCTGGGTATTTCAAACTCCTTGGGGCTACCAAACAAAATCCCTTGACATATCCCAAGTTGACGAAGGATATGACTAGAGATATAGAAGGTGAAACTGCTCAAGCTAGCCAATACCATTCTCTGAGTGTTCATGTTCTGAATGGCCATGTCAGGAAGGGACAGCCACAAGCACCTCCAAACGATGTCCTCTCCCAAAAGCAAGGAAAGAAAGGACAACCAGGCCACCACGTTTGCATACACCGCTTGGTATTGTCTAGAGGGGAAGACACATGGATTGTAACTCTAGCTAGCCGATGAAAGCCGTAGAACCCCGATCTTGTCACAGAGCCACATCTGTCCAAAGAGAGGAAAAACAAATAAGAAACTCTAATAAAGCCTAAACCGGGCGTTGAGGTAAAATAAAAGAGAGAATGTCAAAAAAAGGAGAGCAGAGTGAGGATTTACCTGCAGCAACAGTGGGTTGCCCCCAAAGTACCGAGTCGGCCTCGCCTGAACCGCGTCCAAACCAATCAAGGCCTCCGCTAACACCATGGGGACAACGTCCCTACGCTCCTCCATTTGGGTAGAAATACCAGCAAGAAGATGGATAGCACGCCCATCAGGAAAAACCAGTAGAGAGGTGGCCAGCAAGCACATACACAGAGTTGACATGCGCTTACTTTGCCAAATGAAGTCATAAGGTTCACCCTCCTGCGTGAACATTTCAATCAAGCGCAAGACATTAAGTTCGCCACCCCTCACCAAGAATTTAGAGAAAGCATCACTCATGCCAAGCTTGTCTCACAAGACCCCCGCCATGCTTGCCCAAGGGGGAGAAATGACCAGAATGTTTGATTCCAAGTAACCAAGGTACAGGCAGAACTCTTCAACGGTGGGACATATCTCTTTAAAGCCAAATTGAAAGACATGCACCTCCAGATCCCAAAATTGTACCGCTGCGTGCAGTAGGTCTAGGAGAATGCGAAAGTCTTGAAGAAAATGGAGAGAAGATATTCCCCGGCTCCTAAAATTCAGCCAATCCATTTATTTGAATTGGTCCATCCAAGGTTTGAGCAAGGTGGGGAGAGGGAAAGCCATGAGGCAGCAGGATTTTGGAAGGATTTTGGTGTGAGGATTATGGCAGGAATGCCTTGCTATTTAAAGGGAAGTTGGAGGAGACAAGCATTAAATGAGAAAATTCAAAAATTTAAAGATTTTCAAAGCTCTTTCATTTTTCTATGTAAACTTTTGTTTAGGGAAGATACAAAGGCAATACATGGTTCCCCACAACCACCATGCAGTGGTGCAAGTTCGGTCAAAACCTGGGAAACAGACATAATGGCAAACAATGTGACCTTGGGAATCAGTAGAAACTGTTTACTGAAGTAGGTGTCCAGCGCTGGAGACTATGTCCACAACACCCTAGTGCAAAGCATAAAGTGCTCAGCGCTGGGCACCGGTCTGCATTTCTACAAAATTGGTCTTGGTCACTCAAAACATTTCAAGGCCCCTAAACTCACTTCCAACTGTCCAAACATGTTTCAATGAGATAAGATGACTTCACGGCAGTGTTCTTTGTCTATCCAGATCAAAATTCGAGGGTTTGGTATAAAAAACGTTATTTTTCTATTCAAATGAGCCCATAGGAAGTCCAAATTCATTTCTAAGCAATTTTTAGTCATTCAGGCACCTCGCATAAGCCATGTTACTGTAGACACCCCAATCTAGACTCTCTAGATTAGTTTACTTTTGGTGTTTGATTCCCTCATGAACAGATCAAGAACACCCCCGGGAATGATAGCGTGATTGAGCTTTGAGCGTTTGACCCCCTCTTAACCTAACCTAGCTTGAGCCAATTCAAAAGCCAGAAAGCCTACTTGCACGCATTGGTCCAAAACTAGTGTGCGCTAGTCCAAATGCCACGTGTTGATCATCGGTCAGCTTTGACCGTTGACCAGCGCGGTGTTGTTTGGACCCGCATGTGCAAGTCACACACATGCGCGCGCTGGTCAAACCCATGTCCCATTACCTTTCCCAGCCATGATCACAGGACTTTTGGGGCACCCTTGACCCTATTTATTTGTCTAAGGAGTGATCCTCAGACAGGGGGATGTCCCCCCTCTCTCACATACCTCCCATTAACCTTTTTTGAAGGAGAGGATTTGTTTGCCAAGCCAAACAGGCCATTACTTGGCTAGTTACTCCTCTCCACCCCCTATAAGTACCCCCTATGCTCACCATGCCAAAGGGTTCACCAAGTTACCAAGTTCAGCTTCCAAAAACTTACCAAACTCATCAACTTCCAAGGCTACTTAGTTTCTAAATCCTAGCCACTCTGTTCTTCAATCTCAAGCACAAAACCACTAAACAAGCTTCCATCATCCATCCACTCAAAACTCAAACACCTTTCAAACCCAAAAACCAAAGGTATAACACCATTGTATTGCTTTATGTTATGATTCCTAAGGGAGGCTGGCAGGGTCAAGGCTGGTAATCAATACCAAGTCCTGGCCATAAAGCTAGCAAGGTTTCAAAACCATTGTGGTAAGAACCACGGCACGTCGGTCGTTTGCTCACGCATGCCACTCTGTGGCTGCGCGCGCAGGTCTGGGTGGGGATTGCTGTCTTGCTTCTTTTATGTTTTCCTGTCTATATACATCACTACAAGCACACTAAAAACTAGTTTACTATTTTCCTTAGTTAAAACTGTTAGTTTTAGTTCAATATCCATATCTGCTGCAATGGAATACTCCTGGGGCCTTTCTGAACATGTCTTAGAACCCAAAAATATGTAAACCAAGCACTGGTTTGAGGACACAAACCTGCGTGCCACAGTGGGTGACCCGCACATGCAGGTCCATCTCTGATTAGTGGCTGGCCTAGCATGGGTAACTAGGCTTTGGCCTCTGTTTTTATTCCCACACTGTTTTTGGGGTGTTTATTCATTTTGTGGCTTTGTAGCCCATTCAAACTATCCATAACTGTTTATTAACTGCCCATAAATTGCTTGGTTAGTCCTCGGTGTACACTGGTCATTTCTAGAGCCCAGAGGGTTGAAAACAAGAGTTGTGGATTTGAACCTACTGGCACGCGCGTGTCTTGGTTTAGCGCACGCAGGTGTGGTCAGCATGCAGTGACTTGATCAGTGCATGTTGGTTTCTTCCTGCGTATGCCACTCCAAAACAACGCCCTTCCAGTCTATTTAAATTCCCACAGCGGTCTATTTTTCATCCTATACTAAGTGTTTCAATAAACGAGCATGCCATCTATCACATGCTACAAATTTATTACTATTTTAATCCCCTTAAACTCTTCCCCTACCCTAACTGGCTAAAAACTAATTAATGAGAAAGAATTGCAAATGTTTTACAAATGCCTGAGTAGAGACCGATCTCCGGATTGGGCGAGAGCAGTGCCTTAAAACCCTTCCCCTCTCGTAACCTAGCTCCCGAATCTCAAATATCAAGGTGACGACGGACTAGTCTATGCCTTTTCAAAATCAAACAACGTAGCAAGAGTTTCAAGTTCGGTTCCTTGGGTGGCGGACCTTCAAACCCAAGTGGCGACTCTGAATTGAGCGTTTTGCCGCCCTTTAAAAAGGAGCGCACCCACTTATTGCGATCGACTTTCGGGGCGTGTACCCACTGTCGCGACTCTGCTGGGGACTTCCTTCATTAGTCTATACTTGGAAATTAATACATTTGGGAACAATCCTTCAAAAGTCTGTCAAAACAATAAGCTTCGCGCTGCTGAACAGAATGGTGATCTAACAGGATTCTCGTATCCAACTAATCCGTACTGGGACTTTTTCGATTGTTCGCTTGAGTAGTTTTCTCCAAGTATCGATTAATAAAAGTGAGACATTTTGAAAGGAATTTTGCAAACATTGCAATTCTCTCTCATTAATCAATCTTTTAGCATTTTCATGTGCATCGATGTCGGCTAGGCACGTTGAGGTGTTTTGGGTAACCAACACAATTTACTGGAGCCCGGGGTCCTCGAATGCCCAACAACCTTGGACAATGATAAGCCATTCTACCATTCGACCGTTGCTCTACAATACGCGTTGCAGAGGGAGGTATATCTTGGCTTTAGTCCAAGGAACCCCCTCAAACTAAAACCGGCCTTTGCATATACAAAGCGCTAGAACTCTCCAAACTAAGACAGGTACCCGCCAGGTAAGATTACTTGCATCTAACCCCTATTTTGTCTACGTGTTACCACTTTCCCTATCGCATGCACTGTTCATACATACCTTTTTGTGTAGGAGCATATTTAGGGCGGCTTCTAGGTTGCCTCTCTTTCGAATCTGTCTTATGCTTATTAGGACGCTGCCATGACCCGATGAAGAGTAGTGCATCTCAATGATGCACGTTGTCAATTTCCAAAGTCCTTAGATCAACGAGACTTTGGGAAATTAAGACTTTCTAAGTCCTTGTCTAATGCCAAATTGAGTTTTCAAATAGAAAACAAGGAACAATGGAGAGAATGTTGTGATACTTACACCACCCAGGCTAAGTGCTAATCACTTACACCGCTTAGGCTAAGTGGTGTACTACCACCTACACCACCCCAGTTTCGGTATTACATCATCTACATCGAGTTGTTCCAACTCCAAAGTTGAAACTTCGCGAACAGAATAGTCAAAGGCTTAGACTATTTTGACATCTCTTAGTGTTAATCGATTCAAATGAGGATACACCCTCGAAAAGAATTCTGAGGATTCTAGCAGCGTCCGAACATTATGAGACAAACTCGTCTTTAGTTGAAGAGTCTAGGAGGACACTAACGACGATGACGTGTACATTGCATTCCTTCAAATTCTTTCAAAAGCTTGCTGGAATGCCACTGAGCTTTCAATTACTTTACTGTCTTGCTCTAGGTCATTTTACCGAGAAGGAAGGCACTGAAGAGCCAAACCTACTTGGGAACGTCTGTCGGGGCTATTTCACCATCACTTCTAAGGCCATATCACCTTCCTCGATCATCAATCCAAAATCGTAGCACAAACAAAGCTGGATGAGCTGAAGAGGGCTATGGAAGAAATGAACCAAAAAATGGACAAACAAAAGATTATGGTCCAGTGGTTGGTAGACCTTTTTACCTCCACCATATCAAAGACGGATCTGGGGCTAAATGCTGCTAATGACAGAATTGAAGAACTTCCACAATTCTAGCACCCTTCCACGGTTATAATCTAGCCATGCTCAAAAGTGAAACTCTTGGACATGTTCAAAGATTTGTTGGCATTCCATGATGCCAGAACTCACTAGAAAGAGGATGTGGGCTCTTTGTTTGAAACTGGTAAAGAAAGGAAAGATGCGCACATTGATGAGGTTAAACCCAACGCCAAAAGAGTACGTATTAATAGCACAACGCTATTCAATGGCAAAGCGAGTAGAAGTTCCATCAAACCTCGTCCTATTAGCAAAACCCCGCCAAGGACTTTCTCATGCTTCCCTGCACCTCTGGCCTCAGTTTATGAGAAGCTCCTCGATGCTGGTTCCATCAGGCCTCTAACCCCAACCCCTTTTCCTAAAAATCCACCTCGTAGCCACAACCCCAACCACTTTTGCACCTACCATCAAATGCCTGGCCATTCCATCAATGCCTGCTACCGCCTCCAATATGTTGTTCAAGATGTCATTGATAATGGCATGATTCTAGCCCCACCCCCATCAAAGCCCAATGTCATCTCCAACTCCATGCCTAAACACGATTCTAACCCCCACATTAACCAGATATGTCTTAGCTCCACTCAAATCAACCCCAACTCCACTATATTCGACGCTAGCCACTATATCATCCCAGAAAATCAACCCAAACAAATTGTATCAATTGCATTTGAACGCAAGCTTAACATGATGGCTGTAGGTTGGGCAATTGAGGTCTTCGCTGCCAACACCTGGATTGACAGTAATGAGGAGCTTACAAAGAAGAAGACTAATTGGCTGAGGTCCTTCAATCATGAGAGCTTGGAGCTGCTATTCAAGGAGTTCTCTTAAATGGGTTTGGTCAAAGAAGCTGAGTAAGCCGAAGAGCTAATGCATGGGCATGACACCCTCGAGGACCTTACCCCTCTCTTTGTGGAAGCAAAGGGTAGTTTTTAAAAATTGCATTTCAAAACTGTGTCAAGTTTGCATTGGCGACATGTTTGAGTCCGACACGGTGTCTTTTGAGTCTGTCGAAGTCTAGCTTTGAGTCAAAGTTTGTGCCTCTTGGCCCTCCACATCGTAGCTTTCATTTCGAGTTTTGAGTCTGCTGTACTTGGCAACCCCGAGGGTTTTTATGATATACATAATCTTGCTTCTAAGTACTTCGCTAGCTTTGAATAAACTGTGTCAACTCTGATGACGAAGGGATAGATTTTGATGGGAACATCCCCAAGGAAATGTGTTCCCTCGTCGAAAGGGAAGACGAAAGGCATGCTCAATCTATTAAAAGAAGAATTAGTTTCAAAAAACTTGAAAGATAGGGTAGACCCCTAAACGATTCAAATTGGTTCAACGCTTTCCCTAGAGGAGCATTGCGTTGGTCAGACTGGCTCAAAGAATTCATCGACGTCTTGGCATGGTCTTACAAAGACACGCCTGGCATTGATCCTAAGATAAAGAAGCATCGAATCCCCCTATAGAATGCCAAGCCAAAAAGCAGAAGCTCAGAAAGCTCAGGGCCTCGTATCATGTTCAAGTTAGCAGTAGCAGTATTCTACCGAGTGCAAATTAGAAAGTGTAAAATTGGCCCGGAGCAAGGAGTTTTAACCGAAGCATTCTAGACCCTGCGTTATCACAGCTATTCTATCTGGGGCTGAGGCCAAAGATCATCGACCTCGACTGTAACAACTCCAATTTTTAATAAATAAAAATCTCGTTGTTTATTCAAATTCTTAAATTTCCTCTTGAATGGCTTATTGATTTTCTCGTTGATCTCTGTTAATCCATCATACTTAGATATTATCTCTTGGCTAGTATAGTTAGCTTCAAACCAAATTAGTTAGAAAGACTTACCTACCAAACCATTTAGTTACCTTTGGACCATTACCCATTGGGTGATAAATGTTAGGGCAATCTTTGTCCATTGGACAATAGGCCATTCATTAGAATATTTGGTTAGTACAAAGATATAGTAGTATATTGGTGTATATTCACTTGTGCAAAGGACATATTTACATTGTTTATTAGATATCTTTTTCCCTATTATCCATTGGTTATTAACCACAAGGGAAATTATTATCCATTGGGTAATAAAACCAATCTTCCAACAAAGTACATGAATCTATTAAATAATCCCTCCATAGATTTTCCATGTACTTTTATGCATTAGAATATGTGGGTAGATCTAAACCCTAGATTTTTTAGTATTTTTTTATGAATTAGTACTAGTACCTATATTATATTTTAATGGGAAAATCTTAAGCCATATATTCTTGGTACCTATGTATATATAGGCATGTGTACATATATACAATATTATATATAGACATAGATTTCCAAAAGTACAATATCTATTAGTTTAATAGAAACATGTGCTTAATTAGAATTCTTTAATGGGATATTTGATTTTGAAAATCTAGTACCTTTGTACTTCTACAATATTATATATGCATATATATATATATATAGTGTACTAGGAGAGAGAAAGAGGGAGAGAGAGAGAGAGAGATTGCCGAGAGAGAGGGAGAGACAGTAGCCGAGAGAGAGAGGAGAGAGAGAGAGGGAGGAAGAAAGAGAGAAGAAAGAAAGATTAGGTTGTACCATGCTTCGATTGCCATGATCTTCTTACATCCTTTCAAATCCATGGGTGCATATTCTTCCTAGGCAAAAATCTACCTCTCAATTGTCCTTTTATGTTTGTTTAAACATCAAATCTTGTACAAACCCTTCTTCCCTCCACCAAATCTTCCATAATCCAACCCAAGGTACAAAAATCTAGCCATGCAAGCCTAGATAGCCCCATGGCCTAACCCATCAAGCTTTCAATCAAGCTTGACAAATGAAAGAAATCAAAGATGTAGAGAGAGAGTGTAACGTCCCCAATTTTTGGTACGTTAAATAGATAATTTTATTGAATATTTAAAGAGATTCTGGCTCATTATTACATCATAATTCCCATAATTACACAGAGGGAGGGAAATTAGGTTCCTAACTACAGCTTCGCCTGCTCTTCCATCCTAGCTAGCTCTTCGACACCAAAAGCCTCCAAGGTGTACAGCTCACCCTGTTTATTTACAAGGTCTGACACATTATACCAGCGTCGCCACCGATATAATATGTCAGGGTCACCAAAGGTAACACCATGAGCTTAAAAAGCTCAATAGAATAATCTAAACCCACTAACCCTTAACTTACAACAATAGAAATTATGCAACAGATAGTAACAATAACACATCCACATTCGATATTCAACTATCGTTGGTGTCCATGATTTTCTGTGTTTCTCCTACGCGACTCATCGTAGACCGTGTCACCATTTTCCACTTTTGTTTTTCCAAATCAACGTTTTCAAAATTTGTGTTTAACACACCCAACCTCGGTTCCGCCGCTCTAGGTTCCCGAGTATCCGCACAATGGTTCCGCCGCTCCGGGTTCCCATTGGCACAATTGCATTGGCACCTCTCCGCGGTAACCAAGCCACACACCCTACCTCGGTTCCGCCGCTCCGGGTTCCTGAGTATCCGCACAATGGTTCTGCCGCTCCGGGTTTCCATTGGCACACACACACATCCCCAACTCACATAATGCCACCAAATTGGTCATTATGTAGTTTCAAAATATTTCCTTCTTCAAACACTTTTTCCTTGTTAACCACACCCTAGGTGCCATGTTTCTAACTTTCTTGATTTTGGTGTCTCGTTTTCATGCATAGACTCTGCGGTAGGACTTTCCACATAAGGAATCATAAAGCATTCATTGAAATCTTGAAACTAAACTAGCAAGATCATCCAACTCTATATTATTTAGCATGCTCAAAACATAAGTTGACGAGTTCAACATATTTCCCATCCTTTTCATTATTTCTAGAAAACACCTTTCAAGTATTTCATTAAATTCTAACATTTTAGGCAATAGATAACCTTATACACTTATGACAGATAACCTTAACAGTCAACAAATAACCTTATATATTTATGACAGATAACTTTAACAATCAACAGATAACCTTATATACTTATAACAGATAACTTTAACAGTCAACAGATAACCTTATATACTTATGACAGATAACTTTAATAGTCAACAGACAACCTTATATACTTAGAGAAAACGGTTAAGATCTTTGAACTAAGGACATTCTACTTTCCAACATACGATTCTATACTATACGTAGAGTTAGTAGGCTAGGGATTCTACCTTACTTCTTGGCGGTGGTCGGTTACGAAGATTTGGTCGTCGATTTTGTCATTCGGCGACGTAACGGCTTCGGATTGCTTCGAAAGGAAGAGAGATGGACTTTTCTCTTCCTAGAAACAACTTGCTAACTAAACTAAGCTATGTTAAAGATCTAGTGGTGGTTTTGGAAGTGGTTTGGTGGTTGCTCTCAAGAACTTCAAGAAACTCAAAAAACTTTGAACTTTTGAACCAAGAACACTTAGAATTTCTAGAGAGAAGTGAGAGCAAGAAGTGAAGGTGTGAGTTTAAGCTTGGAACGGCTTGCTATTTATAGGCCAAGGCTCCCCCTCTCCCTCTCTCAACCGAAATCTCTCTCTCTCTCTCTCTCTCTTTCTCTCTCTCTATATCTCATTTTTTTATTCAAGAAATCAAGCTTTCTTGGAAGATCAAAGTCTAGTCCTAGGCTTGCACGGCTAGGTTTAGTCCTTTGGTTTGGTTTGGAAGATTTTGTGTAAAAGAAAAATAGTTTGTACAAGATTTGGTGATCAAAAGAGTACAATAGGACATTGGAAATATAAATTTACTTAAGAAAATATATCATCTTAGATTTGAAAGGATGTAAGAAGATCATGGTGAGGACAATAAATCTCTTTTCTTCTTCCTTGTAGGACAAGTTTAGGTTATTCTAAAGGGTTTCTAGTCTTGTCTAGTTCATAGAAGACTAGTTAATAAATGAAAGAGTAAGGAAAAATCTAGATTGGATTGTACCAAGATTGTGTGAGAAATTGGCCATGGTAAAAAGGAATTGACTAGATGGAGTGAGCAACACATGCACACACCTCACTCTCTCCCTCTCTCTCTCTCCCGGCCCCTCCCTCTCTCTTTTCCTTGCAATAGTACACACATATATATATATACACACACTTATGTACAATAAACATAGAATAATAGGTACTTTTGGTACTTGTGATCAAAGAAGATTTCCAAGGTCAAGATTTTAAATTAAAGAATCCTTTTAGGCACATGTGTACCTAGTAATATAATATTCATACAAGTACACATATTTATATATAACTAAGGTACTATGAATCTAGGTAGATCACACCTCCCATTAATTTAAACCAATTGGGTACAAAACCCCAATATAAAATAACATTAGAGTACTTAGGAAATCTTAGGCTTTTAAATCCAATAAGTACATACATGATATAATATAGGTACAACATCACATGGGGATTTAGAAAATGATTGTTTAATGAACCCTAGTACTTAGTTGGAAGATGAACCTTATTACCCAATGGATATTAAATCCCCTAGTATTTATTGTCCAATGGACAAAAGTAATAAGGAAATTTTTATAGTTAAATAATCAAAAATGTCCTTTTAAACAATTATAAAATTCTATTCTTTTATAGATATTAGTACTTAATCAAATCTTTCAATGAATACTTTTAATATAAAGAATAGGGTTTCTATTACCCAATGGATAAATGTTCCCCTAACTTTTATCGTCCAATGGATAAAGAAGAAAACCAAAATAATAAAAGAAAATAAATAAACAATTTCAAGTCTAGGGTTGAAAAAGGTTCACAAGGTTCAAAGATGGCAAAAAGGTCCATCTATGGTGACTTCCTAGCTCGGTTCCTCCAACTAATTGGTTAAAAACTAACTAGACTTGCCAAGCAGGGCTTTAATCAAGAAATATGATTTAAGGATTTTATTTACTCACTAGGAAAATACATAAGTGTTTTTACAAGCATACTTGTCTTTAGAAAAGGACCATATTGTCCGGGGTTAAAAGATAAAATTTTATAAGTCTCAAATCTAATTATGACGGATTATTAGAATAAAAAAGAAATTTTTTAAAAGAAACCAAGTAATTAAAAAAAAAATTTAAATATTTAACGAAATTTTTACTGACAAAAAATCAGGGCCGTTACAGAGAGAGAGAGAGAGATTCGGTTGAGAGAGGGAGAGGAGGAGCCTGGGCCTATAAATAGCAAGCCATTCCAAGTTTAAACTCACACCTTCACCTAGCAACTTCTCTCTATAGAAAAACTTGTATTCTTCCTTTGTTCTTGCTTAGTTCTTCTTGTTCTTGAAGTTCTTCTTGTGTTCTTCAAGAAACTCGTCCTAAGCCACCACTAAACCACCACCCGACCACCCTCTTGATCCAAAAGTAGTAGTAGTAGTAGTCAAGACGTAGTTTCGAGAGAACCTTTCTCTTTCGAAGCTACCATAAGCATTCCGTAGGAAGTTACTCTGCCCGATCACCGACGTACTTTCCGTAGCCGCCCGACTGCCAAGAAGTAAGGTAGGATCTCCCTATCCTTCATCCCAAGTATAATGTAGGATACTCTTATAACTAGAACATCCCTAACTATTTTCTCTAGTAGATAAGACTATCTATTGCTTGAAATGTTTGGAATACCAACGTACTATCACTAATGGAAGCATGAGCATGTTGAGATAATCAACTTGTTACTTTCAATAAATATATGTTGTTTTGAACTTCCCACAAAAGAAGAAAGAACGGTTTTCGAAAGATAGAAACTATCGCTTGTTTAGAAGTATTCGTATTTTGATCTTTAGGACGATTATGAGCATGCATACATGAATTGCTTGTATTACTAGTGGTATAATGTTGAGTTGGATGATCTTGTTAGTTAAAAGATTTCAATGAAAGATTTATGGTTACATATGAAGTCCTACCGCGGAGTCTATGCATGAAAACGAGACACGAGAATCGAGAAAGTAGAAACATGACACCTAGGGTGTGGTAAATGAAGGAAATGTGTTCCGAGGAAGGAAATATTTTTGAAACTACAGTATGACAAGTTTTGGTAGCTTAATGTGAGTTGTGTGCGTGAGTGTGTGCCAATGGGAACCCGGGACAGCGGAACCATTGTGAGGATACTCGGGAACCCAGAACGGCAGAACCGAGGTTGGGTGTGTGGCTTGGTTATCCACGGAGCGGAGCCAATGCAATGTGTGCCAATGGGAACCCGGGAGGGCAGAACCATTGTGAGGATACTCGGGAACCCGCAAAGGCGGAACCGAGGTTGGGTGTGTTAAACAAAGGATTTTTGAAATGTTGATTGGTATGTGAAAATGGTGACATGGTCTACGATGAGTCGCATAGAAAAAACTCGAAAAATCACGGACACCAACGATAGTTGATTAGCGAATGCAGATGTGTCATTGTCTGTCAAATATGTTGAACTATGATTCTGTGGTTAATATTTGCAAGTTAAGGGTTAAAGGGTTAAGGATTTTCCTATTGAGCGTTGTAGCTCACGGTGTTACCTTTTGGTGACCCTGACATATTATATTGGTGGTGACGCCGGTATAATGTGTCAGACTTTATAGATGAACAGGGAGAACTGTACACTTTGGAGGCATTTGGAGCCGAGGAGCTCGTTAGGATGGAGGAGCAAGATGGAGTATAGTTAGGAACCCTAGCTTCCTCCCTTGTTGTATAAATGTACCTTTTTGTTTATGATGTAATAATGAGCCAGACTCTCTTATTTATATAATAAAAGGCCATTTTAACGTACCCAAAATTGGGGTTGTTACAACTTGGTATCAGAGCTTTTGGTTCAACCGTCGGCCATGGTTAGAATGGGTAGAACCATGAGATAGTTTGACCATTGCACAAACGTGAATTGAGTTTAAGTTTACCGTCCCAAATTGGGTGGAATTCTGACAAAGCAATCTTCGGATTGAAGTAAGGTGTTGGAAATTGGCAGTTCCACCGAGCTGGGAATTCCCGAACAATTGGATGATGACTTAAATCAAGAATCGAATGTGGGACTTAGAAACTCGAAAGTTTTCTTTAAATTTAATAAAACTCTATTACTAATTGAGGTTGAAACCTTTCCTTGTAGATGAACCACCTAGTTAACCTATTGGTTGGAGCTCGCCAACTCAAGAACGCCATAGAAGCTATGACAACTCAACTAGTGGAGAATCCTGACTTCATTGCTGCTATACTCGCCGAAAAATGAGATTTCATGAGGGTGCAGCAGAATACCCCTATTCCCGTGGAGGAGGACCCTTGGTTTCCTGAAATGTTCCCAATCCTGTATGCCTTCCGCGAGTTCTTTGGTGTCCTACCCTCAATGGAAAACTTTGAAGTTAGAGATGAGGAGGAAGAAGTCAGTAGCGATGGGAACGCCAATGAGGTGACTACGGAAGAAAACCATACGGAGGAAGGGGATCTCGAAGAGAACGAGGCCCCAAAAGATCCATGAAGGCCAAGGATACTACCTAGGCGCACCTAGAATAAATCTAGTAACCATTGTAATCCTTCAGGATGTAAGATGTTTAGGATTAGGATTGTTTTCAACTTGTATTAGGAATCTTGTTTTAAGTCTACTTGTTTTATAGTAGAACTCTATGCTTATGATTGTAATTGTAATATAATGCTTATCTATGAAAAGCTTGCTTTGTTTTAAGAGTACTATTGCATATTATATGATAAATTGCATTTATAAAAGGAAATTTTTAAGTAGACTAAAACCCCCTTTTTCAATTTTTACTTGTAGATGGTGAACCGACGCAGTGGACTAGGATATGAGAACGGTGAATCCTCTAACACTAACCTCGACCTAGCTCAAATCATGCAAGCACTCGTAACCGCCTTAAACGCCAACCGCCGAAACCAAAACCGCGAGGATGAACCTATGACCCGAACCCGAGCAATGAATGAATTTTGCAAACGCCGACCTCCGACCTTCAATGGAGATACCAACCCCACCATAGTTGAAACATGGCTGAAGGAAGTCAAGGTGATCCTGGACAAACTATTAATTGCACTGACCTCCCCTGAGGTTTCTTACAAATGCAGAAACCTCCCCTGAGGTTCTAATAATTGCACTGACCTCCCTTACTTTACAAACTATTGTTCAGATTCCCCCATTCCGTTAAATCCACACTAACACCGCTAGTTTTTGTTATTAATTGACTAAAATGCCCTTGAATATTACTAAACTAAACAATCAAGTCATTTTCTTCTTTTTTGTACTTTAATTGGAGTTTCTCAAATATTAAAAGTAACATTACACTATTTATATAAGATAATTTTAACATCAAATTAGACTCAATTATACAAACTTTTTTTAAATTTGAATAATTAATCAAGCATTTTACATTATCATAGTCATTGTTTTTCCTTCTCTTCAAGGTGTAATTTTCCATATAGAGGACTCAGAGAGATATCTAATCCATCATACTAGAGGGGAAAAAAACATGGCTCTTTTCAATTTTTCTAAGAAATAAACTCAATTTGGTTTACTCATTGATCATTCTTTAAAGATTTCATCTATTTTTTTCTACTAGTACATTTCTGATGAAACATAATTATCACTAATGAAATAAGAAGGAAAAAAAAAAAGAAGGTTAAAGAACTTTTTACACCAACTTCATTTCGTTAAAAAATACAAGATAGTTTTTTTTGTATGTTGGATTAGGCATTTGCATGCGTCTCTTATTTTCAAAATTCACGTCAGGGAGGAAAAAATAGACCATGATTATCAAACTGTAAAATGCATAACTCACGATACAAGTTTGACCAAAGTATGTATAACTCAAGTCTAATTTTGTTAAATAGTATTAAATCCCAAGTCAAAGAAAAAAGTAGCATAAAAACATGAAAAAAAAAATTGAGAGAAAAGATACATTGACTTTGCTCATAACAAATAAGTCGAAATCAAGTTTTTTTTTTAATTTTTGTTTCGGGATGTGATGAGTTAGAAAAATACAAACTATTAACTTTATAAATAAAATGAGATACATGAAAAAAAATTAACTATATGAAAATAATGATCATTGAAATATAAGATGTATTAGAAGTTATTGAAATTTGACCAAATATATTTAGTTAGTTATAATTTAACATTAAAATTACCAATTAGAAAAAATAGAACAAGAGGAATTGATTTTTAGTTTACAATTATTCGAGGGCATTTTAGTCATTTAGTAGCAAATACTAACGGCGTTATTGTTGATTTAACTGAATGGGGGAATCTGAACAATAGTTTGTAAAGTAAGGGAGGTCAATGCAATTATTAGAACCTCAGGGGAGGTTCCTGCATTTGTCAGAAACCTCAGGGGAGGTCAATGAAATTTACCCTAGATATTATCTCTTGGCTAGTATAGTTAGCTTCTAACCAAATTAGTTAGAAAGACTTACCTACCAAACCATTTATTTACCTTTGGACCATTACCCATTGGGCGATAAATGTTAGGGTAATCTTTGTCCACTGGACAATAGGCCATTCACTAGAATATTTGGTTAGTACAAAGATATAGTAGTATATTGGTGTATATTCACTTGTGCAAAGGACATATTTACATTGTTTATTAGATATCTTTTTCCCTATTATTCATTGGTTATTAACCGCAAGGGAAATTATTATCCATTGGGTAATAAAATCAATCTTCCAACAAAGTACATGAATCTATTAAATAATCCCTATATAGATTTTCCATGTGCTTTTATGCATTAGCATATGTGGGTAAATCTAAACTCTAGATTTTTTAGTATTTTTTTATGAATTAGTACTAGTACATATATTATATTTTAATGGGGAAATCTTAAGCCATATATTCTTGGTACCTATGTATATATAGGCATGTGTACATATATAAAATATTATATATAGATATAGATTTCCAAAATTACAATATCTATTAGTTTAATAGAAACATGTGCCTAATTAGAATTCTTTAATGGGATATTTGATTTTGAAAATCTAGTACCTTTGTACTTCTACAATATTATATATGCATATATATATATATATATAGTGTACTAGGAGAGACAAAGAGGGAGAGAGAGAGAGAGATTGCCGAGAGAAAGGGAGAGAGAGTAGCCGAGAGAGAGAGAGAGAGAGAGAGAGAGAGAGAGAGAGAGAGAGAGAGAGAGAAAGGGAGGAAGAAAGAGAGAAGAAAGAAAGATTGGGTTGTTCCATGCTTCGATCACCATGATCTTCTTACATCCTTTCAAATCCATGGGTGTATATTCTTCCTAGCCAAAAATCTACCTCTCAATTGTCCTTTTATGTTTGTTTAAACACCAAATCCTGTACAAACCCTTCTTCCCTCCACCAAATCTTCCATAATCCAACCCGAGGTACAAAAATCTAGCCATGCAAGCCTAGATAGCCCCATGGCCTAACCCATCAAGCTTTCAATCAAGCTTGACAAGTGAAAGAAATCAAAGATGTAGAGAGAGAGAGAGAGAGAGAGAGAGAGAGAGAGAGAGAGATTCGGTTGAGAGAGGGAGAGGAGGAGCCTTGGCCTATAAATAGCAAGCCATTCCAAGTTTAAACTCACACCTTCACCTAGCAACTTCTCTCTCTAGAAAAACTTGTATTCTTCCTTTGTTCTTGCTTAGTTCTTCTTGTTCTTGAAGTTTTCCTTGTGTTCTTCAAGAAACTCATCCTAAGCCGCCACTAAATCGCCACCCGACCACCCTCTCGATCCAAAAGTAGTAGTAGTAGTAGTAGTCAAGACTTAGTTTCGAGAGAGCGTTTCTCTTTCGAAGCTACCATAAGCATTCCGTTGGAAGTTACTCCGCTCGATCACCGATGTACTTTCCGCAGCCGCCCTACCACCAAGAAGTAAGGTAGGATCTCCTTATCCTTCATCCCAAGTATAATGTAGGATACTCTTATAACTAGAACATCCCTAACTATTTTCTCTAGTAGATAAGACTATCTATTGCTTGAAATGTTTGGAATACCAACGTACTATCGCTAATGGAAGCATGAGCATGTTGAGATAATCAACTTGTTACTTTCAATAAACATATATTATTTTGAACTTCCCACAAAAGAAGAAAGAACGGTTTTCGAAAGATAGAAACTATCGCTTGTTTAGAAGTATTCGTATTTTGATCTTTAGGACGATTATGAGCATGCATACATGAATTGCTTGTATTGCTAGTGGTATAATGTTGAGTTGGATGATCTTGTTAGTTAAAAGATTTCAATGAAAGATTTATGGTTACATATGAAGTCCTACTGCGGAGTCTATGCATGAAAACGAGATACGAGAATCGAGAAAGTAGAAACATGACACCTAGGGTGTGGTTAATGAAGGAAATGTGTTCCGAGGAAGGAAATATTTTTGAAACTACATTATGACCAGTTTTGGTAGCATAATGTGAGTTGTGTGCGTGAGTGTGTGCCAATGGGAACTAGAGACGGCGGAACCATTGTGAGGATACTCGGGAACCCGGAACGGCGGAACCGAGGTTGGGTGTGTGGCTTGGTTATCCGCGGAGAGGAGCCAATGCAATGTGTGCCAATGGGAACCTGGGATTGCGGAACCATTGTGAGGATACTTGGGAACCCAGAATGGCAGAACCGAGGTTGGGTGTGTTAAACAAAGGATTTTTGAAATGTTGATTGGTATGTGAAAATGGTGACACGGTCTACGATGAGTCGCGTGGAAGAAACTCAAAAAATCACGGACACCAACGATAGTTGATTAGCGAATGCGGATGTGTCATTGTCTGTCAAATATGTTGAACTATGATTCTATGGTTAATATTCGCAAGTTAAGGGTTAGAGGGTTAAGGATTTTCCTATTGAGCGTTGTAGCTCACGGTGTCACCTTTTGGTGGCCCTGACATATTATATTGGTGGTGACGCCGGTATAATGTGTCAGACTTCATAGATGAACAGGGAGAACTGTACACTTGGAGGCATTTGGAGTCGAGGAGCTCGCTAGGATGGAGGAGCAAGACGGAGTATAGTTAGGAACCCTAGCTTCCTCCCTTATTGTATAAATGTACTTTTTTGTTTATGATGTAATAATGAGCCAGACTCTCTTATTTATGTAATAAAATGCCCTTTTAACGTATCCAAAATTGGGGGCGTTATAACTTTGTATTAGAGCTTTAGGTTCAACCGTCGGCCATGGGTAGAATGGGTAGAACCATGAGATAGTTTGACCGTTGCACAAACGTGAATTGAGTTTGAGTTTACCGTCCCAAATTGGGTGGAATTCTGACAAAGCAATCTTCGGATTGGCTGTCCCTAGAGGGAAAATTGTATCGGAAGTCTTTTATAGGTCCCTATTTGCTTTGTGTGCACCCTGAGATGGTGCAAAAATTCTTACATGAAATTCATGAGGGAACCTGTGGAAGCCATGCTGGGGGCAGATCCATAGCCCACCGAGCAATCACCCAAAGTTATTGGTGGCCACACATACAAGAAGATGCTAAGGTTTATGTGAAAATCTGTGAAAAGTGTCAGAAATTCTCGCCAATGATTCGAACACCAGCAGAAGACTTGGTGCCATTGACAAGTCCTTGGCCATTGGCCCAATGGGGTATGGACATCGTGGGTCCATTCCACAAAGCAACTGGCAATAGGAAATTTTTGTTGGTGGCAACGGATTACTTCACTAAGTGGATTGAGGCAGAACCATTGGCCAAGATCACTGAACCTATGATAGAAAGGTTCGTGTGGAAAAGCATTACTACTCGATTTGGGGTCCCTTATTCATTGATTACAGACAATGGCTCCCAGTTTCAGAAAAAGTTTAAACCTTTTTGTGCCCAATACAGGATACGAAATTACTTCTCAACCCCAGCCTACCCTCAGAGGAACGGGCAGGCATAAGCTTCTAACAAAACCATTCTTGACAGGATCAAGAAAAGGTTGGATAAAGCAAAGGGGAAGTGGCCAGATGAATTACCATTGGTACTATGGGCGCACCAAACGATGCCTAGGAGGTCTACGGGAGAGACCCCCTATTCATTAGCATATGGTACAGAGGCAGTTATACCCCTAGAAGTTGGCCTTCCAACCAATAGAACTGTATTGGTTGAGAGTGGGGGCAATGACAGGGTGCTTGAGATTGAGCTTGACCTTGCCGAGGAAAGGAGGGAAAGGGCTCTGGTTTATTTAGCCTCATATCAGGAGCAACTGATGAAAAGCTATAACAAAAATGACCACCCACGAGAGTTTGGTGTTGGAGACCTTGTACTTCGAAAGGTGCTAGGTAACACCAAGGTGGCCAATGAGGGCAAGTTAGGGGCCAATTGGGAAGGCCCGTATCGAGTGATCGAGGTTGTGGGCATAGGGGGCTTACAGATTGACAGATTTGGAAGGAAACCCAGTGCCAAGGCCTTGGAATGTCCATAATTTGAGGAAGTTTATTGTTTAAAGACCTCCAGTCTTTTAGGGCTGCACATCGTGATTGTGTGGGAGTTACAAGTAGAACTCCTTGTTTTTATTACATGTTAGTTGCTGTAGGGAGGTATTCCCGAACAGATACATTTAGTTGCCGAACACGTGATGTTTGGGAGCATGTGGTAAGTATGACAGGACTTATCGCCAGGCGGTATGGTGAACGGCGATATTGACCAATGATATGGGAAGTTGTTGATCCATGCAGTCTGTTTGGCTGATAAAGACAACGCATGTGAGGCCGTTTGTCTAAATACAATGATAAGGACCAGATGCATGTAAGTCATTGGTCCATGTGGACTGCTCGGCAGTAAGATAGCCGAACAGGAAATGAGGATGCTCTAAATACGTGAGGTGGCAAGAATGTTCTAAAAGGTTCCGGAACAGTGATATTCAGTAAAGGAATGAGATCCCGAGTATATAGAATCTAGAATAGATACCCAACGAGAATGGGATGTTCGGCTCTTTATGGAAAAAAATCCGAAGAGGACTCTTTTCTAATAAACTGATAAAGGAAATGAGAACCCTTGATATCCTGGGATTCCTATACGAAATAGGAATCCTATGACAACAGGGATGCTTGGGCAACAAGCATACACAAATCTATAAATATGAGGTAAACCTAAAGGCAAAAGGTACGCAATACATTGTATTATTCGATATTTCCTACTGATAATGTAACAACTCCGATTTTTCGTTCAATAAAAATCTCGTTGTTATTCGAAATTTCCTAATTTCTCTTAACTGCTTGTTGGTTTTCTTATTTAAATCTTCTTACGGTTAGTCTTTAAGAAATCAAATGCCTTATTGTCGTATTTTCCGACTAGAAACCCTAATCGCACTTTAGTCCCTCAAGAATCGTTTCTTGACTTTTAGTCCGACTTAGCAAGCCTAGTTAGCTTCTAACCGGCTTGACGGAGTAACCTAACTAGAAGGTTATCTAGTTACTTTTCCCTAACCGAAGAATGACCATTTTGCCCTTCTTGAACTTTTTGAACCTTTTGAACCCTAGACTAGAAATTGATTATTATTTTCTTTTATTATTTTGGTTTTATTCTTTATCCATTGGACAATAAATGTTAGGGGAATTATTACCCATTGGATAAAAGAAACCCATTTCTTTATAATAAAAGGATTTTGAAAGATTTAAAATAAAAGTACCATGATTGACATTTGAAAAGTAAAATTTGATTATTTTTTGTAATAAAAGTACCCAAGTACCTTTGGACCATTGGTTAATAACCATTAGGGTAATCTTTACCCATTGGACAAAAGCCTTTTCTTTATTTAAATGGTTAAGTACATATATATATATATAAACATGGGATTTTATAAAAAGTACATGTAGTCTTTCCAAAAACTTATTTTTGTATTTAAAGTACTAGTACCTTATTATCCCTTGGATAATAACCATTAGGGATTCTATTAACCATTGGGTAATAGGCTCATCTTCCAAACAAAGTACTTTTCCCATTAAACTAATGTTTTGTTAAGATTCCCGGAGTACAAAAGTACATTATTTTATTAATTAAAGTACCCGTACTTTATAATTGTTTATTGGGGAAATCTTGAGCCTTGTAAGACTAAATTACCCTTAGTACTAAAAGTACCCTATATTTATTTGTAGTCTTACATGTTAGTACATACATATATATGCATATATAGTTAGTACTTGAGAGAGAGAGAGGGAGAGAGGGAGAGAGAGGCCGAGAGAGAGGAGAGGAGAGAGAGGCCGAGAGAGAGAGAGGAGAGAGGGAGAGAGAGAGAGGGAAAGAAGGAGGAAGAAGAAGAAGGATTTGATGTGTACTTGACCTTGATCTTCCAAAGTACTTCAAAATCCTTGGTGATTCCTTTCCTAGCCAAATCTTGACCCCATTAACCTCCATTGTACCAAATTCAATTGTTTACATCAAGAATCTTGTACCCATGTCTCCTCCTTGCCAACAAATCTTCCAAAGATCAAATCCAAGGACTAACATAGCCATGCAAGCCTACCATTTTAGCTTCCAACCTTTCAATCAAGCATGACATGTGAAATAAAGTTGACATAGAGAGAGAGAGAGAGAGGGCCGGCCAAAGAAGGAGAGAGGGAGAGCCTTGCCTATAAATAGAAGCTCATTCCAAGCTTAAACTCACACCTTCTCACTTTGCTCCAACTTCTCTCTAGAATTTCTTAATGTTCTTGCTTCCAAAGTTCTTCTTTTCTTGAGTTCTTGAGTGTTCTTGAGAGAAACCACCAAACCACCTTCCAAAACCACCGTTAGATCTTTAAAAGTAGATTAGATAGGTTAGAAGTTGTTTCTAGGAAGAGAAAGGTTCATATCTCTTCCTTTCGAAGCAAACCGACGACGTTACGCCGCCGAAATCCAAAACCGACGACCGAATCTTCTTAGTCTTCTTCTACCGCCAAGAAGCACGGTTAGAATTCCTTGTCCCCTATCTCTACGTATAAGTAGATTTCCTTAACTTTCATTCCAAGTAGTTTTGTATCAAACAAAGTTCATTTGAAAGTAACTTTGAAAGTTTTATAAGAAATAGATGAGGTTGTCTTTGTGAGATTTATGAGATGCATGATGTGGTTATTGTGTTTCAAGCATGATTACGTAGCCTAGAATTGTATATTCTTGTTGGTTTCATTTTGAGATTTGATAAAGTACTTGATGTATGGAATGTCTTACACTACGGAGTCTATGCATGATGAACGTGACACGAGAAACAAGATAGTAGAGACATGACACCTAGGGTGTGTTAACAAAGTTGAAAAAGTGTGTATTCGAGGAAGGAAATGATTTTGAAACTACATAATGACCGGTTTTGGGTGCATTATGTGAGTTAGATGTGTGTGTGTGTGCCAATGGGAACCCGGCGCGGCGGAACCATTGTGAGGATACTCGGGAACCCGGCGCGGCGGAACCGAGGTAGGGTGTGTGCTTGGTTATCCGCGGTTCGGAGCCAATGCGGTTGTGTGCCAATGGGAACCCGGCGCGGCGGAACCATTGTGAGGATACTCGGGAACCCGGCGCGGCGGAACCGAGGTAGGGTGTGTGCTTGGTTATCCGCGGTTCGGAGCCAATGCGGTTGTGTGCCAATGGGAACCCGGCGCGGCGGAACCATTGTGAGGATATACTCGGGAACCCGGCGCGGCGGAACCGAGGTTGGGTGAGTTAAAATGAGTTTTTGGGTAAAAAGGAAAGTGAGTTAATAACATGGTCTACGACGAGTCTAAAAGATGAACACAACGTTAGTTGAGTAAGGAATGTGGATTTGAATACTTGTTTGGACTATATGCATGATTTAAGTTGAATTGTTGTTATTATGCCTTTATATTCATAAGTTAAGGGTTAGAAGGGTTTGGATATTCTATTGAGCGTTAAGCTCACGGTGTTGCCTTTTTGGTGACCCTGGCATATTATACCGGTGGCGACGCGGGTATAATATGTCAGATCTCATAGATGAGCAGGGCGAGCTGTACACCTTGGAGGCCTTTGGAGCCGAGGAGCTAGCCATGATGGAAGAACAAGCGGAGCTGTAGTTAGGAACCTTAGTTCCCTCCCGTTTGTAATAAAAGTATTTCCTTTATGTTTTGTTTGTAATAAAGAGCCAGACTCAGCTTTTATTTCAATAAAATGTTTTATTTAACGTACCCAAATTCCGGGGCGTTACAACTTGGTATCAAAGCTTTAGGTTCAAAACCTCGGCCATGGGTAGAATGGGTAGAACCACAATATAAGTTGACCGTTGCACCGTCGTGAATTGAATTTAAGTTTACCGTCCCAAATTGGGTGGAATTCTGTCAAAACAATCTTCGGATTGAAGCAAGGCACGGAAATTGGCAGTACGGCCGAGCTGGGAATTCCCGAACAATTGGATGATGACTTAAATCAAAGAATCGAATGTGGAATGTAGAAACCTAAAATGTTTTTCTCGATCCCTAAAGTTTTACTAAAAACTTCCTTTTCAAAACTTGACTAATAGAATTCTTTCCTTGTAGATGAATCACATGAGCTCCTACCAAATCAACCTACTAGCCGAAGCGCGTCATCTCGCGAGTACCCTAAGGTCCATGACAAACCAACTGATAGACGATCCTTACTTTCCGTATGCTTTTCCCTACACCAACGACTACTATCAAGAGCACGGCAGTGTCATATTTTACGATGGAGAAAATCATGCCGAAGCAGCACCCGTCCTTGTCCAATTGGCCCCTCCCATCGATGTAGATATCTTGATTGAAGGTAATGAAGAAGGCGATGCGGGGAGCAGCCCTCGTTCAAATTCCGATGATTCCGCCCATCAACATGGTAGCGGGAGAACCCGAAGAAGATCCTGAGGAAGATCCGGAGGAAGAACCTATGGAGGAACCCGAAGAGGACCCCGAAGAGTTTAGTGACGGAGAAAACTTTGAGCAAGCAATGAACGGACCCGATTTTGATGCACCGACCGACGATGAGGATTGGGAATCCGATGAGGAGGAGGTAGCATTCCTAAGAGCGGAACCCGAAGTTATGGACATAACCGTTAACCCCGGAGATGTGCCACCGCCACCTTTCGAAACCGACATAGGCGCTATTCGGATTGAGTTCCCTAGTATTTTCTAGAGTAATTAAGAAAGCTTGAGTAGAAGTTGGAACCCTTTTGATGTAATCAATCTTAGTAGGAAGTTGTGGCTAGTAAGCCTTTTCTATGTTGTACTTGCTTATTATGAAATAAAAGACTTGTGTTTTCTATTTGACTTGATCATTGTTTATGTATAATTGTATGCATGCGATTGCATTCCCCATTTTAAGTCTAATATATAACTTTCCTTATTGTAGATATGGATTGCCGTACCCCTATCACCGTAGCCGATCTGCTATACTACAAGACTTTGATATCACCCGAGAGTCCCATTTCCATCCCACACTTGGGAATCCGTGACCCCGAGACCGATGAACAACTATATGAGATAGTAGTGATGACACCCTTTACCGATGACGAGCAGTATTTGACGTTCGACCCTCAAGAACCATTGTTTCAAGAGTTAGCCGAGAAGATTCGCAAAAAGGGAGAGCGTTGGCTCGAGATTCGAGAGAAGGAATGGATGGAGCAGCGGAGAGCGTTGTTCGGACTCATTCCGCCCCGTCAGTAGAGTAGTAGTACTAGAATAAGGTTTCGATAGCTTAAGTTGCCCTTAAAAGCACTAAGGCTAGAAGAATCATGTAGTAGGATCACTTCATCTTGTAGTAGAAATCTCGTTTTCTGTCTACTTGTTTTATAGTAGAACTCTATGTTATGTTTGCAACTCTATGCTTATAATTGTAATTTCTTACTTATCAATGAAAAGCTTGTTTGTTTGCTAATAATATTGTTGCTTAGAATTTGGTAAAATATGTTTACAAAGGAAAATTTTTAAGTAGACTAAACCGCCCCTTTACAATTTTACTCGTAGATGGTGAACCGACGCAGTGGACTAGGATACGAGAATGGTGAATCCTCTAACCCTAACCCTAACACCGATCTCGCTCGAGTCGTGCAAGCACTTGTGACTGCTTTGAACACTAACCGCCCTAACCAAAATCGCGATGATGGACCAATGACCCGAACCCGGGCGATGAATGAATTCTGCAAGCGTCGACCCCCGACCTTCAATGGAGATCCTAACCCTACTGTGGCTGAAGCCTGGCTGAAGGAAACCAAGGTGATCCTGGACACCTTGGAGATCACCCGAAATGGAGACCGTGTGGCCTTAGCCACTTACCAGCTGAAAGGAGAAGCTCGTTACTGGTGGGAGTTGATGGAGGCCACCCATGCCATAGCCACCATGACCTTCGCTGAGTTTGAAACCCTTTTCCTCGACAAATACTTCCCTACACCCCTTCGCCTAGCCAAGGAGCAAGAATTCATGAACCTGAAGCAAGGAACAATGACCGTGACCCAGTACGCGGCCAAATTCGAGGAGCTGTCCCGTTACGCTCCAACTGCTGTGGCAACCGAAGACAGGAAGGCGAGGAGATTCGAGTGGGGGCTGACTACCGCTCGAAGGGCCGTAGTGGCACAAGCCTTTACCACCTATAATGGTGTGGTTCAGTGTGCCCTTCGCCTGGAAAGTGAGGAGGCTGACTTCAAGACTCGCTGGAAGAAGGCAACAGGCAACACTGGCGGGCCAATCCGAACCCAGCCACCCAGCAACAATCGTGGACCTTACTCGACCAAGCCCTTTACCTCAGCTCAAAGCAACCAACCCTGGAGGACTGTCGCATCCGGGCAGAGTGAACCACAGAGGGGCAGCCAGAACAAGACATCAGTGCAGTGCTTCTACTGCCAGGCCATGGGCCACTACAAGCGTGATTGCCCCCAGCTTCAAAAGAATGGAAGCTTTGGGAATCAGAAGGCTCAACAGCCCGGGCAGGCCAGCTTTGTGAAGCAAAACGCTGGAAGCCCACTGCAGCAGCAGAACGGGCAAAACAAAGGAAAGCAGCCCATTGGAACCCAGCAAGGCACTGGAGGGCGCATCTTTGCTCTACAGACCGAGGAGCAGGAGCAGGATTCTTCTGTGATCCAAGGTACGCTATTGTTATATAGCACCTGTGTACGAGCTTTATTCGATTCTGGAGCATCGCATTCGTTCATATCTACTGCTTGTGTAACTGCCCTAGCACTAGAAACGGAACCCCTGAGTAAAAGTACGAAAGTAGTAACACCAACGGGGGGGAGCATAACTGTTAATCTAGTGTGTAGAGGGTGCGAGTTAGAAGTAGCCGACCTACGCCTAACCTGCGATCTCAGAGTGATCGACATGGTGGATTTCGACGTAATACTAGGCATGGATTGGCTATCGGCTCACCGAGCAGTCATAGACTGTCATCAGAAGACAGTGACGGCCTACACCCCAGAGGGAACTCGTTTCCGTTTTAAGGGGGGATAGAGAAGCAGCGAGTCCGACGATGAAAAGATCTAGGTGGCAGAATCAACTATTTGGATGGCTAGCTAGTCTCCAAATGGAAGAAACTGACAGGATGGAGTTAGGATTACCTCACATCGTGTGCGAATACGCCGATGTTTTCCCTGAGGAACTTCCTGGCTTACCACCTCCGCGAGAGATAGACTTCTCCATAGAGCTTCAACCTGGAACGGCACCAATTTCAATGGCGCCATACCGAATGGCCCCAGCCGAACTAAAAGAACTCAAGACCCAGCTGCAAGAGCTGTTAGACAAAGGATTTATCAGGCCGAGTACTTCACCGTGGGGAGCGCCTGCTCTGTTCGTGAAGAAGAAGGAAGGAACGCTGCGTTTATGTATCGACTATAGGAGGCTGAATCAAGTCACCGTCAAGAATCGATATCCGTTGCCTAGGATCGATGACCTTTTTGATCAATTAAGGGGAGCAACCTGCTTTTCCAAAATAGATCTCCGATCAGGCTATCATCAACTACGGATTCGAGACGAGGATATTGCCAAGACGGCTTTTCGTACGAGATATGGCCACTACGAGTTTGTAGTAATGCCATTTGGGCTGACCAATGCTCCGGCGGTATTCATGTGTCTCATGAACAAGATCTTTCAACCCTACTTAGACAAGTTTGTAGTGGTGTTCATTGATGATATATTGATATACTCTGCCAACAAGGAGGAGCATGAAGAACACCTTCGGATAGCGCTACAAGTACTTCGAGATAACCAACTCTACGCCAAGGCGAGTAAATGCGAGTTTTGGCTAGAAGTGGTTAAGTTCTTGGGGCATGTAGTATCCAAGGAAGGGGTTGCAGTAGACGAAGGAAAGGTCGAAGCAGTGTTGAACTGGAAACAGCCGACCTCAGTGTTCGAAATCAGGAGTTTCCTAGGATTGGCGGGATATTACCGAAGATTCATCCCGGACTTCTCAACCTTGGCCAAGCCAATGACCAAGTTGACTCAGAAAGGAGTGAAGCTGGATTGGAACGAAGCCTGTGAGAAATCTTTCCAAGAGTTGAAGAAGAGACTGACTAACGCACCGGTACTTATCATTCCTGAGCGAGGAGTAGATTATACCGTTTATTGTGACGCTTCGAGAGATGGTTTAGGATGCGTGCTGATGCAGAATGGGAAGGTCGTAGCCTACGGATCTCGACAACTTCGACCGCACGAGAAGAATTATCCTACCCATGACTTAGAATTGGCCGCAGTAGTGTTCGCCCTCAAATCTTGGCGATACTACCTGTGGGGAGAACAATTCGAAGTTTTCACCGACCACAAGAGCCTCAAATACCTGTTCACTCAGAAGGAGTTGAATCTGAGGCAGCGCCGATGGATGGAATACTTGGAGGACTACAAGTTTACACTCCAGTATCACCCTGGCAAGGCCAATGTGGTAGCCGACGCTCTGAGTCGAAAGGACAGAGCACAGAAGGTCAAGACTGCCATCAAGGAATGGGAGATGGTGGACACCCTTAACGAGTTCAACCTACGATCGTCATCAGAGAGCGGAAACGCCCGACTATACGCTCTAGTGGCGGAGCCAGCACTTCATCAGGAAATCTTGCTAGCCCAAACTTTCGAGCAGAATTGTGAGTTCGTCCGGCATCGAATCCGAGAAGGAAAGGCGGTGCCAGGATGGACTATCGAGGAGAATAACAGCCTAAGATTCAAGGGAAAAGTGTTCGTGCCTGATGTTGGAAACCTTCGAGAAGAGGTACTCCGAGAGACTCACCACTCGAATTTCGCAGTTCACCCTGGCGGTACAAAGATGTACCACGACTTGCGAAGAACGTACTGGTGGGAAGGAATGAAGAAGGATGTAGCACGATTCGTGTCTACCTGTTTAGTGTGTCAGCAAGTCAAGGCTGAGCATCAGAAACCTGGAGGAGATCTTCAACCCTTGCCAATACCGACTTGGAAGTGGGAGCACATTTCGATGGATTTCGTGACAGGACTGCCAAGATCTGCCAAGTCCAACACAGCCATCTGGGTGATCATAGATCGACTCACCAAGTCTGCACACTTTCTGCCTGTCAAGATGACAGAAAACGTGGAACAACTAAGCATGTTGTACATTCGAGAAATCGTACGCCTCCATGGAGTACCAATCTCGATAGTGTCTGACAGAGACCCACGTTTTGTATCACACTTTTGGAAAGGACTGCAGAAAGCGTTGGGAACAGATGTGAGGCTTAGCACGGCCTTTCACCCACAAACCGACGGACAAACGGAGAGGACTATTCAGACCCTGGAAGACATGCTGAGAGCCTGCGCCTTGGATTTCTCCGGAAACTGGGAGCAGCATTTGCCATTGGTGGAGTTCGCCTACAACAACAGCTATCAAGCAAGCATTGGGATGGCACCTTATGAAGCTTTGTATGGTCGACCCTGCCGATCTCCAGTTTGTTGGACCGATGCTGGGGAAACAGGATTGATCGGGCCTGACCTAGTACGAGATACCACGGAGAAGGTTAAGACCATCAGACAAAGGATCCAAACCGCTCAAAGCCGACAGAAGAGTTATGCGGATAAGAGGAGCCGACCATTGACTTTTGCTGTGGGAGATCATGTGTTCCTGAAAATCAGACCAAAGAAAGGAGTAATCAGATTTGGAAAGAAAGGGAAGCTGTCTCCACGCTACATCGGACCTTTCGACATCGTGGAGAAGATCGGGAAAGTTGCTTATCGTCTAGCCCTGCCGCCACAGCTAGACCGAGTGCATAACGTGTTTCACGTTTCCATGCTTCGCAAGTATCTAGCCTTGCCCACTCATGTTCTCAATTGGGAAGATATCACTATCGAAGAGGACGCGACATACGAAGAAGAACCGATAGAGATTCAAGACCGAAGTGAGAAGACTATCCGGAACAAGACCATTAAGTTGGTACGAGTTTTGTGGAAGCACCGAGGAACTGGAGAAACCACATGGGAAAGGGAGGAAACCATGAAGATGAAATACCCTCATTTATTCGAATCCTAGCGTCTACCTAATTTCGAGGACGAAATTTGTTTAAGGGGGATAGGTTGTAACAACTCCGATTTTTCGTTCAATAAAAATCTCGTTGTTATTCGAAATTTCCTAATTTCTCTTAACTGCTTGTTGGTTTTCTTATTTAAATCTTCTTACGGTTAGTCTTTAAGAAATCAAATGCCTTATTGTCGTATTTTCCGACTAGAAACCCTAATCGCACTTTAGTCCCTCAAGAATCGTTTCTTGACTTTTAGTCCGACTTAGCAAGCCTAGTTAGCTTCTAACCGGCTTGACGGAGTAACCTAACTAGAAGGTTATCTAGTTACTTTTCCCTAACCGAAGAATGACCATTTTGCCCTTCTTGAACTTTTTGAACCTTTTGAACCCTAGACTAGAAATTGATTATTATTTTCTTTTATTATTTTGGTTTTATTCTTTATCCATTGGACAATAAATGTTAGGGGAATTATTACCCATTGGATAAAAGAAACCCATTTCTTTATAATAAAAGGATTTTGAAAGATTTAAAATAAAAGTACCATGATTGACATTTGAAAAGTAAAATTTGATTATTTTTTGTAATAAAAGTACCCAAGTACCTTTGGACCATTGGTTAATAACCATTAGGGTAATCTTTACCCATTGGACAAAAGCCTTTTCTTTATTTAAATGGTTAAGTACATATATATATATATAAACATGGGATTTTATAAAAAGTACATGTAGTCTTTCCAAAAACTTATTTTTGTATTTAAAGTACTAGTACCTTATTATCCCTTGGATAATAACCATTAGGGATTCTATTAACCATTGGGTAATAGGCTCATCTTCCAAACAAAGTACTTTTCCCATTAAACTAATGTTTTGTTAAGATTCCCGGAGTACAAAAGTACATTATTTTATTAATTAAAGTACCCGTACTTTATAATTGTTTATTGGGGAAATCTTGAGCCTTGTAAGACTAAATTACCCTTAGTACTAAAAGTACCCTATATTTATTTGTAGTCTTACATGTTAGTACATACATATATATGCATATATAGTTAGTACTTGAGAGAGAGAGAGGGAGAGAGAGGAGAGAGAGGCCGAGAGAGAGGAGAGGAGAGAGAGGCCGAGAGAGAGAGAGGAGAGAGGGAGAGAGAGAGAGGGAAAGAAGGAGGAAGAAGAAGAAGGATTTGATGTGTACTTGACCTTGATCTTCCAAAGTACTTCAAAATCCTTGGTGATTCCTTTCCTAGCCAAATCTTGACCCCATTAACCTCCATTGTACCAAATTCAATTGTTTACATCAAGAATCTTGTACCCATGTCTCCTCCTTGCCAACAAATCTTCCAAAGATCAAATCCAAGGACTAACATAGCCATGCAAGCCTACCATTTTAGCTTCCAACCTTTCAATCAAGCATGACATGTGAAATAAAGTTGACATAGAGAGAGAGAGAGAGAGGGCCGGCCAAAGAGGGAGAGAGGGAGAGCCTTGCCTATAAATAGAAGCTCATTCCAAGCTTAAACTCACACCTTCTCACTTTGCTCCAACTTCTCTCTAGAATTTCTTAATGTTCTTGCTTCCAAAGTTCTTCTTTTCTTGAGTTCTTGAGTGTTCTTGAGAGAAACCACCAAACCACCTTCCAAAACCACCGTTAGATCTTTAAAAGTAGATTAGATAGGTTAGAAGTTGTTTCTAGGAAGAGAAAGGTTCATATCTCTTCCTTTCGAAGCAAACCGACGACGTTACGCCGCCGAAATCCAAAACCGACGACCGAATCTTCTTAGTCTTCTTCTACCGCCAAGAAGCACGGTTAGAATTCCTTGTCCCCTATCTCTACGTATAAGTAGATTTCCTTAACTTTCATTCCAAGTAGTTTTGTATCAAACAAAGTTCATTTGAAAGTAACTTTGAAAGTTTTATAAGAAATAGATGAGGTTGTCTTTGTGAGATTTATGAGATGCATGATGTGGTTATTGTGTTTCAAGCATGATTACGTAGCCTAGAATTGTATATTCTTGTTGGTTTCATTTTGAGATTTGATAAAGTACTTGATGTATGGAATGTCTTACACTACGGAGTCTATGCATGATGAACGTGACACGAGAAACAAGATAGTAGAGACATGACACCTAGGGTGTGTTAACAAAGTTGAAAAAGTGTGTATTCGAGGAAGGAAATGATTTTGAAACTACATAATGACCGGTTTTGGGTGCATTATGTGAGTTAGATGTGTGTGTGTGTGCCAATGGGAACCCGGCGCGGCGGAACCATTGTGAGGATACTCGGGAACCCGGCGCGGCGGAACCGAGGTAGGGTGTGTGCTTGGTTATCCGCGGTTCGGAGCCAATGCGGTTGTGTGCCAATGGGAACCCGGCGCGGCGGAACCATTGTGAGGATACTCGGGAACCCGGCGCGGCGGAACCGAGGTAGGGTGTGTGCTTGGTTATCCGCGGTTCGGAGCCAATGCGGTTGTGTGCCAATGGGAACCCGGCGCGGCGGAACCATTGTGAGGATACTCGGGAACCCGGCGCGGCGGAACCGAGGTTGGGTGAGTTAAAATGAGTTTTTGGGTAAAAAGGAAAGTGAGTTAATAACATGGTCTACGACGAGTCTAAAAGATGAACACAACGTTAGTTGAGTAAGGAACGTGGATTTGAATACTTGTTTGGACTATATGCATGATTTAAGTTGAATTGTTGTTATTATGCCTTTATATTCATAAGTTAAGGGTTAGAAGGGTTTGGATATTCTATTGAGCGTTAAGCTCACGGTGTTGCCTTTTTGGTGACCCTGGCATATTATACCGGTGGCGACGCGGGTATAATATGTCAGATCTCATAGATGAGCAGGGCGAGCTGTACACCTTGGAGGCCTTTGGAGCCGAGGAGCTAGCCATGATGGAAGAACAAGCGGAGCTGTAGTTAGGAACCTTAGTTCCCTCCCGTTTGTAATAAAAGTATTTCCTTTATGTTTTGTTTGTAATAAAGAGCCAGACTCAGCTTTTATTTCAATAAAATGTTTTATTTAACGTACCCAAATTCCGGGGCGTTACAACTTGGTATCAAAGCTTTAGGTTCAAAACCTCGGCCATGGGTAGAATGGGTAGAACCACAATATAAGTTGACCGTTGCACCGTCGTGAATTGAATTTAAGTTTACCGTCCCAAATTGGGTGGAATTCTGTCAAAACAATCTTCGGATTGAAGCAAGGCACGGAAATTGGCAGTACGGCCGAGCTGGGAATTCCCGAACAATTGGATGATGACTTAAATCAAAGAATCGAATGTGGAATGTAGAAACCTAAAATGTTTTTCTCGATCCCTAAAGTTTTACTAAAAACTTCCTTTTCAAAACTTGACTAATAGAATTCTTTCCTTGTAGATGAATCACATGAGCTCCTACCAAATCAACCTACTAGCCGAAGCGCGTCATCTCGCGAGTACCCTAAGGTCCATGACAAACCAACTGATAGACGATCCTTACTTTCCGTATGCTTTTCCCTACACCAACGACTACTATCAAGAGCACGGCAGTGTCATATTTTACGATGGAGAAAATCATGCCGAAGCAGCACCCGTCCTTGTCCAATTGGCCCCTCCCATCGATGTAGATATCTTGATTGAAGGTAATGAAGAAGGCGATGCGGGAGCAGCCCTCGTTCAAATTCCGATGATTCCGCCCATCAACATGGTAGCGGGAGAACCCGAAGAAGATCCTGAGGAAGATCCGGAGGAAGAACCTATGGAGGAACCCGAAGAGGACCCCGAAGAGTTTAGTGACGGAGAAAACTTTGAGCAAGCAATGAACGGACCCGATTTTGATGCACCGACCGACGATGAGGATTGGGAATCCGATGAGGAGGAGGTAGCATTCCTAAGAGCGGAACCCGAAGTTATGGACATAACCGTTAACCCCGGAGATGTGCCACCGCCACCTTTCGAAACCGACATAGGCGCTATTCGGATTGAGTTCCCTAGTATTTTCTAGAGTAATTAAGAAAGCTTGAGTAGAAGTTGGAACCCTTTTGATGTAATCAATCTTAGTAGGAAGTTGTGGCTAGTAAGCCTTTTCTATGTTGTACTTGCTTATTATGAAATAAAAGACTTGTGTTTTCTATTTGACTTGATCATTGTTTATGTATAATTGTATGCATGCGATTGCATTCCCCATTTTAAGTCTAATATATAACTTTCCTTATTGTAGATATGGATTGCCGTACCCCTATCACCGTAGCCGATCTGCTATACTACAAGACTTTGATATCACCCGAGAGTCCCATTTCCATCCCACACTTGGGAATCCGTGACCCCGAGACCGATGAACAACTATATGAGATAGTAGTGATGACACCCTTTACCGATGACGAGCAGTATTTGACGTTCGACCCTCAAGAACCATTGTTTCAAGAGTTAGCCGAGAAGATTCGCAAAAAGGGAGAGCGTTGGCTCGAGATTCGAGAGAAGGAATGGATGGAGCAGCTGAGAGCGTTGTTCGGACTCATTCCGCCCCGTCAGTAGAGTAGTAGTACTAGAATAAGGTTTCGATAGCTTAAGTTGCCCTTAAAAGCACTAAGGCTAGAAGAATCATGTAGTAGGATCACTTCATCTTGTAGTAGAAATCTCGTTTTCTGTCTACTTGTTTTATAGTAGAACTCTATGTTATGTTTGCAACTCTATGCTTATAATTGTAATTTCTTACTTATCAATGAAAAGCTTGTTTGTTTGCTAATAATATTGTTGCTTAGAATTTGGTAAAATATGTTTACAAAGGAAAATTTTTAAGTAGACTAAACCGCCCCTTTACAATTTTACTCGTAGATGGTGAACCGACGCAGTGGACTAGGATACGAGAATGGTGAATCCTCTAACCCTAACCCTAACACCGATCTCGCTCGAGTCGTGCAAGCACTTGTGACTGCTTTGAACACTAACCGCCCTAACCAAAATCGCGATGATGGACCAATGACCCGAACCCGGGCGATGAATGAATTCTGCAAGCGTCGACCCCCGACCTTCAATGGAGATCCTAACCCTACTGTGGCTGAAGCCTGGCTGAAGGAAACCAAGGTGATCCTGGACACCTTGGAGATCACCCGAAATGGAGACCGTGTGGCCTTAGCCACTTACCAGCTGAAAGGAGAAGCTCGTTACTGGTGGGAGTTGATGGAGGCCACCCATGCCATAGCCACCATGACCTTCGCTGAGTTTGAAACCCTTTTCCTCGACAAATACTTCCCTACACCCCTTCGCCTAGCCAAGGAGCAAGAATTCATGAACCTGAAGCAAGGAACAATGACCGTGACCCAGTACGCGGCCAAATTCGAGGAGCTGTCCCGTTACGCTCCAACTGCTGTGGCAACCGAAGACAGGAAGGCGAGGAGATTCGAGTGGGGGCTGACTACCGCTCGAAGGGCCGTAGTGGCACAAGCCTTTACCACCTATAATGGTGTGGTTCAGTGTGCCCTTCGCCTGGAAAGTGAGGAGGCTGACTTCAAGACTCGCTGGAAGAAGGCAACGGGCAACACTGGCGGGCCAATCCGAACCCAGCCACCCAACAACAATCGTGGACCTTACTCGACCAAGCCCTTTACCTCAGCTCAAAGCAACCAACCCTGGAGGACTGTCGCATCCGGGCAGAGTGAACCACAGAGGGGCAGCCAGAACAAGACATCAGTGCAGTGCTTCTACTGCCAGGCCATGGGCCACTACAAGCGTGATTGCCCCCAGCTTCAAAAGAATGGAAGCTTTGGGAATCAGAAGGCTCAACAGCCCGGGCAGGCCAGCTTTGTGAAGCAAAACGCTGGAAGCCCACTGCAGCAGCAGAACGGGCAAAACAAAGGAAAGCAGCCCATTGGAACCCAGCAAGGCACTGGAGGGCGCATCTTTGCTCTACAGACCGAGGAGCAGGAGCAGGATTCTTCTGTGATCCAAGGTACGCTATTGTTATATAGCACCTGTGTACGAGCTTTATTCGATTCTGGAGCATCGCATTCGTTCATATCTACTGCTTGTGTAACTGCCCTAGCACTAGAAACGGAACCCCTGAGTAAAAGTACGAAAGTAGTAACACCAACGGGGGGGAGCATAACTGTTAATCTAGTGTGTAGAGGGTGCGAGTTAGAAGTAGCCGACCTACGCCTAACCTGCGATCTCAGAGTGATCGACATGGTGGATTTCGACGTAATACTAGGCATGGATTGGCTATCGGCTCACCGAGCAGTCATAGACTGTCATCAGAAGACAGTGACGGCCTACACCCCAGAGGGAACTCGTTTCCGTTTTAAGGGGGGATAGAGAAGCAGCGAGTCCGACGATGAAAAGATCTAGGTGGCAGAATCAACTATTTGGATGGCTAGCTAGTCTCCAAATGGAAGAAACTGACAGGATGGAGTTAGGATTACCTCACATCGTGTGCGAATACGCCGATGTTTTCCCTGAGGAACTTCCTGGCTTACCACCTCCGCGAGAGATAGACTTCTCCATAGAGCTTCAACCTGGAACGGCACCAATTTCGATGGCGCCATACCGAATGGCCCCAGCCGAACTAAAAGAACTCAAGACCCAGCTGCAAGAGCTGTTAGACAAAGGATTTATCAGGCCGAGTACTTCACCGTGGGGAGCGCCTGCTCTGTTCGTGAAGAAGAAGGAAGGAACGCTGCGTTTATGTATCGACTATAGGAGGCTGAATCAAGTCACCGTCAAGAATCGATATCCGTTGCCTAGGATCGATGACCTTTTTGATCAATTAAGGGGAGCAACCTGCTTTTCCAAAATAGATCTCCGATCAGGCTATCATCAACTACGGATTCGAGACGAGGATATTGCCAAGACGGCTTTTCGTACGAGATATGGCCACTACGAGTTTGTAGTAATGCCATTTGGGCTGACCAATGCTCCGGCGGTATTCATGTGTCTCATGAACAAGATCTTTCAACCCTACTTAGACAAGTTTGTAGTGGTGTTCATTGATGATATATTGATATACTCTGCCAACAAGGAGGAGCATGAAGAACACCTTCGGATAGCGCTACAAGTACTTCGAGATAACCAACTCTACGCCAAGGCGAGTAAATGCGAGTTTTGGCTAGAAGTGGTTAAGTTCTTGGGGCATGTAGTATCCAAGGAAGGGATTGCAGTAGACGAAGGAAAGGTCGAAGCAGTGCTTGAACTGGAAACAGCCGACCTCAGTGTTCGAAATCAGGAGTTTCCTAGGATTGGCGGGATATTACCGAAGATTCATCCCGGACTTCTCAACCTTGGCCAAGCCAATGACCAAGTTGACTCAGAAAGGAGTGAAGCTGGATTGGAACGAAGCCTGTGAGAAATCTTTCCAAGAGTTGAAGAAGAGACTGACTAACGCACCGGTACTTATCATTCCTGAGCGAGGAGTAGATTATACCGTTTATTGTGACGCTTCGAGAGATGGTTTAGGATGCGTGCTGATGCAGAATGGGAAGGTCGTAGCCTACGGATCTCGACAACTTCGACCGCACGAGAAGAATTATCCTACCCATGACTTAGAATTGGCCGCAGTAGTGTTCGCCCTCAAATCTTGGCGATACTACCTGTGGGGAGAACAATTCGAAGTTTTCACCGACCACAAGAGCCTCAAATACCTGTTCACTCAGAAGGAGTTGAATCTGAGGCAGCGCCGATGGATGGAATACTTGGAGGACTACAAGTTTACACTCCAGTATCACCCTGGCAAGGCCAATGTGGTAGCCGACGCTCTGAGTCGAAAGGACAGAGCACAGAAGGTCAAGACTGCCATCAAGGAATGGGAGATGGTGGACACCCTTAACGAGTTCAACCTACGATCGTCATCAGAGAGCGGAAACGCCCGACTATACGCTCTAGTGGCGGAGCCAGCACTTCATCAGGAAATCTTGCTAGCCCAAACTTTCGAGCAGAATTGTGAGTTCGTCCGGCATCGAATCCGAGAAGGAAAGGCGGTGCCAGGATGGACTATCGAGGAGAATAACAGCCTAAGATTCAAGGGAAAAGTGTTCGTGCCTGATGTTGGAAACCTTCGAGAAGAGGTACTCCGAGAGACTCACCACTTCGAATTTCGCAGTTCACCCTGGCGGTACAAAGATGTACCACGACTTGCGAAGAACGTACTGGTGGGAAGGAATGAAGAAGGATGTAGCACGATTCGTGTCTACCTGTTTAGTGTGTCAGCAAGTCAAGGCTGAGCATCAGAAACCTGGAGGAGATCTTCAACCCTTGCCAATACCGACTTGGAAGTGGGAGCACATTTCGATGGATTTCGTGACAGGACTGCCAAGATCTGCCAAGTCCAACACAGCCATCTGGGTGATCATAGATCGACTCACCAAGTCTGCACACTTTCTGCCTGTCAAGATGACAGAAAACGTGGAACAACTAAGCATGTTGTACATTCGAGAAATCGTACGCCTCCATGGAGTACCAATCTCGATAGTGTCTGACAGAGACCCACGTTTTGTATCACACTTTTGGAAAGGACTGCAGAAAGCGTTGGGAACAGATGTGAGGCTTAGCACGGCCTTTCACCCACAAACCGACGGACAAACGGAGAGGACTATTCAGACCCTGGAAGACATGCTGAGAGCCTGCGCCTTGGATTTCTCCTGGAAACTGGGAGCAGCATTTGCCATTGGTGGAGTTCGCCTACAACAACAGCTATCAAGCAAGCATTGGGATGGCACCTTATGAAGCTTTGTATGGTCGACCCTGCCGATCTCCAGTTTGTTGGACCGATGCTGGGGAAACAGGATTGATCGGGCCTGACCTAGTACGAGATACCACGGAGAAGGTTAAGACCATCAGACAAAGGATCCAAACCGCTCAAAGCCGACAGAAGAGTTATGCGGATAAGAGGAGCCGACCATTGACTTTTGCTGTGGGAGATCATGTGTTCCTGAAAATCAGACCAAAGAAAGGAGTAATCAGATTTGGAAAGAAAGGGAAGCTGTCTCCACGCTACATCGGACCTTTCGACATCGTGGAGAAGATCGGGAAAGTTGCTTATCGTCTAGCCCTGCCGCCACAGCTAGACCGAGTGCATAACGTGTTTCACGTTTCCATGCTTCGCAAGTATCTAGCCTTGCCCACTCATGTTCTCAATTGGGAAGATATCACTATCGAAGAGGACGCGACATACGAAGAAGAACCGATAGAGATTCAAGACCGAAGTGAGAAGACTATCCGGAACAAGACCATTAAGTTGGTACGAGTTTTGTGGAAGCACCGAGGAACTGGAGAAACCACATGGGAAAGGGAGGAAACCATGAAGATGAAATACCCTCATTTATTCGAATCCTAGCGTCTACCTAATTTCGAGGACGAAATTTGTTTAAGGGGGATAGGTTGTAACAACTCCGATTTTTCGTTCAATAAAAATCTCGTTGTTATTCGAAATTTCCTAATTTCTCTTAACTGCTTGTTGGTTTTCTTATTTAAATCTTCTTACGGTTAGTCTTTAAGAAATCAAATGCCTTATTGTCGTATTTCCGACTAGAAACCCTAATCGCACTTTAGTCCCTCAAGAATCGTTTCTTGACTTTTAGTCCGACTTAGCAAGCCTAGTTAGCTTCTAACCGGCTTGACGGAGTAACCTAACTAGAAGGTTATCTAGTTACTTTTCCCTAACCGAAGAATGACCATTTTGCCCTTCTTGAACTTTTTGAACCTTTTGAACCCTAGACTAGAAATTGATTATTATTTTCTTTTATTATTTTGGTTTTATTCTTTATCCATTGGACAATAAATGTTAGGGGAATTATTACCCATTGGATAAAAGAAACCCATTTCTTTATAATAAAAGGATTTTGAAAGATTTAAAATAAAAGTACCATGATTGACATTTGAAAAGTAAATTTGATTATTTTTTGTAATAAAAGTACCCAAGTACCTTTGGACCATTGGTTAATAACCATTAGGGTAATCTTTACCCATTGGACAAAAGCCTTTTCTTTATTTAAATGGTTAAGTACATATATATATATATAAACATGGGATTTTATAAAAAGTACATGTAGTCTTTCCAAAAACTTATTTTTGTATTTAAAGTACTAGTACCTTATTATCCCTTGGATAATAACCATTAGGGATTCTATTAACCATTGGGTAATAGGCTCATCTTCCAAACAAAGTACTTTTCCCATTAAACTAATGTTTTGTTAAGATTCCCGGAGTACAAAAGTACATTATTTTATTAATTAAAGTACCCGTACTTTATAATTGTTTATTGGGGAAATCTTGAGCCTTGTAAGACTAAATTACCCTTAGTACTAAAAGTACCCTATATTTATTTGTAGTCTTACATGTTAGTACATACATATATATGCATATATAGTTAGTACTTGAGAGAGAGAGAGGGAGAGAGAGGAGAGAGAGGCCGAGAGAGAGGAGAGGAGAGAGAGGCCGAGAGAGAGAGAGGAGAGAGGGAGAGAGAGAGAGGGAAAGAAGGAGGAAGAAGAAGAAGGATTTGATGTGTACTTGACCTTGATCTTCCAAAGTACTTCAAAATCCTTGGTGATTCCTTTCCTAGCCAAATCTTGACCCCATTAACCTCCATTGTACCAAATTCAATTGTTTACATCAAGAATCTTGTACCCATGTCTCCTCCTTGCCAACAAATCTTCCAAAGATCAAATCCAAGGACTAACATAGCCATGCAAGCCTACCATTTTAGCTTCCAACCTTTCAATCAAGCATGACATGTGAAATAAAGTTGACATAGAGAGAGAGAGAGAGAGGGCCGGCCAAAGAGGGAGAGAGGGAGAGCCTTGCCTATAAATAGAAGCTCATTCCAAGCTTAAACTCACACCTTCTCACTTTGCTCCAACTTCTCTCTAGAATTTCTTAATGTTCTTGCTTCCAAAGTTCTTCTTTTCTTGAGTTCTTGAGTGTTCTTGAGAGAAACCACCAAACCACCTTCCAAAACCACCGTTAGATCTTTAAAAGTAGATTAGATAGGTTAGAAGTTGTTTCTAGGAAGAGAAAGGTTCATATCTCTTCCTTTCGAAGCAAACCGACGACGTTACGCCGCCGAAATCCAAAACCGACGACCGAATCTTCTTAGTCTTCTTCTACCGCCAAGAAGCACGGTTAGAATTCCTTGTCCCCTATCTCTACGTATAAGTAGATTTCCTTAACTTTCATTCCAAGTAGTTTTGTATCAAACAAAGTTCATTTGAAAGTAACTTTGAAAGTTTTATAAGAAATAGATGAGGTTGTCTTTGTGAGATTTATGAGATGCATGATGTGGTTATTGTGTTTCAAGCATGATTACGTAGCCTAGAATTGTATATTCTTGTTGGTTTCATTTTGAGATTTGATAAAGTACTTGATGTATGGAATGTCTTACACTACGGAGTCTATGCATGATGAACGTGACACGAGAAACAAGATAGTAGAGACATGACACCTAGGGTGTGTTAACAAAGTTGAAAAAGTGTGTATTCGAGGAAGGAAATGATTTTGAAACTACATAATGACCGGTTTTGGGTGCATTATGTGAGTTAGATGTGTGTGTGTGTGCCAATGGGAACCCGGCGCGGCGGAACCATTGTGAGGATACTCGGGAACCCGGCGCGGCGGAACCGAGGTAGGGTGTGTGCTTGGTTATCCGCGGTTCGGAGCCAATGCGGTTGTGTGCCAATGGGAACCCGGCGCGGCGGAACCATTGTGAGGATACTCGGGAACCCGGCGCGGCGGAACCGAGGTTGGGTGAGTTAAAATGAGTTTTTGGGTAAAAAGGAAAGTGAGTTAATAACATGGTCTACGACGAGTCTAAAAGATGAACACAACGTTAGTTGAGTAAGGAACGTGGATTTGAATACTTGTTTGGACTATATGCATGATTTAAGTTGAATTGTTGTTATTATGCCTTTATATTCATAAGTTAAGGGTTAGAAGGGTTTGGATATTCTATTGAGCGTTAAGCTCACGGTGTTGCCTTTTTGGTGACCCTGGCATATTATACCGGTGGCGACGCGGGTATAATATGTCAGATCTCATAGATGAGCAGGGCGAGCTGTACACCTTGGAGGCCTTTGGAGCCGAAGAGCTAGCCATGATGGAAGAACAAGCGGAGCTGTAGTTAGGAACCTTAGTTCCCTCCCGTTTGTAATAAAAGTATTTCCTTTATGTTTTGTTTGTAATAAAGAGCCAGACTCAGCTTTTATTTCAATAAAATGTTTTATTTAACGTACCCAAATTCCGGGGCGTTACAGATAATTAGGGTTTCTCTCGTACGTGATACTAACTTTGCCATCACAGGGCCTTTGCCACGAGAGGCAAAGGTGCACTCACCCCCTGTCTATTTTGCAGACTAGGGTTCCGACGACGAATTAGGGCTCCGGTAGGCACGAATTAGCCGTTGCAACCCAAGGTGATCCGAAGCATCAATTGTTTTCATCCCCCTACAATTGGCACCGTCTGTGGGAAACGAACAATTTTTCAGAAAAGTAATCATGATGGAAGAAGATCCAGTTACTCCGTTTAGTCCAAAGGACCAATTGGGTGGGGGAAGAGATAAATCCCCACTAGGTGCTCTGAGAAAGCCCACTGGTAGACATAACGAGGATAACTCCAGAGAAAAAGGAGATGAAACTGCTACTGGCTCCACGAGAAGGAGTAAGTCTCATCGAAGAGAAGAGTCAGTCACCCATTCAAGAAGCATACACAATGATAACGATGTCCTCGACAAAAAGAGAAGGGAAATCGAGGAGTACGCTCGTTTGATTAGAAAACGAGAGTACGAGATATAGGAATTGCAGCGGGTACGAGAGCACCCAGAAGATTTTGGACTCTCTCGTAGGAATTCCCAGAAGGACGGACGGGCTCTGGTAGTCCATAAGCAGACTTATTCACAGAGGAGAGCGAGCAGGAGTCCTAACAAAGGGCGATACGAAGCTTCTCCACGAAAAAGGATAAGCAGAAGTAAAAGCCGAACATCGGATAGAAGGGCTTCTTCACGAAAAAGGAGGAGCAGAGATCGAAGTTCCACCCCAGAAGAGGAGGAAACAAGGAAACACCATCGAGATAGGTACGAGAGACCTGATATTGATTGGGTCAAGGCTACGGCTCACACAAGTCAAAGGAGCTCGAGGATGGGACAGTAACTGCACGAGAAGCAGCACGAAAGGCCCTAAGTAATATTGCAGCCTCCCCATTTACAAAGAGGCTTCAAGAGGCTAGGTTTCCGAGCAGGGTGAAGCATGGTACGTTCGTACTTTATGAGACAAATACGGATCGCGTGGCTCACATACAGCATTATCAACAGGCTATGTTTATGCATGAGGGGGATGATGCCATCTTATGCAAGATGTTCCCCTCCAGTCTTGGCAAGGTGGCTTTAGCTTGGTTTCATAAACTGGCCCCACGATCCATACGAGGATGGAGACAGTTGGCTGAGGAATTCACTGCTCGGTTCTTGACAAGCAGAAAAGCCCCAAAGACTTTTGAAAGTCTTTCCACCATGAAACAAGAGGAAAACGAACAGATCAGGGACTATGCAAAGAAGTACTGGGAAACTTTCAACAAGATTGAAAGCTGCAGTGCGGAGTATGCAATTGCCACCTTTAAGACTAGATTTCCTATTCGGAGAGAGCTGTGTCGCTCATTGAATAAACATCTGGTAGCCACATTGGCTAAATTGATGGAACGGATAGAGCAACACGCCAGAATGGAGAATGACATAATCCGTGAAGATGGCAGGACTGTTGCCGAGCAGCTGAAGACATCTGTCAAAAAGGTGGATAAGCCAGAGCCCAAAACTTATAGAGAGAGAAGGGAGTATGGGCAGGCTAAAAAAGAGCCGTACAAGGATAAGCAAGCTCCTGACCCCAAATCTTTCTTTTCTATCACTACGGTTTGGAAGGAACCATTTTATAGGATTCTTTATCGAATAAAGAATCAGCCATATTTTAAATGGCCCCCGAGTCTAGGCAGAGACAAGGATGCAAAACGTGCTACGAATCAGCACTGCAGTTACTATAAAGATTGGGGCCATATGACTGAGGATTGTGAGATGTACAAGAGACACCTTGATGATTTGGTCTCTCAGGGCTATCTCAAGGAATTTATCCAGGAGGATCCAAAGGAGAAAGGGAAAGCTATGGAACTGGGTTACGAGCAAAACCCTAAAGGAGTAATCCATATGATACATGGGTTGGCTACACCTTATACGAGAAATGAGGTTAGGCTGTTACAAAGGCAAGTCAAGCACGATCAGCATGTGATGCGACTGGGAAACAAGAGAGGGCGAGATAATAATGTGTGCAATGAAAGCATAGCATTCACAGATGATGACCTGGAAAAGTCCAAATACCCCACAACGATGCTTTGGTCGTAACCCTACAAGTTGGGGAATATATGACATTGAGAGGATTCTAGTGGGCTCAGGAAGTTGTACAGAGGTGATGTACTACGATGCGTTTAAGAAGTTGGGACTGGCCCAAACAGACCTAGAGCAATCTACAACACCCCTGATCGGGTTCGGTGCGGGAGCAGTTTGGCCTCTTGGAAAGGTAACACTACCTGTTCGGGCTGGGTCAGTGGTGTTGAGGACAAATTTTTTAGTAGTCGATGTTCCTTCCTCCTATAACGCTATTATAGGGAGGACATGGCTGCACAAGACGAGAGCAGTCTCCTCGACTTATCACCAGATGGTGAAATTTCCAAGATCGAATGGGGTTGAGGTACTTAGAGGCAACCAGAAAGTGGCCCAACAGTGTTTGATTTCCATCATTAAAAGAGCCCCAAAGGTCCACCACGTTCATACATTTGAAGTACCAGATCAACCAACTATCAAGGATGTTGGAAGAAGTCCGGCTGAAAAGGTGGTAGAAGGCTTGGAGAAAATCCAGATCAACGAGACTAATCCTGAAAGATATTTCTTAATAGGGGAATCATTACCAGCGGAGGAAAAGGCTGAATCAATAAAATTTCTGAAGGAATATATTGATGTATTTGCATGGGTGCCAGAGGAAATGCCTGGAGTGGATGCAGGTGTGATTTGTCATCATTTAAACGTTGATCCTTAGCATAAACCGATCATTCAGAAAAAATGAAGAGCAGTCGTGCAGCATGTGGATGCAGTAATTGAAGAGGTCGATCGTTTATTAGAGGCCAAAGCAATACGTGAAGTCTACTACCCAGAGTGGTTATCCAACACCGTTGTGGTGAAGAAAAAGAATGGGAAGTGGCGTGTCTGCGTAGATTTCACAGACCTAAACAAGGCATGTCCAAAAGATAGTTTTCCTCTTCCAAGGATTGACCAGTTGGTTGATGCAACCGCTAGTTATGAGCGAATGAGTTTTCTCGATGCATATGGAGGATATCATCAAATTTCTATGTTTGGGCTTGATCAAGAGAAAACTTCGTTTATCACACCACGAGGGTTGTACTGCTATAGTGTTATGCCGTTTGGGCTAAAAAATGCTCGGGCAACATACCAAAGACTTGCAACCATCATGTTCAAGAAGCTCCTTGGAAAGACTATGGAAGTTTACATAGATGATATGGTGGTGAAAAGCCAAGATAAACGGGGGCATATAGCTGATTTAAAAGAAGCCTTCAAAATCCTGAGGGAGTACAAACTGAAACTCAATGCCTCGAAATGTGCATTTGGAGTTGGTTCAGGAAAATTCCTGGGCCATTTGGTAACCATGAGAGGGATTGAGGCTAACCCCGGTCAAATTGCTGCCCTACAAATGCTTCAGAGTCCCAAAACCACTAAGGAAGTTCAAAGGTTGACTGGAATGGCTGCAGCTCTTAATAGATTCATCAGCAGGTCAAGTGACAAGTGCAGACCCTTTTTTCAATTATTGAAAAAGAGGGAGGGATTTGAATGGGGAGCAGAGTGTGAACAGGCCTTTCAGGACCTGAAGAAGTATTTGGCCGAGCCCCCACTTTTGTCAACTCCATTGCCAGGTGAGTCTTTAATTTTGTACTTAGCTGTTTTCGAGCATGCAATAAGTGCAGTCCTGTTGAGGGATTTGGGAATCGAACAAATCCCTATTTATTATGTTAGCAAGACGCTACTAGACTCAAAGACGAGATATCTGTCCTTAGAAAAACTTGTCCTGGCACTTAGGACAGCCACAAGGAAACTGCCACACTCCTTCCAAACCCACAAGGTTGTGGTTTACACTGAGTTTCCATTGAAATCACTGCTGCGGAAAGCAAACTTATTGGGAAGGATCTCGACGTGGTCCGTCGAGTTAAGTTAGTACGATCTCGATTATCAGCCATGCACAACAATCAAAGACCAAGTATTGGCAAATTTTGTGGCAGAATTTTCTCCTACAGTGGCTCCCCTACCTCCAACGAGAAAGGAATAGACGACTAAGACATCACCCATAAAGAATCAACCCTCAGCCGAACAGGATCCTATGGAATGGAAGCTATTCATTGATGGATTAGCATGTAATACTGGTTCTCGAATTGGGGTTGTCCTTTTTCCTCCTCAAGGATTACTGATAGAACTATCTGTTCGGCTCGGTTTTAGTGCTTCAAATAATGTGGCTGAGTATGAGGCACTCTTGGCTGGATTAAGGAGTGCAAAGACCCTAAAAGCAGAACGGGTTAGAGTGTATTGTGATTCACAGCTTGTGGTCAATCAACTGTCCGGGGATATGAAACCCGAAGTGAAAAGATGGTAGCCTATGTGCAGGCAGCCAAAGACTTGCTTGATACCTTCGAAAGGGTATATATTGAACAGATAAGTTCTGGACAGAATACTCATGCAGATTCATTGGCTTGGTTGGCTGCAGCTGTACCAACTGAGTTCAAAAGGAAGGTGGCAGTAGAATATCTGAGTGAGCCGAGCATTGGGAGAAGTGTGGATCTGGTCTTGGACATGAACCAAGGACCAAGTTGGATAGACCCAATCGTGCAGTTTTTACGAGATGAAACATTCCCTTCTGACAAAAAAGAGGCTCATAAGATAAGGATCAAATCTGCTCGATTTTGGCTGTCCCCAGAGGGTAAGTTATACAGAAAATCCTTTACAGGACCATATTTGCTGTGCGTACATCCTGAGATGGTGCAGAAGTTTCTTCATGAAATCCACGAGGGAACATGTGGGAGCCATGCTGGAGGCAGATCCATTGCCCACCGAGTAATTACCCAAGGTTACTGGTGGCCACACATGCAGAAAGATGCAAAGGTGTATGTAAAGATTTGTGAGAAATGTCAAAAATCCTCACCAATGATTCGAACACCAGCTGAGGATCTGGTGCCTTTGACAAGTCCCTGGCCGTTTCCTCAATGGGGAATGGACATCGTGGGTTCACTACACTAAGCAACTGGGAATCGAAAATTCCTGCTAGTTGCAACAGACTATTTTACTAAGTGGATTGAGGCAGAACCACTGGCCAAAATAACTAAACCCATGATAGAAAGGTTCATGTGGAAGAGCATCATCACTCGCTTTGGGGTCCCTTACTCATTCATTACAAACAATGGATCCCAATTTCAGAAGAAATTCAAGGCTTTTTGTGTCCAGTATGGAATACGAAATTATTATTCAACCCCAGCCTACCCTCAGAGTAATGGGCAAGCAGAGGCATCTAATAAAACTATCCTTGATGGGATCAAGAAAAGGCTGGACAAAGCCAAAGGGAAGTGGCCTGACAAATTACCATTAGTGTTGTGGGCTCACCGAACAACACCTAGGAGGTCTACGGGAGAGACCCCCTATTCATTGGCATATGGAACAGAGGCTGTCATACCTCTGGAAGTAGGTCTGCCGACCAACAGGACCGTTTTGGTTGAAAATGGAGGCAATGACAGAGCCCTCGAGATTGAGCTAGATCTCGCCGAAGAAAGAAGGGAAAGGGCCCTGGTGCATCTAGCTTCTTACCAAGAACAGCTGATGAAAAGCTATAACAAACATGTTCACCCTCGAGAGTTTGGTGTTGGGGACCTCGTACTTCGGAAGGTGCTCAGCAACACCAAGGTGGCCAACGAAGGCAAGCTGGGGGCCAACTGGGAAGGCCCGTATCGAGTAATCGAGATTGTAGGCATAAGGGCCTATAGATTGGTAGATCTGGATGGTAATCCAATTCTGAGGCCTTGGAATATCCATAATCTACGAAAATTCTTTGTTTAGAAGCATTGAGTTCTGTTTTAGATTGCACTACGTGATTATGTGGGAATTACGAATATAATTCCCTTGTTCTAGTTTTATTGTTTTAGTTGCAAGGGGTACGAATAACGCCCTCTTGAGTTTCACAGATTATGAATAAAATCACTTTTTTTGCAGTATGAATATTGTGTTCTTGATATTTGTCTTAAAAATATGAACCACGGGCTTGGTTTCCCTCATTCATATTGGGGAGCAGGGAACAGGCACCTATGCACTAAGTACGTGAAACTTAACGAGTACAAGTACGAAAACACTTGTATGGAATTTAAAGTACGAGACACTTGTAAGTTTATATAAAACAATTGGCTTGGCTTAAAGCATAACGAGTATATGTTAGCCACAACTATTCAAGTACGAGAAACTTAAAACAGTTAAGTACGTGAAACTTAGCGAGTACAAGTATGAAACACTTGTATGGTTTGCAATTCATTTCAAGTACGAGAAACTTAGAAGCATTCAAGTATGAGAAACTTAGAAGCATTCAAGTATGATAATACGCTTGAACACTTGCAGTACATCCAAATACGAGTAATTGAAGATTGCACAAGTATGTATGAACTACAAATTCATTCAGAGTACGAGAAACATAGAAGGTTTGTTCTAAGTACGTGAAAGAGTACAAGAAATGTTGTTCACAAGGTTTGCTAAAGTACAGAACACTTATGCAAAAAGCAAAACATATGATTAACATGATCAAAGTACGAAATACTTAGATAAATCTGTTTGCATCCAAACACATGCAAAAAATAAGAGGCGCCGAGCAAATTATAAAGTTATGCCACAAAGGGCCGAATACCTGTATCAAACAAAAGTATTGAAAGTACTAGTGCCACGCAGGGCCAATGCTTACGGTCACGCAGGACCAGCCACAATATTAGAGAGTTTATATATTTACCTATCAGTCCACATTCTGGACCTCTGGAAAGTCAGTTCTGATCTCGGTACCGGCACCATCTTCAACTGGATTCTCCTCCAGGATTATGGGTTCATTAGCTGTATCTCGGACAGGTGAACGCTCCGTACTAGCACCATGGGTATCTGTTGGGGTCTCCTCTCCAGCATTAGCAAATTCTTCGATCTGTTGCTCAATGTCGTCTTCTGGATGCTCCACTGGATCCTGAATGCTTTGAGCACGAGTGCTTGGCAGATCATTGTCAACCCAAAAAGGTGAGTCCTCGGCAACCCCTAGTTTGGTCAGATAGGCCTCCCAGTTGGCAATCCAGATCTGGTCCTGTATAGCTGGCATCTGTTCGACATAACTTGCTGTTGTGGCATCAAAGCCTTTTTGATAGCCGTCTTCATAGGAAGCTTTTTTGGTGCTGTCAATCTCTGATAAAGCCTAATTGAGGCTCTCTTTGGCAATCTCAAGTTTGCCCTTAGCACCATCAAAATCCGCCTTGGCTTTGTCTCTCTCCCTTTCAAGACAGGAAACTGTCCGAAGTAGTCGAGTGTTGTCGTTCAACAATCTGATCCGTTCGGCCTCGGCTTCTTGATACCTTTGCCCCAGAGTGACCATCTTTTGAATGAACTAAAGTAGTACCAAAAAAAAAAAAAAGTTGATAATCAAAAATAATATAAGACAAATTTTTTAGCTTGATAGAAGGAGGGTCTTTGTTATTACCTTAATACCACTGACGAGACCAGTGGCTACAAGACAGTCATGTGCAGATCCGGATTCTTTCTGCATGTCGACTGGAAGCAACAACCCTTGAGCTAGGGCAGGTGCTATTTCAGAAGAACTAGCACTGTCCCCAACGTGAACAGGACGGTCTCCCCTAGTAAATGGAGGAGTCCACGTTTGGGGAAGGATTTGGGTAGTTGGTGAAGTGGGGTGATGAGTTTCAGTATCTGCTTGAGAAGTAGTGCCAATTGGGTCCTCAGACCTAGGCCGTTTATCTCGATGAGCGTCACTGGCATCGAGAGCAGAATTCGTTCCTCGGGTAGATGAAGGGGAACGGGTAGAACCTCCTCTGTTACGATGGGGAACAGGAGGAGCGTTCCCTGTAGACGCTACCCGACCTGATCCACATCCCCGAGAAGAGACGGTGAGAAGGGAGCTGAGGTTTAGGGGCTGATGTGTCATAGTGCTTGAGTGTGGAGGAGATGGAGAAAAACCTGAAGAGGAGGATTGGCTGGTTACACGGCTGGGAGCTGGCTGTTCGGATTGCGGTTGAGAGGCAGCCTGTCTCAATGAGGGTCTTCGAACTCTCACCCGAGGTAATGGAACGCCTTCTGAAATAGGGATTTCACCCAATTGTCGGCTACTGTCATTCCAACGTTAGCTCTTGTGCTCCTCGGCTGGGGAGCAGTTGATGTAGAGGCAGCACTGGTGCTGGGGTGGGCAAGTCTTCTGTCTATAACACCTCTGTAAGAGGGATCGTACCCCAAAAGCACGTCGGCGTTCCGGCCCCGACCAGTTGTAGAGGTGCCCGGTTCACCTGAATACTTCAAAACCCTGTTAATCTCAAATGTTCAGACATAGCTTGGTTCACGTCTGGGACGCCTGTTAGCATTCTCCGCTGCAAGTCAAAGCATAAAACAGAGGTTAAAAAGCAGAAGTACAAAAACAAAGAAAAATGCAAATTGCGTAGATGGAAAATAAGGAGCATACGTGGGTATCCCCATATGTGGGGGCAGTGGAGGCCCACCACTTGACCATCCTCTCCTAGTGGCTCAAAGGCTTCAATGATGTAAAGGAAATCAATCTCATGATCCCGAGCAGAATCTGGCAGGTTTAGCACGAGACGCTTTTCTGCCCTTCTAACTTTGAAATAGTAGGTATTGTGTTCAAGGTTTAGTACAATGCTGTACCACCACTGAATATCCCAAATTCCTAGCTGGGTCCCCAGAATCCTATTCAAAGCAACTACTCCCATTATCAGCCTAAAAACATTTGTTGATACTTGCATAGGGGTGAGACGGTACCAGTTTAGGATCTGGCGAAGTAGTGGGTGAAGGGGAAAACAAACTCCACCTTCGACAATGGCCACAATAGGGATGCACATTCTATCTCATGAGCCACCAACCCTATCAGCTCTTAGAGGGGTGAGTTCGAGTCCTACGTTATCAGGAATGTCATATTCTGTTCTAAATGCCGCCATGCCAGCAGGGATGTCGCAGAACTTCCTAAATTTACTGGGTTTTGGATCATGTTCATCCGCCATTAATATACTCGAAGAAAAAGTAAAACTGAAAATGGGCACGACTGAAACCCTAGAAATGACCCAGAATCTGAGAATGAGGTCTCAGATGGAAACTAATGGAACAAAGGGAGAAACCTTAGTGGGGAAACCTAAATAGGAGAAATAGAGATCTTACGAATCTGAATGAAAAGGTCCCTGTAGCACGAGCAACTTGCAGGCGGCGGCTATGGCGGAAGAAAGGGAGTTTTTCGCCTGAAGAAGACAAGACAATGCTCTGAGTTTTGGATAAAAAAATCCAAAGAGAACCCCTTTTTGGGATTTAAGTGAAAGAAACGGAGATGAAGCGTCTTGTCTCACTCCGTTACAAGTTAAAGTAACAGAAAGCAAATACCGTTCTGACGCCGTTTCATAGAACATCAGTTCGAAATTAATGATAGGCATACGAGACGTGCCATGTGGAGTCTTTACCCCGAAATGGTATAATGACAGTGGCGCCAAAAGGCATCAATGAAGTGTTAAAAACAATGACCGCACGGGATCAGAAGAGTTTGGTCTAAAACATTTGTTTCTAAAAGCTTCATATATTGCCCCTGAACAGTGGCATGTAAATGAAGCTGGGGAGCAATTGTAGGGAGGTATTCCCGAACAGATACATTTAGTTGCCGAATATGTGATGTTTGGCAGCACGTGGTAAGTATGACAGGACTTATCGCCGGGCAGTATGGTGAACGACGATATTGACCAATGATATGGGAAGTCGTCGATCCATGCAGTCTGTTCGGCTGATAAAGACAAGGCATGTGTGGCCGTTTGTCTAAATACAATGATAAGGACCAGATGCATGTAAGTCATTGGTCCATGTGGACTGTTCGATAGTAAGATAGTCGAACAGGAAATGAGGATGCTCTAAATACGTGAGGCGGCAGGAATGTTCTAGAAGGTTCCGGAATAGTGATATTCAGTAAAGGAATGAGATCCCGAGTACATAGGATCTAGAACAGATACCCAACGAGAATGGGATGTTCGGCTCTTTATGGAAAAAAATCCGAAGAGGACTCTTTTCTAATAAACTGATAAAGGAAACGAGAATCCTTGATATCCTGGGATTCCTATACGAAATAGGAATCCTATGGCAACAGGGATGCTTGGGCAACAAGAATACGCAAATCTATAAATATGAGGTAAACCTAGAGGCAAAAGTTACGCAATACATTGTATTATTCGATATTTCCTACTGATAATTAGGGTTTCTCTAGTACGTGATACTAACTTTGCCATCGGAGGGCCTTTGCCACGAGAGGCAAAGGTGCACTCACCCCCTGTCTATTTTGCAGACTAGGGTTCCGACGACGAATTAGGGTTCCGGTGAAAAGGCACGAATTAGCCGTTGCAACCCAAGGTGATCCGAAGCATCAATTGTTTTCATCCCCCTACAGTTGTAAGGGGTACGAATAACGCCCCCTTGAGTTTCAAAGATTATGAATAAAATCACTTTTTGCAGTATAATATTGCGTCCTTGGTGTTTGTTCTAAGAATACAAACTGTGGGCTTGGTTTCCCCTATTCGTATTGGGGAGCAGGGAACAGGCACCTATGCACTAAGTACGTGAAACTTAGCGAGTACAAGTATGAAATACTTGTAAGGTTTGCTAAGTACGAGAAACTTAGAAAGTTTTTTAAGTACGTGAAACTTAATGAAACAACTTGGTTTGCATACGAAAACATGCTTGAACACTTGTAGTACATATAAGTACGAGAAACTGAGGATTGTATAAGTACGCAAAACTTACAATTCATTTAGAGTACGAGAAACGAAGAGTTACAGGATTGCTAAGTATGAAACACTTGGCTAAAAACACAATGAGCATGTGATTAAAGGATCAATACTGTAAGTACGAAAATAATAGGTTATAAATCCGAGTGTGATCATTTGGGTTTTACTTCCCTAAAGTGTGCATACAAGCGGTGTCCAAATATGAGGAATTTGGGGAGCACACGAGAATATGCACATGAATGACAAATTTTAACTATAGTATGAAATACTTAGATAACCTGTTTGCATTCGAACACATGCAAAAACATGAAAAGCCGAGCAAAGTGTATAGTTATGCCTTAAGGGGCCGAATACCTATGTTATCAAAAGTATTAAAAGTACTGGTGCCTCGCAGGGCCAGAGCTTATGGTCATGCAGGACCAGCCAACTTTTCCAAATATTAACAGTTCATGCCAAATACTTACCTATCAGTCCAAGTCAAGTTTTGGACCTCTGGAGGAGTTTCATCTGAAACTTCTGTACTGATCTCAATAACGGCACCATCTCCAGCTGCATTCTCCTCCAGGATAATAGGTTCATTGGCTGTATCCTAGACAGGTGAACGTTCAATAGTAGTGTCATGGGTGTCTGTGGGGGTCTCCTCTTTAGCATCAGCAAAGTCTTCAATCTGCTGGTCCACATCATCCTCCAGATCTTCTGTATTGGTTGATACACGTTTGCTCGGCAAATCATTTTCAACCCAGAGAGGAGAGTCATCTGCAACTCCAGCCTTCATCAAACACGCCTCCCAGCATGCAATCCAGATCTGGTCCTGAATAGCCGGCATCTGCTCAACATAACTTACCGTTGTGGCATCAAAACCCTACTGACAGCCCTCTTCATAAGTAGCTTTCTTGGTATTATCAATTTCTGATAGAGCCTGACCGAGGCTCTCTTCGGCAATCTCAAGTTTGCCCTTTGTCCCAACAAAGTCAGACTTGGCCTTGTCTCTCTCTCTTTCTAACCTCGAGATTGTCCGAAGTAGCGGGGGTGTTGTCATTCAACAGTCTGATTCTTTCGGCCTCAGCTTCTTGGTACTTCTGGCCTAGAGTGACCATCTTTTGGATGAACTAAATGGTACCAAATATAGCTTAGAGTTAAAACTTTTATTACCACGACAACAGATAAAGCTTAAAGTTGTGAGGGAAGCAAAAACAATTTACCTTTATCCCACTAACAAGACCAGTGGAGATGAGCCAATCAGGAAGAGATCCAGACTCCTTCTGCATATCAACAGGCATCAAAAGGCCTTGTGCAAGCACCAATGCAGTTTCTGAGGAACTTGCACTATTACCAACATGAACGGGCTTATCACCCCTAACGAATTGAGGGGCCTAGGTTTCATGGGTTATTTGAATGCTCGGTGAGGGATTTTCTAGAGGTAGTGTAGCAGCTTGTGCATCAGAATCCTCGGCCTCTTGGCTCCTAGGGCATTTGCCCCGATGAGTATCAACAGCCTCAAGGGAACTATCACGTTCCTGAGGATGGGAAGAGGATTGTGTTGAAGCCCCTCTAGTTTGGCAAGATGGCAAGGGGCATGGCCAGTTGATGACACCCTTCCAGTGGCACCATGTCCCCGAGAATAGACGGTGAGAAGGGTGCTGAGGTTTAGGGGTTGACGAGTCATAATACCTGCGTTTGAAGGAGATGGAGAATAGCCGGAAGAAGATGATTGGCTGGTATTACGTCTGGGAGCTGGCTGTTCGGGCTGTCGTTGAGGAGCAGCCTGCCTTTGAGAGGATCTTCGAAGTCTCAAGCGAGGTAATGGGATGCTTTCTAAAATAGGAACCTCACCCAACTACCCAGCAACTGTCACTCCAGCGCTAGCTTTTAGGCTCCTCGGCTGGGGAGCAGTTGAAGTAGAGGCGGCACTGGTGCTGGGGTTGGCAAGTCTCCTATCAATGACACCTCTGTAAGCAGGATCGTATCCTAGTAATACGTCTGCGTTATGACCCCGATCAGCTGATGAGGTACCAGGCTCACCTGTGTATTTCAGAATCTGATTAATCTCCACTGTTCGGATGTTACTTGGTTCTCATTTGGAGCGCTTGTTAGCGTTATCCGCTGCAGGTTAAAAGCACAAGTATGACTTAAAAATAATACAAAGGACAACAGTGGAAATAAATTACGAGTAGAGCAAATAAAATCAGGAGCATACGTGGGGGAAATGGAGGCCCACCACTTGGCCATCTTCCCCTATCGGCTTGAATGCTCCAGTAACGTAGAGGAAGTCAATATCGTGGTCACGAGGAGAATCAGGCAAATTTAGCACGAGACGCTTTTCTACTCTTCTAACTTTGAAGTAATACGTATTGTATTCAGGGTTTAGCACAATGCTATACCACCACTGAATGTCCCAAATTCCTAGCTGGGTCCCCAGAATCCTATTCATAGCTACTACTCCCATTATCAGCCTAAAAACATTTGTTGAAACTTGCATAGGGGTGAGACGATACCAGTTGAGGATCTGGCGAAGTAGTGGGTGAATGGGAAATCGGACCCCACCTTCAACAATGGCCACAATAGGGATACACATTCTATCCCACGAGTCGCCGTCCCTATCTGCTCCCAGTGGGGCAAGTTCGAGGCCCACGTTGTCTGGATGTTATATTCTTCCCTAAATGCTGCCATGGCAGTCGGAGTTTCACAAGGTTTCCTAAACTTACTGGGTTTTAGGGGATTCTCATTTTCATCTGCCATGGATACTCTGGAAGTTCTACGAATCTGAAAGTACGTACGAAACCCTAGTGGTAGATGAGCCTGAGGACAAAAAATCTCAGAACGAAACAAGGAGAAAAGAATGAGAATCTTATGAGAAGTGTGGTAGTGGTTCCCAGGCACGAGATTGTGTTGCAGAAGGCGGCAATGGCGGAAGATGAGAGAAACTTTCGTCGAGAAATGATGAAATTGGATTTTTTGGTGAAAAGCCCCAAAAGGCCCTAGAATGGGTATAAAGGAAAGATGGAAGTGAAACGTCACCCCTACACTGTTACAAGAAAAGTAACGAAAAGAGGGCTTCGAAGGATGTCGTTCTAACGCCATTTTAGCTGGAACATCAGTCAGAATTAAATGCGAGACGTACGAAATGCGCCACGTGCAAACACTACTTCGGGGAAATGATGATTAAACCGCCAAAAACGTTAGTGGGTTTGGGTATTATATCTACAACAGGGACTTAAGGAGCTCGGCTCAAGGTCTAATTCTAGTTTTACCTGTAGCCCCCGAACAGCGAAAACAAGCAAAACTGGGGAGCAATTGTAGGGAGGTATTCTCGAACAGGCAATTCAAAAGGCCGAACACGTGGTACGTGAGATCACAGGTAATATGAACCACCATGAGTGGTGATCGGCGATAAAGACAAGTGGCATGAGAAGTCATTTGTCCAAGCCATCTATTCGGTAGATAGAGACATACAGTGACATTGGTACAAATAGTTAATACAGGACCAGTTACATGTGAAGTAGCTGGTCCGGGCAACCTGTTCGGCTACGCGAGAGCCAAAAAATGAAAGAACTCCAATCAGGTGCTAAGGCAGAAAGGACACTCTGGAAGAGTCCAGATACAGTGTTATTCCATTAAGGATGGGATCCCAAGAATATAAGATCTAGAATAGATACCCAATGAGAATGGAATGTTCGGCCAGCTATGGAAATGAGTCCTTAATGAACTAAGGTAATGGACAGATAAAGGAAAGAGAATCCACGATATTCTGGTTTCCTATACGAGGTAGGAAACCTAGGGCAACACGGATACTTGGGCAACAAGTGTCCAAGAATCTATAAATATGAGGTAAACCTAGAGGTAAAAGGTATGAAAGATGTTGCTGTAGGCACCCTATTTTGGACTTTCCAAATTAGTTTACTCACGGTATTTGATTCCCCGATGATGAAATGGATCAAGAACACCCCGGAAATATTGGTATGTTTGAGCTTTGAGCATTCCAAAATCCTTTTAGATCCTTTCAAATTCTCTAAACCAGAACCAAAAGGCCTCAACAAAACCCAACTTACATACGCCGGTAATCAACTGGTGTGCGCCGGTAATCAACTGGCGTGCGCCGGTCCTCAGCCACGTGTCAGTCATCGGTCAATTTTGACCGTTGACCGAGCCCGAACTGGAGTACGCCAGTTATTAACTGGAGTACGCCAATCAAACTTCCGGTCAAACTTGTGTTTTTTAGCATGCAGAAGCCATGGATAGGGGTCTACAACACATGAGAACCTTCCAATCCACTGAAAAAGCATTCTCTGCCGGGGGACATTTTCTTACACCCATCCCATCACCTTTGTCCTCTCATCGAATGAGAAGGAAGGCTTAAGGGCTAAGGCTTCAGTCACTTTGACTGGCCTTAACCCCTCTCTCTCCCTCTTCCCCTATATATAACCCCATATACTTCCATTTGAAGGGGTTACCAAAAACATGAAGCATTCAAGTCATCTCCCTCTCTCTCCATTAGTTCTTTGTTCTTCCTTTCTTCTCATTGAGAAAGAAACAGCAAGAAACTCTCCCATACACTACAACATACATCCATCCATGCTCATCATCCATCCCTCAAACCTCAAGCTCAAGCTCAAAACACACCATCAAACTCAAAAACCAAAGGTATACACCTTTGAACTGTTTTCCTGTTCTGATCTCTGAGGGGGCTGACAGGGTCAAGGATGGTAATCAATACCAGTCCTGGCCCTAAAGCTGTCAAGGTTTCAAAAATAAAAAAATCATTTCTGACTAGAATCGGCGTGCGCCGGTCATAAGCCCGCGTACGCCGGTCCGTGGCAGTATGTACAGCTTTAAATTTGACCTGTTTGGAATCTGTCTGGAACTGGCGTACTCCAGTTAATAACTAGCGTACTCTAGTTCCAAGCCCTCCAGAACTGGCGTACTCCAGTTGTGAAATGAGGTCCAGATCTTTGTTTTATGCTTTATTTTCTGTCTATTCATCACTTTATTGCATGCTAAAAACTAGTTTACTGCTTTCTGTATTTAGAACTGTTTAGTTGTAATATTTGATATTTGTTCATATCTATTTTAGAAAGCCTCTGGGATGTTTTTTGGTCATGTTTCAGAGCCCAGATGATGCAAAGCCAAGCACTGGGTAAGCGGTGTAACTGGCGTACGGTCGCATACGACTGGTGTACGGCAATTATGCCAAGATCCAGTGGCTGGCCCTTGCATCTTAGCTTAGTCTTGGCCTCTTTTATGCTCCCACACTGTTTATGGGGTGTTCCATTTATTTTCATGGCTTAAAGCCATTTTCATGACTGCGTGGTTTGTCTTGGGTGTGCGCTGGTCCATTCCAGAGCCCAGAGGGTTGCAAACAAAGACTGTGAGTTCATGGTAAGTGGAGTACACCAGTGATGAGGTGGCGTGCGCAGGTTGCATTAGTATGCAGTGGCCTGGTCGGTGCATACTGGTGCGATACCTGCTCACATCCCTTCAGAGCATCATACTCCACATTACTCAAACTGCTCTCAGTGCTTGTTCTCAATCTATGTTTATTATTGCAAGCAAATCATCATCCATAAACATTCTGTCACATAATTGCAACTTGTTACAGTTTTAATCCCCATTAATTGTTCCCCCTCCCTAACTGGCTAAAAAATAATCAAATGAAAGAAAAATGCAAACTTTTTACAAAAATGCCTGAGTAGAGACCGATCTTCGGATTGGGCAAGAGGGGTGCCATAAAACCCTTCCCCTCTCGTAACCTTGCTCCCGAACCTCAGATGTCGAAGGTGACGATGGACCGGTCCATGCCTTTTTCAAAATCAAACAAACGTGGCAAGCGTTTTCGAGTTCGGTTCCTTGGGTGTTTCACTGCTAAAACCCGAGTGGCGACTTTGAATCGAAGCGTTTCGTTGCGCTTTTCAAAGAGGGCCGCACCCAATTTTTAAAACTAAAATCGAAGATTTTGGGGCGCGTGCCCACAGTGGCGACTCCGCTGGGGACTCATTCAATTGATTGGTATTTGGCAATTAATACATAATTGAACAATTTTCAAAAAGTCTGTCAAAAATAGTACGTTTCGCGCTGCTGAAGAATGGAATGGTAACATAATAGGATCTCAGCATCCGACCAATCCAAACTGGGCTTTTACTATTGTTCACTTGTGTAATTTTCTCCAAGTATCAATTAATAAAAGTGAGCCAAACTTTAAAAGCCATCTTTTTCCAAAACGTTGCATTTCTCTCTCGTCGAATCATTCTTCGGCATTCTCCGTTTACATCGATGGTTGGTCAGCCCCATTGAGGTGTTTTGGGTAACCGGCATAATTTATTGGAGCCCGGGGTCCTCGAATGCCCAACAACCTTGGACGATGATGAGTCATACTACCGTTCGACCGCTGCTTTGCTAGACACGTTGCAGCGGGAGGTATATCGCGGCTCTAGTCAGAGGAACCCCTTAAGCCAAAACCGGCCTCTACATGCGTACAAAGCACTAGAACCTTTCAACCTAGGACATGAACCCGCAGGGCAGGATTATTTGCATCTAACCCCCATGTGCTGTCTATATGTTACCGCTTTCCCTATTGCATGTCTGTACATACATCCATGACCGTTTTGCGTAGGAGCATGCTAGGGCGGCTTTTAGGATGTCATTTGTCGAGTCTGTCTTGCGCCCGTTTGACGCTGCCTTGGACGGATGACGAGTCGTGCATCTCGATGTTGCACGTTACCAAAAGTTTTCAAGTCCTTAATCAATGAGGCTTCGGGAAACCAATACTTTCTAAGTCTTTATCTAACGCCCGATCGAAGTTTCAAGCTGAAAAACTAGGAACAACGGAGAGAATGTCGTGATGCTTACACCACTCAGGTTAAAAGTGCTAATCACTTACACCGCTCAGGCTCCGGCACAGTGCTGCTTACGCCACTTCGGTTATGGTATCACGTCATCTACACGCCGAGTTGTTCCGAACTCAAATTTTGAAACTTCAAGAAGGGAAAAGTCAAAGGCTTAGGCTGTTTTGGCACCTCTTAGTGACAGTCGATTCAATCAAGGATACACCGTCGAAAAGAAAATCTGAGGATTCTATGGCAAAGGTCCGAATGTCGCAAGGCAGGCTCTCTCTAGCTCTAGAGTCTAGGAGGACACTGACGACGATGACATGTGCATTGCAGTCCTTCAAATTCTTTCAAAAGCTTACTGCAGGAATGCCACTGAGTTCTCATTTACTTTGCTATCCAAAGCTCTAGGCCATTTCACCGAAGGAAAGAACCAAACGTACTTGGGAGCGTCTGCCAGGGCTATTTCACTATCACTTCCAAAGCCATATCGCCCTCCTCAATCGTCAATCCAAAATGGCAGCACAAACAGAGTTGGCTGAGCTGAAGACGGCAGTTCAAGAAATGAACCAGAAAATGGACAAACAAATGGCTATGGTCCAGGGGCTGGTTGACCTTTTTACCTCTGTCATGTCAAAGCCGGATCTGGGGCTAGTCAAAGAACCTCCTCAGGCTCGCCACGCTACTGTTGTCGGAACCAAGCTGTGCTCGAACGATATGTTCAAAGACCTGGCTAAGTTTCATGAAGCCAGGACTCACCCGAAGGAGGATGCTGGATCCTTGTTCAAAGCCAACACTGAAAGGGAGAATATGCGCGATAAAGAAATCAATCCCAAAGGAAAAAGAGTGCACCCTGTTGATGGTGCAATGTTGTGCAACTACAAAGCAAGCAAAGGCTCCACCTTGAACTCCCAATCCAATCGCCGGAACCCACCAAGGACCTTCTCCCGTTTCTCCACGCCTTTGTCCTTGATTTATGAGAAGCTCCTCGAAGCTAGCTTCCTCAAGCCACTCCTTCCAACTCCTTCACCTCGAACATTCCCGGCATCCTACAGTCCAAACACCTATTGTGCTTTCCATCAAATGCCCGGCCATCTCACCGATGCCTGCTTCCGCCTTCGACATGAAATTCAAAATCTCATTGATAATGGCACCATTCAAGCTCCGCTCCCGTCAAAGCCGAATGTCGTATCCAACCTCATGCCTCAACACGGTTCCAACCCATGTGTTAGCCAGAAATCCATCAGCTCTACTCAAATCAACTCAAGCTCCACTCAAATCAAACCTAGCTCCACCATATTCAATCCAACCCTTTTCATTATCCCAGAAAATCAAACCAAGCCAATTTTGTCTCTCCCATCTGAACCCGAGGTTAACCTGATGGCCATAGGTGCAGTCGAGGTCCTTACCGCTAATACCTTGAAGCCTACAAAGGAAGAATTCAAGAGGAAGCTTAATCAATCAAAGGAGAAAACGGACTCGCTGAGATCCTTCAATCATGAGAATTTGGGGCTGTTGTTCAAGGAGTTCTCTCAAGTGGGTTTGGACGAAGAAGCTGAAGAGGGCAAAGTGATGTTGCTTGAGCCTGTTGTTCTCTAGCTCCCACCTCTCTGCGAGGAAGTCAAGGGTAACTATAAAAGTTGCATTTTCAAATCGCGTCTATTTTGCATTGACACTTTCGAGTCTGAGTCTGACACAGTATCTCTCAAGTTGTCTAAGTCTAGCTCTAAGTCGGAGTTTGTGCCTCTTGGCCCTTCATGTCGTAGCTTTTATTCTCAATCGAGTCTTTTGTTGCACTTGGTAACCCCGAGGGGGCTTTCTTTATGATATGCATTATCCTGCTTCCAAGTACTTCACTGGCTTTTGTATAAACTGTGTCAACCTTGACGACGAGGGGATAGATTTCGAAGGGATCATCCCCAAGGAAATGTGTTCCCTCGCCGAAAGGGAAGACGAAAGGCATGCTCAACCTATTAATTGAAATATTAGTTTTCAAATAAACTTGAAAGATTAGGTGGATCCTTGAATGGTTCAAATTGGTCCAACACTGTCCCTAGAGAAGCATTGTGCCCAGTCAGATAGGCTCGAAGAATTCGTCGATGTCTTGGCATGGTCTCACAAGGACACGCCTAGCGTTGATCCTGAGGTAAAGAAGCATCAAATCCCCTATTACCGATGCCAAGCCAGAAAGCAGAAGCTCAGAAGGCTCCAAGCCTCAATACCGTGTTCAAAGCAGCCACAACAGTGTTCCATCAAGTGCACATTAAAAAGGTGCAAAAGTGGCCTAGAGTGAGGCATTTCAAACCGAAGCAGTCAGGACCCTTTTCACTATCAAAGTCATGTCTTATGGGGCTGCAATAAAAAAATCGTCGACCTCGACGGCGGCGAATTCAATACCGTGGTCAACATGGATCAATTCAATTGCTACTTTTCCTTGAGAGAAGCTTGTTGGATTGAAAACCACAAGGGTGGGCGATTCCAAGCAAAAGTTAGAGCAGCTTGCTAGACCGAAAACCTAAGGAGGCGGTCTAGGCAAAAATAAATAGGCAAAAAAAAAAAAAATATATCGAAAGCTCGCTAGACCGAAGACCCGAATGGGCGATACTAGGCAAAAGTTAGAGCATAAAAGGAGAGATAAAACACACGAGTGAACCTTTGCCTGAACTACGTTTTGACCTGATTCCCAGAAAGGGATACGTAGGCAGTCTCTTTTCGAGGCTCGGTCATGCTTTATCAATTGGATCCAAGGTTGACGTTTTGGTGCACATCAAGGGTCAAGAAAGGTCGAGAACAAGACAAGCCGAAGTGCTGATTGGTAGGCTGAAGTCCATTGATTCATTGGAGAATCAGAAGGGGGAAACCATTCGTCTTTCAAGTTTAATGCAAACTAGTGTTTCAATTTTAAAGCTGAGCAAAAGCCTTAAAATATTTTGAAGCATCAAAAACATAACGAAATGCTTATGAGGCCTAACGGCTCACAGTTTATTCTAAGTTCAGCAAAGTCTAGTTTAAGCAGCTGCAGCAGCTTTGCAATCTCGCACGCTAATTTGAGGCTCACACACAAAAAAAAAATGATGCGTGTTGGTCTCAAGCCTGCGCGCGCTTCTTCAATTCCTGCATCAGACAGCAATAGGCAGCCATCACACCTAATAGAGATTTTTGGACCCTCGGGGGCACATTTCAAATTCAAAGCACCTCAAATCTCGTTCAAGGGGCTTTTACCAAGTTTTGTCATGCTGTGCAGGTCATATGGTCCTAATGTGGCTGCACAGGGGTGTCGGTTTCAGTCCGGGCCTGTATGAGTCATCATTTGCGTCTTTTGTCCATCTTTGCGACACTTTTCAAGTTTTTCAATCCATTGTCATATCGGGATGCTTTTCCTAATTTTACCGATTTGTACAAGTCAATGTACATTTGTTTGACCTTATGCAAGTGTCAGTTTCACCTGTCTAAGGGATATTGTGAATTTTGGCACATTAATGCCCAAAATTTCATTGCTTTCCATATGTCTAGGAGTCCGTGACATATCCGGGGCTCTTCTTCCTTCCTCATTTGAGCTAGGCGAGTCTGTACATATATGTGTCTGCCTGTCGATTCAAATCGCTTGTCGATTCAAATTAGATGTTAGCGGTTGGTTTATGCATTCTTTAGACATTCTCAAAAGAGAGCCAAATAAATTGAAAAATGCAATTTACATTGCTATGCTACCATCTGTAGTCTGGAAGCAGTGGAATCTTGTGAGCAATGAGGGCATGTTGGCTCAAGGCCAAGCAAAGCTTATCTATGGGGCTCATCTGCCCAAGCATCGAAGAAAAAGTGCACACCGACCCAATGCCACTCCTAAATGTTAACTGAGGCATGCTGGCCCGCTCAACGTCTATCTATCTAGGAGCACATCTCAGAAGCAAAGGACAGTAAAATAAAGAGGCTTAGTGATAGTCCTCAGTGGTAGAGCTCAGCCTCGTTCTCGTTGTTGTCATCACTCTTGATCTCTTTGAAGTACCTATGGCTCCTCTCCCATCCTCCTCTTCTGGGGAGGCTTTCGTTGACAAGCTCTCTTTCTCTCTCACTCTCTCTCAATCCCTCAAACTTCTCTCTCTAAACCCCTAAAAACTCTTTGGCGTGAGCCACCCTTTCTTTGGGCCTCTTTTTCAACTACACACCTCTAGCCGCTGGTTATCTATTGCTCTCGTATCTCTGAGCTATGGCTAAGGTGACAGTACCACTTTGTGTAACTCTTGTTTATGTGGCCATTCTAGGCCATCATCCTCTAGAAGCCGCCCTAGTCTGCCCTTGCATTTTCAATTTATGCATTCAATTTAGTACATATCATTGCATACTGTATATCAACTGTTGAAAATAGGAAAAGCCAATCAAGTGCCAAAACATGCTTATCTAGTATCAAAAATGGCAAGTAGTTTGGACTTTGGGGGGTTCATACCTGGGATCTAGTCACTACTCGAACTGGAGCTGGAGCCACTGCTCTGGGAAAGTGCAGTTGTAAGGGGAGTGCCACATGCTGTTCTCCCTGTCTATTTCTCCATGGCAAATGTCAAGCACACAGCCTCACTATCCCACTCCACTAGCACTTGGAGCACACTTTGGAAATCAAAATACAATTCAAAGCAGCAATGGCTTGTGCTACCCGTTTCAATCTTTCAACAACGATCAGCCATGTCGTCCTTCTCAATCAAATCAACGACGATCAGCCATATCATCCTTCTCAAATCAAATCAACGACGATCAGCCATGTCATCCTTCTCAATCAAATCAATGACGATCAGCCATATCGTCCTTCTCAAATCAAATCAACGACGATCAGCCATATCAACGACGATCAGCCATATCGTCCTTCTCAAATCAAATCAACGACGATCAACCATGTCGTCCTTCTCAATCAAATCAACAACGATCAGCCATATCGTCCTTCTCAATCAAATCAACGACGATCAGCCATGTCGTCCTTCTCAATCAAATCAACAACGAACAGCCATATCGTCCTTCTCAATCAAATCAACGACGATCAGCCATGTCGTCCTTCTCAATCAAATCAACGACCATCAGCCATGTCGTCCTTCTCAATCAAATCAACGACGATCAGCCATATCGTCCTTCTCAAATCAAATCAACGACGATCAGCCATGTCGTCTTTCTCAATCAAATCAACGACGATCAGCCATATCGTCCTTCTCAAATCAAATCAATGACGATCAGCCATGTCGTCCTTCTCAATCAAGTCAACGATGATCAGCTATATCATCCTTCTCAAATCAAATCAACGACGATCAGCCATGTCGTCTATCGTCCTTCTTAATCAAATTACGACGATCAGCTATATCGTCCTTCTCGACCAAATCAACGACAATCAGCCATGACGTCCGTTTCAATCCATCAATGGTGATCAGCCATGTGATCCGTTTCAATCAATCAACGACGATCAGCCACGTCGTCCGTTTCAATTCAATCAACGACGATCAGCCATGTCATCCCTTTTCAATCATTCAACGACGATCAGGATATCGTCTGCTTCAATCAATCAGCGACGATCAGTCATGTCATCCTTTTCAATCAATCAACGACGATCAACCATGTCATCCGTTTCAATCCATCAAAGGTGATCCGAATATTGTCCCACGGTCTATCCGTCTGCAACTAATTGTTCCTCACGAGATTCCGCCTCGGCCTACCCTGAACAAATACCTCTACTTCAGTCTAGCTTCAAACACATCTTTCAGCAGCCTTATTGCTCTGTCTCGGATGGTCTTTGATAAGAAGATTGGCTCTGATTCCCAACAGATGGAATTTAACCTACCTGACACGACCTATCCGTGTTCGTTGGAAATCATGTGTGCCAAGGATAGCTTGATCCCCTCAACGACGGTTCACACGTCCAATTTCAACTCAACGATGGTTCGCCCATCCAATTTCAAATCAATTTCAAATCAACGACGGTTCGCCCGTCCAACTTCAAATCAACGACGGTTTGCCCATCCAACTTCAAATCAACGACGCACCCGTCGAACTTCAAATCAACGACGGTTCGCCAGTCCAATTTCAACTCAACGACGGTTCACCCGTCCAATTTCAAATCAACAACGGTTTGCCCGTCCATTATCAAATCAACGACGGTTTGCCCGTCCAAGTTCAAATCAACGACGGTTTGCCCGTCCAATTTCAAATCAATGACGGTTCACCCGTCCATTTTCAAATCAACGACGGTTCGCCTGTCCAACTTCAAATCAACGACGGTTCACCCGTCCGCTTTCAAATCAATGACGGTTCGCCCGTCCAATTTCCAAGCAACGACAGTTCGCCCGTCCAATTTCCAAGCAGCGATGGCTTGTCCTTTCCAATTCAACGACAGCCAGTCCTATCCAAAGTCAACGATAGCCTGTCCTGTCTAGTCCATTTGCAGCATCACTCTATCCTGGTCTATAGTGATCCAACCATTAACACATCTTCCAACAGTCTTATTGCTCTGTCTCGGATGGTCCTTGATAAGGAGATTGGCTTTGGTTCCCAACAGATGGAATTTAACCTCCCTGACGTGACCTACCTGTGATTGTTGGAGTTCTTTGTGTGCCAAAGAAGGTTTAGTCCCCAAGCAGTGGCAATTTGCCCGTAACTAATCATTCCCCAGGGGAGTCCACCCTAGAGTCAACCTATTCTATCCAAATTTGACAAGCTGCGGTCTTCCCATCCACTCAACTTATCCCCAGCAAGCAGCGGTCCTCCCGTCCATTCAAATCAACAAGTGACGGTCTTCCTGCTCTTTCAAACCAACAAGTGGTGGTCTTCCCGTCCCCATTCAATCAATCAGGTTCTTTAAAATTTCATGTTTACATTGACCCGTATGTTCTATTCTGGATAGCCTAGAATGGGGTGTCTAGAAAACCTTTGACGTTGCTTGTACCAAGTCAATGGTGCTCCAAGTGCTGTCAAAGGGGGGCTATTGTAGACACCCTATTTTGGACTTTCCAAATTAGTTTACTTACGGTATTTGATTCCCCGATTATGAAATGGATCAAGAACACCCCGAAAATATTAGTATGTTTGAGCTTTGAGCATTCCAAAATCCTTTTAGATCCTTTCAAATTCTCTAAACCAGAACCAAAAGGCCTCAACAAAACCCAACTTACATACGCTAGAAATCAACTGGCGTGCGCCGGTCCTCAGCCACGTGTCAGTCATCGGTCAACTTTGATCGTTGACCAAGCCCGAACTAGAGTACGCCAGTTATTAACTGGAGTACGCCAGTCAAACTTGTGTTTTTTAGCATGCAGAAGCCATGGATAGGGGTCTACAACACATGAGAACCTTCCAATCCACTGAAAGAGCATTCTCTGCCGGGGGACATTTTCTTACACCCATCCCATCACCTTTGTCCTCTCATCCAATGAGAAGGAAGGCTTAAGGGCTAAGGCTTCAGTCACTTTGATTGGCTTTAACCCCTCTCTCTCCCTCTTCCCCTATATATAACCCCATATACTTCCATTTGAAGGGGTTACCAAAAACTTGAAGCATTCAAGTCATCTCCCTCTCTCTCCATTAGTTCTTTGTTCTTTCTTTCTTCTCATTGAGAAAGAAACAGCAAGAAACTCTCCCATACACTACAACATACATCCATCCATGCTCATCATCCATCCCTCAAACCTCAAGCTCAAGCTCAAAACACACCATCAAACTCAAAAACCAAAGGTATACACCTTTGAACTGTTTTCCTGTTCTGATCTCTGAGGGGGCTAACAGGGTCAAGGATGGTAATCAATACCAGTCCTGGCCCTAAAAATGTCAAGGTTTCAAAAACAAAAAAATCGTTTCTGACTAGAATCGGCGTGCGCCGGTCATAAGCCCACGTACGCCGGTCTGTGGCAATACGTACAGTTTTAAATTTGACTTGTTTGGAATCTGTCTAGAACTGGCATACTCCAGTTAATAACTGGCGTACTCCAGTTCCAAGCCCTCCAGAATTGGCGTACTCCAGTTGTGAAATGGGGTCCAGATCTTTGTTTTATGCTTTATTTTCTGTCTATTCATCACTTTATTGCATGCTAAAAACTAGTTTATTGCTTTCTGTATTTAGAATTGTTTAGTTGTAATATTCAATATTTGTTCATATCTGTTTTAGAAAGCCTCTGGGATGTTTTCTGGTCATGTTCCAGAGCCCAGATGATGCAAAGCCAAGCACTGGATAAGCGGCGTAACTGGCGTGCGGTCTCATACGACTGGTGTACGGCAGTTATGCCAAGATCCAGTGGTTGGCCCTTGCATCTTAGCTTAGTCTTGGCCTCTTTTATGCTCCCACACTATTTATGGGGTGTTCTGTTTATTTTCATGGCTTAAAGCCATTTTCATCTGTCTGTAATTATACAACCGCTGATATATTGACTGCGTAGTTTGTCCTGGGTGTGTGCTGGTCCATTCCAGAGCCCAGAGGGTTGCAAACAAAGACTGTGAGTTCATGGTAAGTGGAGTACGCCAGTGATGAGGTGGCGTGAGCAGGTTGCGTTAGTATGCAGTGGCCTGGTCGGTGCATACTGGTGCGATACCTGCTCACATCCCTTCAGAGCAGCATACTCCACATTACTCAAACTGCTCTCGGTGCTTGTTCTCAATCTATGTTTATTATTGCAAGCAAAGCATCATCCATAAACATTCTGTCACATAATTGCAACTTGTTACAGTTTTAATCCCCCATTAATTGTTCCCCCTCCCTAACTGACTAAAAAATGATCAAATGAGAGAAAAATGCAAACTTTTTACAAAAATGCCTGAGTAGAGACCGATCTCCGGATTGGGCGAGAGGGGTGCCATAAAATCCTTCCCCTCTCGTAACCTGGCTCCCGAACCTCAGATGTCGAAGGTGACGACGGACCGGTCCATGCCTTTTTCAAAATCAAACAAACGTGGCAAGCGTTTTCGAGTTCGGCTCCTTGGGTGTTTCACCGCTAAAACCCGAGTGGCGACTCTGAATCAAAGCGTTTCGCTGCGCTTTTCAAAGAGGGCCACACCCGATTTTTAAAACTAAAATCGAAGATTTTGGGGCGCGTGCCCACAGTTGCATTCATATTATTTTCCTACTGATAATTAAGGTTCTATTGCTAGTACGTGATACTAACTTAGGCATTGGAGGGCCTTTGCCACGAGAGGCAAAGATGCGCTCACTCCTTGTCTATTTTGCAGATTAGGGTTTCGGTGACAAATTAGTGTTCCGATGTAAGAGGCAAGAGCAGCTGTTGCAATTTGGTGCAGTTCTAAGCACCAATTGTTTTCATCCCCCCATAGCCCACAGCTACAGGTTTTCCAAACAATCAAAGCATCAAAGGATACTTTAAGCAATTCAAGGGTGCAACTGTGTATTGAAATTGAACTACAAGTTTGAAGTCATACCTCCCACACCCTCTAGTAGCCAACAACTGCTTTCTTGATTCTCGCAAAGTCACCCATGAAGCCGTAGCACGCATCTAGAGCCACTCCTCCCCAGTTAAACTATGAGGCCGTGCTAAGGTCCTGTAAGGCCGGTAAGTAGGACAAGTACAACAAATAGGCCCTCACCATCTGCTCTTCCTCCTGCTGAGTAGTCAGAATCTTCTTTAGATACTCCTTGAACTGGTCATACTTCACCATCTCCTCATCTCAGTTAGGCACCCATCCCAAGAAATGGGCTCGCCCCCAACTCTCAGGCCCATGATGGCCGCAAAGTCTAGCAAAGTCACTATCATCTCCCCTACCGAAAAGTGGAAGGTGTTGGATGTATTGTGCCACCTCTCTGCAAGAGCCGTCAAGACAGAATGGTCGTTCTTTGTTTATGTCAGTGTTGGGATGAACTAACCAAACCCCGCCTCATCCACTAACCGCCTAACCCGCTCGGGCAACCCTCTGTATAATGCGAGCGAGCTTGCTACTCCTCCATGCCCGCACAAGGTGGCTACCCTCCTCTGTTCAAGACAACAAGCAAAAGGGGGCATCAGTACATGGGCAATTCAAGTTTAGATTGTCAATACAATCAATGGAAATAATTTCATGTTCCAAGCCGAGGTGTTCTGCAGGCAAGTCAAGGCATTCTACGTCATTTTAGGTTCTAGATATTAGGTTGAGTTTGCATTCAAGTTGCTTGATGGTTCAAGTTACATATGATATAAGTTTGGCCAATTCAACACATGGCTTCTCAAATGCAACGTTTCAAATGGAGGCTAAAGCATGTATTGAAATAATACCTGAGACCAAGTCGTCGAAAGGTGCACCTCGGGGTCCCTCAGTACTAGCTCAGAATCATAGTGCTCTCGTTGCGACACGTAGTGCATAGAGCCTGACGGGACAAACACGTGCGGCTCTAGTGGTGTATAGGTCTCCTCTAAAAACTTCACACGTGTCACTTGTGCCCTTGCCTTGGCCAATGCCCCGGCTGACTCCTGTGCACACGCCGTGTCAAGTTGAGCTTTCTCTACCGCTTCGGTTTCCCTCGCAAGCTCATCCCCATCAGCCCTTGTCCTTTAGGTCTCCACCCATATCTGCTCCTCCTCCCAGGCCAACTCAATTGCCCTCTATCTCTCCTCCTGGGCATTCAGGATAGCTTCGACCATAGCCGGGTTCTCCCACAGTAATTAAGCGAGCACCTCCTCACCTACAAACTCTTCAAAGTCACCCCATGTGATGGGCTTATGCCCCGAAGATTCTACGACTGGTCGAAACTCCACATGTTCAACCAGCACCTCCATGGCTGTAGAGACCTGGATAATTTTAATTATTGAAACTATTTTTAAATGTCAAGTTGGGAAAATGTGGTTTATTTGGTGGTTATTAAATTGAGGATTGAAGTGAAAGAATAGAAGATTGAGGGAGTGTGAGTGTAATATATAGTTATAAGGGTATAAAAGGGGTGTGTGTGGTGTAGGCGATCATTTGATTTCTATCTCTCCCTCTCCCCCACACCGATCTCTCTCTCTCTCTCTCTCATAAAAAACTCCACTACATCTCATCAAAACCCCAAGAATCCATCCTCATTTCACCTCCTCTACGCAACCTTAGACTCATATCGTGTTGGGTGAGGCTCAGGAAGAAGATTTTGGTTCATTTCAAAAGTTTGGAGCTAGGGCTCATTCAAATCTGTTGGGTTTTGCTTCTTGAATCAATGTAGCGATTTTGTGCCTATATTTGTCATTGTCGTTGTTTTCGTTGAGCCCCAAAATTCAAAGAAATCGCTGCTCAAAGCCTCGCTGTATCGATACGGGCTTTTTTCCATATGGATACCATAAGAAAACAGAAACTTCAGAATTTCTTGATTTGATTGTTGTATCGATACGACCATTTTGGCTATATCGATACTAGAGCCTTTTGGGCAGTTTTGTTCATGCCGCTCTCACTTTGATTGTTTTGAACCCCTGACGCTTCTAGCACCTTTTTGACACCTCCTAACTTATTTTAAGCATGTTCAATTGATTTCCTATGATTAACTGAAGACATCCTTGATCCGTTTGCCTTTCATTCATGAGGAACATTTAGGGAATTACTAGGTTAAAACCGTGTCAAATGCATCCTATTGATTGATTGATTATTCGAGAGTATTTATGGCATAATGTTAGTATCGTTGGCATGCCGTATGATGATTTATGTATGAATGTGATCATGAGAAAGTCTTAGTTTGCATGTTGAGTAAGAAAGTAGTCATTTGGGTCTGTAGTTGGGACAGAGAGTTTTGTAATGCAAAGGGAGGTAATACGGAGACTTAAGTGGGTCTCGTAATGCAAGGGATGGTAATACAGTGATCCAAGTGGTTGGGGTTCTTCGTAACGCAAGGGGTGGTAATACGATAACCCTTGTGGTATTACACTGTAGTGCAAGGGGTGGAAATACAGACGGTGAAGATTGGTGATAATGAGTCATGTCGAGATTGTTAAAGTCATTGATGTCTTGTGAATCTTGTGGCTAGTTGTGATAATACCATGTCTTAAGAACGATCATAGTGAATGTTGGCATACCTATGTGTTGATTACTATCCATCGATTGAGCTATATCCTCTTGTCTACTTCCTTTGCACTTGTCTCCATATTTGCACATAGAATTGGTAACGATTTTCCTACTGGGCTAGTGTAGCTCATCCTATTATTATTTTCAGGTTCAAACGCTGGACAATAGCTAGCATGCATTCTAGTGCTTTGATGTGGAAGACTTATTTTTGGAAGCTATCTTCATTTGGTTACTTAATCATCTTGTAATGGCTTTCTTTTGACAAAGATGAGTTTGTAACTAATTACTTTAGAATTCCTTTTGATCAAATTGTTTGTGACTTAATAACTTATTCGTACTTGTACTTAGACATATTTGGGGCCGGAGTGCCAATGCTATAATTCCTTAACTTTGGGGACTCATTTGTAAAGTTAAACAGGTGGGAACCCCCCTTTTGGGTATTATATATGTTATGCGAGGATCACTTATTGAAAAGGTTTATTTATTTATGTTGAAAATTGAGGGCGTGACAAATTGGTATCAGAGCGACTAGGTTAGAATACTTTGAGACCGTGGGGAGACTTCTAGTCTCATGGGTTCAAAATGTCACATCTTCCTGCTTGTCATATGTGTGCTTGTCTGAATTGACATTACTTGGCTTATGTAACATTGCATTTCAATATAGTAGAGTGGCGTAAAGTTGTTTGACCCATGTTGGGATAGTTGGGGGCTTAGACCTCATGAAATTGTAGACACCCTAATTTGGCCTAACGATTATTTCAAGTCCCACCTTGGGGACCATCCCGATGATGAATGGATACAGTGATTGCTGATTGACTTCTCGTAAACCCATGGACTTTTGGTGAGTACTTTTAGCCACTTAGAGGACTCAATTCAAAGCCAAATAGCCTTTCAGATAGAAATACAGTATCCTAGGAGAATCCATCTATCGGCCGTAACATTGATCTGACGGCCTCAACTTCATTCTTTCACTTGTGAAACATGTTGTTTGAAAATCTCTTTGAGAGATTGATTCCTCAGTAGCTAGATCGATTCTTCAGCCGCCACATCTATCACTCAGCCGTCACATCTATTGCTTGGCCGCCAGATCATCTATTTTCTAGATTCTGGAATGTTCTGTCAAACGTTTGATTCGTTCTCAAAACCCTAGCAGCCAAATTTTGATGCGTTCGAGCTACGAAAGCAAATTCGTCTAGTGTGGGCACACGCCCCTAAATTTTTGGTATGAAAATCGGGTATTCCTTTTTTTTTGGAAAGCGCAGTGAAACACTCAATTTAGAGTTGCCACTAGGGTTTTTGCGGTGAACCACCCAAGGAACCGAACATGAAATGCTTGCTATGTTTTGATTGGAAAAGGTTTTTGTAGAGTGATCCGTCGTCACCTTTTGATATCTGAGGTTCAGGAGCCAAGTTACGAGAGGGGAAGGGTTTTAAGGCACCCCTCTCGCGCAATCTAGAGATCGGCCTCTACTCAGGCATTTTGCAAAATATTTGATTCTCTCTTTATTAATCGATTTTTAGCCAGTTAGGGCAGGGGAACAGTTAAAGGCGATCAAAATTGTAACATGTTGGCAGGATGTGATAAAATGGTTTGCTTGCCTTACTGACACAATTAGTATAGGATGAAAACTGACTCCTGTGAGAGTTTAAATAGACTAGAAAGCATTGTTCTGGAGTGACGTGCTCAGAAAGAAACTAGCATGCACTGACCAAGCCACTACATGTGGTTTTTGACCTGCGTACGCCATACCCCAACAAGCATGTGCCAGTAAGCCTAAGCCCACTGCTCTTATTTTCAACCCTCTAGGCTCTAGAAATGACCAATGCACACCCAGGACAAACCAAGCAATTTATATAGCATTATATATAGTTATAAGCAGTCTAAATGGGCTATAAAGCCACTAAACTGAATAAAACACCCCATAAATAGTGTGGGGGAAAACAAAGCCCGAGACCTCGTTGACATGCAATGGCTAGCCACTAGATTGGCTTCACTGGCTTACGCGAGTGAAGAACTACTGTACGCCAGTTCTAACCTTTTACCTAGTGCTTTGCTTTGCACTTTCTGGGTTCTGAGACATATTCAGAAAGACCCTAGAGGCATCCCAAAGCAACAAAAATTAATAGAAAGAATAAAACTAGCAGATTTAACTAAGAAAAGCAATAAACAGGTTTTTAGCATGGTCCACAGTGATAAATGGAATGAAATACAGAAAATAGTTAGACATTGATCCCCACGCTAGTACTGCACGTACTGCCGTGACTGGCATACGCGAACTTAGGACTGGCGTGCGCTAGTTCTAGCCACAAACAGTTTTGAAACTTTGCTAGCTTTAGGGCTAGGACTAGTATTAATTACCAGCCTTGACCCTGCTAGCCCCCTCAGGGATCAGAACAGAAAGTTGTCAAAGGTGGTATACCTTGGTTTTGAGTTTGTATGAGTGTTTTGAGCCTTGAACTATGGCTTGGATGAAGAACGTAGATGGATGGATGTGAGTAGTGAGGGTGTATGGACTTTGTTTATCACTTCCTTTGGCAAAGGAATAATGAACAAGAGGTGAGGGCTTGAACTTGTAACTTGAGCTTATGAATTTTGTAACCCCTTTCACATAAATGCAAGGGGGTGGGGGGGAGGAGGGGGTGGGGGGGAGGGGGGGTATATGTAGAGGAGAAGGGAAGAGAGTAACCAGCTGAATGGGGCTGGTTGTTTTGGAGTGTAAGTCTTCATGCATTAAATGCATGAGACAATGTGATGGGAGTTGTATGAGAGAGGGGGGGAACATCCCCTTGTCCGAGATCGCTTCTCAAAGGATCAAACAGTGTACTGGGGTGGCCAAAAAGTCTTGTGAATGTGGTTGAATAGAGGTTATGGGACCACCCTTGACCAGCCTACGCCACTAAGGAACCTGCATATGCCAATCCAAGCCTGGTCAACGGTCAAAGCTGACCGATGACTGACACATGGCAGTGGACCAGTGTACGCCTGTGCGGGACTAGCGTATGCAAATAAGGTTTGGCTGAGGCTTTCTGGTTCTGGCTTAAAGGGTTTGGAAAAGAGTGTTTATCTTGCTCAAAGCCCAAACACACTAACATTCTCGAGGTGTTCTTGATCTTATTCATCATTTGGGAATCAAAGACTATAAGTAAACTAATTTGGACAGTCTAGAATAGAGTGTCTATAGTAGTCCCCCTTTGACGGCACTTGGAGCACCACTAACTTGGTACAAGTAATGTCAAAGGTTTCAAGACACCCCTCAAGGTTATCTAGAATAGAACATGCTAGTAAAGCAGACACGTAAACTTAAAGAACTGGATTGGTGGATTGGACTGGCGGACCGTCGTTGATTTGAATTCATTTGAGGGACGAGCAGACCATCATTAATTTGAATTGATTTCAGGGACGGGCGAACCGTTGTCGATTTGAATTGATTTAAGGGACGGGCATACAATCATTGATTTGAATTGATTTGAGGGATGACTATCCAGGGATTTGGGGCATCATGGGCCACCGTTGTGGGGAATTTGATGTAGAAGAGCTAATTAGGCCTCAGGCCCAAAACAAATGGGCGTACGCTTGTGGTGCTTTGACGTACGCTGTTACGCGTAACAGGCCTAAGGTTCAGATCCCGCCCAAACCCAGCCCAGCTTCTCCTCCAAAACGAGTATGGAAACCTCAATTCGTCAGTTTTTGAACTTTTACGACTCTCTTTCACAATCTCTCCTCTCCCTTTCATCTTCTTAAACAATTTCGTGCCCAAAAACACAAAACCCACACAGCTATCGCCATGGAAGGTGATACAAGCGGCAATGGTGGAGGCCATGGCGGTGATCGGACAAGGGTTGGCGAGGCCGAGACCGAGAGGCCTCGGATCGACGATCAGATGATGGGCAAAGCCCCGGCGAGCACCGGTGCAGAGGTTCAGAGCGGCGACGGAGGCAACGGGAGCCATGCACAGGAGGTAGATGACGGTGGGGACCGGCATATGCCTACACTTGAGGGGCGTACGCCGATGGGCGTTAAGATAGGGGGCCCACATGTTAGTCGTTTGGACTTTAGGAGTGGCGTGGAAGGCCTCATGGTCACCAGAGAGGGCTTCGGTGCGGCTGACAGTAGTGGCAGTGGCGATGGCGATACCTGACCTGAGACGCCACCAAGAGATCTGGCAAGGGGGAAAGACCCAGTAGTTGTTGATGAGGCATCCAGAGAGGTGCCGGTGGAGCAGGTGGAATTTAGACTGGCCGCAGGGTCCTCTGCATCCGTACCCATTACACGTGGAGACTTTGTCGAGTTTGTGAATGAGGAGGAGCTCAGTTGGTTGCTCCGGGAGAATCCGATGGTGGTTGCAGCTGTCTTGGATGCTCGAAAAGAAAGGCAGAGGCAAGTTGAGAGAGCCCAGGAGGATGAGCACTTGAGAGCCGAGGCCGAGAGGGCTATGGCCGAGGAGCAGGCCTTTGTGTGAGAGGCCGAAGCGGCCGAGAGGGCTCAGGAGAAGGAAGCATGGGCGCAGGAGTATGCGGTGGAGCTGGCAAGGACTAGACTGAAGGCGATTCACGCTGACTTTGTTGTAGAGACATGCACACCGTCGGGGCCGCACGTTTTTGTCCCATCGGGGGTTGACAACTTCGTGCCCCTACGGGAGGACTACGACCCCAGGCTTGTCTTGAGGGACCCTATGGAGCATTTGTCCATGTCTTGGGCGCAGGTATATCTTTCAATTCTTGCTTTAACCTCCATTTGACTTATTGTACCTGCATAGACTTATTTTTTAATTGTCTGAGCTTATAATGCATGTCACTTGAACTATCAAACTCGACTATGGTGTAGAACCTTTGAATAATATACCCTAAACCGACTTAGGCTACCTCGACCTTGAATTTAAAACTTGAATCGACTTTGGATAATTGAACTCAACTGTAGAATGCCTCCGATAATTCGACTGTAGAATGTAACTTGGAATAACTTGAATCGACTAGTAGTTTGCCTTGATGAATTGAATCGACGAATAATGTAACTTGAAATTGAAATTGACTATAGGATGCTTCGACTTTAGAACTCGACCCTAGGATGCCTGAAGTAATTTGGATCGACTAACAAAAATGCCCTGAATGATTGATATTGACTAGTTATTCCCTTGGTAACTTGATTCGACAAATGCCTTTGCTAATTGATGCAGGGAAGCATATCAAAACAAGAATAGACACAAGAACAAAACTCACAAACTCACAATATAGAGAAAGCTCTCTATTTTCTTATTATTCAAACTTAACCGAATTGCCATAAGGCTTACAATGCTTATTTATAGGCTACTAAGATCAAGCTAATTAGGAAACATAAACCAAAATCCAGTACTTGCCAATCAAGAAAAAGATCTAATTACCAAAAATAAAAATGACTTATTCCTAATATTAATTCCCAGAGAATTCTTGCCAAAACAAACGGCATTGCAAAAGAAATTTCCTATTAAAAGATACTCAAATAAAATATTCTTCTATTAGAAAATCAAATCAATTCTTTTCCCATATATGTGAAGATTTGGAGGACTCTTAGAAATTGTGGTTCTACAATGATCGACCAAATAGTAGGCCTCAATCAAGAGTCGCTCCTTCACTGGTACTTAAGTCCTTGGACTGTTTCGCTCAAACCGGCCCATATAATCAAGTGCGATCACTTCTACATCATCGTCCCTGAGTGGGAAAGAATTTGACCTTGAATTTGAGTCATCATCGGAGCTACTATCCCCAACAAAGGGAATAAGGTGATTGACATTAAACACATCAGCTATGCGAATATGGCTTGAGAGCTTTAACCGATAAGTGTTAGGATTAATCTTCTCAATAATTTCTATCGGGCCAATCTTCTGGGCAGCTAGCTTATTGTATTCCCCTGTTCAAAAACGGTCTTTGGTGAGGACCACATACACAAAATCCCCAACGTCAAACTCCACCAATCGCCGCTTCTGATTCGCCTTTTCTTTGTACTTGGCCGTGGACAATTGCAGTTGCTGATGGGTAGTGGCATGAATTTTCTGGAGCTACTCAATAAAATACTCGGCCCTGCCGTGAACATGTTTTAAATTTGCAACGGGTGCAAGATCTATGGGGGCCCATGGAATGATGCCATAAACAATGTAAAATGGGCTCATACCCGTACTACGATTGACAGAATGATTGAAAGAAAATTCAGCTTGGCACAATTTCTGATCCCAACTCTTCAAATGATCTTGCACCAAGCACCGCAACAATTGTCGAGTGAGCGGTTTACCATCTCAGTTTGCCCATCAGTTTGAGGATGATAGGCACTACTGAAATCGAGCTTCGTGTTTGCCAATCGCCATAAGCAGTGCCAAAAATGCCCCAAAAAACGCGTATCTCGATCAGAAACAATGAACTTGGGCAAACCGTGAAGTTTATATACCTCGGTGAAATACAATTGAGCAACCTTCACCGCATCGGTAGTCTTTTTACAAGGTATGAAGTGCACCATATTCGAGAAATGATCCACCACTACATAAATTGAATCATTTATGCGCTGTGTGATAGGGAGTCCTAACACGAAATCCATGCTAACATCAGACCATGGATGAGATGGAATGGGTAATGGAAGATATAGGCCGGCATTAGTAGCTGTCCCCTTGGATAATTTGTAAATGTGGTAGCCCTCCAAAAACTTGTAGATTTCCTTCCGCATAAATGGCCAAAAATAAGAAGTTGCCATGAGCTCAAATGTCTTGTCTCTTCCTACATGCCCCTTGTCATGTAATTCTTTGATAATCTGCAATCTCAAACTGGAGTCAGGGACACATAACTAATTCCCTTTAAAAAGGAATCCATCCTCGACATGATACTCCAGTTGTCCTCCTTTGGCAAGTCTGTCTAGTATTCTGGAAAAGAATGGATCATCAGCTAACAACTCACGGGATTTGTCGAAACCAAGTACCTTCATCCGCATAAGCGTGAGAAAAGAAGCTCAGCGGCTAAGAGCATCCGCGACTCGATTCAAGGCCCCTGATTTATGCTTGATTAGAAACGAAAACTGCTGAATATATGCTGCCCACTTGGCATGTCGATCAGACAGCTTGTCCTGACTATGGAGGTGCTTCAATGCTTCATGGTCGGTATACAAGATGAAATCGCTATGAATCAAGCAGTGGTACCAATGCTTTAATGACTGCACAATTACATAAAACTCCACATCGTAGGTACTATACCGTAGTTTGGCCCCATTTAGTTTCTCACTAAAGTACGCCACGGGCTTGGAATTTTGGCTAAGGACAGCTCCAAATCCAACCTTGGATGCGTCACAATGTAACACAAATGGCTGTGAGAAGTCATGCAAAACTAATATGGGGGTTGAAGTCAACTTCTGCTTGATCAACTTGAATGCTGTGGTGGCCTCTTTTGTCCATGTGAACTTTCCCCCTTTCATGCGATCTGTAATTGGCACCATGATAGTGCTAAAATTGGGTATGAAACGATGCTAAAAGCCGCCAATCCATGGAAGCTACATATATCAAATAGGGTCTTCGGTTGTGGCCACTGCCGGACTGCCTCAATCTTAGACTCATCTACTGAAATTTAGTCCTTAGATACTATGTACCCAAGAAATAATACCTTATTGATCTGTCATGAACATGCACTTCTTCAAGGCCCCAAAAAGTTTTTCTTCTTGCAACACTGTTAGAACCTCGCGAAGGTGTTGCAGGTGTAACTCTGGTGTGGCATAGATTATAATGTCATCAAAATAAACCACGGCGAACTTACCAATGAATGGGCGAACGGCTTGATTCATCATTCGCATGAAGGTGCTAGGGGCATTGGACAATCCAAATGGCATGACCATCCACTCGAAAAGACCTTCGCGGGTTTTGAAGGCCGTCTTCCACTCATCGCCAGGCTTGATCCGAATCTGATGGTAGCCACTTTTCAAATCTAACTTTGAGAATACCTTGGCCCTCGCCAATTGATCCAGCAAGTCATCCAATCGAGGGATTGGAAAGCGGTTCTTCACTGTTATCTTGTTGATGGCCCTGCTATCGACGCACATCCTCCAAGTCCCATCTTTCTTGGGAACAAGCAATGCTGGCACTACACAAGGGCTAACACGCTCGCGGATAAAACTCTTGGATAACAATTCCTTAACCAGTCAGCGCAATTCCTCATGCTCTTTCAGACTCATACAGTAATGAGGCCTATTGGGTAAACAAGAACTCGGCACGAGGTCAATCTGGTGTTGTATATCCCGTAGTGGTGGTAACCCTTTTAGCAATTCTTCAGGAAATATGTCCACAAACTCGTGCAGTAATGGCTGCACATCCTCAGGCACCATTACTGCCTTATTGACTGGTTCCTCCTTTGCTACCAGTACAAAAAATATTTTCATCTCGGTAATCTCCTCCTCAAACTATGCCCTTGTCAAGAGGCTGGTACCCTTTCCCACTTTGGGTTTAGGTGTCAACTCTTTTGAAGGTAAGAGTGCAATCTATGTGTTATTGAACATCAAACGATACATGTTGGTGAATCCATCGTGTTGTACCCTCCGATCATACTGCCACGGTCTTCCCAACAAAAGATGGCAAACATCCATGGTAACCAGATCACACCAAATCTGGTCCCTATACTTCGCTCCCATGGAAAAAGAAACTAAATAGAGTTTAGTAACTTTTACCTCATTTCCTTTCTGGAACCACCCCAACTTGTACAGATTAGGGTGTACCTCTGTCTTTAACCCTAGCTTCTAGACTACCTCTTGAGACACCACATTCTCACAACTGCATGAATCAATCACAAACTGACATACTTTTCCACTGATCGTACATGTGGAGTGGAATATGTTGTTGCGTAAACATGAATCCCCATCAACCTCCCGAGGGGCAAGGCAAACCTTTCGAAGGACTAATAGAAGACTGATATCGCTAGCCAACTCTTCTTCTGATGCGTCATACTCAACGACCTGTTCAGAACCCCCATTCTAGTCGGCAATAGATTTGTCATTCTCGATGAACAACGCCTTTCCCGGTCGGTCTCCTTTTCTGCAATCAACCTGTCGATGGCCATGCTCTCTGTAACAACTCCGATTTTTCATTCAATAAAAATCTCATTGTTATTCGAAATTTCTTAATTTCTCTTAACTGCTTGTTGGTTTCCTTATTAATTCTTAAGCGGTTTGTCTTCCAGCAAACGAACGTCGTATCATCGTATTTCTCGACTAGAAACCCTAACCGCACTTTAGTCCCTCAAGAATCGTTTCTCGACTTTTAAGCCCTACTTAGCAAGCCTAGTTAGCTTCTAACCGGCTTGATGGAGTAACCTAACTAAGAAGTCACCTAATTACCTTTGCCTAACCAAAGATCGACCGTTTTGCCCATCTTGAACCTTTTGAACCTTTTGAACCCTAGACTAGAAATTGTTGAATTATTTTCTTTTATTGTTTTAGTTTTATTCTTTATCCATTGGACGATAAATGTTAGGGAAACTATTATCCATTGGATAATAGAAACCCAATTCTTTATATTAAAAGGATTTTTGAAAGATTTGAACAAGTACTTTGATCTTTTAAAAAATGACATTTGAAAAGTACTTTTGATTATTTTTTCTAATAAAAGTACCCAAGTAACCTTGGACCATTGGAGAATAACCGTTAGAGTAATCTTTACCCATTGGACAAAAGCCTTTCCTTTATTTTATTTGGTAAGTACATATATATATAAACATGTGTAATAATAAAAAGGACATGTAGTCTTTTTCAAAAACTTGGTTTAGTACTTAAAGTACTAGTACCTTATTAACCTTTGGGTAATAACCGTTAGGGGTTTTATTATCCATTGGGTAATAGGTTCATCTTCCAACTAAGTACTTAACCCATTAAAATATTATTTTGTTAAGATTCCCGAGAGTACAAAAATACATTATTATATTAATTAAGTACTCGTACCTTTATATTAGTTTAAAGGGGAAATCTTGAACTTAAATCCTTTTAGATTTAAAAGTACCAAAGTACCCTTTTATTTATTTGTGTTCTTACATGTTAGTACATACATATATATACATATATAGCTAGTACATGAGAGAGAGAGAGGAGAGAGAGAGAGCCAGGAGGGAGAGAGAGGAGAGAGGCCGAGAGAGAGAAAGAGGGAGAGGGAGAGAGAGAGAAGGAAGAAAGAAGGAAGAAGAAGAAAGATGGGACTTGTACTTGGATATTCTTCATCTTTTCAAATTTGGAAGATGAATATCTTCCATATCTACCACCATTGTCCTCCTTTGTACCAATTTCAATTGTTTAAACCAAGAATCTTGTACCAATGTCTCCTCCTTTCCAACATATCTTCCAAAGATCAAATCCAAGGACTAACATAGCCATGCAAGCCTACCAAATTAGCCTCCAACCTTTCAATCAACCTTGACATGTGAAGAAAAAGTGAGACTTAGAGAGAGAGAGAGAGGGGCCGACCAAAGAGGGAGAGAGGGAGAGCTTGGCCTATAAATAGAAGCTCACTCCAAGCTTAAACTCACACCTTCAACCATTGCTCCAACTTCTCTCTAGAAATTTCAAGAGTTCTTGCTTCCAAAGTTCTTGTTTTCTTACGTTCTTGAGTGTTCTTGAGAGAAACAACCAAACCACCTCCCAAAACCACTGTTAGATCTTTTAAAGTAGCTTAGTTGGCTAGTAAAGTTGTTTCTAGGAAAAGAAAATTCATCTCTTTTCCTTTCGAAGCAAACCGACGCCGTTACGCCGCCAAAATCCAAAACCGACGACCGAATCTTCGTAACCGACCACCGCCAAGAAGAACGGTAGTTATCCTTACCTACTATCCCAAATATAAAGTAGTTTGTATCATAACTCTAAAATAAGTTCATTAGAAAGTAACTTTGATCGTTATATTTGAAGTAGATAAGGTTATCGTTTGTGAGAATATATGAGATGCATGATGTTGTTATTATGATTCAAGCATGTTATGTGGTCAAGAGTTGGATAATCTTGTTGTATTCATTTTGAAGTTGATAAATACTCGTTTATGTGGAAAGTTGTACACCATGGAGTCTATGCATGATAAACGTGACACGAGAATCAAGAAAGTAGAGACATGGCACTTAGGGTGTGTTAATGAAGATGAAAATGTGTGTATCTGAGGGAGGAAATATTTTGAAACTACATAATGACCGATTTTGGGTGCATTATGTGAGTTGTGTGTGTGTGTGTATGCCAATGGGAACCCGGCGCGGCGGAACTATTGTGAGGATACTCGGGAGACCGGCGCGGCAGAACCGAGGTTGGGTGTGTGCTTGGTTATCCGCAGTACGGAGCCAATGCGGTTGTGTGCCAATGGGAACCCGGCGCGGCGGAACCATTGTAAGGATACTCGGGAGACCGGCGCGGCGGAACTGAGGTTGGGTGAGTTAAAAAGGAGTTTTTGGGTAAAAAGGAAGGTGGATTTATAACACGGTCTACGATGAGACTAAATAATGAACACAAAGTTAGTTGAGTAAGGATTGTGAATTTGAATACTTGTTTGGACTATATGCATGATCTAAGTAGAATTGTTGTTATTATGTCCTTTCGTTCCTAAGTTAAGGGTTGAGGGTTTGGATTACTCTATTGAGCGTTTAAGCTCACGGTGTTGCCTTTTTGGTGACCCTGGCCTATTATATTGGTGGCGACACCGGTATAATACATCAGACTTCATAGATGAACAGGGTGAACTTTACACCTTGGAGGCCTTCGGAGCCGAGGAGCTAGCCGTTATGGAAGAACAAGCGGAGCTGTAGTTAGGAACCTTAGTTCCCTCCCGTTTGTAATAAAAGTACTTCTTTTATGTTTTTGTTGTAATAAAGAGCCGGACTCAGTTTTTACTTCAATAAAATGTTTTATGTAATGTACCCAAAATTCGGGGTGTTACAACTTGGTATCAAAGCTTTAGGTTCAAAACCTCGGCCATGGGTAGAATGGGTAGAACCACGAGATAAGTTTAACCGTTGCACCGACGTGAATTGAGTTTAAGTTTACTGTCCCAAATTGGGTGGAATTCTGTCAAAACAATCTTCGGATTGAAGCAAGGCGCGGAAATTGGCAGTACGGCCGAGTTGGGAATTCCCGAACAATTGGATGATGACTTAAATCAAGAATCAAATGTGGAACGTAGAAACCTAAAAAGTTTTTCGATCTCTAAGTTCTTACTAAAACTTCCTTTTCAAAACTTGACTAATAGAGTTCTTTCCTTGTAGATGAATCACTTAAGCTCCTACCAAATCAACCTACTAGCCGAAGCGCACCATCTCGCAAGTACCCTAAGGTCAATGACGAACCAACTAATAGAAGATCCTTACTTCCCGTATGCCTTTCCCTACACCAACGACTTCTATCAAGAGCATGGCACTATCATACTTCCCGAGGGAGGGGACGATGCTGAAGCAGCACCCGTCCTAGTCCAAATAGTACCTCCCAACGATGTGGAATTCTTGATTGAGGGGAATGGAGAGGACCATGGGGGAGCAACCCTCGCCCAAATTCCAATGATCCCGCCCATCAACGTGATAGCGGGAGAACCCGAAGAAGATCCCGAGGAAGAACCCGAAGAGGACCCCGAAGAGTTCAGTGACGGAGAAGATTTTCAGCAAGCGATGAACGGACCCGATTTCGATGCGCCGACCGACGACGAGGATTGGGAATCCGACGAGGAGGAAGTAGCATTCCTAAGAGCGGAACCCGAAGTCATGGACATAACCGTTAACCCCGGAGATGTGCCACCACCACCCTTTGAAACCGACATAGGCGCTTATCGGATGGAGTTCCCTAGTATTTTCTAGATTAATCAAGGAGGCTTAAGTAGTAGTTGGACCCTTTTTATGTAATCAATCCTAGTAGGAAGTTGTGGCTAGTAAGCCTTCTATGTTGTACTTGTTTATTATGAAATAAAAGACTTGTGTTTTCTATTTGACATGATTACTGTTTATGTATAATTGTGTGCATGCGATTACATTCCCCCATCTTAAGTCTAATATATAACTTTCCTTATTGTAGATATGGATTGCCGTACCCTTATCACTGTAACGGACCTGCTGTACTACAAGACCTTGATATCACCCGAGAGCCCTATTTCCATCCCACACTTGGGAATCCGTGACCCCGAGACCGGTGAACAATTATATGAGATAGTGGTAATGACACCCTTTACCAATGACGAGCAGTACTTGACACTCGACCCTCAAGAACCATTGTTTAAAGAGCTAGCCGAGAAGATTGTGGGCACGCGCCCCGAAAATCGCTCGGCCTCGGGTTCCCTTTTAAAGACTAGGCGCGACCCTCCTTTGAAAATGCACGGCGAAACGCCTCGATTCAGAGTCGCCACTCGGGTTTTAGCAGTGGAATACCCAAGGAACCGAACTCGAAAACGTTTGCCACGTTTGTTTGATTTTGAAAAAGGCGTAGACCGGTCCGTCGTCACCTTCAAAATCTGAGGTTCGGGAGCCAGGTTACGAGAGGGGAAGGGTTTTATGGCACCCCCTCTTGCCCAATCCGGAGATTGGTCTCTACTCGGGCAATTTACAAAAACATTTGCATTTTTCTCTCATTTTATCATTTTTTAGCCAGTTAGGGCGGGGGAGCATTTAAGGGGGATGAAAGCGGTAACAACTTGCAGTTTATGTGACAAAATGTTTATGAATGATCTGATTGCAATGCTAATCATAGATTGAGAACAAGCACTGAGTAACCCAAACACACTGCAGTACGCTGTCACAAAGTGGCATGAGCAGATCCTGCCAGCATGCACTGGCCGAGCCATTGCATGCTAACCAAGACATGCGCACGCCATTAAGTAACTGGCGTACCCCACTTGTTTACTTACTCAGTCTTTGTTTGCAATCCTCTGGGCTCTGGAAAAGGACCAGCGCACACCCAGGACAAACCACGCAGTTCGATATAATAGAATAGACGTAGTTGCAGGCAGAATAAATGGCTTTAGGCCATGAAAGAAAGCAGAATACCCCAAAACAGTGTGGGGACAGAAAATAGGCCTAGATTAAGCTCAGATGCAAGGGCCAGCCACTGAACCCTGAGGCATACTGCCGTACGCCAGTCAATGACAGCCGTACGCCACTTTGCCTTTGATTTCTGTGTTTGGCTTTGCATCATCTGGGCTCTGGAACATGACCAGAAGGATCCCAGGGGCCTTTCCATAACAGATATGAACAAATATGGGATGCTACCACTAAACAGTTCTAAATACAGAAAGCAGTAAGCTGGTTATTAGCATGCAAGGGTGATTGACAGGAATGAAACTAAGTAAAAGGGACGATCCGTGATCCCCACGCCAGTATTTTACCATGACTGGCGTGCGCCATGTGTCGCCTCAAACGATTGCTGTATTTTATCAGTTTAAGGCCAGGACTAGTATTATCTACTAGCCTGGGCCTTACTGATCCCCCTCAGGAGTTGAAAATAGAAAAGAACGCAAAGGTGGTATACCTTTTGTTATGGAGGTTTGAAGGTGGTTTTGGACTTTGGAGGTTGGAGATGGAGGCTGAGATGATGACTGGATGGTAGTGGGGTGTATGGAAGTGGGTTGCTCTCTTTTCTTTTTCAATGGAGGAAGAGAGATAGAGAGCTTGAAGGAATGAGAGAGAGAGAGAATACCCTTCTTAAATGTGGCTAACCCCTTGCAAATGAATGCAAGGGGGGTATTTATAGAGGGGAGAGGGACTGAGATCAGTGGAGGCAAGGCCATGTTTGGCTGGCCTTAGGGGCAAATGAAGCCTTCCATGCATTAAATGCATGGGACTAGTTGATGGGGGGTGTAGGAGAGAGAGGGAACGCCCCCGCCGAATGCAATCATCAGGGACACTGTGGCCGACGTCAGGGTGGCACAAAAGTCCCGCCCAAGTGGCTGAATAAAGTTGATTTGACTGGGTTTGACTGGCGTGCGCCACTATTAACTGGCGTGCGCCAGTAGAAGCTGGGCCACTGGTCGATGATTGACACGTGGCAGATTACTGGCGTACGTCACCAATACACTGGCGTATGCCAATTGGGTTTTGCTGGGGCCGTTTAGCTCTGGTTTGAAATGGGTTTGAAAGGGGTTTGGGACGCTCAATTTTCAAACACACCTTTGTCCTCGATCTATTTTCGACTATAATCATCATTGGGGAAGTAAGAGATCAACAAATAACGTTATCTGGACAGTCCAGAATGGGGTGTCTACAAAGATTCGCAAAAAGGGAGAGCGTTGGCTCGAGATCCGAGAGAAAGAATGGATGGAGTAGCTGAAAGAGTTATTCGGACTCATTCCGCCCCATCAGTAGAGTAGTAGTACTAGAATAAGGTTTTGATAGCTTGAGTTGCCCTTGAAAGCACTAAGGCTAGAAGAATCATGTAGTAGGATCGTTTCATCTTGTAGTAGGAATCTCGTTTTCAGTCTACTTGTTTTATAGTAGAAGTCTATGCTTATGATTGTAATTTCTTACTTATCAATGAAAAGCTTGCTTTGTTATCAAATACCGTTGCATGTTATTCGATAATTTGCGTTTACAAAAGGAAAATGTTTTAAGTAGACTAAACCGCCCCTTTACAATTTTACTCTTAGATGGTGAACCAACGCAGTGGACTAGGATACGAGAATGGTGAATCCTCTAACCCTAATCCTAACACCGACCTAGCTTGAGTCATGCAAGCACTTGTGACTGCCTTGAACGCTAACCGCCCTAACCAGAATCGCGATGATGGACCAATGACTCGAACTCGGGCAATGAATGAATTTTGCAAGCACCGACCCCCGACCTTCAATGGAGATCCTAACCCTACTGTGGCCGAAGCCTAGCTGAAGGAAACCAAGGTGATCCTGGACACCTTGGAGATCACCCGGAACGGAGACCGCGTGGCCTTAGCCACTTACCAGCTGAAGGGGGAAGCTCGCAACTGGTGGGAGTTAATGGAGGCCACCCATGCCATAGCCACCATGACCTTCGCCGAGTTTGAAACCCTATTCCTTGACAAATACTTCCCTACACCCCTTCGCCTAGCCAAGGAGCAGGAATTCATAAACCTGAAGCAAGGGACAATGACCGTGACCTAGTACGCGGCCAAATTTGAAGAGCTGTCCCGTTACGCTCCAACCGCTGTGGCAACCGAAGACAGGAAGGCAAGGAGATTCGAGTGGGGGCTAACTACCGCTTGAAGGGCCGTAGTGGCACAAGCCTTTACCACCTATAATGGTGTGGTTCAGTGTGCCCTCCGCCTGGAAAGCGAGGAGGCTGACTTCAAGACTCGATGGAGGAAGGCAACGGGCAACACTGGTGGGCCTATCCGAACCCAGCCACCCAACAACAACCGCGGACCCTACCCGACCAAGCCATTCACCTCAACTCAAAGCAACCAACCCTGGAGGACTGTTGCATCCGGTCATAGTGAACCACAGAGGGGCAGCTAGAACAAGGCATCAGTGCAATGCTTCAACTGCCAGGCCATGGGCCACTACAAGCATGATTGCCCCCAGCTTTAAAGGAATGGGAGCTTTGGGAATCAGAAGACTCAACAGCCCGGCCAGGCCAGCTTTGTGAAGCAAAACCCTGGAGGCCCACCGCAGCAGCAGAACGGGCAAAACAAGGGAAAGCAGCCCATTGGAACCCAGCAAGGCACTGGAGGGCATATCTTTGCCCTACAGACTGAGGAGCAGGAACAGGATTCCTCTGTGATCCAAGGTACGCTATTGTTATATAGCACCTGTGTACAAGCTTTATTCGATTCCGGAGCATCGCATTCATTCATATCTACTACTTGTGTAACTGCCCTAGCACTAGAAACGGAACCCTTGAGCAAAAATACGAAAGTAGTATCACCAACGGGGGGGAGCATAACTGTTAATCTAGTGTGTAGAGGGTGCGAGTTAGAAGTAGCCAACCTGCGCCTGACCTGCGATCTCAGAGTGATCGACATGGTGGATTTCGACATAATTCTAGGCATGGCCTGGCTATCGGCTCACCGAGCAGTCGTAGACTGTCATCAGAAGACAGTGGCGGCCTACACCCCAGAGGGAACTCGTTTCCATTTTAAGGGGGATAGAGAAGCAGCGAATCCGACAACGAAAAGATCTAGGTGGCAGAATCAACTATTTGGATGGCTAGCTAGCCTCCAAATGGAAGAAACTGACAGGATGGAATTAGGATTACCTCACATCGTGTGCGAATACGCCGATGTTTTCCCTGAGGAACTTCCTAGCTTACCACCTCCGCGAGAGATAGACTTCTCCATAGAGCTTCAACCAGGAACGGCACCAATCTCAATGGCGCCATACCGAATGGCCCCGGCCGAACTAAAAGAGCTCAGGACCCAGTTGCAGGAGCTGTTGGACAAAGGATTTATCAGGCCGAGTACTTCACCATGGGGAGCGCCTGCTCTGTTCATGAAAAAGAAAGAAGGGACGCTGCGATTATGTATCGACTATAGGAGGGTGAACCAAGTCACAGTCAAGAATCGATATCCATTGCCTAGGATCGATGACCTTTTTGATCAATTAAGGGGAGCAACCTGTTTCTCTAAAATCGATCTCCGATCAGGCTATCATCAATTACGGATTCGAGATGAGGATATTGCCAAAACAACTTTTCGTACTAGATACGGCCACTACGAGTTTGTAGTGATGCAATTCGGGCTGACCAATGCTCCGGTAGTATTCATGTGTCTCATGAACAAGATCTTTCAACCCTACTTAGACAAGTTTGTAGTGGTGTTCATTGATGATATATTGATATACTCTGCCAACAAGGAGGAGCACGAAGAACACCTTCGGATAGAGCTACAAGTACTTCGAGATAACCAACTCTACGCCAAGGCGAGTAAATGCGAGTTTTGGCTAGAAGTGGTTAAGTTCTTGGGGCATGTAGTATCCAAGGAAGGGATTGCAGTAGACGAAGGAAAGGTCGAAGCAGTGTTGAACTGGAAACAGCCGACCTCAGTGTTCAAAATCAGGAGTTTCCTAGGATTGGCGGGATATTATCGAAGATTCATCCCAGACTTCTCAACCTTGGCCAAGCCAATGACCAAGCTGACTCAGAAAGGAGTGAAGCTCGATTGGAATGAAGCCTGTGAAAAGACTTTCCAAGAATTGAAGAAGAGACTGACCAACGCACCGATACTTATCATCCCTGAGCGAGGAGTAGATTATACTGTTTATTGCGACGCTTCGAGAGATGGTTTAGGATGCGTGCTGATGCAGAATGGGAAGGTCGTAGCCTACGGATCTCGACAACTTTGACCGCACGAGAAGAATTATCCTACCCATGACTTAGAATTGGCTGCAGTAGTGTTCGCCCTCAAGTCTTGGCGATACTACTTGTGGGGAGAACAATTCAAAGTTTTCACCGACCATAAGAGCCTCAAATACTTGTTCACTCAGAAGGAGTTGAATTTGAGGCAGCGCCGATGGATGGAATACTTGGAGGACTACAAGTTTACGCTCCAGTATCACCCCGGCAAGGCCAACGTGGTAGCCGACGCTCTGAGTCGAAAGGACAGAGCACAAAAGGTCAAGACTGCCATCAAGGAATGGGAGATGGTGGACACCCTTAATGAGTTCAACCTGCGATCGTCATCAGAGAGCGGAAATGCTCGACTATACGCTCTAGTTGCAGAGCCAGCACTTCATCAGGAAATCTTGCTAGCCCAAACCTTTGAGCAAAATTGTGAGTTCGTCCGGCGTCGAATCTAAGAAGGAAAGGCGGTGCCAGGATGGACTATCGAGGAGAATAACAGCCTGAGATTCAAAGGAAAAGTGTTTGTGCCTGATGTTGGAACTCTTCGAGAAGATGTACTCCGAGAGACTCACCATTCAAACTTCGCAGTTCACCCTGGCGGTACAAAGATGTATCATGACTTGGAAGAACGTACTGGTGGGAAGGAATGAAGAAAGATGTAGCACGGTTCGTGTCTACCTGTTTGGTGTGTCAACAAGTCAAGGCCGAGCATCAGAAACCTGGAGGGGATTTGCAACCCTTACCAATACCGACCTGGAAGTGGGAGCACATCTCGATGGATTTCGTGACGGGACTGCCAAGATCTGCCAAGTCCAACACAGCCATTTGGGTGATCATAGATCGACTCACCAAGTCTGCACACTTTCTGCCAGTCAAGATGACAGAAAACGTGGAGCAACTAAGCATGTTGTACATTCGAGAAATCATACGCCTCCATGGAGTACCAATCTCGATAGTATCTGACAGAGACCCACGTTTTGTATCACACTTTTGGAAAGGATTGCAGAAAGCATTAGGAACAGACATAAGGCTTAGCACGACCTTTCACCCACAAACCGACGGACAAACGGAGAGGACTATTCAGACCCTGGAAGATATGCTACGAGCCTACGCCTTGGATTTCTCTAGAAACTGGGAGCAGCATTTGCTATTGCTGGAGTTCGCCTACAACAACAGCTATCAAGCAAGCATTGGGATGGCACCATACGAAGCTCTATATGGTCGACCCTGCCGATCTCCAGTCTGTTGGACCGATGCTGGGGAAACAGGATTGATCGGGCCTGACATAGTACGGGATACCACAGAGAAGGTTAAGACCATCAGACAAAGGATCCAAACCGCTCAGAGCCGACAGAAGAGTTATGCGGATAAGAGGAGCCGACCATTGACTTTTGCTGTGGGAGATCATGTGTTCTTGAAAATCAGACCAAAGAAAGAAGTAATCAGATTTGGGAAGAAAGGAAAGTTGTCTCCACGCTACATCGGATCTTTCGACATCGTGGAGAAGATCGGGAAAGTTGCTTATCGTCTAGCCCTGCCGCCACAGCTGGACCGAGTGCATAACGTGTTTCACGTTTCCATGCTTCGCAAGTATCTAGCCTTGCCCACTCATGTTCTCAATTGGGAAGACATCACTATCGAAGAAGACGCAACATACGAAGAGGAACCGATAGAGATTCAAGACCGAAGTGAGAAGACTATCCGGAACAAGACCATTAAGTTGGTACGAGTTTTGTGGAAGCACCGAGGAGCTGGAGAAACCACATGGGAAAGGGAAGAAACCATGAAGATGAAATACCCTCATTTATTCGAATCCTAGTGTCTACCTAATTTCGAGGACAAAATTGTTTAAGGGGGATAGGTTGTAACAACTCCGATTTTTCATTCAATAAAAATCTCGTTGTTATTCGAAATTTCTTAATTTCTCTTAAATGCTTGTCGGTTTCCTTATTAATTCTTAAGTGGTTTGTCTTCCAGCAAATGAACGCCGTATCATCATATTTCTCGACTAGAAACCCTAACCGCACTTTAGTCCCTCAAGAATCGTTTCTCGACTTTTAAGCCCTACTTAGCAAGCCTAGTTAGCTTCTAACTGGCTTGATGGAGTAACCTAACTAAGAAGTCACCTAGTTACCTTTTCCTAACCAAAGATGGACCGTTTTGCCCATCTTGAACCTTTTGAACCTTTTGAACCCTAGACTAGAAATTGTTTAATTATTTTATTTTATTGTTTTAGTTTTATTTTTTATCCATTAGACGATAAATGTTAGGGGAACTATTATCCATTGGATAATAGAAACCCAATTCTTTATATTAAAAGGATTTTTGAAAGATTTGAACAAGTACTTTGATCTTTTAAAAAATGACATTTGAAAAGTACTTTTGATTATTTTTTCTAATAAAAGTACCCAAGTAACCTTGGACCATTGGACAATAACCGTTAGGGTAATCTTTACGCATTGGACAAAAGTCTTTCCTTTATTTTATTTGGTAAGTACATATATATATAAACATGTGCAATAATAAAAAGGACATGTAGTCTTTTTCAAAAACTTAGTTTAGTACTTAAAGTACTAGTACCTTATTAACCTTTGGGTAATAACCGTTAGGGGTTTTATTATCCATTGGATAATAGGTTCATCTTCCAACTAAGTACTTAACCCATTAAAATAATATTTTGTTAAGATTCCCGGGAGTACAAAAGTACATTATTATATTAATCAAGTACTCGTACCTTTATATTAGTTTAAAGGGGAAATCTTGACCTTAAATCCTTTTAGATTTAAAAGTACCAAAGTACCCTTTTATTTATTTGTATTCTTACATGTTAGTACATACATATATATACATATATAGCTAGTACATGAGAGAGAGAGAGAGAGGAGAGAGGAGAGAGAGAGAGCCGTGAGGGAGAGAGAGGAGAGAGGCCGAGAGAGAGAAAGAGGGAGAGAGAGAGAAGGAAGAAAGATGGGACTTGTACTTGGATATTCTTCATCTTTTCAAATTTGGAAGATGAATATCTTCCATATCTACCACCATTGTCCTCCTTTGTACCAATTTCAATTGTTTAAACCAAGAATCTTGTACCAATGTCTCCTCCTTTCCAACATATCTTCCAAAGATCAAATCCAAGGACTAACATAGCCATGCAAGCCTACCAAATTAGCCTCCAACCTTTCAATCAACCTTGACATGTGAAGAAAAAGTGAGACTTAGATAGAGAGAGAGAGAGAGAGGGGCCGGCCAAAGAGGGAGATAGGGAGAGCTTGGCCTATAAATAGAAGCTCACTCCAAGCTTAAACTCACACCTTCAACCATTGCTCCAACTTCTCTCTAGAAATTTCAACAGTTCTTGCTTCCAAAGTTCTTGTTTTCTTACGTTCTTGAGTGTTCTTGAGAGAAATCACCAAACCACCTCCCAAAACCACCGTTAGATCTTTTAAAGTAGCTTAGTTGGTTAGTAAAGTTGTTTCTAGGAAAAAAAAGTTCATCTCTTTTCCTTTCGAAGCAAACCGACGCCGTTACGCCGCCAAAATCCAAAACCAACGACCGAATCTTTGTAACCAACCACCGCCAAGAAGAACGGTAGTTACCCTTACCTACTATCCCAAATATAAAGTAGTTTGTATCATAACTCTAAAATAAGTTCATTAGAAAGTAACTTTGATCGTTATATTTGAAGTAGATAAGGTTATCGTTTGTGAGAATATATGAGATGCATGAAGTTGTTATTATGATTCAAGCATGTTATGTGGTCAAGAATTGGATAATCTTGTTGTATTCATTTTGAAGTTGATAAATACTCGTTTATGTGGAACGTCCTACACCACGGAGTCTATGCATGATAAACGTGACACGAGAATCAAGAAAGTAGAGACATGGCACTTAGGGTGTGTTAACGAAGATGAAAATGTGTGTATCTGAGGGAGGAAATATTTTGAAACTACATAATGACCGGTTTTGGGTGTATTATGTGAGTTATGTGTGTGTGTGTGTATGCCAATGGGGACCCGGCGCGGCGGAACCATTGTGAGGATACTCGGGAGACCGGTGCGGCGGAACCGAGGTTGGGTGTGTGCTTGGTTATCCGCGGTACGGAGCCAATGCGGTTGTGTGCCAATGGGAACCCGGCGCGCCGGAACCGAGGTTGGGTGAGTTAAAAAGGAGTTTTTGGGTAAAAAGGAAGGTGGATTTATAACACAGTCTACGATGAGACTAAATAATGAACACAACATTAGTTGAGTAAGGATTGTGAATTTGAATACTTGTTTGGACTATATGCATGATCTAAGTAGAATTGTTGTTATTATGTTATTTCGTTCTTAAGTTAAGGGTTAGATGGTTTGGATTACTCTATTGAGCGTTTAAACTCACGGTGTTGCCTTTTTGGTGACCCTGGCCTATTATATTGGTGGCTACACCGGTATAATACGCCAGACTTCATAGATGAACAGGGTGAACTTTACACCTTGGAGGCCTTCGGAGCCGAGGAGCTAGCCGTGATGGAAGAACAAGCGGAGCTGTAGTTAGAAACCTTAGTTCCCTCCCTTTTGTAATAAAAGTACTTCTTTTATGTTTTTGTTGTAATAAAGAGCCGGACTCAGTTTTTACTTCAATAAAATGTTTTATTTAACGTACCCAAAATTCGGAGCGTTACACTCTCCACACTTGAAACATTGAAATCCAGTGGCCACGTTTCTATTGGCCTATGGTGCCACTGGTTTGGGTGTGGTTGGCACACCTATTGCACAATTTTGAGGAACAATTGAACGATTGGGTCCATTCCAGTTGCCCCATGTATTCCTTCGGTTGAACTTCTTCTCCAACGTTTGTGCTCTTGCCATAGCATTTGTGACCGTGTGCAAGTCAAACATGTCCAGGTCATCCTGCAGTTGAGGGTGCAGTCTTCCGATGTACCTTGAGACTAACTGCTCCTGTGTCTCTACCAAATTGTTTCTGACCACAAGTTGGTCAAACTCCATCGTATAGTCAACAACAGACCTCGCACCCTGCCTTAGGTTCTGCAACCTTTGGTACATCGTGCGTGTGTAGTTGTGGGGCACAAAGATAGCTTGCATATGTTTCTTCATCTTCTCCCATGAGCCAATTTTCTCCTTGCCCTGCCTGGATCGGGTTAACTTGTTCTGCTGCCACCACGCGGCAGCCTTGCCTCATAATCTTGTGGCCACAAGAGGAACATGTTTAACTTTGGGAACCTCTTTGAGTTCCAATGTCTCATCGACGATGGCAACCCAACCAACAAACTCTTCAAGAGTGAGACCTCCATGAAACTCTGGAATCTCAACCTTCATGCTGGACTCCCACTGGTGATCACGATTGGCAACCATGACCCTTTGACCCTCTCCTCTTGGTTGTTGCCTCGCAAAAGGATTGGTCGCGAACCCTTCCTCCGTAACCTCATCCTCATCAAGATGACAGCTACGATACTAATTTTGTGGTCGAAGACCAGCAAGGAGAGTAGCCAGTTGCCCCAACAGTGCAGCCAATGCCTCTTGCATTGCTAACTAGCTAGTCTAAATTTGCTGCTCCATCTGCTCCACTTTCTCTTGCAGCATCAAAACGTCGTCACGCAGGTACACATCCCCTCAACGTTAGCTTGCCTACCACCTTTATCAGCAGCTCCACCTCCTTGAACCATCTTTAGGATTAGAACTCACGCTCTGATACCAACTGATGCAAGGAAGCATATGAAAACAAGAACAGACACGAGAACAAAACTCTTAAACTCACAGTATAGAGAAAGCTCTCTATTTTCTTATTATTCAAACTCAATTGAATTGCCCTAAGGCTTACAATGCTTATTTATAGGCTACTAAGATCAAGCCAATTAGGAAACAAATAACCAAAAGGCAATACTTGCCAATCAAGAAAAAGATCTAATTACCAAAAATAAAAATATGACTTATTCCTAATATTAATTCCCAAAGAATTCTTGCCAAAACAAGCAACATTGCAAAAGAAGTTTCCTATTAAAAGATACTCAAATAAAATATTCTCCTATTAGAAAATCAAATCAAATATTTTCCCATATATATGAAGATTTGGAGGACTCCTAGAAATTGTGGTTCTAGAATGATCGACCAAATAGTAGGCCTCAATCAAGGGTCGCTCCTCCACTGGTACTTAAGTCCTTGGATTGTTTCGCTCAAACTGGCCCATATAATCAAGTGTGATCACTTCTACATCACTAATGATTGATATAAACTGCTTATTGAACTTGAATTGCACATGCACTGATGCACATCTTTCGTCTCGGCTGTTGTTTTGAATAGAGGAGAGTGGCCAGCTCACGAGGGCACGGTGGTGTAGCTAGCTCGCTAGACCTATATAAGGGACTGCCCGAGCGAGTGCGGGAATTGGTAGGCGCTATGTGATTTGGGCTATTCATCCTCACACTAACGCCAGCGAAGAATGACCATGCCGTGCTGACTGCTTTGGGTGAGAGGTGGCATGACACGTCCAACACCTTTCACTTTCCGATTGGGGAGATAACTATGACCCCACTAGACTTCGCGGCCATCACGGGCCTGAGAGTAGGGGGTGAGCCTATCCCGTTCGACTTGGGGATTCATAAAGATGTGGCGGCACTGAAGTGGTTCTTGGGAGGAGTGCCCAAGCAATACGAAGAGATGATCAGGTACGAGCAGTTCTGAGAGTACTTGAAGAAGATACCCACCACTGAGCAAGAGGAGGAGCAGACGGCGAGGGCCTATCTACTATACTTGTTCAGGGCCACGCTATACCTAAACAAGCATGCCATGGTACACTTGTCTTACTTGCCGGCCCTTTTTGACTTGCGCATGGCCTCTCGGTACAACTGGAGTGGAGCAGCTCTAGGGGCGTGCTACGGTTTCATGGGAGGTACAAATCCAAACTTGTAGGCCATCTTCATCTCATACTTGTACTTTGAATCGCATATGTTGTATGCTGATGCTTTGATTGTTTGAAAACCTTACAGCTGTGGGCCTACGAGGTGCTAAAGTTGTACCCTCCAGAGAACAAGTGTTTGGACATGAAGACCCTCCCCTGCGCCATGATTTGGGGGCCGTTGCATAGGGGCAAGAAGAAGTCGAAGGGAAGCCTCGTGGCCTTCAGAGCCTACATCGATGAGCTGTCGAGCACCTAGGTAAACAATAATTCTGTCAATTGACCATGCCTTGAAATGCTTTAATGCTATCGCTGATGCTCTTTATCTTGACTTTTTGAATGTGTTGCAGGTGGAGTGGAATCTGTGGGGCAGTGTGGTACCTGAGCCAGAGTACGTGGCTAGGAGCAGAGCAGTGACTGCGAGCCGAGTGTTGTTGGAGTCGGCTTTCAGGTGGTAGTTGTACTTGGGCGACCGGGTGACTTGACAGTCACTTAGCTTGACTGAGTTCCAAGTCCCTGGGCCACTTTCACCTCGTGCTTCGCACATAGGTAGGTACACGCTGGTTGAGCTGCAGCGGTTTACTATTCCGGCGAACCTTTTAGCCTTTTTGAGGCCAGAGTGCGACTACGCCATCTACCGGAGGCAGTACTTGGCGGGGCCACTTAGGGTGGTGGCGCATCAGGCCATTGTTGGAGAGGCTATGGAAGCCAGCCAAGAGAGGCGAGCTCAAGAGACAAGACAGCCCACTCAAGGGAGAGGTCCAGCAAAGCGGCGGTGACTGCCTTCCCCAGCTTTCTTGGATGTTGGCAGTACGTGACACATAGGGAAACATTGCCATAATCAAGTTCGAGCTAGCCAGGATAGAGCCTGCTCGTGTCACAGGACTGGTAAGATGCATTTTTCTGCTTGTACCACTCCTTTTCCATCATATTTGAATTGTATTCTAAACCTTTCCCAAACGTATCTCAGGTGCCAGTAGAGTGGGTGGAAGAGGCTGTCTGCTTGATGCTTGCCACTCCTCTGGGATTGCAGTATCTGCCGGTGACTCCTGCTCCTGCTTCTGTACAGACAAGACCTCAGGTATAATCCCAAAAACTTGTTCAATTCCTGCTTGATAGATCTGCTCTTAATTCCTATTTTCAGCATTTAATATATACAATATGCACAAATTATACTAAAATGATTGGATGAATTGACAATGCAGGGACAAGCTAGGGTGGCTCTTAGGAGAAAGACTGTATGACCCCCTCCTCAAAAGAAGATGGCAAGCGCCTCTACCACTCCTGCCACAGCCCAAAAATAGGCAAGCACTTCACAACCAGCAACGAGCGTGCAGAAAGGGGCAAAGAGTGCCACAACTCACGAAGAAACAAGATTCCAAATTAAACAAAGGGAAGAGCGAGAGCAAGGAGGAGGAGGAAGAGGAGGAGGAGCGCTTGCCTTTCAGTAGCAGCTCTGACGACTCCTCCGACGACCCTGGGTACAAGAGAGACCTAAGAGAGAGATGATGATGACGACGAGGATGATGACGACGAGGACCTTTTTGACGACTGAGGGCTACCATCGAGCCTTATTTATTTGACTGTCTGTTTGCTTTGATTCAAGCATGCATGCCCACGTAGATAGACTTAATAGCGGGCTGGCGTGCCCTAGACTTGATATTTTGGAGGATGGCTGGGCCTGCGTGCCCTTTTTTGACTTTTTGGGCGAATGTGCCCCATTGATATTACTTTTTGCTCGGGCCGTTGTGCCGCTACATACATTGTTCCACCTTTTGTCCATGGATATTGATATGGTAGTATATAAAATTGCATCTTTTGCTTATTAATCCTCTTTTGAAGAAAATTGATAAAAGAAAACGTATAAACCAACCACTAACATCCAACTTGCATTTCCTGATAACCTGAATCAAATAGACACGCGATGATCTGAATCAATGATGCTGTGCAAGCCCGATGCCGTTTTGCCTTGGTGATCTGTCTATTGGCTGCCTTTCTAATGGTTCCTGCCGATGGGCGGGTTAGTACTCTCTTGGTGAGTGTTGCTACACAAATAGGGGTTCGAAAGAACGTGGTGCCCCTAGTCCTTGTGGAGACACTTTTGGGCTTAGACTTGATAAGCACTGGTCAGACCAATGTCTTCAGTGGCAATCCACTTCTTCTTCAGGTAAAACTCACTCAGCTCACCTTTTTACGATTTTTACACTTTTTTATTTTACCTCGACACTCGGCTTAGGCTGCTCCTAGCTCCTTACTTGTTTTCTCGCTCAGGTCTTATCTAGCTTCTTACTTGTCTGTTTGCTCATGTAGTTGTGGCTATCGAACAAGATCAGTTTGCTTCATCCCCCAAAGGAAGGCTGGAATCTTTTCCCAAGGAGAATCCATCAGAGGCAGATGAGGTTCCCTGAGATGGAATTAGAAGGTCGGTATGAGTTTCTGAATCACATGTTGCCTAACGAGATTGCTTGGAGGTGTTCTTGGTTTGATTGTCCCAACATGGGTACACATTCTGATGGGTTTGATAGGATGGTAATTGATGGGTTGACAAGATTCATGTTCTATATCCCCGGTCGCATTCTTCGCCAGTTAGCCATCTCCCAAGAGAACAACCATGTTTGTACTGAGAATTTTTGTCTTCCAAATTTCAACGCACAGACACTTGGCGGATATCAAAGGCATTGTGGGCTTAGAGACATCCAAGTAGCAGACCCCGATTTCAACCCAACACTAATGAGTCGGTATAAAAGATGGTTGCGAGAAGAGATAAGAGGAAGACAAAACATTGACTGACTCCGGAACTGACTTTGCTATATTTAGAATAAGCTGTGAGCCATTAGGCTTCCCTAGCATTTCATTCTATTTTTCATGCTTCAAATGTTTTAAGGCTTTTATGCTCAGCTTGTATATTAGAAATAGTAGTTTGCAATAAAACTGAAAGACGAAGGGTTTCCCCCTTCTGATTCTTTAATGACACTTGACTTGTTCTCGACCTTCTCGACTGCTGATGTGTACCAAAACGTCAACCATGGATTGAATTGAAAGATTGTGACTGAATCTCGAGGAGAGATTGCCTACGTATCCCTTTTCAAGGAATCAGGTTAGTACGTAGTTCAGGCCAAGGTTCACTCGGGTGTTTATACCTCTCCTTTTGTGCTCTAACTTTTGCGTAGAACTGCCTTTGCAGGTTTTTGGTCTAGCAAGCTTTCGACTTTTTGCCTATTTATTTTTTCCTAGACTGCCTCCTTAGGTTTTTCGGTCTAGCAGGTTGTTCTAATTTTTACTTGGAACTGCCCACCCTTGTGGTTTTCGGTCCAATGAGCATCTCGCATGGACAGTAATGCTTGAGTTGATCCAGGTTGACCAGGGTATTGAATTCATTACCGTCGAGATCTATTAGCTTAGCAACACCCTCAGATAGGATGGTCTTGATAATGTAAGGCCCAGAATGCTTTGGTCAGAACTTCTCGCGATGATCAAACACTGGAGCACGGATTTCTTTTGTAACCATATCCCCTTCGACTAAGTCCCTAGACTTCACTTTCTTGTTGAATGCGCAAGCAATTCTTCTTTGATACCCCTGAACATGATTTTAAGGCACGAAGCCTTCTTTCATCAAATAGCATCAGCTCAACAAATCACCCGCTCAGCCATTCAGATTCCGTGAGACCACACTCTGCCATGACTCTTAGTGACGGTACCTCAAGCTCGATGGGGAGTACTGCTTCCATCCCATAGACCAGAGAATAGGGAGTTGCTCTAGTTGAAGTTCAGATTGACGTTTGATACCCCCAAAGTGCTAGAGGCAATCGCTCATGCTAGTCCCTTGTAGACTCAGTGGTCTTCTTAATGATCACTTCGACATTCTTGTTTGCAGCCTTGACTACTCCATTTGTTTGTGGACGATAGGCTATTGAATGATGGATCTGAATCTTGAATTCCTTGAAAAGTTTCAAAACCCTGCCTTTGAAATGAGTTCCATTATTGGATACAAATGCTTGTGGGACATTGTATCGATAAATGATATTCTTCTGAATAAATTGTGCGACTTGAACTGTTGTCAAGGTTTTGTAAGACTCGGCTTCGACCTACTTGGTGAAGTAATCTATCGCCACTAGGATGAACTTATGGCCATTTGAAGCGGAAGGTCGAACCATGCCGATGACGTCAATGCCCCAAATAGAGAAGGGCCATGGCAAAGTCATGCCATACAAAGTAGACGGAGGAAGATGCTGCAAATTAGCATGGATTTGACACTTATGACATCGTCGCACGTAGTCGATGCATTGAGACTCCATAGTAGACCAGTAATAGCCCTACCTTAGGATCTTCCTAGCGAGCATGACACCACTCATGTGAGGACCGCAGACTCCTTCGTGAATTTCCTCCATTATCCTTGTTGCCTCAACGCCGTTGACACATAACTTGTGCATTCCACATTGGGATCTTTGATACAGCTTCCCTCCATAAATGATGTATTGGGCGGCTAACCATTGCAAAGCAACTCGATCCTTCCTAGTGGCCTCAGCGAGAAGCTCCCCATGCTCTACAAAGTTCCAAATGTCATGATACCAGGGTACGCCATCATCGACATCATCGATGGTGTTGATGTACTCTTATGTAGGCAAGTCCATTTGTTCGATCACAATCGGCCGTAACCTAACACTTGCTCGAAGTTCAATCATCGAAGCCAAATTCGGAAAAGCATTGGTGAACTTATTCTTCAAGCGTAGAATATGGGTGAAAGTCACCTTTTGAAGCAAGGAATCAGTTCTTCTAAATCTTAGTGATAAGGCTTCAGCTTTTCCTCACGAACCTTCCAATCTCCACTGGCTTGAGAGACTACCAGGTTTGAATCTTTGATTACTTCAAGCTTTTCGACTCCAAGGGCGATAGCAGCTTGCATTCCAACCATGCAGCCTCATACTCAGCTTGATTATTCGTGACATCGAAGTTTAACTTGAAAGCAAGTGGAATATGAGCACCGGCAGGCGTGATCAACAACACCCCAATCCCAAATCCTTTCTAGTTAGCAACCCCATCAAAAAAGAGCGTCCAAACCTCCTCGTCAGGAAAGGTGAAATCTACATCCTCCGGTCCATCAATTGGGTGATCGGTCAGAAATTTTGCCACGGCACGTCTTTTCACAGATTTCCTTGTGACGTATTGGAGGTCGAACTCTGCCAGCAAAAGCAACCAACGTGCTAACTTATGAGTAAGCACAAGTTTCTCGAACAGATACTTGATAGGATCCATCCAAGAAATCAATCTAACTGAATAAGCCAACTTGTGGTGCCGCAGCTTTTTTGAGGCCCAAACAAGTGCCCAGCACGTCTTTTCATAAGGAGTATAGCACTCTTCACATCCCACCATCTTCTTGCTCAGATAGTCGATAGCTTTCTTGACTCCAGCATCCCCTTCTTGTGCTAGCAAACACCCCATAGCTGTTGGAGTTACAGATAAGTACAAGATCAATGGTCAACTCGGTGTAGGAGGCATCAACACCGGTGGGTTCTGCAGGTATTCCTGGATTGACTCGAAAGCGGCTTGGCACTTATCTGTCCATTCAAACGGGACATCATTCTTGAGCAAACGGAACATTGGCTCGCAAGTTAAAGTCAACTTGGTGAAGAATCTGCTTATGAACTGAACCTTCCCCAAAAAGCTTCGCACTCCCTTTTCAGACCGTGGTGGTTCTATTTCGAGAATCGCTTTAATTTTAGATGGATCTACCTCAATCCCTCTTGCAGTGATTAGGAACCCCAACATCTTGCCTGTTGTGACCCCAAATGTGCACTTCTGCAGGTTGAGAAGCATTTTGTACTTACAGAGTCTCTAAAGGAATTGCCTGAGTGCCGGAATGAAATCCTCTCATTCCTTCGCCTTAACAATCATATTATCGACATAGACCTCAACCGTTGGGGATAAAGTCATGTAACAAGGTCATTTGGGCCCATTGAAAGGTGCTGCTAGCATTCTTTAGGCCAAACTGCATCACATAGCAGTAGGTACCCCATTCAGTGACGAACGTTGTCTTTTCCTGGTCCTTTGGCGCCAAGAAGATCTGGTTGATCGAGAGAATCCGTCGATGAATGAAAGCAAAGCATGCCTCGCTGTATTGTCCACAAGCACATCGATGTGTGGCAAGGGAAAATTGTCTTTGGGGCTTGCTTTGTTCAAGTCCCTAAAATTGACGCAGAATCAGATCCTTCCGTCCTTTTTAGGAACAGGCACGATGTTGGCGACCCATTTAAGGTACTCTACGACCCTCAAGAAACCTGTGTCAATCTGTTTGGTGACTTCTTCCTTGAACTTCTGTACCCAGTCTAGCCTTATTCTGCAAGCCTTCTGCTTGATAGGTATAGCTCCAGGCGTCAAGGGAATCCAATGTTGCACTTGTGAGACACTGCAAAGACTTTAAAGAATTCCTTGAGCAAGTCGATCAACGCGGTGCGATCCTCCAAGGATAAGGTTGAACCAATTTGCAACAAACGGGGGTTATCCTCGTCTTTCAAATTTGCAGAAATTACTTCTTCTTTTAGAGGCTAAGCATGCCTTCGTCTTCCCTTTCGATGAGGGAACACAATTCAGCGGGGATGTTCCCATCAAAATCTGTTCCTTCATCGTCGGGGTCGACACAGTTTATATAGAAATTCGCAAAGTAGTCGAAAGCAGGATCATGCATTTCATAAAACCCTTCAGGGTTGCCAAGTACAGTCGACTCAAACTCAAAGTAAAAGCTACGACGTGGAGGGCCAAGAGGCACAAACTCCGACTTTGAGTTAGACTTAGACTCGACCGACTCTGTGTCAGATTCAAACATGTCGTCAATGCAAGTTAGAAGCGGAGTGAAAATGCAATTTTTAATACTAGTCTTAGCCTCTAAGATGAGAGAGGTAGGATCTTCAAGAATGTCGGGCCCAAGCATCCACACTCTAGCCTCCTCAGCATCACAACCAATCCTACTTGGGAGAACAACTGCTCCAAACTCCCATGATCGAACGCCTTCAGCCAGTCGGTCTTCACCTTGATTTAAGCCAACAGCTTCTTGAACTCCTCTTCAGCCAGCTCCTCATCCTCACTATCAGACCAGGTGTCAGCAGCGAAGACCTCGAAACTAGGCAGCCAAGTACGAGTTTCTGGATCCCAAAATGGCACGACCTGTCTCATATAAGTAGTGCCTCCACCTTCACATACAAAGTAACTATCAGCGTTACCTAGAAGGGTTTGAGACTTTCCCGTACCTTTCATTTTCTTGGCATCTTTGGCAGGGGGAACATATCCCAAACCAAAATGGCCTTCGGTGAAAGGAAAGATAGGGAATTCAGCGATCCCTTGCTGGTTAATTCCAAGCCTCAAGCCAGGCATATAAGACATCCTCCTCATTATCTCGAGGGCAGCTGAACTTATGATAAAGTCATTGTCCATAGTGATGGCAAGGATTGAACTAGACATGTCAAAAGAGAAGCCTCCAAAATTGACATCCTTCTCTCCATGCAAAATTCCAAAGATCGGTGCTCCATCTTCAGTGTGCGGACGGAATCCAGAGTCCTCGCAAATTGTCAAAGTCCCAGAAGTGAGTCCCAGCATGACCTTCTAGTGAAGAGTAGAGGGCACAGCCATGATGTTTGCCCTATGAAGCCATGGCCTACCCAATAGCAGATTAAAGGTAGCAGGGATGTCGATAATGTGAAACTCAACATCCATCTCAAAACCCTCAACATTGTGTTTGAGCATTAGTGTCCCCTCCACCACACGGCGAGTGCTATTGTAGGCGTTGACTGCCAAGTTAAATGGCGCAAGATCCTTCTTAATGAGTCCCAGATGGTAAGCAACCCTCAAAGGGCAAACATTTATTGTGGAGCCATTATCAATGAGAATGGTCGGCACCCAATGTCCTCTGCACTTGACAGTTATGGGTAATGGGCGGTTATGAGCAGCTCCATCGACAAGTAGATCCCTTTCAGTGAAAGTGACAACGTGATTTGATATGAGTGGCAGTATGAGAGCGATCATGGCCTCCGAAATAATGTTGGGAGGTACCGTGAGATGAGCAAGAGCTAAAGACAACTTCTCACAATGCTCTTTAGAAGAACATATTAGACCCTAAACAAAGATTGCAGCAGTGATCCGATCGAGTTGCTTTAATGATATCGTCCTCCGGAGTACCACTTGGAACTATAGGAACGACAAGGAAAGTGTTCCTTTGAGCAGCAGGAACATTAGGCCTTTGAGCAGATGGATTGGACAAGCTTCCAGCCTAAAGATTAGGAGGTTGGAAAACTAGGCCGCTCCTTGTGACATTAGCAACGTCCCACAGAGAAGACATACCATCGAAATCCCATAGGTCGGCAGGAACCTCTTCTAGCTTGCGCTTTTCCTTGTCAACTGAAGCTACTATTGATGACGCATCCTGACCCAGAGCTAAATCCATTGCCAAGTCCTCCATAACTAAACCCTCCCAAAAAGCAAGGTCCTGAGCAGTAACATCCTCGAAAGGTATTCCCGGGTTGGTAACAAACGAAACATTCCAGAGACCTCCATCCACCAAAGCCGAGTTGATAGTCCAGACTTCATCGCCTATAGTTATATCCACCACTGTATCAACATCCCAGAGATTAGTAGGTGGCGAGGCTTTACCCATGTCGACAATTTCATTGACCTCCCAAAGATCATCAAGCGGCACACCTTGTAAAATCATGATGTTGCAGTCGTCACCCGGAATGGTAACAATAGGGCGTGGTTGTTCCATAGAGATGATATCGAGAGATGGGTCGAATTCATGGATACGACCATCGATTGTGTTTGAGATTGAGTTTACTAGAAGGAGCATGGCACCGAGTCGACGACGCAAATTGGGAATAATCTCCCCTTCTTCATAGTCACTCCAATACTGCTCATCGACCTCACTTTGATCCAAGTCAGAGTTGAGGCTTAATGCTAATTGTCCAGCATCTGGTTGTGGATCCCACACATATTCTTCGGCTTCTTCCTTGGGATTGTCTAGTTCAGGTTGGTGGTAGAGCATGGACAAAGAAAGACCATCCAAAGGATCTGCCTGTGCCGCGTTCCATTCCTCTTCCCAATGGTCTAACCATGCTTGATTGATATGGTATGCAGGAAAACCCATGTTGTATTGCTCGATCTAGTCCTCAGAGAGCTCTTTCCATTCTTTGGCTTTATCTTGCATGGCCTAACCAGCTGCCATCATATTGATGCTAAGTTCAGATGGGCTGGTTACAATCGACTTAGGGTGGCTTTCCGAGAGAATGTAGTGGGTAGAATTGAATATGGTGGAGCTGAGTTTGTTTTGAGTGGGGGTTGGGTTGATTTGATTGGAGCTGAGGGATATCTTGCTAATCTACAGGTTAGAGTTGTGATTGGGCATGGAGTTGGAGATGACATTTAGTTTTGATGGAGGTGGGGTTTGAACAATGCTGTTATCAATCAAATCTTGAATCACATGACGAAGGCGATAACAAGAATCAGAAAGATGGTCGGGCATCTAGTGGTAGGCGCAAAAGGCATTGGGGTTATGGCTAGGAGGTGGATTTTGAGGAAGAGGGGTCGGAGTCAAGGGCTTGAGATGGCCAAACTTGACTACCTTTTCCATCACCGAGGAAAGAGGTGCCTCGAAGATGGCAAAGTTTTGGGGTTGTTGGTTTCGATTTTGGCTTTTCTATGGAGCTTGGACCTGATTGACATCCGCAGTGTGGTTGGAATTCTGAGCAGCGGCATTGTTTCCGCTGGAAGCCGCACTAGCGTAGTTGTTGCTACCAAACAAAGCGGTACTACTTCCTGTGTAAGCACGGGGTTTATCCTTTTGAACTGAGGTAGACGTGGTAGGCTCGCTCCTTGGCAGAACCCCAGTTTGCAGTGCTTCTTCGATGGCCAAACTAGACTCAAAGAAAGTCTCAAAGTTGGCTGCCTGAACCAACACAAGGTTCTTAGCATAGTCGGGCTGCAAGTTACAAGAGATGATGCGGATTTGATCCCTTTCACTCGAATGATCAGTCATGAGGGCAGCCTTGCTTCTCCACCTTTTGATAAAGTCTGTAAGGACTCCTTTGCATTCATTTTGGTTGATCGATTTCAACTCTCAGGTAGTCATCTTGAGCTAGAAGTTGCAGTTGTACTGAGTGACAAAGGTTGCCCCAATGTCTTCCCAAGTTCTTCTTTTGGAGACGTCAAGAGATAGAAACCATTGGAAGGCTAGACCAGAGAGAGTTTGCGGGAACATTTGAGCCATTGCGTCTTCTTTGACTGCAAAGCTTCATAGCGCCATGATAACCCAATAGATGAGTTTTTGGGTCACCGGTTCCATCAAACTAAGTGAAGTCCGGCATTTTAAATCTTTCAAGGAGTTTTGAATTTGGGAAGAGGCAAAGTCAATCCATGTCGAAACCACCAGCACCAATCTTTTCAGATTTGGAAACAATCGCTTCAAGCTTAGACATCTTTGCAATTAAAGCCGCCATTTCTGGATTTGGAATAGCAGCTTCGGGGTGAGAAATTTGCACCTCTGGTTCAGGGTTGGGTCTCTCTTCGCCTGCTGCTCTTTCTAGGAGCCGTTTGTTTATCAAAGCGCGCAGGTTGGCCATAGAACCCTCAGCCTGATCGGCTCTTTCCTACATGATTGCCATGTTGTGCTGGAGATTGGTGAGAATTATGGCTTGATCCTATGGAGCATAAGCCATGACGAGTGCTTGGATGGCTTTTGGTGATGACATTGAAGAAGGAGAGGATAGAGGAGTCTCATGCAGTGTAGTCGGCAATGAATTTGCCTTTGACGGTGAACTAGCCAGAGCTTCCGTTGTAACTGACTGGGGAGCAAGTCTTGTTCTGTATGAACCTGGCGGACGTTTCCAAGTAGGTTTGGCTCTTGTTCTCAGAATTCTCTTTGATGGTTCAATGGCTCATGGCTAGACAGTAAAGTAAATGAAAGCTCAGCAGAGTCCCTGAAGCAATTTATTTGAAAGAATTGAAAGAATGGAAAATGCGCATGTCAACGTCGTCGGTGTCCTCCTAGACTCTACAACTAAAGAGAGTCTATCTCAAGACATTCAGACACTGCCAAAATCCTCAGAATTCTTTTCAATGATGTATCCTTGTTTGAACCAATTGATACTAAGAGATGTCAAAAATAGTCCAAGCCTTTGACTATTTTGTTCTCGAAGTTTCAACTTTGGAGTCGGAACAACTCGGTGTAGATGACGTGATACCTTAACTAGGGCAGCGTGCTGGAGCCTGAGCGATGTAGGTGATTAGCACTTTACCTGGGTGGTGTAAGTATCACGACATTCTCTCTGTTGTTCCTAGTTTTCTATTTTAAACCTCGATCGGGCTTTAGACCAAGACTTAGAAAGTATTGATTTCCCAAAGTCTCATTGATCCAAGGACTTTTGAAAATTTGATAACGTGCACCATCAAGATGCACGACTCGTCATCAGGCCAAGGCAACGTCCTAATAAGCATAAGACAGACTCGATAAGAGACAACCTAAAAGCCGCCCTATCATGCTCCTATGCAAAACAAAATGTATGTACAGTGCATGTGATAGGGGAAAGCAGTAACACATAGACAATATATGGGGGTTAGATGCAAATAATCTTACCTCGCGGGTACCTGTCTTAGTTTAGAGCGTTCTAGAGCTTTGTACATGAAGAGGCCAATTTTGGTTTGAGGGGGTTCCCTAGACTAGAGTCAAGATATACCTCCCGCTGTCTGCGTATCGTAGTGCAACGATCGAACGGCAGTATTACTCACCACCATCCAAGGTTGTTGGGCATTCAAGGACCTCGAGCTCCAGTAAACTGTGCCGGTTACCCAAAACACCTCAATGGAGCTAGCCAACATCGATGCACATGAAGAATGCCGAAAATTGATTAATGAGAGAGAAATGAAATATTTTCAAAATGCCTTTTAAAATGTGGCTCACTTTTATTAATCGATACTTGGAGAAAACTACTCAAGTGAACAATCGGAAAAGTCCCAGTTTGTATTGGTCTGATGCGGAGATCCTGTTAAGTCACCATTCCATTCTTCAGCAACGCGGAGTGTACTGTTTTGATAGATTTTTGAAGGATTGTTATCAAGAGTATTAATTTCCAAGTATAGACTAATGCAATAAGTCCCCAGCAGAGTCGCCACTATGGGCACATGCCCCAAAAATTTTGGTATGAAAATCGGGTGCACCCTTTTTTGGAAAGCGCTGCAAAACGCTCAATTCTGAGTCACCACTCGGATTTTTGCTGTAAACCACCCAAGGAACCAAACTTGAAATGCTTGCTACGTTTTGATTGGAAAAGGTTTTGTAGACTGATCCGTCGTCACCTTTTGATATCTGAGGTTCGGGAGCTAGGTTGCGAGAGGGGAAGGATTTTAAGGCACCCCTCTCACCCAAACTGGAGATCGGTACTTGGGCATTTTGCAAAATATTTGATTCTCTCTTTATTAATCGATTTTTAGCCAGTTAGGGCGGGGAAATAGTTAAAGGGGATTAAAACTATAACATGTTGGCAAGATGTGATAAAATGGCATGCTTGCCTAATTGAAACAATTAGTATAGAATGAAAACAGACTCGTGTGAGAGTTTAAACAGACTGGAAAGCACTGTTCTGGAATGACGTGCGCAGGAAGAAACCAGCATGCACTGACCAAGCCATTACATGTTGTTTTTGACCTGCTACACCATACCCCAACAAGCATGCACCAGTAAGCCTAAGCTCACAGCTCTTGTTTTCAACCCTCTAGGCTCTAGAAATGACTAGTGCACACCCAGGACAAACCAAGCAGTTTATATAGCATTATATATAGTTATAAGCAGACTAAATGGGCTATAAAGCCACAAAACAGATTAAAACACCCCATAAATAGTGTGGGGGAAAACAGAGGCCGAGACCTGGTTGCCATGCAATGGCCAGCCACTAAACTGGCTTCACTGGTGTACGTGAGTTGAAGAACTACCATACGCCAATTCTAACCTTTTATCCAGTGCTTGGCTTTGCACTTTTTGGGTTCTGAGACATATTCAGAAAGACCCCAGAGGCATCCCAAAACAGCAGAAATGAATAGAAAGAATAAAACTAGCAGATTTAACTAAGAAAAGCAATAAATAGGTTTTTAGAATGCTCCATAGTGATATATGGAATGAAATACAGAAAATAATTAGAGACTGATCCCCACGCTAGTATTGCACGTACATCCATGACTGGTGTACGCGAACTTGGGACTGGTATGCACCAGTTCTAGCCACAAACAGTTTTGAAACTTTGCTTGCTTTAGGGCCAGGACTAGTATTGATTACCAGCGTTGACCTAGCTAGCCCCCTCAGGGATCAGAACAGAAAGTTGTCAAAGGTGGTATACCTTTGGTTTTGAGTTTGTATGAGTGTTTTGAGCCTTGAACTATGGCTTGGATGAAGAACGTAGATGGATGGATGTGAGTAGTGAGGTGTATGGAGTTTGTTTATCACTTCCTTTGGCAAATGAATGATGAACAAGAGGTGAGGGCTTGAACTTGTAACTTGAGATTATGAATTTTGTAACCCTTTTCACATAAATGCAAGGGAGAGTATATATGGAGGAGATGGGAAGAGAGTAACTAGCTGAATGGGGCTGGTTGTTTTGGAGTGTAAGTCTTCATGCATTAAATGCATGAGACAAGGTGATGGGAGTTGTATGAGAGAGCGGGGGAACATCCCCCTGTCTGAGATCGCTTCTCAAACGATCAAACAGTGTACTGGGGTGGCCAAAAAGTCTTGTGAATGTGGCTGAATAAAGGTGATGGGGCTACCCTTGACCGGCGTACACTAGTAAGGAACCTGCGTACGCCAGTCCAAGCCTAGTCAACGGTCAAAGTTGACCGATGACCAACACGTGGCAGTGGACCAGCATATGCCTGTGCGGGACCAGCGTACGCAAATAAGGTTTGGCTGAGGCTTTCTGGTTCTGGCTTAAAGGGTTTGAAAAGAGGGTTTATCTTGCTCAAAGCCCAAACACATTAACATTCTCGAGGTGTTCATCTTATTCGTCATCGGGGAATCAAAGACTGTAAGTAAACTAATCTGGACAGTCCAGAATAGGGTGTCTACATCTAGAGATCTAATTGCCCTATAATTCCTTATTGATTCATGCCATTTGATTGGCCGGAGTGAGTCACCAATTGCCTAAATAAAGAGGCACTTAGGGTTCTGAAAATACAGCAATACACATCACAATCACCCTCTCTTGCCATAAAATCTTGCATAAACACTCTCTCATATTCCCTCTTCAAAAGCCCTGTCACCCGAAAGCAGCCGCAATCCGATGATCAGACCACCGAAGTACAAACCTTAACCCTAGGGTTTTTGAGAAGCAAATCCGTCAATCACCCTCAATTAGAAGCAATCAAGCAACTGAGGGATCAAGGTGATGAGGCCCAGGGGCCTATGGTTTGGTTCTTTTATGCTTTTGTAATTAATTGTAGCGTTTTGATTTTCTGTTAATCATTTAGTCTGGTGTGAGGAAGAACATCAGTTGGGGAATCAATCCTTCGGCTGATACATCAATCCTAAAGGATTCCTCGATCGTGACATCTATTCACCGGCCGAGGGATCCATTCTCTGGGACAGCTTATTTATTTTCTGCTTATTTTGATGCATGCTTTCAATTATCGTTCTGGCTCACCTTATCAATTGTTAAAGGCTAAAATCAACTACGTGTTTAGCATTAAATCAAGCAAGCACTAATCATATCTTTAACAATTATGGGCCAGTCTCACGACTAGGTGAAGAGGGGTGCCTGCCCTTATCATACTCTTGGCTCATGTACCTTGAATCTCTACTTGTTTTTCCTAGTTTTCATAAACTAGGTGGTGACTCTGTTTTGATGATAACCGCTATCGTGTGGCGATCTTCCTAGCCATGGGAATATCCACGATCTTGGTTTATGAAGCAATCAACCAGACAAGCATACACAATCTATATGGCGATGCCCCGTTTGGGAGGTGTCCACAGAAACAATGTTGTTATTGATGAACCTTTCTTTCTTATAACTTGTAGTACGATGCCTCCGAGAATGTGTGCTAGAGTGGGTGAGGCCGAAAGTCGGGGTGGTCATGGTCGTGGCCGAGGGGCGCCGATTGAGGATGAGGTTAGCCATCATGGGGAGAACCAGGATGGAAATCCAGGGGAAGGGACCAGACACAATCAGGGAGAGGAAGTACCGATCATTCAAAATCATTTCACTAGGGATTTTGTTGCGGCTCGTGCAACTGCAAACCTTCTAAACCCAGCTCCAAGGGAGAGTGCGGACAGTCGTGCCTTGTCAACAATGAGGGAGTTCAGTCGTAGGAATCCACCAATGTTCGACGGGTCAAGCAGTGACCCTCTCGTGGCCGACCATTGGTTGGCTCAAATTCAAAAGCTCTTCAAGGCTCTTAAGATCACGAAAAATGACTTATGAGTCAATATCGTGGCCGTTCAACTTACCAGGGAAGCAAATGAGTGGTGGGAGTCGATCTTAGAATCAAGGAAGGATGCGAGAAGGGCTCAAGCAAATGAGCCAGATGTAGAGAACTTAACTTGGGCCAAATTTGAGGTGCTCTTCGAGGAACAATATTTTTAGGAAACGAGTCGTGACTTGTTGAGAGAGGTGTTTGAAAAGCTAGAGCAAGGGAATATGACTGTGTCGGAGTACGGTTTGAAGTTCCAATCTTTATCCCATTTCGTGCCAGAGTTGGTGGCTACCGAGGAAAGAAAATGTATACTCTACTTCAGGAGCTAGAGGCTCAGGCTGTAGAAAGAGCATGTATAAGGAGATGCCATCCAAGGGATCAAGCATTGCTTGGTTATACATGGCCAACCACTCCTCAGTCCAGGCGTCATCGAATGGGACATACTCTAGGTCCTACGAGAAACCGTCCAGCTCAAGTTTAGTCCATTCGTTGATTATGGGAGTGGCATAGTCCTCATTGTTGGCTATTGCCTAATTTACAGCTTGCATGTCGACTTCGGCCTTGGGCAAAGTAGGCATAGCAGACCTAAACCGGCTCAAAAGACTTGAAGAGGGGTTAGGGTCGGTTACATTGAAGAATGGGTTACGGATAGTGGAAGCAGAGTTGAGCTGCACATAGGGAATAGGATAATTGTGGAGATCACCGACGACCGCATTGAACATAATCAAAACCCTCTGCAAATGCTCTGGGGTTGCATTGGGATAGGACATCTATCCATCCAATCGAATGTACATGAGCTCAACCTCGGGCTCAAGAGGGAGGGATACAACCGGCTTGGGTTGGTCAACTGAGATTATATGGTCAGTGGGGTTGAATATAATGTAGTTTGAGTTGATAAGAGTGGAGCTGAGGGATATCTGGCTGATATGTGGGACAGCTTTATGGTTAGGCCTAGAGTTGGAGATGATATTAGGCTTATGAGGTGGTGGAGAAGGAGTTTCAAGTGTACCCTCATCAATGAGATCTTAAATCGCATGATGGAGGCAATAACAAGAGTCAATGAGATGACCAGCCCCCTAATGGTAGGCGCAGTAGAGGTTAGGCTTGAAAATGGCTGGTGGATTTTGGGTAGTGGAGTTGGATTGAGTGGCTTGAGGTGCCCAGATTTGATCAACTTCTCCATGACAGAGGACACTGGTGCCTCAAAAGCGGAGAAGCTACAAGGCTGAGTGCGAGGTTGGTTCTTCTGCGACGTTTGCACCTGGTTGATGTCTACAATGTGGTTAGCAATGTTGGAAGAGGAGGCATTGGTGCCTGTTGATGTTGCATTGGCATAGTTATTACCACCAAAGAGCGCATTGGTGTTCCCGGAGTAGGCCCGAGGCTTTGATTTCAGAGGAAGACTCCCCCCTTGGTAAAATCCCACTTTAAAGTGCATTTTTGATGGCCAGTCTAGATTCGAAGAAAGTCTCAAAGGTGGCGGACGCTTGAACTGTAACCAGGTACTTGGCAAAGTTGGGCTGGAGGTAACGGGAAATGATGCGAAGCATATCTCTCTTGCTCGGGCGCTGAGTCATTAGAGCGGCTTTGGCTCTCCACCTTTTAACAAAATCCACGAAGGATTCATTAGCCTCCATTTTGGTGGACTCCAACTCCCGAGTAGTCATTTTGAGCTGGGAATTGTAGTTGTACTGCGAAATAAACGCAGCCCCAATGTCTTCCCAAGTCCTTCTTTTGGAGATGTCGAGTGATAGAAACCAATGAAAGGCGGGCACAGAAAGAGTTTGAGGGAAAATCTGAGACATAGCCTCACTATCCACTCCCAGTAGTTTCATGGCAGTGTGGTAGCCAAAGAGATGAGTCCTAGGATCTCCACTCCCATCGAACTTAACCAAATCAGGCATCTTGAAACTGTCGGGGAGCCTAGCATCAAGGTATAGGCAGAGACAATCCAGGTCTATTCCCCTACACTGATCTTCTCGGATTTTGAGATAGCTTCTTCTAGCTTAGCCATCTTGGCCATAAGAGCAGCCATGTCAGGGTTAGGAGCAAGGTTTGGGTTAGGAGCAGGCGCACGAGCCTTTCTAGGGGTGGGTTTAATAATGAGACGCCCTACGTGATTCGAATCTTCAACAAAGAAGGGTTCTGCATGAACATCCTTATCCTCCTCTTCAAGCGCTAGTGGAAGACGAGTGTTGATGAGATTATTCATACGAATGATGTTAGCATTAGTCTGAGTAATCCTTTGTTGCATAGTAGTAAGACTATTCTGGAGGTTCGTGAGCACAGTCTCGAGGTTGAGTGGTGGATCTGCCATTACAGGTTTCTCAAATGAGCTTGATGTAGAAGTTGAAGCTAAAGAAGGGGAAGCTGGCGAAGTTGCTTCTTGCAAGATCGATGGAGAAGCTAACTGTAAAGCGGCCAACAAAGAATCCGGAGAAGCTTATGTTGTGACTGATTGGGATTCGAGCTTGACAAGCCTCTGAATCGAATTCTGATGAAGACATTCCAAAGTGGGTTTGCCCTTTTGCTTCGGTGCTTTCTTTGATGATGCAATGGTTCAGAACTTGCAGCAAAGTAAGAGAAGGCTCAATAGATGTCCTACAACAACTTATTCTGAAAGAATAAAATGCGAATGCAATCAACGTCGTCGGTGTCCTCCTAGACTCTAAAGCTAAAGACGAGTTTGTCTCAAGATGTTCGGACGCTGCCAAAATCCTCGAAAATCTTTTCGATAGCGTATCCTTTGTTAGAATCGAACGACACAAAGGGATGTCAAAATAGTTTTAAGTCTTTGATCACTCTGTTTTCGAAGTTTCAACTTTGGACTCATAACAACTCAGTGTAGATGACGTGATACTGGAACCAAAGCGGTGTGAGCGGCACAACGCTGTTAGCCTAAACGGTGTACGTGCTTCACACAATAACCAAAGTGGTATGAATATCACAGCATTCTCTCTATTGTTCCTTATTTTCTATTTGAAACCTCAATCGGGTAGACAAAGGTTTAGAAAGTTTTTAATTTCCCAAAGCCACGCTGGTCTAAGGACTTTGAAAATTAATAATGTGCACCATCGAGATGCACAACTCTTCATTGGGCAATAACAGCGTCCTAATAAGCATAAGACAAATTCAAAAGAGAGACAACCTAAAAGCCGCCCTAAACATGCTCCCATGCAGAACAGTATGAATGCATAGTACATGCGATAGGGAAAGCAGTAACACGTAGACAGTATATGGGGCTTAGATGCTAATAGATCTTACCTTGTAGGTACATGTCCTAGTTTGGAGAGTGTTAGTGTTTTGTATATGCAAAGGCAGGTTTTGGCTTGTAATAGGTTCCTCGGACTAAAGACAAGATATACCTCCTGCTGCCCGCGTAACCGCAGAGCAACAGTTGAATGGTAGAATGACTTATCATTGTCGAAGGTTGTTGGGCATTCGGGGTCCCCGGGCTCCGGTAAACCATGCTAGATTGCCAAAACGCTCCAACGAGGCTATCACACATCGATGCAAATGAGAAATGCTAAGAAATTAATTGAAAGAAGAAGAATCTCAAAATGCCTTTTTAAATTTAGCTCACTTTATTCAATCTATCTTTAGAGACAAGTGAACAATCAAAAAAGTCCCAGATTGGATTGACCAGACACAAAGGTCCTGTTAAATCACCATTCCTTTCTTCGGTAGCGCGAAGTTCACCGATCAATATTGGTTTGATCATCCCCAGCAGAATCGCCACTGTGGGCAACGTGCCTTTAGAAATTCCGTTTTCTAAAGCAGGGCCCAGGATCGAGGGAGCGCTAGCGAAACGAGCGCTCAATTCAGAGTTGCCACTTGGGTTTTGAAGGTCCGACACCCAAAGAATCAAACTTGAAATGCTTTATATGCTATTTGATTTGAAAAAGTAAAAGCACCAGTCTGTCATAACCATATATGGGTTCGGGAGCCAGGTTATGAGAGGGAAAGGGTTTTAAGGCACCCCTCTCGCCCAATCCGGAGATCGGTTTCTACTTAGGCATTTTATGAAAACTTTGAGATTCTTCTTTTACAATTAACTTTTTAGCCAATTCGGGCAGGTGAACAGTTTAATAGGGATTAAAGCTGTAACAGTTTGCAGGATGTGATAATATAGCTTGTATGGATGAAATGATAAGCAATAAATTAGATAAAATTCAAGATGTTGCTGAAATAACCAAAATAGTGCATCAATGGGAAATTGACCCGAATAATGGCCAACTTGCACGCAATGATCTACGTGCATGCAAGCAGACTTGCATGCGCCAATGTCCCATCTATGCCCGTGGATTAATTTGTTTCAACAGACTTGATTTTTATCCAATCCTGGCTCTGGAAGGACCAGTGCTCACTCAGGACAAATCAAGTAGTTTATATGTACAAGGGAACTACATAATTACAAACAAAATGAGAATAATTGAAATATGACTCATAAACAGTGTGGGTAATAAAACAATGAGCAAAGGCCAAGCTACCCATGCAAGGCCAACCAATGGAAATAAGTTAAACTGCTCGCGCAGATCCAAGACAGGCGCGCGCCTATTTTGATTTGACTTCCAGTAATTGGTGTTGCATGCTTGGGCTTTGAGACATGTTCAGAAGCAACCCAGGGGTATTCCAACTAAACAGAAAGGCATGCTGAGCTAAAACTAACAACTCTAACACATAAAACTTCAAGCATGTTTTAACATGCATCAAAGGTGATCTAAATAATAATAAAACATAAAAGAACCAACACCCCTATCCCCACACGGGTCTATGCATGCAATCAAGAATTAGGGCGAGCGTACTGACAACCGGCGCACACAGGTGTGAAGGTCAACGTGGCTCTTGTAACCCTGCCAGCATTAGGACTAGGACTGGTATAGATTATCAGCCTTGGCCCTGCCAATCCCACTCAGGGGTTAAAACAGTAAGACTATAAGGTTATACCTTTGCTTGAGTGTTTTAAAATGGAATTGAACTTTGATATTTGATGGTTGAAAATGGGAGTAAAGGATGTTTGAGTAGTAGTGAGGAATGTGAAATTGGATGGAAAGAACTAGGGCTTGCGTGCTTTTTTATCTCTTTGAATTTTTGTAACCCCTTGAATGGAAGAGGAATGGGGGTATTTATAGGGGGGTTGGAAGGTGGTGAACAAGGTGGAATAACCAGCCAACAAAGCTGGTTGGTTTACTGGTGGCTAAGCCTCTCCCAGAAGGTGATGGTAGAGGTTGAGAGGGGAGGTGCCCAAGTCTGCCAAAACACTATTCAGGCGACGAAATCAGGGTTCTACAAGGTAATAGACCCCTGATGATCACAAAATCTGGCTGGCAAAAAGACGAAAGGGACAAGTGTTGACTAGCGCACGCGCATCCCACCAACCACCGCACTGGTCAATGTTTAAAGTCTGACCTTTGACCAACACCTGGCAAGTAAATCAGCGCGCGCGGGTCCCAGACCAATGCACTTGAGTTGAACCTCGACTACGGCTTATGGTTTGGGGGTTAAGGTTCAAAAGGGGTTCCAAACATTCCCAGTTCAAATCCTTTTCAAACTCAAGATTGTTTTTAATCCAATTCATCATCGGGGAAACAAGAAACTGAAAACGAAGTAAAATCAATTGGGAGACCCAGATTGGGGTGTCTACACAAGCTTGGCTCGAAGCCCCAGGTTATCAATACCAAAATAATGTTACAGTTTTACATTTGGCATTCTTCCAAATACTACTTTCAAAACAAATGCCAATTGTCACTTCTTGTATACCTTCGAAACCCATGATCAACAAGCACGCAATGCACACCATGCCAACTTCCTTGTTTGGTACCTGAAAATGATAGATTGAGCTACACTAGCCCAATAGAGAAATCTATGCTCAAGTTATATGAAAATGTGATGAAGTATGCACCAAACGTGAATGAGACTCAACATGCAAACATGAGATACAAGAGGGGTTACCGAAATAAACTGACAAATTTAGAATTTGCGGGATTTCGGACATCTTAGAGATAACCCTAACTATTCACGCATCAACTAGAAGCAGTATTTAATACTCATATCAATTTGATAAACTACAACAACTGTGCAACCATCTAATAACTTTTCGAATGAATGCCAAAATCAACTTCCTCGTTTCATACTTTTTACCGTAGAGTCTCATATCATAAAACTTTCCTTTTTGATTTCCAAAACAATTTTGAGAAAAACTCAAGACCATTATAGGTCAAGCTCCGTTGATTCGAGCTTGAATACTGGAATTCGTTGATTTGTGCCCAAATACCGGATCCGTTGATTCGCTCAAGAATACTAGAGGATTTCTTTGATAAAAATCCTCTTTTAAAAACTCAAATTTCTTTCATTAATAAAACCATGATAGACTCAACCATTCATTCCCTATTTCAATAGCCACAATCTCAAGCAATAATAGTCCAAACATCAACATAAACTTCTAAAGTCATTCATAATTCTCTTCATCATGCGAAACATTCAACTGGGTTACCACCCCTTACGTCACAGTGAGTTCTCTCCAGCTGGGTTTTTGCATTACCACACCTTGTGTTGCGGGCCCTCTAAAGTCTCCGCATTACCACACCTTGCATTGCAGGACCATCAATTTAAAATTATCAACTCAAACATACACACATGCATAATTAATTCGTATACAATAAGACACCATTTTCCAAGTTCACCTTCTTTCATTTATCATCATGCAATGCATTACAAATTCATAAACACGTCCCGTCGTACATTGATAGATACCTTAAGTTCATGTTATTCCTAAAAGTCTATCATGACATCCTTCGTCATGCACTAAACTCACAATGACTCCACGACATACCACCCGCTGGGTTCTAAACGAGGATCTTATAGAACGAGTGCCAAGGAATCTAGGGAGCTCAACAAGATGAGGCAGGAGAGTACGAGTCAGAATACTACTCATCAGATCATTAGACAAGCTTATATCTACTCATAACACTCACCACTTTACCCTTTAAAGCCCACGATACTCCTATCGAACTTACGGTACATTCCCTAACCAACGTCACTGATGGTATGCTCTATTGAGTGCCAAGAGACAAGATTGAACAACGAGTCATTAGGACATAAGCAATCATGCTCAAGAGTGACTTAAATATGTTCTAATTATATAGGGAATCATAACACGGAACGAAAACAACCTTAGGAATAGCCACAGACATCGGCAGACTGACACACTTCTGCTCAAATGATCATAACTTTCTATGTACTTAGAGTTTTAAGGTGATTCCTAATGAAAAGCTGACTTAAAGACCTTCGAATCAATATAAAGTTTGCATGAAACGGACATCAAACGAAGAAGTTATGGCCATTTGAAGTTGGGCTGGAACCCATAAAGCGAGCAGAACTTCCAAAGAGGAAAGGGATCAATCCCTCCTCTCATGGGGATTGATCCCCAAGGGCAAAAATCTAGATTTTGAATGAGGGATCGATCCCTAAGCTAGGGATCGATCCCTAGGTGATTTTGGGCAATTTCTGCAGATTTTTGATAGCTTTTCAAGGACACCAAGGTTCACGATTCATACTCGATTGAAGCACGAAATCAACTCAAAAACACATAAAGTGAGTAAAAAATCGCTACCTCGAAGTGTAAACACGAAGATCCAACCCAAACAAGTGAGCCCTAGCTTTCCAAACTCCAAATCTTCCATGAATATTTCTCTCCGGGCCCAAACCAATGAACCATGAGTTTGAAATCACATCTAGAGGGTGGAATGGAGGTTGATTGCCACGGGTTTTAAGCTTTGAGGTGAAATTCCAAGAGAGAAGGTGAGAGAGAGGAGAGAGAGTCGAGAGGGAGAGAGCAGAGAGGTAGACAGAGAGATAAGGGAGAATTTGTTCTCTTAAAACACACACACACACCCCTTATATACTAGCACATAAACTAATTGCACTCATATTCCCTCAATTAATAATCCTATCATTTAAGCCCCAAATCAAATAAACTCAATTTTTTTTTCTCATTTATTCGATATTCTAGCATTTATAAACTTCTAAACCTTTTTTGGGAAATACGGGTCTCTACACAGCACATCATTTTTTTAATGTCATGTTTGGTAATTAATGCTACCGTCGTTCTGCGTTGGAGGTATTGAGAATTTCACACACTAACAATCACTCTAATAATCAATTCAAATACACAGAACTGTTCAATTACAAATATAAAGAACTGTGAAATTAAAAATCAATTACAAATATATAGAACTGTGAAATTAAAAACATGTATAATCAGATTGATTTTGTTACTATACTTGGTAGCCTATTAAATACATATATAAACAATTTCACAAAGTCCTGCGAAGTTGTTTTGTTCTATTTTAAACAATTTTGCAGAGTCCTATGAAGTTGTTTTCTTCTATTTTGCACTTTTGTTCTATTTTATTCAGATATTAACAAATTCGCAGAGGCCATAAAGCATTTTTTAAATGTCGTGTTCGAGGATTTTCAGTTTTTAAAAATAAATACATAGAACTGTACAATTACAAAGACATGGCATTTTTTCTGTTTTTAAAATGCCGTGTTTGATTATGCATATTTTTGCTCATTTTTCACTTTCGGTTTCTTTACACTAAATACATAGAATTGTGCAATTAAAAATATGTATAATCAATGTGAGTTAAACACTAGATCAACTAATTGAAAGTTCATCTATTCACATAAAAACCACCCATGGGTAGGGTGGCAGTACAAAAGTTGTCCTTTTAAGGACTATTACAAAATAAAAACAAAAAAGGAAAGATCTCAAAAGAGATCAGAAAACAAAAGATCTCAAGAGAGATCTAAAAGAAAATTTCTACTAATTACTAGGATGGTGCAGTAACAAAGAAGAAGGCTTACTTAGGCCAACTCCTCCAACAATCAATTGCACCACTCATGGGGGGCTCAATAGCAGAAGGAGAAGGAGGATAATGGATGGTATCCTAGTTAGAAACCACAAGCTTCAATCCAGCCTCCATCTTCTCCAGATGGAGTGCCATCCCCTCTACCCGATCACTGATGCCAACGATCCTTCTCTTGTAGTCATTGTGGTCCTCGATCAGAGCTCATTTGAGTGTCTCGACAAGGGCATCAAATTCTTCTATTGTAAGTTAAGGAGGTTGAGGTTGATTTTCTGCCATAATGCAAAATAGGGTTTTTGAAAGCTTGGAGGCGAGATTAAAGTAGAAACCCTAACTTTTCAATTGTGTATTTATAAGCCAAAACGCTAGCTTATAACCTCCAACCTTGGCTACTTCCTAAACCAAAGTTAAAAGGATGATCAACGGGGTTAATTCGTACTCATTAACTGTCTTGAAAATTGAAGAGACGACAATTAAAGCATTCTGTTCAATGATAAACGTTGGTTTAGTTTTCAAGTTGTAAAGTAATCATGAAGGGTGATCAACGTTGCATGGAATGGCGCCCCTGACGTCATGTATGCTTCAAAAAGCAAAACACATACCAGAGCCCTGTGAAGTTGTTTTCTTCTATTTTCATTCGTAGAGCCCTGTGAAGTTGTTTTCTTCTATTTTCATTCGTAGAGCCCTATGAATTTATTTGTTTCCAAATAGAGCCAGCAGAGCACTTTTTTAATGTCATATTTGGTGATTAATGCTACCGTCGTTCTGCGTTGGAGGTATTGAGAATATCGCAGACTAACAACTACCCCAATAATCAATTCAAATACATAGAACTATTCATTTACAAATATAGAGAACTGTGAAATTAAAAATAAAAGCCAACTAGATCATTCGAATCTATCTAAATATGGAGGGACATAGTTCATAGGGGAATGAGTAGTCATTTTCCAAACGCCAAAAGAGGTTCTTCCAGGTAAGACAAAAGGGGTTCTTCTAGGGAAGATATAAGTACGCCTCGAACTTTCTGTCCCTTCATAGCAACCTTTCCACAAAGATTCCCAAATGGTGCCTTCCCAAACCGTCCAACTTCTGCGTCATTAGGGGAATAAAAAGGAGTCATCCCTACAGTCCTCCTCCAGTCATCTCTTACTCTACTCCTCTCTTCCTCTAGTCCTCTCTCCCTCTAGTCCTCAATTCGTATCCTTTTCTCCCTCTACTCCTCTCTCCTTCAGAAATCAATGGAACACAAAACAGGTATGGGTCTCCTTTTTTACTTTCATTTGCTATTTCATATTCGTATACAAATTTTGCACAAGTTCATATATGATATATACAAGCCCTAACATGTTGTTCTTTATTTTTTCCTATTTGATAATGTGAATAATGAAAAATTTTCTTTATTTCTGTCATTCAATAATTTCGCAGAGCCCTGTAAAATTAAAAATCAATTATAGAACTGTGAAATTAAAAATATGTATAATCAGATTGCCCACATATAAAAAATTTCGCAGAGTCCTGTGAAGTTGTTTTCTTCTATTTTCATTTGTAGAGCCCTGTGAATTTTTTTTTCAGATAGAGCCAGCAGAGCTTTTTTTAATGTCATGTTTGGTGATTAATATTTTTAATGTCATTCTTTTAAGATACAAAAGGCTACATTTTTTAGTCCAAGTCGGACTTAGGTATGAGTGACTCGGAGATCAATGACTACAAATAGAAGCCATACGAGGAATTCAAGAAAGGGAAGTACAGGGTGAAAAATCGAGACGGAACACTAAGGTGTCTGTTTTGTCCAGGAATGAAAAAAAAACAATACAAGTATAGGGATATTCTGCAACATGCTTCGGGAGTTGGTACTGGTGCCGCCTGGAAGAAGGCAGCAAAGGCACAACATTAGGTTTTGGTAATGTATTTGACCTCTGAACTAGCAAACGAGGCATATGCGTAAGATATGACCCAGGTTGAAGAAGTACTTTTTGTGTTTGGTTCTTGTAGTTAGTATTTAGTACTTAGTACAAAGGTTGGTATGTTTGGCTTTGTTTGTTTGTAGGTATCCTTTGACGGTTCATCAGTTTACCGTGTATTTTTGTACACAAGTCGTGGAAGATGAACTACTACTTTTGTGTTTGGTTTTAATGTGGATGTATGAACTAGTACTTTTGTGCTTGGGGCTAGTGGTGGTTATTTTGGGCTGGATTTATGGTACGACTATGTGGTAGTGGTTGTAATGTTCGGACTTGGTATGACATACGATCGATTCACCTACCGATTGTGGCGTTGATTGTATGACACTTTTTAAGGCAACATAGGTCTATGCCTATGTCTTTTCTTGTTAACATTGGCCAACTCCTCATGTAAAATCCTTCCACCACCTCACCAGATTTGCAAATTGTGCGCTTATGTCTTCAATTTTGCCGCAAGGGAATGCTTTACAATGGCATTGACAGAAACGAATGAAGACAAACATTAACTGGAGTAACATTGTTATTTGGTATGAAAAATCATTGCATTCTACATTTCAATTAAGTGTTGTCTACATAATGTTTTATTGAACCAATTGGAAATCTATGAAATTATCCAATTAAGTGTTATTTTCATTGGCTATTGTATAAAAGGTGTTTGAGATGTTTGGAAATAGGATTATTGTAGCATAATACAGTGAGGTATCTCTGCCAACAAGTAAAACAAATATAGGTAATCCCAAATTGGCCAATTTCGCCAAGCCAAGTAGTAATACAAATGGAGGCAATCTGAATTCAACAATTTCGCAAAGCCCAGTGAAATTAAAAATCAATTACAGAACTGTGAAATTAAAAATATGTATAATCAGTTTGCCCATATATAAATAATTTCGAAGAGTCCTATGAAGTTGTTTTCTTCTATTTTCATTCTGTAACGCCCCCAATTTTGGGTACGTTAAAAAGACAATTTCATTGAAACCTCAAAATAGAGTCTGGCTCATTATTACATCATAATACTCACAAGAGTACTTTTATTACACAAGGGTGGGTAACTAAGGTTCCTAACTACAGCTCTGCCTGCTCCTCCATCCTAGCCAGCTCCTTAGCTCCAAAAGCCTCCAAGGTGTATTGTTCATCTTGATCATCTACAAGGTCTGACACATTATACCGGCGTCGCCACCAGTATAATATGTCAGGGTCACCAAAAGATAACACCGTGAGCTACAAAAGGTCAATAGAGTAACCCATACCCACTAACCCTTAACTTACAAGCAGTAGATTGTAATACTAACGATTTCCATAAAATACATGCATATTTAACAAAACAGTTCACAATGACACATTCACATTCGCTAATCAACTATCGTTTGTGTCTACGGTTTTTTGAGTTTCTCCTATGTGACTCGTCGTGGACCGTGTCTCCATTTATCACTTACCAAATCAATATTTTAAAAATCATTTTCAACACACCCAACCTCGGTTCTACCGTTCCGGGTTCCCGAGTATCCTCACAATGGTTCCGCCGACCCGGGTTCCCATTGGCACACAATTGCATTGGCTCCTTTCCGCGAATAACCAAGCCATTCCTCACCATGGTTTTGCTGCTCCGGGTTCCCATGGGAACGCACACAACCTCACAATGGGTCCGTTGATCCGGAATCCCATTGGAACACACACAACCTCACAATGGTTCCGCTTTTCCGGATCTCCATTGGAACACACACAACCTCACAATGGTTCCACACACACAACCTCACAATGGTTCCGCTTTTCTGAATCTCCATTGGAACACACACAACCTCACAATGGTTCCACTTTTTTCGGATTCCCATTGGAACACACATACACATTTCCACAATGGGCAAGTCCGGCCACATTGGGGTTTCAAAACTTTTTCTCCTTTTCAAAACACGCCTTGTCATTAACACACCCTAGGCGTCATGTTTCTACTTTCTTGTTTTTCGTGTCTCGTTCTCATGCATAGACTCCGCGGTAGGACTTTTTACATATGACATCATTCATTGAAATCTTTAAACTAACAATATCATCCAACTCAATATTATACCACTAGTAATGCAAGCAATTCATGTATGCATGCTCATAACCATCCTAAAGATCAAAATACGAATACTTCTAAATAAGCGATAAGTTTCTATCTTTCGAAAACCGTTCTTTTTTCCTTTATGGGAAATTCAAAACAACATATGTTTATTGAAGCAAAAGTCAATTATTCAACATGTTCATACCACCATTAGCAAAACGAGTTTGTTAACCATCATGCATTCTAAACATAATAAATGATAGATAACCTTATCTTCTTTAAAAATACTTCAAGTTATACTTTGAACTAAAAAGTAGGGACATCCTATTTCTCAACATATGGTTCTACACTATACTTGGGTTTAATGGACGAGGGACTCTACATATACTTAGAGATAGTGTATATGGGACTCTACATATACTTAGAGATAGTGTATATGGGACTCTACCTTACTTCTTGGAGGTAGGGCGGCTACGGAAAGTACATCGGTGATCGAGCGGAGTAACTTCCTACGGAATGCTTATGGAAGCTTCGAAAGAGAAAGGTTTCTCTTGAAACTAGATCTTGACTACTACTACTACTACTACTTTTGGATCGAGAGGGTGGTCGGGTGGCGGTTTAGTGGCGGCTTAGGACGAGTTTCTTGAAGAACACAAGAAGAATTTCAAGAACAAGAAGAACTAAGCAAGAACAAAGGAAGAATACAAGTTTTTCTAGAGAGAGAAGTCGTAGGTGAAGGTGTGAGTTGAATGCTTGGACAAGGGTCCTATTTATAGCCAAATTTCTCCCTCTCTCTCTCTCTCTCTCTCTCTCTCTCTCTCTCTCTATATATCTTGGATTTTCTCTTTTTTTATTCAACTTGTCATGCCTCATTTGAAAGATCAATACCTAGTTCTAGGCTTGCATGGCTAGATTTTGGTACTTTGGATTTGATCTTGGAAGATTTGGTGGAGGAAATGAGGGGTTGTACAAGATTTGGTCTTTAAATAAACATAGAAGGACAATGAGAGGATAGATTTTGGCTAGGAAGAAGATACACCCAAGGATTTGAAAAGATGTAAGAAGATCATGGTGATCAAAGCATGGTACAACCCAATCTTTCTTTCTTTCTCTCTCTTTCTCTCTCCCTCTCTCTCAGCATCTCTCTCTCTCTCTCCCTCTTTCTCTCTCCTAGTACACTATATATATATATGCATATATAATATTGTAGAAGTACAAAGGTACTAGATTTTCAAATAAATAAACCCATGAAAGAATTCCAATTAGGCACATGTAGTATTAAACTAATAGATTATGTACTTTTGGAAATCTATATCTATATATAATATTGTATATATGTACACATGCCTATATTTACATAGGTACCAAGAATATATGGCTTAAGATTTCCCCATTAGAATATAATATAGGTACTAGTACCAATTCATTAAAAGAAAGTACTAAAAATCTGGGGTTTAGATTTACCCAATATTTTAATGCACAAAATCTAATGGGAAATCCAAAACTTGATTATTTAATAAAAACCTTGTACCTTGATGGAAGATTGGTTTTATTACCCAATGGATAATAATTTCCCTTGCGGTTAATGACCAATGGGTAATGGGAAAAATGATATCAAATAATAAAGAATGCATATTTGTCCTTTGCACATGGAAAAATACACCAATATAATACTATATTTTTGTACTAATCAAATTATTCTAATGAAAGGCCTATTGTCCAATGGACAAAGATTACCCTAATATTATCGACCAATGGGTAAAGGTTAAAGGTCCAAAGGGTTCCACTAGGGTTTGAAAGATTCAAGAAGGTTCAAAAAGGCTCATCTAAGGTTAGGAGAAAGTAACTAGATGAATTGGTAGTTAGGTCCTTCTAACAATTGGTTAGAATCTAACTATATTTGTCAAGTAGAATCTCCAGCCAAGAAACATAATTTTAAAAGGCTAAAATTCTAATTATGACGGATTTTTAGGAATTAAAAGGGGTTCCAAAAGCAATCCAAGTAATTAAAATAAAAATTTAAATTTTTAACGAAATTTTTACTTACTAAAAATATGGGTTGTTACACATTCGCAGAGCCCTGTGAAATTTTTTTTTCAGATATTAAAAAATTCCCAGAGTAGATTAATGCTACTGCGTCCTACGTTGGAGGTATTGAGAATTTCGCAGACTAACAATTACCCCAATAATCAATTCAAATACATAGAACTGTTCAATTACCAATATAGAGAACTGTGAAATTAAAAATCAATTACAAATATATAGAACTGTGAAATTAAAAACATGTATAATCAGATTAATTTTGTTACTTGGTAGCCTATTAAATACCATATATAAACAATTTGGCAGAGTCTTGGGAAGTTGTTTTGTTCTATTTTGCACTTTCGTTATATTTTATTTAGATATTAACAAATTCGCAGAGCCATCAAAGCATTTTTTAAATGTTGTGTTTGGGGATTTTTCTATTTTTAAAACTAAATACATAGAATTGTATAATCAAATTGATTTAGTTACTTCTTAGTCTATTCAATCCCACATGAACAATTTCGCAGAGCACTGTGAACATTTCGGCAGAGTGCTATGAAGTTGAGCCATGTCAACAATTATATAAATATATGAATAGAGGCAAAAGTAAAGCACAAATCTAAACCATTATAAGAACCAAGTACCAGGAACTAGGAACCCATTAGAAATCTAAATCATTTCAAGTTAAGATTAACATTCAACCATTCAAAAACATGGAGATCTTTTCACTTATAGACATGCAGATCCAATGATCGTCAAAACAAAAAAATGAAAGGGTTCTAGATTACCCAAAAAAACCCTAATCAGTCATACCCTTTGAAAAAACCCTAACCATCATGTTCTTCTCCCTGTTCCTCTTCCTCGTTTTCCTCAACTACAACAACTCATGAGATTGCAATGAGTCATCTTCATCTGTAATGAACGCCTCCAATATTTCTGTCCTGATTTTGTTGCACTTGTTATCAGATATTGTATCTTGAAGTTCTTCATTTAAAACAAAATGCTTGATTATCCTGCATACAATTATCCCACAATTAGATCTGCATATGTTTTATAAATGTCAACAATTATATAAATATATGAATAGAGGCAAAAGTAAAGCAAATCTAAACCATTACAAGAACCAAGTACCAGGAACTAGGAACCCATTAGAAATCTAAACCATTTCAAGTTAAGATTAACATTCAACCATTCAAAAACATGGAGATCTTTGCAGTTATAGACATGCAGATCCAATGATCATCAAAACAACAAAATGAAAGGGTTCTAGATTACCCAAAAAAACCCTAACCAATCATACCCTTTGAAAAAACCCTAACCATCATGTTCTTCTCCCTGTTCCTCTTCCTCGTTTTCCTCAACTATAACAACTCATAAGATTGCCATGAGTCATCTTCATCTGTAATGAACGCCTCCAATATTTCTGCCCTGATTTTGTTGCACTGGTTATCAGATATTGTATCTTGAAGTTCTTCATTTAAAACAAAATGCTTGATTATCTTGCATACAATTATCCCACAATTAGATCTGCATATGTTTTATAAATGTCAACAATTATATAAATATATGAATAGAGGCAAAAGTAAAGCACAAATCTAAACCATTACAAGAACCAAGTACCAGGAACTAGGAACCCATTAGAAATCTAAACCATTTCAAGTTAAGATTAACATTCAACCATTCAAAAACATGGAGATCTTTGCAGTTATAGACATGCAGATCCAATGATCATCAAAACAACAAAATGAAAGGGTTCTAGATTACCCAAAAAAACCCTAATCAGTCATACCCTTTGAAAAAACCCTAACCATCATGTTCTTCTCCCTGTTCCTTTTCCTCAACTACAACAACTCATGAGATTGCCATGAGTCATCTTCATCTGTAATGAACGCTTCCAATATTTCTGCCCTGATTTTGTTGCACTTGTTATCAGATATTGTATCTTGAAGTTCTTCATTTAAAACGAAATGCTTGATTCTCTAGCATACAATTATCCCACAATTAGATCTGCATATGTTTTATAAATGTCAGATCTCATATTGTTTTAGGTAACATCAAACAAAATTGATTTGTAGATGCTTACCCTGGAGGTTGTTGAACCTGCTGCAGTTCGTATTTTGGACTCAGTGGGTTTACGCTCGCACTTTTTTTTAAGGTATCCAATCACACACTTTTGTTGTTTTATAGAAACAAAAGAAATTCTTAGTTCGTTTGTTGTGAAGTGAATATTTTTATAGAAGAGCAGAAACTAAATAGTTTCCTTACAATATTTGTTGCTACCTTGCATCTATATGACATTTGATTTCGCTTTTCTTGTATTGAGTCATATAAAAACCAAATTCCCTTTGAGATATTCAGGATAAGCAATGTCCAGTGGTCATCTTCGTGTATCGGAAAAATAACAAAATCAAATTGCAGCACATTGTTCAAATTCTCATCATACAACTTCTTCCTTATTATTTCATCGGCTTTTGCTTCCAAATACTATTTTTGCCATACCATCAAGTAGTTTTAGCCACACAAAAAGAGTTACTAATAAACCTAATAAGAAAGGTTGAAAAAAGAGAGAGGATGCCTTACCAACCAACAAGTGGGCAGTATCATACATCTTGTTGTTGGATACTTTCCTAGCAGGATCTCAGCATAGGCATCTATCGTCTACGAGATTCCATGAATTATGTGACTAACTACAAAACACCACAACACTTTTTGTGTAAAAAGATTAAATTACTTACATTGTTTCCAATTGCTTCTGGTTCCAGAATGTGAGTAACTTCGTCAGCATAAATGGATGTTTCATAATGGTTACCTGCCAAATAAGCTGTCACTGCAAAAAGTAAGATAAATTAATATAGAAACCATTTAATATGAAATCAAAACGTTTTTCATGTTATAGTAATGAATTTACGTTGCAGCAGCTGATTTCCAAAATGAAGTCAATTTTTTCTTCGAGTCTTTTGAAAGATAGCTGAATACTGGACCGCTCTTTGAAAGTTTTCTCTTCATGGACAGTTGAGCTTGTCCAGGATCTTTAGCACCCTTGATCACATCAGTATTTCCTTTCCCTTTCTTTGACTCCACTTGCTTCAAAATTTCTTTATTTTCTTCGACTGGATTCTTCTTCATCCCAAAAATTTGTGTCAATTGATGTATTTGCCTTTCACTTTCAATATCAAAATTTTGTGTCAATTGGTTCTGAGTACGGCATTTCTGGGGAAGGGGTGGTCTCATATCTGTGCTTGGCTCCCAGGATCGAGACACTGTTTCTTTTTGTTTCCTTTTCTGAATGGTTGCCCTCACTTATTGGGTTATTTCATGCATTTGAGCATCAGTCATAGAATCCAAAATTGTGGATGCAGATTGCTTTTGCTGCTTCTCCTTCCTTTGCTGTGTTAGTTGATGAACAACATGCTTAGCTTCAATCTCGTTCTTTTCATTTGTCAACAGCTATTTCTGCATCCTTTTCCCTAGTCATTTTACTTTTTTCATGTTCAACTTTTTTCCTACCTTGACGCTCTTCATTTAGCTCTAACCTCAACAGCAGCATCTGTTTTTCCAATTCACTGTTTTTTTCCTCAAGTCCTACAATTTGGGCTTCATGAATAAGATTCTCCTCTTTGAGTTTAGCACACTTATCCTGCAGTTTTATTATTCCTTCTTCCAATTCATCAAAAACCCTTTTTACTTCACTTTCCCTTTCACCTAATTCATCATCATTTTGGACTGCAGTCTGATCTCTCATTTGAAAAGCTTGATTTGAAAACTGCGTCTCAGCAACGACTATTGAAGCTGATTGATTTATTGATTTCAATTGTTCATCAACGGCTTCTACAGTATGGAACATCTCATTGATTTCACTATCATCGCTCCTTGGTATTTCTATTTCTTCTTCAAATTATGAAGGTTCTCCTTCTTCTTCAACTAGTTGTTCTGGTTCATGAAGAGATTCAATTCGTTCTTCTTGTCCAATTTGTGTAACTCCTCCTTCTACAAGTTTTTCAACTGAATCTCTTTCTATTGAATCTTCTTCATCTTGTTCTTCTTCTTGTTCAATTCCTGCAACTCCTCCTTCTGCAATTTTTTCAAGTGTTGATGCATCTCCTTCTTCCTCTTCCTCTTCCTCTTCCTATCCTTCTTGTTTTAATTCATTTTGTTGACCTATTTCTTCTTCTTCATCAATGTGTATTACTTCTTCTTCTCCTTCTTCTTCTTCTTCTGCTTCTTCATCTTCTTTTTCTTCAATGTGTACTTTATAAATCAAATCTTCCTTTGTTGTTGTTGGAAGTTCATCTTCATTGACCTGGTTATGTCAGTAATGTTAGAAGTGTTAAAATCAAATCACTAAGGATTTGTAAAACAAATTCACCTTTATACAAAATATATACAAATCTGTAGAATTGGTTTTGCCAGAGTATAAAAAACAGTAGAATTCCTAATTTCGCAAACCCCATGGGAAGTTGTTTTAAACAAAAGACCAGTAATATAACTCAAGAAAGCGAGCAAACTACTACGCTAATGATTCCAGTATTTTTTGTACTTGCTCATCCGCAATATTTCTGATCGGAAAATCTTTCAAATGCAATCTTGATATGTCCCACTTCAATAATCTTGGTACTGCAGCCTTAGCTTTTGGTTGCATTATTTTTGTGTGTTCACAAAACCAATACTGAAAACAAAAAATTAAATATTATATTTGATACACAAACATAAAATTGTTTCTATGTAAAAAATAAAACATTATTTTTCACTTACCAACAACAAAATGGCACATTCTTGTACTTTCCATGGGTCAGAGATATTTTTCTCTATTGATCTGATCAACATGTCCTTTATCGCTCTACACCAATCATACTTCTTCATTTTATTCCAGTCGCCATGTTCTTAACATACACCCATGATAGTGTGTTTGCACTACTTGTGAAAAATAGAGTTGCACATAAAAATAGGCACACAAGTCGAGCTGTCACACCCTAAAAATAAGAAGTGATTGGCCATGAACCATGAGGCTAACCCATGGAACACGCAGTCTAAATAAATTAAAGTAACCGAAATTCAAATGATCGCTTTTCATTATTAATCAAATCCAAAGCCAAATACGTCTCATCATAAACATGGGGTACAACCATCCCATGAACCAAACAATATCCAGTGATCCAACAATAATAAAAAGAATTTGTTATCTGACAATTATTTCAAATGTGGAAGCGATTTTTAAAATAAAAAATGCGGAAGCGATTTTTAAAATAAAACTAGAATGAGACACCCTAAGGAGGTCAACAAATGAAATCCTCGAGATGCCGCCAGAGTCCTTGCCTAACTCCCCAACTTGCCTGAAAGAGAAGTTGGAATAAATCCGTCAACTGACGAGCTCAGTGAATAGCAAGTATGTATATTAAATAAAGTTGAAAGCGGGGATGAAAATAATTTTTCATTAAACATAATTTGGCTTACGAGGTATCCAACAGAATAATAAATTAATGAATAAAGCATTTAACCAATAAATATTCTTGGTGGTGATCACAACATTAACTTCATCAACAATGGGGGACCACAATCAAACAGTACCATGGCCAAAATAAATCTCATCAAAATTAGATCAAATATCAAACTTAGAGTCACCAGGGTTGGTAGCCCGTGGCACTTTTTCTTAAGACTATCCGATGAAAAAAAGCCGTTGAGCATTAGGGTCACCGGCCTAACACAGTCTTTTCCCCAATGGCCAGGGTCACCAACACGAAGAGGAATAATTTCCCTGAACTTCCAAAATAAATAATTGTTCCCATTAATATCCACCAAGATCTCACCACCAAGAAACAATAACAATTGATTTCACCAAAAGTTATCACATGCCAATTTATAGAACAACTTATAAACAGTTTTGAGTCTCCGAATAACATTATAAATTTCTTAAGGAAATACTTTTAAGGGACGCAGGGAACTATTGAAAATACGTAACATACTTAACTACTCACCTGGGTCCAAACGTAATGCAACTAACCTGAATAAAAGAATTATATACGATCACCAAAAATCCCAAATATAATACTACCTAAACAAATAGAAAATTATAGTTTACTAAGTAATCCTAGTGCTAAAGTCAATTAAGACCACCAAAACACCCAACTCTATAACTTTCATGTAGAGTAAACTCCTTGATTCCCACGTGGACACTATGGCACACCTCTTGCTCCTTAAAGAGTTCACCTAAAACATATTACACCACCTGCACCGCCACACACCACTTCGCCCTAAACACAGCACGCCACAGACCGCCACGCACAAATCTCGACAACTAGTCTCGCACCCACATCACACACAACATCTCCACTACTCCATAAAATCTCCTAGTAACTCCTTTGTTCGATATCTTTACTCTTATCCATGTACAACAAAGAACGGAAAAAGGGACAAGAATAAAGGAAACAAGTGCAACTTACCCGATCAAGAACCAGTCGAACTCAAACGTCTCTGTGGCTTTTGCCTTTCCCACACAAAGTTCTCTCAAACTTCTTATCTTAGACATTCTCTCCAAATAAAAATCCTATACCGTGAACATATATATCTCTTAACTTTCTAAAACTACCCACTACTCCCTATATTATAGCTAATTAGTTAATTAGAATAAGATAGAACGTAACACTATTTATAAAATTACCATTCGGTTTCACTATTTTACCCAACATCAATCTCATACCCCAAATATTACAATCGTGTCAGCAATATTCACAGTGCGCACAAAATAATTAGTTGGGACCCAATCATAACGCCAATAAATAACAGCAATATAAATAATTAAAATAAACGAAAATGCTATGCCGTAACATTAGTTAATTAGAATAAGATAGAACGTAACACAATTTATAAAATTACCATTCGGTTTCACTATTTTACCCAACATCAATCTCATACCCCAAATATTACAATCGTCACTACAAGAAAATACACATTCGGCGACCAAATTCCCCGACCAAAGTAAATTTGGTGGCCTGAAGGTCACAAATTGCCGACTAAAATAGTTTTGTCGGGGGATGGTTACCTTTCACCGACCAAAATATATTTTGTCGCCATTTAGTCAGGGAATGTTTGCGCGATTTTTTCCACCGGGTGCCAGAAGGCGGGAATACATTTCGCAACCAAAAATTTTGTCGTTGAAGCATATGTTTCACCAACTAATTAATTTTAGTTGGCGTTAGATTTGATATTTCCGCCAAAAAAATTACCAAGAAAATACTTGGCGGGGGCTTTAAAATAATTCATTCATGAAAAAAATTGATTGTAGGAAATATTTATCCAAAACTGTGTAGTTTTGGTAAGGTAAGTTTCTGGGGTAGGGTGGGTTAGGGTAATATATATGTCACGCCCTCGATTTTCAACATAAAAAATAAACTCTTCTAATAAATAAAGTCCTCACTGTAATATAAATAATACCCCAAAAGACCTTTCTGTTCACTGTTCTCAAATAAAATTCAAATATTACATTTCCAACTCGAAGGCCCCAAGTCATCAAAATACCAGTATCCTACGGAACTATTATTACAATTTACAAATAATGTCTTTCCAAAAAATGCTCTTTCAGATATTGTGCTATGAAATCTTTATTGAATACCTTTTAAAGGTTTGGTCACAAATGCACAACAAGCACCCATGCCAATATCCTTGAATCATACCTGAAAATGTTAAGGTAGGGTGAGCTCACTAGCTCGTAGAGAAATCTTGAAATAAAATACATGAAAACATGTTATGTTCAATTACCGAACAAGAGGCTCAATGAGGAAGGATAGTAATCCAAGAAACAGTTCAAAGTCGAATGACAAGCCAAACATTGGACTAACAACTTTATCTCTCTTTTCATTTCTCAAGCAACACAGGTCATAAGTCTAGCTCAACCAATCAACAATGCGTGGCATGTGATGCAAAGCAATGAACCAGGCAATGTTGGGCCCCGTAACCCTCACCAAGGTCCCACCAAGAAGATGAACCGGGCTCCGTCCATATTGACGTGAATTCCGGGCGGTGTTGGGCCCCGTAACCCTCGCCAAGGTCCCACCAAGAAGGTGAACCGGGCTCTGTCCATATTGACGTGAATTCCGGGCGGTGTTGGGCCCCGTTACCCTCGCCAAGGTCCCACCAAGAAGGTGAACCGGGCTCCGTCCATATTGACGTGAATTCCGGGCGGTGTTGGGCCCCGTAACCCTCGTCGACATCCGAAGTTGGATACGACTCCATCCATTGTCCATATGCTATGACATGTCACACTACGATACATACAAAGTTCGATGTCACACATAGCCATAACACTCAAATCATAGGTCCATAAACATCCTTCATTATGCATAATCCATCCATAATCAATCTTACACCCATTATCGAGTTAAAATGATTATACAACATCATTAAAAATTGCATACTCAATATTTTTCAATGATTCCAACGCCAAATCATCACCAACCTACTAATCTTTAAAACCCACAAGGACCCATAACCAATAGCGTCATTTAACCATAACAAACAATAATAATAAAAAACGCAGCCCGATACGCTGCCCAGATTTTCAGATTTTCGTTCAATCTTCTAAAAATTACTATAAATCGAGTTCTTAATATTTTTGAGTGATTCCAGTCCCAATAGTTGTGCAATTGAACAAAGCTTAAAAGTCACAAAGGAACCCTTGTCAAATCTGCACTCCAAGGGTGGTTAAACAGGGGTTTTCCCAGGCTACACGAATCTGTCACGCAGCATGACAGATTGACACACCTTCACTCAAACGAACATAACTTTCTGTGTCCTAAGAGTTTTAAGATGATTCTAGTGGAAAATGAAAGCTGACTTCAAGACCTTCGAACCGATATAAAGTTTGTATAAAACCAGATATTGGACGAGGAAGTTATGGCTGTTCGAAGTAGGCTGAAACCCAGAAAACGAGACAGATTGCAGACCAGAATTCTAAAAATCACCATATATTCAATTCTCAACGGTTTCGGGTGATTCCAACGGCATTAGAACGGGCTCTAAGTCTACTCTATTTTATACGAAGGAACCAAAATTCAAATCTGAACTTATGAAGGCGTAAAACCCCAAAAACACAGGCCCTGTTCTGCTGATTTTCGGAAATGGAAGGAACAAGCTTAAACAACGAAGCAAGATACAATATAGGTACATAAACACCGTATAAACGCATAACAAGAGTAAGAAATCCCTACCTCATGGGTTTTGAGCAAAACCCAACCCTTTGACCAAGTCAACCGAGCTCCCACGAGATCCGATCGTAATTTTTCTTGGATGGATAGAAAGCCCGCACTCTGTATAAAAACTTTAATTCTTGGACTTTGTTCGGAATCACGCCCTAAGTAGATGAAATTGAGGAGAGAAGTGGAGGGAGAGTTTTGGAGGGGGAGAGCCGAGAGAATAGAGAGAAAGGAAGAAAAAAGAAAAATGGAAAAGGGAAAGGGCGCTGCTATTCGCAGCCCTCTATTTACTCCCGTAGCCCGTTAAAAATTTTCAATTATACTCTACAGTTAGTTATCAAAATTGAGATATATTTTCAGCATCCAATTACTGAAACATAATATTTTTTTCAACAGATATTTACCGAAAAAGCATGTTCGGCTGTTGTTTACCGAAAGTTGAACATATTTTCGATATGTAGTTACCGAAATATAATCTTGTTTTCAACAGCAATTTACCGAAATGTTATTTATGATTTTCAACAACCATTTACCGAAATGCAGTGGGCTACAGGAGAAAATAATGGGCTGCGAATAACGGCGCCCAAGGGAAAAATGGTTTCTTTTCCCTGTACGTCCATATATATGTATATACATATACTTATCACACTTGCACCCCTGCACTTGCAATAATATCACATCAACCCCCTAATCATATAACCACGACACTATTCTTATTTCCACAATTTACGCCTTTACTCAATAATTACAATATTCCTTAAAAAAAAAAATACGGACCAAAAATTTGGGTCTCTACAATATACGTATCTCAATTGCTGGGTTCACTTTACCACTACCGCTACTGATCGACGTCCCCCTGGTGAAAGCGTACGTATACTTCTCTCTCTCTCTCTCTCTCTCTCTCTCTCTCTCTCTCTCTCCGACTCCAACTCTCTCCGACTTGAAATTTCTGTGCAGGTGCATGTGCGATTTTGGAGAAGTGACCATGACTATAGCATAGCGTACGTCTCTCTCTCTCTCTCTCTCTCTCTCTCTCTCTCTCTCGTTGCAATTCCTATGCATGTGGACAAATTTGTGAAATCTGGGCTGCTCAATGTGTTTGGAAACATTACAAACAGCAATAGGGCTCAATCTGCTGGCGTAGAATGTAAAACTTGTTTGGTTCTTAATTTTTGTCAAATTTTTACTAAAAGATGGAAGACAGGGGTAGGGTTTTGGTTTTTCTGTATTTTTTCTACTAAAAGGTGGAAGAAAGGTGGAAGAAAGGGGTAGGGTTTTGGTTTTTCCACATTAATTTTAACAAAAAAGGTGGAAGAAAGGGGTAGGGTTGTGGGTTTTCCATATTTTTTTACTAAAAGGTAGAAAAAAGAGGCAAAGTTTTGTTTTTTCATATTATTTTAACTAACAGGTGGAAGAAAGGGGTAGGGTTTTGGTTAATCCCAAAAAGTTAGGATGTTTTGACCTCAGAAGGGGTCGTATTATTTTATGGGTTTTTCTTAATTCTAACATTACCGGTTTTTTTAGGTTCTGGTACCAAATTTTAAACCTAATTTAGAGTTACAATAATGTTGTATTTACAATGGTAAACCTTGTCTGCTTCCCAAATTATGATTTCTTTGTAAGAATTTGAGGACTGTTAGACATACTCCCACTGTTCCTGTGATTCAATCTCACCCAATGACAAAGCCATCTCAACAAAGACTTCTTGCAGAAATTAGCGAGTGTACGCTGGAGTAGTCGTATAGGATAGTTTCCTCTGTAACAGATTCAGTTAGTGTAATCATGATGTATTAGTGAGAAGAATAAAGTTAGTTAGGTTGCTAAGTAAAGAGAGGCTTTGTATATGAGAGATCTTTCATCTCCTGTAATTGGAGTGGAATGAGAATACAATAGATCAATATTCATTGGATCACAACCCTCGACTCTGCTAGCTCCTCAAAGAAAGGTGCCTTTTTTTTTTTTACCTTCTTGCACATTTTGAGTTTCATGAAACTTCAAATTCTAATAGCTAGTCCGAATGGGTACTTGAAAAGGAAAATGGTGACCACCCAGCATCCGTCAATGGATGTTAAAGTGATTTTGACAATATTCCATAATCACAAGGAGATGTGCTAGAGACACGCACAAAACTAGTCGTTCTTGGTATTTTGGGGGCTCGAAATGAACTTCTAGATTGAGGCCTTTTAGCATTTTTTTGAGCAAATAAAATAACAGTACTGTATTTGAAAAGTAAAAAATATGTGATATAGTAGATTTAGGTGCCGGCTGCCGGTAAATTTGGTATTTACACCATAGTAAAGTTGTAGTTACAAACCACTTGAGCAGTATCATATATTTCAAAAGTTCCAACATAGACTTGTATTTACGTTCTTTTATTTTCTTTAAGGACTGTAATGCACAAAGCTTGACTATATACAAACTCCGGACTCCGGAGACTTACAATAGAGCATCTTCCACATCACCAAAACCATGTGACAGAATCTGTATGGACTGGGGATAAGGAAGATACGAGCGACAACCCTACCACCTAATGGGTGTTCCATTGCACTATTTAGGGCATGGAGTGTTCAGTGTGTCGCAAGGCCAAACCAAGATGTAGTTTCCTTAACAAGCTCCTTGGTCTCAAACTTGAGGTATCCGATCTCTACCAGCCTCTCCTGCCCTGGTTACAAGGCCAACTGAAAAAAGTATGAAACACATTCATAAGCAATCACAATCACAGTCTCTCCCTTGGTTTATTCTAGTTCTTTTTTTGGGGGATGTTGGGGATTGGTAATGAGCTTAATCTCATTGAAGTTGTGAACTTTCCATAGATGTAATGAGTTTACTTTATTTATACTATGCTGGTTTTGGGAGTGTTCATGGCTTTTAACACCCTTGAGCTTTATATGTGTTTGATTCATAACTGATTTACAAATCTTTCCCCAAACAGAATACTTTTAATGTCCGTGAAGTTACTAATTACTTTTTGGGAAGCAATTAATTTATTTTCATATCAGGTCTCTTCCTTTAAAGACAACAAGAAGACATCTCGCTCTAGCTGTTCGGTAATTTCTCGCTTTGTCATTATTCCTTTTATATGTACACCATTTGTATTCCCATTGACCAAATTTGGCACCTAGATAAACTTTGTGATCAAATTTCTAAAAAAAAATTGGTCCTAACTAGAAAAAGATCGACTAACGAGTGTACTTATTGGCTTACTCGAATCTTTATAAGTTAGCTTTCTTCAGTTTCAAATAGCATGGTCTCTGTATCTCCCTTATAATAGTACAATAATGTATAGATAATTTGAAATGAAAAGTTTCTTAATTCTATGTTCATTTAGAAGTTTCCAATGTATACTATTAGTTCATCAACTTTGAAGTACTGTGTAGAAGTGCTAAAAAGTTTCATTCGTTATTTATTGTTCAGTTCGATCTTTATTTGCATCTTGTTTTACTATTGCTTATTTTCTTCGCACGCATTTTGCATGCATAAGCATCTCACCTCTAACAGCTTTTATATTGAAAAAAAAAAAAGAGAGAGCGACAATTCAAAAACATAGTTGTTTGGGTTTTGTAGGAGCTAATATGTTAACAATTCTTTGAATGGCCTTTTGAAAGAAATAAAAAGTTATGGTAATTGATGTGACTGGAAACATGTATCATCATGATGTGTGGCCCCAATCCTAAAATATTATAGTTGCACCATTCTTTTTTCTCTAATGTCAATTCAATCTATTTTTTCTGCCTTTTCTAGCCCCCTCTTTTTTCTCTACTTTTTTTTTTCCCTGGTTTGTAGGTGATAAGAAATGGACAAGAGTTGGATGATGAGTAGAAATAGAATGAGTAGTCAATATCGAGAAGGGGTGGATTCATTCATTGAATTTGCAATGAAAAATGTTGCACCTGAGCTTGCCATTAGGTGTCCGTGTGTCAATTGCTTTAATGGCAAAAAACATTCAAGTTCGCTTGTTAGGATTCATTTTATCCGATTTGGAATGTCAAAAAATTATGGGGCTTGGATTTACCATGGGGAACAATTTCCATCCCATCAACCTAGTGCACCCTACAATGATAACCACGACAATGGTGAAACTATTGGCAATAGACTTGCAGGGCTATTCCCAGAGAATGAGGACCAATTGCCCGAAATGTTGGAAGAAATATTAATGGCAGGTGTCTTGGATGATGATATCGACGAACTTCCTTCTACTTTTGAGAGGGAGGATGTGCGGAACTTTGATAAGTTGTTTGAGGATGCTCAACGCAAAGTGTTCCTGGGATGCAATGGTACTATATTGTCGTTTATTGTCAAGATACTTCACACAAAAGTGCATGGCAAGATTAGTAACTCTACGTTTGACATGGTGATGCAAGTAATCAAAAGTTTGCTGCCAGTTTATGATGAGTTTGTTCCATGGAACATACGTGAAGCCAAGAAATTGTTACGTGATTTGGGTTTGGGATATGAGTGTATTGATGTGAGCAAGTACGACTGTGCACTTTTTTGGAAGGAGAATGCTGATTTTGAGAATTGTCCTAGATGTACAGAATCTAGATACAAGGTGAATGATGGAAAGGGTAAGAAAATTCCTCACAAAGTATTGAGATACTTTCCACTAATACCGAGGTTGAAGAGATTGTACGGGTCAAAGAAAACATCTACTAATATGAAATGGCATAAGGAGAAAGGTGTGGATGATGGGGTGCTAAGGCATCCGGCTAATGGCGAGGAATGGAAGAATTTTGATGTCTGGTATCCTACCTTTGCTGCAGATCCGCGGAATGTGAGGCTAGGATTGGCCACCGATGGTTTTAACCCTTTTGGAACTATGAGCACTTCATATAGTATGTGGCCCGTTATCGTGATGCCTTACAATCTCCCTCCTTGGAAGTGTATGAAAGAACCCTTTTGCATGATGTCATTGCTTATTCCCGATCGATCTGCACCTGGGAGAGACATCGATGTGTACTTGCGACCTTTGATTGATGAGTTGAAAGAGTTGTGGGAGGATGGCATCCAAACTTATGATGCCTCTAATGGGCAATTTTTTAAGATGCATGCAGCTATCATGTGGACCATTAACGATTTTCTTGCGTATGCCAACATGTCTGGCTGGACTACAAAAGGTTATTTAGCTTGCCCCATATGCAATGAGGATGCATCATCGCAACGTTTGCAGAGTAAGATAGGCTAGATGGGAGCTCGTCGCTTCTTACCTGAGAACCACTCTTGGAGGAAAAGCAAACTGTTCAATGGCCAAGTTGAGAATAGATCCAGGCCTTTAAAGTTAACAGGGGAAGAAATATTGAGGCAAATAGAATTAGGAGTGTACAAGCCGCATGGAAAGCATCCAAGCAATAGAAAAAAACAAAGGGATGAAAATCCAATTTTGAATTGGACAAAGAGAAGCATCTTGTTTGAACTGCCTTATTGGAAGACACTCAAACTTCGACATTGTCTTGATGTTATGCATATAGAGAAGAATATATTTGACAATTTGATTGGAACATTGCTGGGTGTAGATGGGAAGAGTAAGGATACAAAAAAAGCACATAGAGATTTAGAGGATATGAGAATACGGAAGGAGTTACACCTAAAGAAACGTGTAGATGGGTCATTTGAGAAACCCCCAGCTTTGTACACACTGTCCCAAATCGAGAGGCTGCAATTTTGTGAATTCTTAAAATTGATCAAGTATCCTGATGGCTATGCCGTAAATATCTCGAGTTGTGTTAGTATTGAAGGTGGTAAATTAACTGGTCTTAAAACTCATGATTGCCACGTCCTTCTTCAAAAGCTTCTTCCAATTGGGATGCATGGGTTCCTTAATAAGGAAATCAATACTGCATTGTTTGAGTTAGGAAATTTCTTCCAACAGTTGTGCTCCAAGACATTAAGGGTAGGGGATCTTGACAAACTTGAGGATTACATCATACTTGTACTTTGCAAGCTTGAAAAGATTTTTCCTCCAGCTTTTTTTGATGTTATGGTGCACTTGGCTGTTCACTTACCGCGTGAGGCTAAGCTTGGAGGTCCTGTGCAATATAGGTGGATGTACCCAATTGAAAGGTAATTTTCTTGTACTCTTACAAATTAATAGAAAGTAATTGAATTATATTGCTAGATAGAGTTGTAGAATAATATTATTATGTGGTTTCTTTATTCATAGGCTACTTGGAGTACTAAAAGGTTTTGTTGGCAATAAAGCTCGTCCAGAAGGTTCAATTGCAGAGGCGTATGTTTCAAAAGAGTGTACAACTTTTTGCTCAATGTATCTCGATGGAATAGAAACGGTGTTCAACCGAGAAGAAAGGAATGATGATGGAGGTGAACGTGGCCCTGGTTTAGATGTATTTACTCAAAGTGTCCGTCCGTTTGGGCAAATCCAAAGGGCACCTGATCCTCCCACCAAGCAATGTGAGATGGCCCATTGGTTTGCCTTGTACAATTACTCCGAAGTTGAACCATATCTAGAGTATGTTTCATTTAAATACACATTATATCTCATAGTTAGAGGGGGAAAAAATTCCATAATTATCGTTATTCAATTATACTGATTATAAATTTTTAAGTAGGGAACACAAGAGCTTGTTAGCTGATGGAAGTGCTGTAGACATCGCAAAGAGACAATGCAAAGAATTTCCAAAGTGGTTCAAAGAACGTGTAAGATGAACAAATTAATTTTAAACATGGCACATTATCGTATTTTTTATTGGAAGTATTATAACACCAATTCTTTATGTAGATGAATGAGTTGCGAAGGCAAGGGTCGCCAGAAGCAACCAATGAGTTGTGGTCATTGGCCCACGGACCCAGTGCACTAATAAAGACATATTCGGGATGCATTTCCAATGGTGTTCGATTCCATACCAATGAGCGTGACAACTGTCATAGAAGACAGAATAGTGGGTTAGTTGTGGAGGGGGACCATGAAGGCCATACGATTAATTTCTATGGTTCCTTGACCAAAGTGTGGGAAATGACTTATTTATTTAGAAATCGAGTGGCCTCATTCGAATGTGAATGGTTCAACACTGATAGTAACAGGACTTTGCGGACTGATCTACATTCTACAAGTATTGATATAAGAAGTCGATGGTATAAAGATGACCCATTTGTGTTACCAAGTCAAGTGCAACAAGTATGTTACATGAATGATACCAAACTAGGTGAGAATTGGAGAGTTGTGGAGCGGTTCGAACGCCGAGGGATTTGGAATGTGCCTGAGATGGATGATTTTGAAGCTAATGATGCTCCCAATGATGAGTTTCAACAGGAGGAAACCACTGAGTTTGTAAGAGTTGTTGAAGATCTCATCACAACCCCTTTGCGTAGAGATGACATTGAACCTGAAATTATCCGAGAGGAGTCTAGTAGAAAATGAGCCCGAGCAGAGGATATTGAAGTCGATGGGTTCATCTGCGATGATGACGAAGATGAATTACTGGATGAGCATGACGATGAAGATGAATTTGATGATTTGGATATCGATCTTGATATGTAACCTTAATGTATTTTGTTAATGAGACTTGCATAATAGTGGACCAACTGTTTTGTTATTTAGGATCTAAGTCTTTGGAGCATTATTGAGTTGTTATGTTTGAACATTATTGAGTTGTTATGTTTCAGCATTATTTAGGATCTAAGTCTTTTGACCAATTTTTTTGTTATTTAGGGTACTCGACTGCTTTATTACCGGGTTTCTACTAGTTACTTACTTTGTGAATTAATTTGTGTTCTTATCAGGTCTCTTCCTTTAAAGATAGCAAGAAGACATCTTAGTTTGTTTGGTAATTTCTCGCTTTGTCTCTATTCCTTTACTTTTTTACGACATCTATATTCTCATGAACCAAATATGGCACAGATATACTTTTTGATCAAATTGCTTAAAAGAAATTGTCCTAACTAGTCCAACTTGTTTGGTGAGGAAAAAAGACGAAGGAACTTATTTATGGGTTACTCATATGTCTATAAGCATCATGCCTCTAACAACTTGTTTGTGTGTATTTCATAGTTCATAGTTACGCAAAATGTCCGAACAAGGAAAATTGTTGCTCCAACCTGGTTTTCTAGCAACTCATGTCAAAACAGATTATGAGAGGAAAAAAAATGAGTGGATAAAGAGGAACAATGAGATACGTAAATCTCATGGGGTGAAGAGTAATGCAACTCCTTTTATGGATGATGATGACAATGAGTCTGTTTCTTTTGGGCAGGAGGTACAATATATAAGTATACGTTAATGATCAGCAAAAATAATGTATCTTTTTCTTTCTTTTTTTTCTTTCTATTGTCCTCTTGTGTTATGAATTATGAACATTATATATTTATGCTTGGGCATTCTATATTATGTTGTTATAGGCCATAGAGATGGCACCAAGTCGTCAAAATGTTAGAGGCCATAGAGATACACCATCTCCTCCTCAAAGTGTTACACCATCTCCACCCCAAGGCTTAACCTCATCTCCACATACACCATCTCCCCCTCAAAATGTTACACCATCTCCAACCTAAGGGTTAACCTCATCTCCACCCCAAGGGTTAGCCCCATCTCCACATTCACCCTCTCCCCATCAACGTGTGACACCATCTCCACCCCAAGGGTTAACCTCATCTCCAACCCAAGGTTTAACCCCATCCGAACCCTCTATCGTTGCACAATCTACACAAGTGAGCGGCACAGGTAAGATAATTTTAGCTTATGTTTAATGGATGCTTTGCTTTCATCATTGTACCCTATTTCGAATCGATTGTTTGTTCAACAGGTCCATCATCCTTAAAGCGTGTGCGGGGACCTACTGTTGGCAAAAGTTTAGATAAATTTATAGCACACCACGAAGGAAAAAAGCTCATAGTTACTGTCCCAGAGGAGATGAAGGCATTCTGTGGGGTGAATGCCACCATGGCAACAACTGATCTTGGGGTACAGATTAGGAGGTTTTGCCCTATTCAAGGCTTTGCCCATTCATGGAAGTCTGTGGACCCAATGGCTAAAAAAGCCATCCTGCAATCTAATCGAGTAATGATTCTCTATTCCAGAATTTAGTTAGTGTTCTTGTAAGAATGAAGTGTATCAATTAGTGTATTATGGTTGCAGGACAAGTTTGACATCGTAGATGGAACAGAGGGAAATTCACTGGCTGATGCTGTAACTGACAAGAAGGCCTCCCTTTTGTATAAAGATTGGAAGTGTAACATGAGGCGTCATTATAGAAAACTTAGGAAAGAGAAAGTGGACCCATATAGTAGTCCATATCCAGGGATGCATATGGATGATTGGAAGTACTTAATCAACAAAGTATTCAAAGATCCAAAAATTTGGGTAAGTTACTACCTATTAGTTTTAAACTCTTATGTGACATTCATACATAACCGCATAAATATATTTGCAGAAGCGCTGCATAGCTGGAAAAAAAAGAGGAAAAAACTCCCATATAATCACACTATGGGGTCCAAATCTTTTCCTGCTATGATGTCCATTGAGGTGAGAGGTTTAGAAAAGCAAATGTAATAGTAGGAAATTACTATTATTTTTGGTGATATTAATTGGTCAAACTTTATCGGCTTGAATTTGACAGGCTGAAGGAAATGATAATGTACTTCCTGATTTCTGTGTATTCTTCAAAAAATCACATATGCTAAAGAAGACAAAAGAGTGGATCAAACCTACTTGTGCAGTGCTACATGTATGTCTTCCAACTATATTAGGGGAGTTAGTGAGCATGTTTGATTTTGGTGCTGCTATCTTCACTTTATTTTAGTGTTATTGTCTGGTATTTTAGGCCCTTAAATTCTCTCCTAACTGTGAGCATGTTTGATTTAGATTCCTCATTTTTCTTAAGTTAGAAAGATTTCTCTCATTTTGGTTTTAGTTTTGTGACTGCTATTGTCACAAAAGTAGGCTTATGTAGTGATGTTTATGTATAGAATGCTCTAATTTACTTTTATTTACTGAAATGGGTGGTCGAAGGGATGTAGTGTCTCATACTATATTGATCAATGGGTATATCGAGACAGGGTTCATTGCTGATTTTAGTGGTTATGTGGAGTCAAACAACCCAAATGAAGCTTTATTGCTGGTTTTAGTTAGACCAAATATTTGCGGTAGTACTGCTGTCCGATTTTTTTCTTTTAGTGCTACTGTCTCGTACTCTTGGGGGTCTTATTTTTTGCTTTTAGTTCTGCTGTTTGATACTCTGATTGGAATTAGATGATAAGCTTAGTTAGCTTAGCTTTCTTTCTATTCTGATTAGAACATGGTTGTAAGTTCTTTATGTACTTTGGGTTTTCCTTGGTGGTTGTAACTTCTAGTCAGAACATGATCATACACCATTAGGCTACCAATCATTGTTCTAGTTGTTTTGGGTGGAGTTCTACAGGTTGTTCACTTTATTTCTAGTGGGTTTCTGTTTTTATTATCTCGTCTGTATAATCTTTTCTTTGGCATTGATAGGCGGCGATGGAAAAAGCGCGAGATGAGGCATTGGAGTCTGGAGTCTCATTGACACATGAGGAGCTTTCAACAAAGGTGTTGGGAAAAGGAAAAAATCCTAAATACCTTAGAGGACTTGGGGTTGGCCCAACACCCACTTGCTTATCTTTCAAATCACATGAGTCACGAGCACATTCAGAGCTACTGAGTATCAGATCTGAAATGGAGTCACTTCATGAGGAACATCAACGAGAGCGAGAGGAGTATCAGCGTGAGCGAGAGGAGCGAGAAAGAGAACGCCAAGAGGAGCGAGATCGCTTTGCTAAGCTTGAAAGCCTTGTGACAAAACTCCTGGACACTCATGGAACTCCATGGTAAGTGAACTTAGGAGGCAAATCAGGTGAAAGTGGGAATTACTTGTTATTGACATTCATAGCCATGGCATCCATACAATCTCTGTTCTAATTTTTGCCTTGTGTAGCTCTCTTTTTGGGACGTGGATCGATCATGTTTATTTTAGACTTGGGTTATATAGTTGTATCACTTTGTCATTTCATGGTCCTATTTGCCAAGTTGTAGGGTTTTAGGTCTGTTGGGCATTGCGTATACAAAAGAATGAAAATTGTGTTAGGTTATGCAGATTTTTGGGTAACCTGTTGAAATTTTTGAGATGGTGTTGGTGCTGGCCTTGGGGGATCTTCACATACCCCACAGGACACCTTGATAGGCTTGAAAGCCTTGTGACAAAATTCATTGCCAACTTTGCCTCAATTTTTGAGTTACTGGTAGATAAATGAGTAGACATAGGTAGGTTATAATTGTTTGTATATTGGTGCATGGTAATTGACAAAGAATTTGTTGTTTACCACTTCTTCGTTCTACAGATACGGGATCGACTTGAAGGGATGCTTTTTCTAAATGAAACAATTTGAAAGATGATTTTTGCTTGTGATGGAAAGACTTTGATGGACAAATTTTGTATATGGAGGAATTTGGCACACTTTGATGGACAGATTTTGGAAAGATTTTGTATATGGAGCAATGTGGCACACTTTGATGGACATATTTTGTAGATGGAGGATGATTTTTTGTCGTGATGGAAAGACTTTGATGGACAGATTTTGTATATGGAGGACTTGGATGGTTTTTGTTTACTTAAGACTGTTGACTTGTGGTTCTTGGTTAGGATGGACATGAATATGTAATCTATGAAAATTTGGAGTTGGAATTGATCTATGCTTGGTGGTTAGATTGTGCTTTTGGATGGACAAAGCTTGAATATTATGTTTCATTTGTTATTGCTTTTGGTTGGATTAAATAGAGTGATTTGAAATATTGCATAAAGATTTTTGGGTTACAAATTATTAAATATTTCAAATTTTCTAGAAGTATGGTTCTGCACTTGGAGCCCGCGACTAAGCATTTAGTCGGCGAAAAGTGATACCCCTTTGGCAACTTGGTCGGCATAAGTTTGTTTCCGTCGACAAAATATTTAGTCGGCATAAGTTGTTTATTTTCGCCGACAAAATATTTAGTCGCGAACAACTTTCCCAGACCAAGTGTCAACGACGAACCTGGCGACCAAAAATTTAGTCGCTGAAATGTTTGGGCGACTAAAATCTGACATTTGGCGACTAAACTTTTAGTCGGCGAATGTGTATTTTCTTGTTGTGCGTGTCAACAATATTCATAGCGCGAACAAAATAATTAGTTGGGACCCAATCATAACACCAATAAATAACAGCAATATAAATAATTAAAATAAACGAAAATGCTATGCCGTAACATCCTTCCCTCCTTAAAATAAATTTCGTCCTCGAAATTGCATACTAACCTCATTCATACAAACATGATGTCCTCTTTACGCTCCAAAGTAGCATTATAAATTGTGTGCGCACCACAACACTTCAACCAAATGAATTTTTTTTTCCCTGCGAAGTACCTTTCCCTTTGTATCAAGTATCTCAATGGGTTACTCATCATAGGTCAAATCATCTTGAACATTAAGTGGCTCTTAATCAATCACAGTGGACGACTATGCACATACTTCCTTAACATCGATATATGAATTTTTTTTTCAACCCTAGCCAAACTAGACGACAGAGCCTAACATTATGCCACCTCACCAACTACCTCAAAAAGCCCAATTTAGCAAAGACTTAACTTTCTCTTTTTGTCAAACCGAATAACACCTCTCCATGGGAATACCTTGAGAAACACAATATCTCTTATTGTAAACTCCAAGTTCCTCCAATGACTATACTCGAAAAAGAATCTCTTGTAATTTGCATAAAAATTAAACTCACCCAAAGCTATCAAAAAAGTTAATCCACCAACCTCGTCAATCAAATTAAGATTACCAGGATTGTAAAGGATCCTCAAACTAATAGTCACTAGTTTACCATCATTTTACAAGTAATCACAGGGCCCCCGAGTTACTCCAAATAAAATTTTATAGTAAATAAAAGCACTTCTTTTTTTTTTTGTACAAATTTAATTACTACGAATAGTATAGCATCGTGAAAAGATATCAAAATTACTACTTCAAATAAAATAGTTGGGGCATCAATTCGATATTTTAGTGAAAAGTTTTGATCTAAAAATTGGTTTACACCATTAGAGTACAACTTTAACATAAGGAAAAATCGGTATATCAAATTCTCCACACATTTTCACTATTATTATCCTCAAATGTTTCAAAACATAGTTTAGCAAAATTGTAATTGGAATTGAAAGTTTCTAGTGAAAATTTCCCTTGGATCAACGTTTAAGTCAAATAACAACCTAAAAGTTTATAGTGCATACAACCAATATTTTGAAAAAGTTAATGCCAATTAAAATACTTTGAAAGTTAAAAGCATACATCTTTCAATGTGAACGCTAATAATCCCCTCTTTTTTCTTTTTTTTTTTTTTAGTAGTCAGTCATCAAGCCCAAATACAATTCTCATCACGAGGAATCCGAACCAAAATTTGAAATCACCATAAGAATTCCCGAATCTCCAAAACTCCATAAGATTGAACTTTTCAACTTTCAGTAACTCCCAAACTATACCCATTTAGTAATTATGTGACTTAAACCGCTTACTTCCTTATTGTATTCTGTAACATTGCCTCTAAATGTATCTAACGTAGTTTCTAGTAAGTAGATCATAACCTGACATCAACAAACTCACTCACACCATAACTAATAATAATATCAAGTCCTCTAACAAAAATTGAGTCTCCATAACTTGAATCGGTTGCTCATTTTTTTTCCTGTGAGATTAAATATATAACTAACCATTCATCAAACCGTGCCAAATCTCTTAACCAAATCTAATTCTCAAAGATCAGAACAAACTGCGCCACCATAGAAAAAAAATGACATTATCCATACTCCACTATGACATGCACTTCAAGGACCACCAACCAATGACTAACTGGTACTCTCATAAAATTATTTTATAAACCGGTGCATAAGATAGACAGTCACCTATTCCACAAAAAAATTCAGTACATCATCCTAATCTCTGAAGGTATAGCAATAAAGCTCCATCGACAATGGAATCAAATGTCTAAAAATTCATCGTGTTCTCTTCTATTTCCCTTAGTAAAGTCATACTTTGATTTCCAACATTCACATTTCTAGCTATGAAATTAACTATCTCTTCCATGTCTAACTTGATAACAGTTAAGTTCCAAAAGTACATATAAGTCTTCATGATGTCTTACTACCTTCCATAGCAATGTATTGGCAGAAATATTTCCATAAAAACCTCTATGATATTATGTTTCAACTTCGACTAAATGAACTAACTCAACACTAACAATTAAGATAATCTACCAACTAGTCAATCAAGGTTAGAATTAGTAGTCATGGAAAGAATTAAAATAATTCCAGCTCAAACCAAGTAAGCCAAATTCGAAGGATTGATTTCCAACAATTAACTACTACAATCCACTCGCTCACAAAAACCCATAGTCTACTAATGAACTCCTCAAACCTCAAAGATTTTGATGGTTATTACGGTATCACAAGTCGATCACGTGACCTAACACATCACCTTTTGTTATTGATCGGTTTACTAATCAGCTATACATCTTACACCCGTACCAACCAAATAGTTTTATTGAATCTTTCTCATATTAGTTCTCATGAGAGAATCCAACAAATTATCAAATCTAGAACTAATCTTAGATAACAAGACACGTCACAATAATCTTTTACTATTCCACATACCCAAAAAGAGCTGCAAGACCAAAATTCTACAATAATGCAATTCTAATCTTATCACCTCAACCAAAGTTTAAGACCGGTACCAATGGTATTGCTAAATGGAATCTCACTCCACCAAACTAATTTAAAACTAATTCTCGAACTAACTAGCCCTTAGTCTCACTTTCCATGACAACATATAATACACATCACTACCTAAAAATCCTTAAATTCACCTCGCATCCTAAAGACTAACTCCTTGCACTAACCCAAAGTTATTCTTCATAGAATCGTGCATTCATTTCTCTTTATTTTTTTGGTCATGCAAAATCATGTGCCTAATTCATCCACAATGACTCAAAAGTAACAATTTTAGCCTTTAGCAACAAATAACATAAGAACCCCAAACTGCTAATGATCGAGTCGGTAATGCTCCATATCCACTTCAATGGCAAAATAACACATATAATCCATAAGTTTGCCTACACAAGTTTTCTCTTTTCTACCTTCCCACAATTTCACAATACTGATACCGTAATACATTAAAATTTCAAATCACCACCAGTGCACTCTATAATTTATCATCTAATTACCAAACAAACTACAACAATCCCCTTTGATACACTCAAACCAACCCAAGCACTCACATCCTACTATAGCCACAATCCACTGCATAGCCACTACCAATCAAGCGGTCGTAACCTTGACAAAGCCTATTTATACTATCAAATTCTCAAAACCAAAAATAGCTACTACTGCATTTAGAAAAACCCAAAAATTCAACAATCGACTAGTCCCTTTAATATTCACGTAGTCGTTTGAGCTTTCTAAAATATCAACCACAAAACTCCCTTAATGATCATTTGTCAATCCATATAATATTCCCTTAGATGATGTACAATTATTGAGCTCTCTTGATGGACTATACCAAAAGATAAATTAAGACCAAGACACTAAGAACCTATTAAACATAGCAACAAATCCAAAGTATCCTAAGGCTTACCAAAATTTCCAAATAGGGAAGTCATTTCACATGCATGCACCTTCACACAATTAAACTAGACCCAACCTCAACAATTGATTATTCCAGATTTCATAGGATTTTTTTTTGAAATCAATCTCCAAACCAACATATATCACTACAAGAAAAATGAAACTTAGTGACGAAAAAGTGGCGACGGAATTTAATTTCGTCACTAAATGAGTATATTTAGCGACGAAAAAATAAATTCGTCACTATTTTGACAACTTCCGTGACGAAATTATTTCATCACCAATTATACCTGTTTAGTGACGAAAAAAATATTTTTGTCACCAAAGGTACCCATTTGGCGACGAAATACATTTTTCATTGTCGAAAGCTTAAAAAAGGTGATGAAATTATTTTTTGTCGCCAAAGTTAAGCATTTGGTGACAAAAAATATATTACGTCGCCAAATGAGACCAATTTAGTAACGAAATACTTTTTTCGTCACCAAATGCTTAACTTTGGTGATGAAAAATAATTTCGTCATCATTTGAACGCTTTCAGCAACGAAAAATATATTTCATCATCAAATGGGTACCTTTCGTGATGAAATTTATGAATTGCACTTTGTCACTAAATATATTTTGGACATAACTCACTACAAGAAAATCAGGCTTTTTGCGACCACACTATGTCTGTGCTTCCGCCCCCTCATGGTATTGAGCTAAGTAGGATATAGTTGAAGGAGTAAACACTAAGTAATCTGTACGTTGTTTTTATTCCTATTGAATTTTCAATTAGTATTTTAATTCTGCTATCATCGTTTGAGCATTCTGTCAATGGCCACCCAAGTTGTTATCTATCCGTTTTGTAAGTCCTAGTGTGAGGCAGTCGTGAAGGATAGGATTAAAACTAGGGTATGTGTGTATACAGGATAGGTCTTAAACATGGTTGTCTAGGATTAAAATATTAAAAGAATATTTTGAAAGCCTTATGGTATCAGAGCCAAGTAAAATATAGTTGAAGGAGTAAACACTAAGTAATCTGTAAGTTGTTTTTATTCCTATTGAATTTTCAATTAGTATTTTAATTCTGCTATCGTCGTTTGAGCATTAGTCACATACAGTATTGCATACTAGTCAGCTGCAGTGTTTTTCTTTCCTCTTCTAGCTTTGATCTAGTTATCAACAGTACTCCCATTTTCCCCTTTAATCTGTAAGTTGTTTTTATACCCAAATGGAATATTTATCAGAAACAACTGAACGGTTGAGTTCTGCAAATGGTAGTAAAATGCAAATTAGATATAAATTACCTGAAGTTTTTGTTTGTCAAAATTGAGTTTGTTTTAAAACCTCATTTGTTTTAGTCAAAAACTTAACTGACAAAGTAATCTTAGGAATACCTTTTATTTACTTGTTTTATCCGTTCACAGCCACTAGTGATAAAATTACCACTACTTCTTTTGGTCAACAAATAAATTTTGAATTTTTATCAACACCAGAACATATGAATTAACACAATTAAAAAACTGTTCTATTTATCCTACTAATTATTTATTTGATTGTTTTACAGATGTCTCAAAATCAATAGAAAATAATAGCTTATTGGGAAAGATTTATGGAAGAGACTAGAAATCAAGTTTATTTTTTCGATTACTTAGAAAAATATTATAAAAATGCTAGCACTATTACAAAAGTAAAACGGAAAAAGAATTCTTGTCCTATTTCTCAAGATAGTATCACATCCCCCACCAATGAGAACCTTTGCAAACTAGAAATAGAAGAATTTAAAAGAATAAATATAATTACTAAAGACTTACCAGAAGAAGAATTGTTAATTGACTTAATTAGTAAAATAGACGATTCTAAATTAAAACAAAAATATATTGTAAGACTTAAGCAACTCTTGTTGCAAAAATCACAACACATTAAACCAGTAGTAAAAATTAATGGTACTATAGATCGAATAAATAAAGAAGTTACTTTACAAGACCTAAAACAAGAAATGAATCAAATTAAAAAAGATATTACCAAATTAAAAGAATCTGATAAAAAAATAGAATTATATAAAAGTCTTGACAAAATTCATAAAATTAATCAGTTGTTTGATCATCAAGATGAAGATATTGACTATCAAGATTACCAAAAATGGTATGCTAAAGTCAGATTAATAATAAATGATTATGAAATAGAAGTTAGTGCTCTTATTGACACTGGTGCAAACTTAAATTGTATCCAAGAAGGTTTAGTACCTACTAAATATTATCACAAAACGACTGAACAACTAAGCTCTGCAAATGGCAGCAAGATGCGAATAAAATATAAGTTACCCAAAGTCCATATCTGTCAAGATAAAGTTTGTTTCAGAACTTCTTTTGTCTTAGTTCAAGATCCCACTGATAGAGTAATTTTAGGAACACCTTTTATCTGTTTACTTTATCCTTTTACAACCAATGAAGAAGGAATTATTACTAAGCCCTTTGGCCAACAAGTAATATTTAAGTTTTTAACAAAACCAGAACAAAGAGAACTAAAACAATTGAAAAATCACTCTATATTTCCATCTATTAACATATTAAGTCAAAAGAAAGGAACCAATTAAAATTCCTACAAGAAAAAATTAGATATAAAAGAATTGAAAAGCAACTTACCAATAAATTTCTTAGTCAACAAATTGAAAATTTTAAAAATAAACTAGAAAAAGAAGTTTGTTCTAACCTTTCCAGTGCCTTTTCGCACCGAAAAAAACATATAGTGACTTTACCATATATAAAAGAATTTAATGAACAAAATATTCCTACAAAATCTAGACCTATTCAAATGAACCCTGAAGTAATGGAAACTTGTAAAAAAGAAATTAATAATTTGCTTGAAAATAACATTATTCAAAAAAGTAAATCACCATGGTCATGTCCAGCTTTTTATGTCAACAAAAATGAAGAAAAAGAAAGAGGTGTACCACGATTAGTCATAAATTACAAACCATTGAACATGGTATTAGAATGGATCAGATACCCAATTCGTAATAAAAAAGATTTAATCAATAGATTAAGCAAAGCAGTAATCTTTTCAAAATTTGATTTGAAAAGTGGATTTTGGCAAATCCAACTACATCCTAATGACAGGTATAAAATAGCTTTCACAACACCCTTCGGACATTATGAATGTAATGTAATGCCATTTGGATTAAAAAATGCCCCAAGTGAATTCCAAAATATAATGAATGAGATATTTAACCCATTTAGTCATTTCATTATAGTCTACATAGATGATGTTCTCATCTTTTCAAATTCAATCGATGAACACTGAAAATTTAAATTCATTCGTTGATATTATTAAGTATAATGGATTAGTCATTGTAGACACCCTATTCTGAGCTACCCGGATGAACCTATCTTACGGTCTTTTTGTTGCCCCAATGATGATTAAAAGTCGAGAACATTCCAAGGTCGATGGCAAGTCTTGAGCTTTGAGCTTTGGACATTCCTCGTTTAAACCCTTTCGAATTCCATCCTCAAACCCTTCGAGCCAAATGGCCCCAGCAAAACCCTACTTGCTTACGCCAGTGTTGTCTTGGCGTGCGTTAGTGAACTGCCACGTGTCGGTCATCGACCGTCGACTCAGTTATCACTGGCGCACGCAGGTCAAAACATGGCACACGCCAGTCAAGCCCAGTCAAATCAACTTTATTCGACCACATGGACGAGACTTTTGTGCCACCCTAACGTGGGCTACAGTCCCCCTGATGATTACACTCTGCAGGGACGTTCGCCCTCTCTCCTACACCTTCCATCAAGCCAAGTATCATGCATTTAATGCATGGGAGGCTCTCTCCTAACCTAACCCAACTGATCAGCTCCTCCTCCTCAGTCCATTCCCTCTATAAATACCCCCTTGCATTCATTTGCAAGGGGTTAACCACATTAAAGAGTCCAATTCTTTTTTTCTCTCTCTTCTCTGGCTCTCTATCTCTCCTCCTCCATTTGAAAGAGAAAAGAGAGAAGCCTACTTCCATACACCCCACTGTCATTCAGCCACCATCCAACCTCCATCTTCAACCTTAAAGCTCAAAACCACCTTCAAACCTCAACACAAAAAGGTATACCACCTTTGTGTGGCTTTCTATTTTCTACTCCTAAAGGGAACCAGTAAGGTCCAGGCTAGTAATCAATACTAGTCCTGGCCTTAAACTGGAAAAATATAACAATTGTGAGAGATGAAACATGGCGCACGCCAGTACCGTCATGCCATACGCCGGTCATGGCAGTATGTGCACTACTGGCGTGGGGATCATTGATCGTCCATTTTTTTACTTGCTTACACTTCTGTCATCACCTTAGTATGCTAATAACCAGTTTTACAGCTTTCCATATCCTAGAACTGTTTGGATGTAGCATTCAATATTTACTTTTATTTGCTTTGGAGGGCTTCTGGGATCTCTCTGGTCATGTTCCAGAACCCAGATAATGCAAAGCCAAGCACTGACCAGATGGTAAAACTGGCGCACGGTCTCTTAAGACTGGCGTACGGCAGTGTTACCAGGATCCCGTGGCTGGTCCTTGCATCTAGCTTAGTCTTGGCCTCTTTTCATGTCCCCACACTGTTTATGGGGTATTCTGTTTCTTCTCATGGCTTCAAGCCATTCTTGCTATCTATGGTTTTTTATATATATGCCGATATTAACTGCGTGGTTTGTCCTGGGTGTGCGCTAGTCCCTTTCCAGAGCCCAAAGGGTTGCAAACAAAGCCTGTGAGACCAGATAAGTGGAGTACGCTAGTCATGTGGTGGCGTGCGCAGGTCATATCAGCTTGCAGTGGTTCGGCCAATGCATGCTGGTGCGGTACCTGCTCACGTCCCTTCAGAGCAGCGTACTCCAACTTATTCAGACTGCTCTCAGTGCTTGTTCTCAATCTATATTCATCATTGCATGCAAATCATCATCCATAAACATTTTGTCACATAACTGCAACTTGTCACAGTTTTAATCCCCCATTAACTATTCCCCCGCCCTAATTGGCTGAAAAATTATTAATGAGAGAAAAATGCAAAAGTTTTACAAAATGCCTGACTAGAGACCGATCTCCGGATTGGGCGAGAGGGGTGCCATAAAACCCTTCCCCTCTCGTAACCTGGCTCCCGAACCTCAGATATCGAAGGTGACGACGGACCGGTCTATGCCTTTTTCAAAATCAAACAAACCTAGCAAAACATTTTTGAGGTCGGTTCCTTGGGTGCATACCGCAAAAACCCGAGTGGCGACTCTGAATGTTTCGTCGCGCTTTTCAAAGAGGGCCACACCCGATTTTAAAACAAAATCAAAAATTTTGGGGCGTGTGCCCACAGTGGCGACTCTGCTGGGGACTCATTGCATTGATTAACATTTTGGCAATTAATACATAAATGAACAATTTTCTTAAAGTCTATCAAAACAGTACGCTCAGCGCTGCTGAAGAACGGAATGGTAACGTAACAGGATCTCTGCATCCGACCAAGCCGAACTGGGGCTTTTACTATTGTTCACTTATGTAGTTTTCTCCAAATATTGATCAATAAAAGTGAGCCAAACTTCAAAAGGCATTTTTCCAGAACGTTGCATTTCTCTCTCATCAAATCATTCTCTGGCATTCTCAGTTTGCAACGATAGTTGGTCAGCCCCGTTGAGGTGTTTTGGGTAACTGGCACAATTTATTGGAGCCTGGGGTCCTTGAACGCCCAACAACCTTGGACGATGATGAGTCGTACCACCATTCGACCATTGCTTTGCTCTACACGTCGCAATGGGAGGTATATCACGGCTCTAGTCAGAGGAACCCCTTAAGCCAAAACCGGCCTCTACACGCTTACAAAGCACTAGAACTTTCCAACCTAGGACAACATCCCGCAGGGTAGGATTATTTGCATCTAACCCCCATATTCTGTCTACGTGTTACTGCTTTCCTTATCGCATGCTTGTACATACATTCATGACCGTTTTGCGTAGGAGCATGCTAGGGCAGCTTTTAGGATGTCTTTTGTCAAGTCTGTCTTGCGCCCGTTCGACGTTGCCTTGGACCAATGACGAGTCGTGCATCTCGATGTTGCACGTTACCAAAAGTCTTCAAGTCCTTAATCAATGAGGCTTCGGGAAATCAATACTTTCTAAGTCTTTATCTAATGCCCGATCGAGGTTTCAAACTGAAAAACTAGGAACAACGGAGAGAATGTCGTGATGCTTACACTGCTCAGGCTCCGGCACAGTGCTGCTTACGCCACTTCGGTTACGGTATCACGCCATCTATACCTAGTTGTTCCAAGCTCAAGCTTTGAAACTTCGAGAATGGAAAAGTCAAAGGCTTAGGCTGTTTTGGCATCTCGTAGTAACAGTCGATTCAATCAAGGATACACCGTCAAAAAGAAAATCTGAGGATTCTATGGCAAATGTCTAAGTGTCGCAAGGCAGGCTCTCTCTAGCTCTAGAGTCTAGGAGGACACCGACGACAATGACATGCTCATTTTCCATTCTTTTCGATTCTTTCAAATAAAATGATTGCAGGCTATCACTGAGTTCTTGTACTTTGCTGTCTAGTCATGCCAATGTCAAAGCAGGGGTCCGAAATCAAGAGCCAAACCTACTTGGGATCGTCCGTCTGGTCCATCTAAAGATTTGCTTCATGGTTTGTCTCTCAGTCGATCACAACGGAAGCTTTAGTTTGCACCTTGTCAAGGGAGGATTCGCCACCAACTATTCTGCACGAGTCCCCTCTGTCTACTCCACCTCTGCCTGCATCACCAAAACTTGTTAAGACAGAGGCTCTAGCCATGGCAGATGTCCCACCCCCGAATCTCGCTACTGTACTGGTGGATCTCCAGCACAACCTAGCCATCATGCAGCAAAGGGCCAACCAGGCTAATGCCTCTATGGCCAATCTCCACACCCTAATCGAAGAACGACTTCCTCTTGCAGCAGGAGGGGAAGGTGGTGAAAGGCGAGAGCGAGAAATAGCTGCCGAAGAGGACCCTCTGATCGAATATCCTGCTCCAAGCCCGGAAATGGCAGGTTTGATTGCCAAAATGGCAAAATTGGAAGAAGCAATCGCTAAGTCTGAAAGGAAAGGGGTGGGAGTGCTAGACATGGATCACCTTTGCCCATTCCCGAATGCCAAGTTGCCCGACTTCGCGAAGTTCGACGGGACCGGAGACCCGAAAACTCACCTATTGGCTTATCATGGTGCAATGAAGCTACATGGTGTCAAGGAAGATGCAATGGCTCAATTGTTTCCGCAAACCCTTGCCGGTTCCGCCTTTCAGTGGTTCTTATCACTCGACATTTCCAAAAGATGGACATGGGAAGACATCGGCACTGCCTTCAACGCTCAGTACAACTGCAATGCCCAGCTCAAGATGACCACCCGGGAGTTGGAATCAACTAAGATGAATGCAAAGGAGTCTTTCGCAGACTTTATCCAGAGGTGGAGGGCCAAGGCGGCTCTCATGCCCGATTGCCCGAGCGAGAAGGACCAAATCCGTATCATTTCCCGCAATCTGCAGCCGGACTTTGCTAAAAACCTCGTGTTGGTTCAAGAAACGAACTTTGAGACTTTCTACGACTCCGGGCTAGCCATCGAAGAAGCTCTCCAAACCAGTGTTCTACCCAGAAGTGACACTCCCTCTTCTACCTCAGCTTCAAAGTCAAAACCCCGTGCGTACACTGGAAACAACACTGCTCTGTTTGGTGGTAACATTTATGCCAACACAAATTCTGCGAACAATGCCTCTGCCCAAAGCTCCAATCACATCGCCGATGTCAACCAAGTTCAAACCCCTCAGAGACCTCGAAACCGCAACCAACCCCGTAACTTTGCCAATTTTGAGGCGCCACTTTCCTCGGTATTGGAGAAGCTAGTCAAAATCGGACACCTTAGGCATTTAGCCCCAACTCTGCTTTCTCAAAATCCACCCCCCAGTCATAACCCCAATGCTTTCTGTGCATATCACCAGATGCCCGGCCATTACACTGACTCTTGTTATCGCCTTCATCATGCGATACAAGATTTGGTGGACAATGGTACCCTCCCAACTCCACCTACTAAACCCAATGTCATTACCAATTCCTTGCCTAAACACGACTCCAACCCTCAAGTAAACCAGATAACTCTCAGCTCTACCATATTCAACCCCACCGACCATATTACCTCAGCCAGCAACCCTAGACCAATAGTACCCTTTCCTTCTGAGCCAAGTGTTAACATGATGGCAGCCGGATGGGCCATGGAAGACAAAGCAAGGGAATGGGAGGAGCTTTGTACCGATTGGATCGAGCAGTACAACATGGGGTTTCCCGCACACACTCAAGTCAATCAGATGTGGCTAAACCAGTGGGAAGGAGAATGGAATGCAGCACAGGCTGACCCTCTGGACGGTCTCTCTTTGTTCGCACTCTTCTACCAGCCTGAGCTAGACCAAGTTGAAGTAGAAGCTGAAGAATACGTATGGGATCCACAACCTGATGGATGGCAAATAGGTCAAGGTCTCAAGGCTGATTTGGACCAAAATGATATCAGTGAGGAATACTGGGGTTACTATCAAGAAGGGGAAATCGTGTCCGATGTCCGTCGCCCACTAGGCGCCGTGTTACCTCTGGTGAATTCGATTGCTGGCACGGTCGACCGCCGCATCCATGAGTTTGACCCTACTCTCGACATTGTCTCTATGGAACAGCCTCGCCCTATTGTTTCTGCTCCCGGGGATGACTGCTCGATCATGGTCCTAGATGCACGTCCTGCTGACCTTTGGGATGCCGAAGAAACCATCAAAACTCCACCGCCTACCGATATTTGGGATGTGGACAATATTGTCGATCTGAACATGGGAAACGAAGTGTGGACTGTCAACACTGCCCTTGTCGACGGAGGATTTTGGGACGTTCTGTTTGTCACCAACCTGGGGGCACCCTTTGAGGAAGATGCTGCGTAGGATCCTACTTTTTGGGAGGGATTAGTGATGGAAGATTTGGAATGGGACTCAGCTCTGGGGCCAGACTTGACCGCAACAGGTGTGTCAACAGACAAAGGAAAGCGCAAGTTGGAAGAGGTGCCAGCTGATCTGTGGGATTTTGTTGACTTGTCTTCCTGGTGGGATGTTGCCAACGTCACAAGGAGCGGCCGAGTATTCCAACCGTCTAATCTCCAGGTTGGAAGCTCGTCCAATCCACTTGCTCAAAAGACCACCGCTCCCGCCGCTCAGAGGAATGATCCGGCCTTTCCAAGTGGGTTTCCCGAAGAAGATGCTATTCTGAAGCAGCTCGAACGAATCCCGGCCACTGTGTCTATCTGGGGTTTGATATCATCGTCAAAGGAGCATCGCGAAAAGCTGTCCTCGGCATTGGCCCGGCTCACGGTACCAATTGACATTACCCCTGAGGCCATGATTGCCCTTGTACTACCGCTCCTCTCTAAGCACTTCATCACGTTCACCGAGAGGGACCTGCTGTCCTCAGCATTGGCCCGGCTCATGGTACCAACTGACATTACCCCCGAGGCCATGGTTGCCCTTGTACTACCGCTCCTCTCTAAGCACTCCATCACGTTCATCGAGAGGGACCCGCCCGTCGAAGGAACCGCTCATAACCGCCCGTTGCACATCACTGTCAAGTGCCGGGGGCATTGGGTGCCAACTGTGCTAATTGACAATGGTTCTGCCATCAATGTTTGCCCAATGAGAGTTGCTTACCACTTGGGGCTCACAAAGAATGACTTAACGCCCTCCAATCTGGCCGTCAAAGCATATGACAGCACTCGCTGTGTGGTGGAAGGGACTCTGACTCTAAAACTTGATGTTGAGGGCTTTGAAATGGACATAGAATTCCATGTCGTCGATGTCCCTGCTACCTTTAACCTGCTGTTGGGCAGGCCATGGCTTCATAGGGCCGACATCATGGCGGTGCCTTCAATTCTGCATCAGAAGGTCATGCTGGGGCTCCCTACCGGGACTTTGACAATCTGTGGAGATTCTGGGATCTGCCTGCTCGTGGATGATGGAACTCCTGTTTCGGGAACTATGCACGGGGAGGAAGACTCAGACTTTGGAGGTTTCTCTTTTGACACATCGGGCTCAGTCCTCGCCATCGCTATGGATGATGATTTTACCATAAGTTCAATTGTCCTCGAGATGATGAGGAAAATGTCATTCATGCCTGGCCTAGGACTCGGGATCAACCAACAAGGGATTGCTGAGTTTCCTGTCTTTCCTTTCACCAAAGGCCGCTTTGGTTTAGGTTACACTCTACCGGCCAAAGACGCCAAAAAGAGGAAAGACACGGGAAAACCTCAAACCCTTTTTGGTAACCCCGATAGCTATTTTGTTCGGGAAGGAGGAGGCACTGCTTACTCGGGACAGATAGAGCCATTTTGGGATCTAGAGACTTGCATTTGGCTGCCAGGCTTCGAAATCTTTGCTGCAGACACCTGGTCCGACAGTGAAGAGGAGATGGCCGAAGAGGAGCTCACTAAGGGGGAATTCAAGAGACAGCTGGGTCGGACCAAAGAGAAGTTTGACTGGCTGAGGGCTTTCGATCAGGGGAATCTGGAGATGCTGTTCTCCCAAGTAGGTTTGGTTGGCAAGGGTGAAGAAGCTGAGGTGCTGATGCTTGGGCCCGACTCATCAAATATTTTCGAGGATCCTACCTCTCTCATCGTGAAGGCGAAGGGAAGTATTAATAACTGCATTTTCACTCCACGCCTGACATGCATTGACAATGTATCTGAATCTGACACAGAGTCTATCGAGTCTAAGTCTAGCTCAGAGTCAGAGTTTGTGCCTCTCGGCCCTCCACGTCGTAGCTTTTACTTTGAGTTTGAGTCGTTTGTACTTGGCAACCTAGTTGGGCTTTATGAAATGCATGATCCTGCTTCTGACTACTTTGCTAGCTTCTATATAAATTGTTTCGACCCTGACGATGAAGGAACAAACTTCGACGGGAACATCCTGGCTGAGTTGTGTTCCCTCATCGTAAAGGAAGATGAAAGGCGTGCTCAGCCTCTAAAAGAAAAAGTAATTTTTATAAATTTGAAAGACAAGGATGACCCCCGCATGATGCAAATTGGTGCAAATCTGTCCCCGAAAAATCACGCTGGAACAATTGAGCTTCTCAAAGAATTCTCTGAGGTTTTTGCATGGTCCACCAAGGATATGCCCTGCATCGATCCTGAAATAGTACAGCATCGAATCCCGTTAGAGCCCGGGGTTGTCCCTGTCAAACAGAAGCTCCGCAGGATGAGACTGGATTGGGTTCAAAAAATCAAAGAAGAGGTTACCAAGCAGATTGACGCAGGATTCATAAGGGTTGCAGAGTACCCCAAATGGGTCACCAACATCATGCCAGTCCCCAAGAAGGATGGGAGAATCCGAGTCTGCGTCGACTTCAGGGACTTAAACAAGGCAAGCCCCAAAGATAATTTTCCCTTGCCACACATTGACGTGCTTATGGACAACACAGCGGGGCATGCCTTGCTCTCCTTTGTCGACGGATTCTCAGGGTACAACCAGATCTCTGTGGCGCACGAGGACTAAGAGAAAATGACGTTCGTCACGGAGTGGGGCACTTATTGCTATGTGAAGATGCCATTTGGGCTGAAGAACGCCGGATGTACTTTCCAAAGGGCCCAGACGACTTTGTTCCACGACTTTATCCATAAGGCTGTCGAGATCTACGTTGACGACATGATTGTGAAGGCAAAAGAGGAAAAGGACTATCTTCCTTCACTCAGGTAGTTTCTTGAAAGGCTTCGCAGGTACAACGTACGATTAAACCCGCAAAAGTGCACATTTGGAGTCACGGCAGGCAAGATGTTAGGATTTCTGATCACCGCAAGGGGAATCAAAGTGGATCCTTCCAAAATCAAGGCGATTCTCAAAATGGAGCCACCAAAGTCCGAGAAAGGCATACGAAGCTTTCTAGGGAAGGTCCAGTTTATCGGTAGATTCATCTCCAAGCTAACTCTAACTTGCGAGCCGTTATTTCGTTTGCTCAAAAAAGGGGTCCCGTTCGAATGGATAGAGAAATGCTAGGTCGCCTTCGAATCTATTCAGAGGTATTTGCAGAGCCTGCCAGTACTAATGCCGCCTGTGCCAGGCCGACCATTGATTCTTTATCTGTCGGTCTCTCCAACAGCCATGGGATGTCTACCAGTGCAGGAAGGGAGCAATGGGGTCGAGAAAGCTGTTTACTATCTGAGCAAGAAAATAGTGGGGTCTGAGGAGCACTATACCCCTCTGGAAAAGACATGTTGGGCGCTGGTTTGGGCTACCAAAAAGCTTAGACACTACATGCTAGCCTATTCGGTGAGACTGATTTTTGGAATGGATCCAATCAAGTATTTGTTCGAGAAACCCGCACTCACCCATAAGCTAGCATGTTGGTTGCTTCTGCTGGCTGAGTTCGAACTCCAACACGTCACGTGAAAGTGTAAACGCCCCGAATTTTGGGTACGTTAAATAAAACATTTTATTGAAATAAAAACTGAGTCCGGCTCTTTATTACAACAAAAAACATAAGAGAAGTACTTTTATTACAAACGGAAGGGAACTAAGGTTCCTAACTACTGCTCCGCTTGTTCCTCCATCCGGGCTAGCTCTTCGGCTCCAAAGGCCTCCAAGGTGTAAAGTTCACCCTGTTCGTCTATGAGGTCTGACATATTATACCGGTGTCGCCACCAATATAATAGGTCAAGGTCACCAAAAAGGCAACACCGTGAGCTACAACGCTCAATAGTATAATCCAAACCCTCTAACCCTTAACTTACAACAATACAACATATAATCAAAGATTTTCACATAGCATGCTTATCTAGCCAATTTAACTAACAACACTTTCGTATTCGTTATATAATCAACGTTGGTGTCCAAGATTTATGAGTTTCTCCTACGTGACTCCTCGTAGACCGTGTCATTATTTTCCACGTATCGCCTTTTCAAAAACCATTTTAACACACCCAACCTCGGTTCTGCCATTCCGGACTCCCGAGTATCCTCACAATGGTTCCGCCGTCCTAGGCTCCCATTGGCACACATTGCATTGGCTCCGTAACGCGGATAACCAAGCACACACCCAACCTCGGTTCCGCCGTTTCGGTCTCCCGAGTATCCTCACAATGGTTCCGCCGTCCCGGTCTCCCATTGGCACACAAAACACACACCACACAATGGGCTACAACGTCCGGCCACATTGCGGTTTCCAAAACATTTCACACTTTTCAAAACACGCCCTTTCATAAATCACACCCTAGGTGTCATGTTTCTATTTTCTCGAATTCCGTGTCTCGTTCTCATGCATAGACATCGCGGTAGGACTTTTCATATATGATATCATTCATTGTAATGTACAATCTAACAAGATCAACCACTCTAAAATACTTGACATGCTTGAATCACTTTAACAACGAACATCATGCATTTCATACATTTTCAGCAAAAGATAACATTATCTACTTCAAATAACATGATTAAACTTACTTCCTAATGAACTTATATTTGGGTACAAGACTATATTTGGGATAGTAGGTAAGGATAACTACCGTTCTTCTTGGCGGTGGTCGGCTACAAAGATTCGATCGTCAGTTTTGGATTTCGGCGGCGTAACGGCGTCGGTTTGCTTCGAAAGGAAAAGAGATGCACTTTCTTTTCCTAGAAACAACTTTTCTAACCAACTAAGCTACTTTAAAAGATCTAATGGTGGTTTTGGGAGGTGGTTTGGTGGTTTCTCTCAAGAACACTCAAGAACATAAGAAAACAAGAACTTTGGAAGCAAGAACTCTTGAAATTTCTAGAGAGAAGTTGGAGCAATGGTTGAAGGTGTGAGTTCAAAGCTTGGAATGGCTTCTATTTATAGGCCAAGCTCTCCCTCTCTCTCTCTCTCTCTAGCCGAATCTCTCTCTCTCTCTCTCTCTCTCTCTCTCTTTCACTTTTCTTTCACTTGTCATGGTGGATTGAAAGGTTGATGGATGAAGTAATGGCTTGCTTGTACTCTAACCACCTAGCTTTTAGGCTTGCATGGCTAATCTTAGTACCTTGGATTTGATCTTTGGAAGATATGTTGGAAAGGAGGAGACATTGGTACAAGATTCATGGCTTAAACAATTGAAGGTTGTACAATGGAGGACAATGGAGTTAAGATTTGGTTAGGAAAGGAAATCACCAAAGATTGGAAGTACTTTTGGAAGACCAATGTCAAGTACACATCAAATCCTTCTTCTTCTTCCTTCCTCTTTCCCTCTCTCTCTCTCCCTCTCCCTCTTTTTCTCTCTCGGCCTCTCTCCTCTCTCTCTCTCTCTCTCACGGCTCTCTCTCTCCTCTCTCTCCCTCTCTCATGTACTAGCTATATACATACGTATATGTATGTACTAAAATGCAAGAATATAAATAAACAATAGGTACTTTTATACAAAAGGGTCAATTTAGTCTTTAAGGGTCAAGATTCACCACTTTAAACAAATAAAAAGGTACGAGTACTTAATTAATATAATAATGTACTTTTGTACTCCCGGAAATCTTAACAAAATATTATTTTAATGGGTTAAGTACTTTGTTTGAAAGATGAGCCTATTACCCAACGGATAATAAAACCCCTAACGGTTATTAACCAAAGGATAATAAGGTACGGGTACTTTAAATACTAAACTAAGTTTTTTGAAAAAGACTACATGTCCTTTTGAAATTTACACATGTGTTATATATATGTACTTACCAAATATAATAAAGGAAAGGCTTTTGTCCAATGGGTAAAGATTACCCTAACGGTTATTGTCCAATGGTCCAAAGTTACTTGGGTACTTTTATTAGAAAAAATAATTAAAAGTACTTTTCAAAACAATTATAAATGTCAATCATAGTACTTTGTTTAAATCTTTCAAAATCCTTTTAATATAAAGAAATAGGTTTCTTTTATCCAATGGATAATAGTTCCCCTAACATTTATCGTCCAAAGGGTAAAGAATATAACCAAAACAATAAAAGAAAATTATAAAACAATTTCTAGTCTAGGGTTTGGAAAAGGTTCAAAAGGTTCAAGATGGGCAAAACGGTCCATCTTTGGTTAGGGAAAAGTAACTAGGTGGCCTTCTAGTTTGGTTACTCCATCAAGCCGGTTAGAAGCTAACTAGGCTTGCTAAGTCGGACTTAATAGTCAAGAAACGATCTTTGAGGGCTAAAGTGCAATTAGGGTTTCTAGTCGAGGAATAAGATGATAAGGCGTTCGATTACTTAAAGACCAACCGTTAAGAATTTAATAAGTAAAACCATCAAGCATTAAGAGAAATTACGAAATTTCGAATAACAATGAGATTTTTATTGAATGAAAAATCGGAGTTGTTACAGAAAGTCTGTAAAGGGGCGTGCCGTGGCCGAGTTTTTGGCCGATCACCCAATCGATGGCCCAGAAGACGCGGATTTCATTTTCCCTGACGAGGAGGTGCTGACGGTGGTCGAGGAAGTATGGACGCTCTATTTTGATGGAGCTGCTAACCAAAAGGGGTTCGAGATCGGAGTGTTGTTGATCACGCCCGCCGGCGCTCACATTCCACTTGCTTTCAAGCTGAATTTCGATGTTACCAATAATCAAGCTGAGTACAAGGCCTGCATTGTCGGAATGGAAGCTGCTATGGCTTTAGGGGTCGAGAAGCTCGAAGTAATTGGAGATTCAAACTTGGTGGTCTCCCAAGCCAATGGAGATTGGAAGGTTCGTGAGGAAAAGCTAAAGCCTTATCACCAATATTTGGAAGAACTGATTCCTCACTTCAATAAAGTGACTTTCACCCATGTCCCACGCTTAAAGAATCAGTTCGCCGATGCTTTGGCGACTTTGGCTTCAATGATCGAACTTCCAATAGGCATTAAGCTCCGGCCGATTGTGATCAAGCAGAGGGATTTGCCTGCTTATGAGTATGTCAATGCCATTGATGATGTCGATGATGGCCTACCTTGGTACCATGACATTTGGAACTTTGTGGAGCACGGGGAATTTCCTGCCGGGGCCACGAAGAAGGATCGGGTTGCTTTACGAAGGTTAGCTTCCCAATACATCATCTGTGGAGGGAAATTGTATCGAAGGTCTCACTATGGGATGCACAAGCTCTGTGTCAACGGTGTCGAAGCAACAAGAATAATGGAAGAGGTTCACAAGGGAGTTTGCGGGCCTCATATGAGCGGCGTCATGCTCGCTAGGAAGATCCTCAGGCAGGGTTATTACTGGTCTACGATGGAATCGCAATGCATCGACTATGTACGGCGCTGTTACAAATGCCAAATCCACGCGAACCTGCAACATGTCCCTCCGTCTAAATTGTATGGCATGACTTCACCGTGGCCTTTCTCTGTCTGGGGCACCGATGTTATTGGGATGATTAGGCCGTCTGCTTCAAATGGCCATAAGTGCATACTGGTGGTGATAGACTACTTCACCAAATGGGTCGAGGCTGAATCCTACAAGACCCTGACAACAGTTCAGGTCGCTTAATTCATTCGAAAGAACATCATCTATCGGTACGGAGTCCTTCAGACATTTGTGTCGAATAGCGGAAGTCATTTCAAAGGAAGGGTTCTGGAGCTCTTTGAGGAATTCGGCATCGAGATCCATCATTCGATGACCTATCGCCCACAAACAAATGGAGCGGTCAAGGCCGCAAACAAGAATGTTGGGATGATCATCAAGAAAATTGCCGAGTCCGCAAGGGATTGGCATGAGCAGCTGCCTCTCGCCTTTTGGGGGTATCGAACATCTATCCGCACTTCAACTGGTGCTACTCCTTTCTCCTTGGTCTATGGGATGGAGGCAGTGCTTCCTATCAAGCTTGAGGTCCTGTCACTGAGAATCATGGTTGAAAGTGGTCTCGAGGAATCTGAAAGATTAAGCGGGAGGTTTGTCGAACTGATGTTGTTTGATGAAAGAAGGCTCCAAGCCTTGTATCATGTTCAAGGGTATCAGCGTCGAATTGCTCGCGCGTTCAACAAAAAGGTGAAATCCAGGGGTTTAGTCAAAGGAGACATGGTCACAAAGGAAATCCGCACCCCAGTGTTTGATCCCCACGGGAAGTTTAGGCCGAAGCGATCCGGGCCTTACATCATCAAGACCATCCTATCTGGGGGTGCTGCTAAGCTCATCGACCTCGACGGTAACGAATTCAACACCCTGGTCAACCTGGATCAACTCAAGCGTTACTATCCCTGAGAGATGCTCGTTGGGTCAAAAACCACAACGGTGGGCGATTCCAATCAAAAGTTAGAGCAGCCTGCTAGACCGAAAACCTAAGGAGGCAGTTCTAGGCAAAAATAAATAGGCGAAAGTCAGAAGCTCGCTAGGCCGAAAACCTGAAAAGGCGGTTCTAAGCAAAAGTTAGAGCGTAAAAGGAGAGGTAAAATACACGAGTGAACCTTTGCCTGAACTACGTTCTGACCTGATTCCTTGAAAAGGGATACATAGGCAATCTCACCTTGAGATTCGGTCATATTCTATCAAAATTTTGATCCAGGGTTGACATTTTCGGGTCCACGTTGCAGTTTGAGAAGGTCGAGCATAAGTCAAAGCCGCATTGAAGAAAATCAGAAAAGGGGAAACCCATCGTCTTTCGACTTTATTACAAATTACTACTTTTGATACATGAGCTGAGCATAAAAGCCTTAAAATAGTTAAAGCATGAAAAACAGAACAAAATGCTTAAGAAGCCTAATGGCTCACAGTTTATTCTAAGCATAGCAAAGTGGCCCGGAGTCAGTTAATGTTTTCCCTTGCATTTACATCCATTCTAAACCACTGTCTGTAGCGATTCCTTAGCCTTGTGGCAAAATCTGGCATCTCAGCCAGAAGGGCTCTAAGGCCCCAACGCCTCTGGTAACCGCTAAGTGTTTGGGCATTGAAATTCGGGACACGGAAGTCCCCAATACTGATGCGGTGATTCTCCTGAGAAGCGCCCAGCTGGCGAAGGATACGGTCGGGAATATAGAAAGTAAAGCTTGACACTCCTGCAATCACCATCCTATCGAATCCATCGGAGTGAATAGCCATATCCGGGAGGTCCAGCCAGGAGCACCTCCAGATGATCTCGTCAGGCTGCATTTGCTGCATGAATTCGTACCAACCTTCTATATCCATGTCGAGGTACCGCATCTTCCTTTGATGAATCCTTTTCGGAAAAAGATTCCAACCTGCCACCGGTGGGTGCAATAGATTCAGTTTGTCTGACAACCACATCTACATGAGCGAAAAAACAAGTAAGAAGTCAGATAAAGCCTAAGTGAAAAGACAAGTAAGGAGCTAGGGAGCAGCCTAAGCTGAGCGTCGAGGTAAAACGAGAATGTGTGAAAAGCCAGAAAAAGGTGAGCTGAGTGAGTTTACCTAAAGTAAAAGCGGGCTCCCGCTGAAGACAGCTGACTGGCTCGTGTATACCAGATCCAAACCCAAGAGTGTCTCAGCCAAGAGTGTCTCAGCCAAGACCAAAGGGATCACGTTCCTTCGTGCCCCCATCTGGGCAGCAACACTCACAAGCAAGGGGTTGACCTGCCCGTGGGCAGGAATGAGCAGGTAGGTGGCAAGCAGGCAGATTACTAAGGCAAAGCGACGGCGCACTTGAGCTTTTTCGCTATCCAAATCGCCGTCTGGACTGTACATCTCAATCAACTGCATGATGTTCATTTGGCCACCCTCAAGGATAGTGTCCGCCAAACCCCGGGAGATGTTGAGCGAGCTGGCTAGCAATTTGGACATGCTCACTTGATAAGGTGGAACAACAAGTGTAGGAGACGAGTAGGTTCGGAGGTATGCCTGGAATTTCTCAACAGTCGGGCACATCTCGTCATCGCCAAAGGGAAAGACATGGACATCAGGGTCCCAGAATCTAAGGGCAGCCCGTAGAAGCGCTGGGTGGAGCGGCACGTGTCAAAGAAAACGGAACGAAGCGAGACCGTGATATTGGAAATTGAGCCAGTCAACGCTCAAAAATTGCACCAACCAGGGCCTAAGTAAAGTTGGGAGGGGGTTGTCCATGGAAAATGCCATAATATGCTGAAGAAAAGGGGAAGCAATGGAGCTGTGAAAGCCACAATGCATGCATCCCAGCTTTATAGGCCTTCGCCATTCTTTCCATTTCCTATGATTCATTTGGACAACATGCTAGCCTCCAAACTACACCACAGCAAAGGACTCTGCCTTCTGGGAGCTCAGAAATCATGTTCAAACCATGTGAGGATAAAAACAAAGTGCCTGCTGAAAAAGGATAGTTGGTCAGTCAAGTGGATCTGGCTCTCAGAAACCTGGCGTACACCAGTTTCTAATTGGCATATGCGTGTCCCCCACTTACTGGCATACGGGGCCAAATTCATGGCGTACACCAGTAAGATTCACCAGAAACCAGTTTGCAGCAGCTACTGCCTCCGCATGGTCGTTTTCGATTCTAGGGCTTGCTTTGGCCAATTGTTGATTCCTACAGGTCATAAATGTCATTTGGGACTGTAGCGAGGCATTGGATTCCAAAAGCCACGCCCGATGAGGATTTCGGACCCTCGGCGGCCCGTTTCAAGCTCAAGTCAAGGATACGGGAGGTCAAATCTCATTTCAAGGGCTTTTGCCAAGTCTTATCATGTCGTACATGTTACATAGGACTTATGTGACCATACGGGGGTGTCGGTTTCAGTCTGGGACCATATCGAGTCATCTTTTGTGTCTTATGTCTGTTTTGTGGCATTTTTAGCCTTTCTTCGATATTCCGTGTATACCGGGACGGTTGTACCAGTTTTGATAGTTCATGCAAGTTGTTCTACACCTATGTTGTCTTTTCAAAGGGTCAATTTCCTTCGCTTAGGAGAATGTCGGATTTTGGCCTGCTAACGCCCAAATTTCCCGTGTCCTCCGCGTGTCTAGGATATATATCGTATCCTAGGATTTCTCTGTCCCTCTTTCTTCGAGCTAAGTCAATTGTGTACATATACTAGTGTCTTTTTGTCAATTCAGAATTCATTAATGCATGTCAAACATTAGTGGATGGTTTGTTCTTTTCCTTTGCCAAATCTCATCAAAGCAAGGGAAATCGATAAACAGAAAATGCAGAAATTATATACTACTATATTCAAAAAAAAAGCAAAGGCAGAAATGTATCAAAGCGGCACAACGGCCCAGGCAGAACTAAAAAGTACCAAGGCACACTCGCCCAAAAGTCAAAAGGCACACAGGCCCTATACCAAAAGTCGAGTATCTACTATCTCAAAATGTCAAAAGGACAGCAAAGTAAGCCGAGGCTCGGTGATAGCCCTCAGTCATCAAAAAGGTACTCGTCGTCGTCCTCCTCCTCGCTTTCCTCCATCTCTCGCGGGTCCATCCGGAACCTAGGATCGTCCACGGAGTCAGAGCTGCTGCTGAGGGATGTTTGCTCCTTTTCTTCTTCTTCTTCCTCCTCTCTTCTCCTCTTTTGTGAAGGTCCCTCGGCAAGCCTCTTCTCCGCGGGCCTTTTCCTCAGTTCTCGGCTGAACTGGAGCTCCTCGCTAGCTGGAGTGATCTGCACTCCCCTCTGTACGCTCGCCGCTGGCCAAAAGGAGCTCGGTGCTATCTTCTTTTGTGGAGAAGGCCGCACGCTCTTCCTCCTAGGAGTCGCCCTAGCGCGTCCCTACATGTTCATTCAAATCATTTAGCATACGTTGTGCATATTGTATATATAGAAATGCTAAGTGCAGGAAATTTTGAAAACAATCCTATCTAAGAGCAGAATGGGAAATTACACCTGAGGCTGCACAGCAGGAGCTGGAGCTGGCGGTGGGTAGTGTAACTGCAAAGAGGCACCGCCGGCTATCTTGTGAAACTCTTTCTCCATGGCCTTCATCAAGCGCACCGCCTCTCACACCCACTCCATCGGGGCCTGTGTTACAGTTTCGACAAAATCAGAGCGCAAGCCAGATATGTATGCCAAAAGTGAAGTAAGGAAACTACAAGGGATGAAGAGTATCGTACCGGTCCTGTGATCTCTGCTGGCTTTGTCCTGGCAGGCTCAAACCGAACTATGGCCTCCTCTCCTTGTGCATCCCGCACCGCTAGTGTACAAGAAAGTCGGGGAAGGCCCGTCGCTGTGGCATAGTCGCTCCTCTCGAGCGAGCGAGCTGCCCTGCTCTCCCGGCTCTGCCTCTCCTCGCCGGCCTCCAGCGCCTCACCCTGCATGGCAATGTGCTCCAAAACCCCAAGTGGTCTTGCCAGGCGTTGTCTCCGGTAGACGGCATAGTCACGCTCAGGCCTCAAGAAAGCAGCAAGGCCAACCGGAACAGTGAAGCGTCGCAGCTCAGCCAGAGTGTACCTGTCCGTATGTGAAGCGTGAGGTGGAAGTGGCCCAGGAACCTGGTACTCAAGAAAGCCCAGTGACTGTCGTGTCACCTGGTCACCTAAGTACCATCGCCACCCAAAGGCTGACTCCAATAGCACCCGGCTCGCTGTCACCGCTCTGCTCCTCGCCAAATACTCAGGCTCAGGCTCTGCATTACTCCATGGGTCCCACTCCACCTGTGAGACAAGTGCAAAGATTCAGAGTCAGATGGGCATCAGCGACTGCATTAAAGCAATTCTAAGGGCAGAATGGTCAAGTTGACGTATTGCTTACCTGAGTACCTGACAGCTCGTCAAGGTATGACCTGAAGGCTAGGAGGCTCCCTCTCGATTTCTTCTTACCACTGTACAAAGGCCCCCAGATCATAGCACGTGGGAGCATCCTCAAGTTTGGACACTTAATCTCCGGTGGGTACATCTTCAGCACTTCGTAAGCCCACAGCTGCAAATGTTCAGACAATCAAAGCATCATGATACAGTTCATATGCAAATCAAAGACAAGTGCAAGAAAGGAAAATAGGAAATGAATCGCAAGCTTCGTTTCTTACCTCCCACACTCTCCAGTAACCGGTAGTCGCCTTCTTCCCCCGCAAGAACTCCCCCATAAAACCATAGCACGTTCCCAGAGCTGTTCCTCCCCAGTCAAAACGCGAAGCTGTGCGTAAGTCATGGAATGCCGGCAAGTAAGACAGGTGCACTATATCTCGTTTGTTTGGGTACTGTGTAGCCCCGAACAAATACAACAAGTAGGCCCTCGCCATCTGCTCTGCCTCCTGCTCTGAGTCTGGTGCCCTCCCCTGCAAATACCGCTTGAACTAGTCATAATGGATGGTCTCCGCTTTGCCTGCCGGTGCCTGCCCTAAGAACCACTCCAGTGCCCCGGTATCTCTATAAATCTCTGAGTCGAACGGGATAGGCTCTCTTCCTACCCTCAAGCCAGTGAGAGCTGCAAAGTCTGACGGAGTCACTGTCATCTCCCCGATCGGAAAGTGGAAGGTATTCGAGGAATCCCACCACCTCTCAGCCAGTGCAGTAAGTAGGGCATGGTCACTCTTCACTGTCGTCAACGTGAGGATGAACGGCCAGAACCCTGCAGCATCTACCAAAGCTCTGACTCGCTCCGATAGCCCTCGGTACAACTCAAGCGAGATCGCAGGACCGCCGTGACCCCGAGTGCTGGCTGCTCCTCTCTACATACAAAGACAAACAACAAAAAGAGGTTCATCAGCAATTGCAATCCAACTAGTCAGTCGAATTCAGAATTTCAAGAGTAACTCTATGGTCGAAATAAGCATTATAAAGGTCGATCAAAGGTATAGGTGCTCGTGTTATGTTATCCAGTTCTGCTATCGGTCGAATCAAATCAAAGGCATCTCTCAGATAGGTTCCGAACCACAAGGCATTATTTCCCCCGAGGCACACTTCTCAGTCGATTTCAAAGGTATTCTGTTTGTCATCCGGTCGATTCAAACTATTGGGCATGCCATCCTGGCACTTATCATGTCATGGCAATCTACCTAGTCGAATTCAAGTTCAAAGGACTATGTCATCGATCGAGGCAGCTCATGATCGATTCAAGCATGGCCTTAACAGTTTTCGTCAAAGTTATTGGTGCTCTACAAGTCGATTCAGCTATGTCAAGTATTTTATCAGTCAAATCAAGTTTCAAAGTCGAGGCATACTATCCAAATTCTACTTTCTAAGTCAAGCTACAGTCCAAGGTTTTAGCCTACGCGCATTGCAAGCTATGCTACGCCCGTTCAAGCTACGTACTGTTTTCAATAGCAAAACATGAATATCGAGGTAAATCCAAAAATATACCTGCGCCCAATCCACGGATAGGTGTCTCTGTGGGTCTCTCGGTATGAGCTCTAGGTCGTAGTTATCCCGAAGAGGTGCGAGGCTCTCAACCCTGGACGGTATGAACAAGTGTGGCTCTGGCAAGGCATACGTGTCCGCGACAAACCTAGCACGGGGTGCTTGCCGTAAAGACTCAGCAAGTGTCACTACGCGCTCAAAGGACCATACCTCCCCCTGAGCCTCCTCGGCTACCTCGGTTTCATGCGCAAAGGCCTCCTCCTCAGCCCTGGCTCTCTCAGTCTCTGCTCTCAAGCGCTCCTCCTCCTGAGCTCTCTCAACCTGCCGGAGCCGATCCTCTCATGCTGCTAGCACTGCAGCCACCACCCCCAGGTTTTCTCGGAGCAAACGGCCAAGCTCCTCCTCTGTCACAAACTCAGCAAAGTCCCCGCGCGTAACAGGTACATGCGCTGAAGACCCCACTGTAGGCCTAAACTCAACCCCCTCTACGGGAGCCTCCTCGGATAGCCCCTCTACAACCACTGGATCCTTGCCCCTTGCCGGGTCTCTCGGTGGTGTCTCTGGCCGATCATCACCACCACCACTACCACTGCCGCTGCCACCGGCTCCAACCGAGCCCAAACCGGTGATCACCAAACCCTCTACACCACTCCTTGAATCCAATCATCGAACCCGTGAACCCCTCGTACCAACAATAGCTGGCGTACGCCCCTCTTCTCCTAGAGTACACCCATCAACACCGCCACCCACCTCTGCTGCATGGCCACCATCGCCGCCGCCGCTACCTGCAACACTACACCACCACTCGACGAAGGTTCGCCCGTTGTCTGATTGTCGATTCGAGGCCCCTCGGCCTCATCTCCACCCACTCTCGACCATTCCTCGCTCTGATCGCCACCATTGCCGGCGTCACCACCAGATTCAGCCATGGGTAATGTGGGTAAGTGGGTTTTGAAGGAAGATGAGAGAGATTGAGTGAGAGGTTGAAGAGTTTTGAGAGTTTTGGAAGGATTTCGGAGTTCAAAACTGACTGAGGGCGGTTTCTGCACTCATACAAAAGTTTATACGACGTGGGGGTCGTGCTGGGCCGGGTCTGGACTGGATCTGGGCCGGATTAACCAAGATTCCTGGCGTACGCCAGTATCATTATGTCATACGCCACTATCGTTTGGGCCTCAAGCCCAACTCTCTTATAAAGTCCAAATTTGTTTCCAAATCAAAGCCCAAGGTGGCCCAGCTTCACATTGGTTCACGTGGACTACCCTCAAAGCAGAGCCCGTTCCAATTTCAAATCAACGATGATCCATCCGTCCAATTTCCAAATCAACGACGATCCATCTGTCCAATTTTCAAATCAACGACGATCCATCCGTCCAAATTTCAAATCAACGACGATCCATCCGTCCAATTTTCAAATCAACGACGATCCATCCGTCCAAATTTCCTCTTCTTTCCCCAAGCAGAGTTGATGCTTTTGCAGAGGATCATTCCCCAGGGAAGTTCGTCCCCTACAGTAGCCTGTACTACCCTTCCAATAAGGATCAAGCAGCGGTCCGTCCGTCTATAGTATCCCCAGCAGCGGCAATTTTTCTCAAATGATCTGTTTGGCTGAACTCAACCGATCAGGTTCTTTAAAGTTCATGTCTTCTTTGACCTGTGCTTCCTGCTCTAGATAGCCTAGAGGAGAGGTGTCTAGCAAATTGTTGACGTTACTTGTACCAGGTCCATGGTACTCCAAGTGCCGTCAAAGGGGGGCTACTGTAGACACCCTATTCTGAGCTACCCAGACGAACCTATCTTACGGTCTTTTTATTGTCCCAATGATGATTAAAAGTCGAGAACATTCCAAGGTCGATGGCAGGTCTTGAGCTTTGAGCTTTGGACATTCCTCATTTAAACCCTTTCGAATTCCATCCTCAAATCCTTCGAGCCAGATGGCCCCAGCAAAACCCTACTTGCTTATGCCAGTGTTATTTTGGAGTGGGCTAGTGAACTGCCACGTGTCAGTCTTCGACCGTCGACTCAGTTATCACTGGCGCACACAGGTCAAAACATGGCACATGCCAGTCAAGCCCAGTCAAATCAACTTTATTTGGCCACATGGACGAGACTTTTGTGCCACCCTGACGTGGGCTACAGTCCCCCTGATGATTACACTCGGTAGGGACGTTCCCCCTCTCTCATACACCTTCCATCAAGCCAAGTCCCATGCATTTAATGCATGGGAGGCTCTCTCCTAACCTAACCCAATTTCCTAACCCAACTGATCAGCTCCTCCTCCTCAGTCCATTCCCTTTGTAAATACCCCCCTTGCATTCATTTGCAAGGGGTTAACCACATTAAAGAGTCCAATTCCTTTTTTTTTCTCTCCTCTCTTGCTCTCTATCCCTCCTCTCCATTTGAAAGAGAAAGGAGAAAAGCCCACTTCCATACACCCCACTGTCATTCAGTCACCATCCAACCTCCATCTTCAACCTTAAAGCTCAAAACCACCTTCAAACCTCAACACAAAAAGGTATACCGCCTTTGTGTGGCTTTCTATTTTCGACTCCTGAGGGGAACCAGTAAGGTCCAGGCTAGTAATCAATACTAGTCCTGGCCTTAAACTGGAAAAATATAACAATCGTGTGAGATGAAACATGGCGCACGCCAGTACCGTCATGCCGTACGCCGGTGTAGACACCCCAATTTGGACTTGTCGAATTTCCTTAATTTGTGGCCCTAAGGCCCCCCCGATGATGAATATAGGTCAGAACAAGCCTTGTACCAATTGAGACGTTGCTCCTTGAAAGAAATGACCAAAATCAATCCCAAGCGCTCTGAAGCACTCCCAAGCGCTCAAAACTGTTTTCCAAAAACCACTGGCATGGCTCACTCTCAAGCACTTGAGAATGAAGTCCCCAGCGCTCGAGACTACTCCTGAGCACTTGAGACCTCTCCGAGTGCCCAATGGGTGAAGAAGATTCCTACTATCCATGCAAGTCATCATTGCTCCGACTGAGGTGAGTCAACACTCAACCTTAGTCAGAGAAGAGATCAGCTGAAAGATTTCTTTCAAAAATCACTTGATTTCAAAACCATGGGATATATCCCCTATATATATGCCATGTCTTGCAGCTGAAAGGGGGCTCTCTCTCAAAAACTTCTTCTCTCATCTCCTTCCTGTCCAAAAAGAAAAACATTTTCAAAAAACAAAAGCTTCATTTCCAATCTCAAAGGTGTTCCTCAAAAGTTATCAAAGAAAAGGCAAGAAATCCAGACTACTTCTGGTTTCTGATCTCCACATTCACCTGTCACAACCATTCAAGGAGCAAGGTGCCAAATAAAGGTAGAAACATTTCTATCTTTGGTTCAAATCAAGAGGTTGTTCTCTATCCTGAGGGAGGGTCTCTCAGCCGGTCCCAGTCCTTAATACTGGTGTATGGTTGGGAGACCTTAGTGAAAAAAGCAAGAACAAAGGGTCCACAAAGAATGTTTTCCCAAAACCCCCAACTGGAAACACTCCAGAGCACTCCAGAGTACTCCAGAGCGCTCGGGACTGTTTCCAGTCCCATGCATGGCATTTTGTTAAGCAGCAGGCTGGGATGAGATACACTCTTAAAACAAAATGGTTTTGTTGTGGCATGTAGACACAGAAGATCATTTTTCCTAAAGCATAAATGTTCCTTAGAAATTTAAAGTCAGAATAAAAGTTTTCCTGGGTTAAAAATAAGATCTTCCCTTATCAAGAAGTTTGATAAGGGTGTTTGCATGGCGAAGCAGTGCCATTTTCTGTCTAAGAGTAAGCTGGTATGCAGCTCACTCCCAAGCGCTCGAATCCATTCCCAAGCACTCAGGAGTGCATGCATGCCATCGCATTCCACTTTCCCAGTTTTCTGTGTTTTCTGAGGTTCTGCATGCATAGATGTGTACATTTTTTCTTTTAAAATTGTGGATCCGTTTGTAAAATGGCAAGGATACACGACTTGAAAATTTGAGGTCCTATCTCAATCTTTCAAGTCCTCTGCTGAGCCAGTGGTCTGCGTAAATAGCATTTCTTTTTGTAGTCTTCACATTATATTCTGTCAGTACTAACAGAAGGTGCAGGTGAGGGTTCGGACACTCCTAAGCGCTCAAGAGTGCTCTTGAGCGCTCGAGAGTGAAGCCAGTGAGCATTGTTTCACTTCTTGCTATCTTACTGTCTTTCATCGCGTGATCACCATCACCCCCCATGCACATGCACCAGTATACACCGTTATTTGGCATCCTATTCGTGACTAACAAACTCTGCAGGATTTGGTCAGTAACACTCCTAAGCGCTCTAGAGTACTCTCAAGCGCTGGAGAGTTGTTCCAGTGGCAGTTTATACTACTTTGCCATCATGCATGTGTCCATCATCATTTCATCATTCCTTGTACACAAGCACCAGCATACACCTTCTATGTGCTATACCTGCGGATACCTGCTACGTGTTGAATGAAATAAAATCCCTTTGAAAAGTCCCACAAACGTTTAGTAGAGACCGACATCGCGTTGGGCGAGGGGGGGTGCCGTAAAACCCTTCCCCCCCTCGTAACGTGGCTTCCGAACCCTCGAATGATCTCTGGTTTTCAATTCAAATCAATCAATTTTCAAATTAAAAATGGTTTCTCGGGTGGCGAACCACAAACTCGGGTGGCGACTCTTCAAAATTTTTTGAACCGATTCGACGTAGCGGTATGTGTTTTTCGGGCCGCCCCGATCTCACCCGGGGCTGTGGTAGCCCACAGTGGCGACTCTGCTGGGGAGGAAAGTTTTAATTAAACTTGTGAGCCAAGTTTGAAAAACGTTTGTGGGATTCTCGAATTGATTTTGTTTCATTGTCTATTTCTTATGTATATGTCTTGTGCAGCCCCGCTGTTGTGTTTTGGCAATCCTACCCAGCTTGCCGATGATGGAGAATCCCAGAACGTTCAGCAACCCTCGACCGTGATGAGTCATCTCTACCGTTTGTACCGTTATTGGGTGTACGCTCAATAGTGGGAGGTATACTTTGACTCTAGTCTGGGGAACTCGTTTCAAGCCAAAACCGGCCTTTGTACATGTTTAGCAAGCCTTAGAACATTCCAAATTAGGACAGGGGCCTGCAGGGTAGGATTACGTGCTATATACTGTCTATGTGCTGCATTTCATCTCACGTTATCATGCTGTCAGCCACGGTTCTTGAGACTTGCTCGCGCGGTCTTTGGGAGGTTGCCGAGACCCAATGAAGAGTCACGCACCCTTGTGCGTGTTGCTACTGTGTGAGTCCTCAAGCGAAAACCTAAGGGAAACTGGGATTTTGTTGAGTCCTTGACTAGCGTTCGGTCGGGGAACTAACCGAAGGGAGGAATGACATGGAAACAGAACATCGTGATACCGACACCGCCCAGGCGAAAAGCAAATGTGCTGCTTACGCCACTTCGGTTATCGTATCACGTTGTTCACCCCAGGTCGTTCCAAACCGATGGTCAATTACTTGATGAGATAACTAGCCGAATACTTAACTTATCTTAGCATCTTTTAGGGAACGACGCCCCCTGCATGAGGATACACCCTAAAAATCCAAGGATCAAGGCAATCTCTCAGGCATTCGATCATTTTTCAAAAAAAAAAAAACAAAAAAAAATTGGGGTCGATGGCGGTGAGGGTGATGCACGCATTTTCCGAAAAATTATGCATAAATTTCATAAAACATAAGCAGGGACCACAGCTGAGCGCGGTTTTTGCTTTGCTATCAATTCTGAGCAATTGGGCCAAGGAAGAAGAACATCATACCCTCCTGGACCAGATCCTTGGGACAGAGATTGGAACGGCTCCAACTTCAGGCAGACCCCGCCAGTGCATCGGATTCAGGGGTGGAAATGGACCTGCTGATCGGAAACCTCAATCCGAATGGAGACAATCCAAACCCAAATCCAATCCCAAACCTCAACCTTAACGGAGGCAATCCAAATCCTAACGAAGGCAATCCAAACCCAAATCCAAATCAGGAACCGAACCAAGAAATCCCGAATGGAGAAATGAGGCAAATCACGCAAGCTATTCAGCGTCTAGGCGAACGTACTGACTGTAGGGAGGTATTCCCGAGCAGGCCCAAGGAGCACCCGAGCATGGAGCTTATGAAAGGTCAACACAATTGACCGGTGACACGTGAAGCCACTATTCAAAGTACCTTGTTCGGCTATGAGAGAGCCGAACAGGAGGAGAACCCCCCTAAAGAAAGGAATGGTTCAAATTATTAAAAGACCAGTTACATGTGAGGTAACTGGCCCAGTCCCTTTGTTCGGCCATGAGACGGCCGAACAAGGAAAGAAGTCCTATTTGATATTGAAGTAAAGAGAACATTCTGGAAGAGTCCAGAAGCAGTAATATTCCGTTAAAGGAATGAGATCCCGAGAATGTAGGATCTGTAAAGGATACCCGACAGGAATGGGATGTTCGGCTCATTAAGGAAAAGAGTCCTAAAAGGACTAAGGTAATGAACTGATAAGGGAACGAGAATCCAAGATATCCTGGGTTTCCTATACGAGGTAGGAAACCTAGGGCAATACGGATGCTTGGCCAGCAAGCACCTATGAATCTATAAATACGAGGTAAACTCATGGAAAAGAGGTACGCAATATTCTGCATCCATATTGCTTTCCTACTGATAATTAGGGTTCAATTGCTAGTACGTGATACTAACTTTGGCATCGGAGGGCCTTTGCCACGAGAGGCAAAGGTGCACTCACTCCCTGTCTGTTTTGCAGATTAGGTTTCCGACGACAAATTAGGGTTCCGGCAAAGAGGCATATATAAGCCGTGACAATCCGACTCTGTCTAAAGCACTGGTAGAATTTCTCCACCTACAATTGGCGCCGTCTGTGGGAAACGAAAGAGTTCCCTTTGAAATACGACCATGGTGGAAGTAGATCCAGCAACGCCACACGACCCAAAAGATGTGTTAATTGGAGGAGGGGATAAGTCTCCACCCGGGGCTCCGAGAAAGCCCGAAGGAGGACACAAGAGGACCACGAGTAAGGGCCACCCCCCTACTATCCACGACAACTCCAGAAATAGAGATGGAGAGACAGCATCAAAGTCCACGAGAAGGACTAAATCCCATCAAGGGGATGAATCGATTGCACACTCCAGAAGTGTATACCGTAGCGAAGACGTTCTGATAAGAAAAGACAAGAAATTGAGGAGTATGCTCGTTTGATCAAAAAACGAGAACATGAAATCAGAGAACTAGAGAGAATCAGAGAACATCCGGGGGACTCTGGACTATCTCGAAGAAATTCAAGAGGAAGTGAATACGCTTTGGTACAGTACCAAAAGGCTCCTTCACGAAGAAGAAGGAGCAGAAGCAGAAGTCTGACCCCGAGGCGACGTAAAACTTCTCCACGAAAAGGGAGGAGCAATATCCGAACACCCAAGCGAAGGAGGGTATCTCCAAGAAAGAGGAGAAGCAGAGGTCGAAGCTCTACCCCGGAGGAGGAAGGGAGTAGAAAACATCATAGGGACAGGTACGAGAGACCTGATTCCGATTGGGAACAAATTAGGTCCAAGAAAGGACCAAAGGATGAAGCCATGACTGCACGGGAAGCAGCACGGAAAGCACTTCAGAATATAGCATCCTCCCCTTTTTCAAAAAAGTTACAGGAGGCTAGATTGCCGACCAGGGTAAAGCACGGAACATTCATCCTCTACGAGACAGATGCTGATCCCGTGGCCCATATACAGCATTACCAGCAAGCAATGTTTATGCATGAAGGGGATGATGCAATCATGTGCAAGATGTTCCCGTCAAGTTTAAGGAAGGTTGCTTTGTCATGGTTCCATAAATTGGGCTCACGATCTATCCGAACATGGGTGCACTTGGCTGAGGAGTTCACTGCACGGTTCTTGACGAGCAGGAAAGCTCCCAAAACCTTTGAGAGTCTTACTTTTATGAAGCAAGGAGAGGACGAGCCGATCAGGACTTATGCAAAAAAGTACTGGGAAACCTTCAACGAGATTGAAGGATGTAGTGAAGAGTACGCAATAGCCACAGTTTAAAACAGGCTTACCTGTTCGGGGGGAACTGCGTAAGTCTCTAAACATGAGTCCCGTGCAGACTTTGGCAAAATTAATGGAGAGAATTGAGCAGCATGCCAGGAACGAGGATGACATCCTACGAGAGGATGGAAAGTTGGCCGCCGAGCAGGTAAAGGGGCCTATAAAGAAAGCTGACAAGCTAGAGCCCAAAACTTATCGTGAAAGAAAAGATTATGGGCAGGCAAAGAAGGAGCAGTACAAGGATAAACAAGCCCCGGATCCCAAGTCATTCTTTTCAATAAACACGGTTTGGAAAGAGCCCATTTATAGGATTCTTTATCGAATAAAGAATCAACCATATTTTAAATGGCCCCCGACTCTTGGTGGGAATAAAGACGCAAAACGTGCTACGAATCAGCACTACAGTTACCATAAAGATTGGGGCCATATGACGGAGGATTGTGAGATGTTTAAACGACACCTTGATGATTTGGTCTCGCGAGGCTATCTCAAAGAATTTATCCAAGAAGATCCAAAGGATAAAGACAAGGCAATGGAGTTGGATTACGAACAGAATCCAAAGGGGGTAATCCATATGATACACGGATTAGCCGAACCTTATACGAGAAATGAGGTGAAATTGCTTCAGAGACAAGTGAAACATGACCAACATGTAATGCAGTTGGGGAAGAAAAGAGGGCGCAACGAAGAGACACTCAACGGGAGCATAGTTTTTACGGATGAAGATCTGGGAGGAGTCCAGATACCTCACAATGATGCTTTGGTCATAACCCTGCGAGTTGGGGAATATGATATGGAAAGAATCCTGGTGGATTCAGGGAGTTGCACCGAAGTGCTGTACTATGATGCATTCAAGAAACTGGGGCTCACACAAGAAGATTTGGTACAATCAGTAACTCCATTGGTCGGATTTGGAGCAGGAGCAGTTTGGCCCTTAGGCAAGGTAACTCTGCCTGTTCGGGCTGGGACAGTGGTGCTACGAACCGATTTCTTAGTGGTGGATGTACCATCTTCCTATAACGTGATTATAGGGAGAACATGGTTGCACAAGATGAGGGCAGTCTCTTCGACTTTCCATCAGATGGTAAAGTTCCCAGGGTCCAATGGGATTGAGCACATCAAAGGTAACCAAAAGATAGCTCAACAATGTTTGGTATCCATCATAAAAAGAGTCCATACTGCCCACCATGTTAATACTGTGGAAATTCCGGATCTACCGACCATTGAGGATATTGGAAAAGACCCAACCGAAAGGGTAGTTGAGGATTTAAGGAAAACACTGATCAACGAGACTGATCCAGATAGGTATTTCCTAATTGGGGAGTCACTGCCAGAAGAGGAAGAGAGTGAACTGATAAGTTTCTTGAAAACTTATGTCGATGTATTTGCTTGGACACCAGAAGAGATGCCTGGGGTAAGTGCAGATGTTATTTGCCATCACTTGAATATAGATCCACAGCATAAACCGGTCATTCAAAAGAAACGAAGGGCAGCCGTACAACACGTTGACGCTATAATCGAAGAAGTGGATCATTTGTTGGAGGCCAAGGCAATAAGGGAAGTTTATTATCCAGAATGGCTATCAAATACTGTTGTCGTCAAGAAAAAGAACGGAAAATGGCGTGTATGTGTTGACTTCACAGATTTAAACAAGACGTGCCCAAAGGATAGTTTTCCTCTTCCAAGGATTGACCAGTTGGTTGATGCAACAGCAGGGTATGGGCGGATGAGTTTTCTCGATGCATATCGAGGATACCATCAAATTGCAATGTTTGAGCCAGATCAGGAGAAGACGTCTTTTATTACACCACGAGGGTTGTACTGTTATAATGTCATGCCTTTTGGGTTGAAAAATGCAGGGGCAACGTATCAGAGACTGGCAACCATTATGTTCAGAAAGTTGCTCGGCAAAACTATGGAGGTTTACATAGATGACATGGTGGTAAAAAGTAAAGCTGGGCAAGGCCATATTGCAGATTTGAGGGAGGTTTTTGAGATTCTAAGGAAATATAAACTGAAACTCAACGCCTCGAAATGTGCATTTGGAGTCGGTTCTGGAAAGTTTCTGGGCCATCTTGTAACGTTGAGGGGGATAGAGGCGAATCCCGACCAAATCAAGGCCTTGCAAAATCTGCAGAGTCCCCGGACAATGAAGGAAGTCCAACGGTTGACCGGCATGGCAGCAGCTCTCAATCGATTTATTAGCCGGTCAAGTGACAAGTGCAGACCTTTCTTTCAGTTGTTAAAGAAAAGGGAAGGATTTGAATGGGGAGCAGAATGTGAACAAGCCTTCCAGGATTTAAAAGGATATTTGGCCTCTCCTCCCCTTCTCTCAACTCCAGAACCAGGTGAGTCCTTAATTTTGTACTTAGCTGTTTCTGAGCATGCTGTGAGTGCAGTCCTTCTGAGAAATAGGGGATCCGAACAAATCCCTGTTTACTATGTGAGCAAGACATTGTTAGATGCAGAAACAAGATATTTGCCCCTAGAGAAATTGATCCTAGCACTAAGGACATCAACTAGAAAATTGCCACATTATTTCCAGAGCCATAGAGTGGTGGTTTATACTGAGTTCCCATTAAAATCACTGCTCCGAAAGGCAGACTTCTCGGGAAGGATCTCGACTTGGTCCGTTGAATTGAGCCAATATGACATTGACTATCAGCCGTGCACAGCAATCAAAGGCCAGGTATTGGCAGATTTTGTGGCAGAATTCTCGCCTGCGGTTGCACCTTTGCCTCCTATGAGAAAGGAGTGTGAAGCAAGGTCTCCTGTAACGAAGAAACAGGCATTAACCGAACAAGATCCCTTGGAATGGAGGCTGTTTGTTGATGGGTCCGCTTGCAATACCGGATCAGGTATAGGGGTAGTTCTTTTTCCCCCTGAAGGATCAATGTTGGAGCTATCAGTTCGGCTTGGGTTCAATGCATCCAACAACGTGGCGGAATACGAGGCACTTTTAGCTGGTTTGAGAAGTGCAAAAACCCTAAGAGCCGAACATGTTAGGGTATATTGTGACTCACAGCTTGTAGTTCATCAGTTGTCCGGGCAATATGAAACACGGAGCGAGAAGATGGCAGCATATGTACAGGTGACCAGGGATCTGCTCGATACTTTTGAAAGGGTGTATATTGAGCAGATAAGTTCTGGAAAGAATGCACATGCAGATTCACTAGCTTGGTTGGCTGCAGCTGTACCAACCGAGTTCAAAAGAAAGATAACCGTAGAATATCTAACCGAGCCAAGCATTGGAAGAAGCGTGGAGATGGTCTTGGACGTGAACCAAGGACCAAGTTGGATGGATCCAATTATTGAGTTCTTACGAGATGAAAAACTCCCTTCAGACAAAAAGGAGGCTCATAAAATAAGGACCAAATCTGCTCGGTTCTGGTTATCACCTGAAGGGAAATTATACAGGAAGTCTTTTACATGGCCCTATTTACTTTGTGTGCACACTGAAATGGTGCAAAAATTCCTCCACGAAATTCATGAGGGAACTTGTGGGAGCCATGCTGGGGGACGGTCCATAGCCCACCGAGCAATTACTCAAGGATATTGGTGGCCGTACATGCAAGAAGACGCTAAGGTGTACGTAAAGATTTGTGAAAAATGTCAAAAGTTTTCACCAATGATTCGAACACCAGCCGAAGACTTGGTGCCTTTGACAAGTCCCTGGCCGTTCGCTCAGTGGGGAATGGATATTGTAGGTCCATTGCACAAGGCAACTGGAAATCGAAAATTTCTGCTAGTTGCAACAGATTATTTTACCAAATGGATTGAGGCAGAACCATTGGCTAAAATCACCGAACCTATGATAGAGAGGTTCGTGTGGAAAAGCATCATTACTCGTTTTGGAGTCCCATACTCATTGATTACAGACAATGGGTCTCAATTTCAGAAAAAATTCAAAACTTTCTGTGCCCAGTATGGGATAAGAAATTATTATTCAACTCCGGCCTACCCTCAAAGTAATGGCCAAGCAGAGGCTTCTAACAAAACCATTCTTGATGGGATTAAGAAACGTTTGGATAAAGCAAAGGGGAAATGGCCTGATGAATTGCCATTGGTTCTATGGGCATACCGAACAACACCTAGGAGGTCTACGGGAGAGACCCCCTATTCTTTGGCGTATGGAACAGAGGCTGTTATTCCATTGGAGGTAGGTCTGCCGACCAACAGGACCAATTTGGTTGAAAGTGGAGGCAACGATCGAGCCTTGGAGATTGAATTAGATCTTGCCGAGGAGAGACGAGAACGAGCCGTAGTGCACTTGGCCTCGTACCAAGAGCAGCTAATCAAAGGCTACAACAAACATGTGCATCCACGGGAATTTAGTGTTGGGGACCTTGTGCTACGAAAGGTGCTCGGCAACACTAAAGTGGCTAATGAAGGAAAGTTGGGGGCCAATTGGGAGGGCCCATATCGAGTTACTGAGATTGTGGGCATTGGGGCTTATCGATTGGCAGACCTGGATGGGAACCCGGTGCCAAGACCTTGGAATGTCCACAACTTGAGGAAGTTTTTTATATGAAAAATACTTTTCTTTGTACACATCGTGATTGTGTGAGAGTTACGAATAAAACTCTCTTGTGTTCTAGTTCTGTTATTTTAGCTGCAAGGGGTACGAATAACGCCCTCTTGAGTTCTATAGCTTATGAATAAAGTTACCTTTTTTTTTAACTGTTGTTGTTCCTGGTATTTGTTTTAAATACGAATTACGAAGTTAATTTCCCTCATTCGTATTGGGGAGCAGGGTATAGGTTATCCATTCAAAGTACGTGACACTTGAACACAAGTTCGAAACACTTGTGTAAATTTCAAACATTTAAGTACGTGAAACTTAAACTCAAGAGACTATGCAAAGCATACGAATACATGCATAAGCATACGAGAATATGCACAAACTGTTCAAAGCATACAAGAATGTGTACAGACTTAGAAGCATTCAAATATATGCATAAGTACACATTAAATTCATAAGTACGAGACACTTAAAGACAAGTACGAAATACTGTTAGAGTTTTTCAAACACTTTGGCCAGGCCCACAAACAGAAAGCCAAACATATTGTCAAAATACAAAGACATATTCACTCATCTTCTGTCAGGTCTTGAACGGTTGTAGGAACAGTTGGAGGAGCTTCAGTTGCAGTAGGATTCTCATCTTCAAATTGACCACCACTGACTTCCTTTTGGCCAGGGTTGGTCATATCACTCTGAGGCTCCACTTCGGTAACAGGAGGCTCCGCTGTCTGCACGCCTTGTTCTTCATCTCCCTCCTCAACAATTTCCTCCTGATCACCAGCTGCTGCGCTTGGAAGCTCAATGTTGGTCCAGAGCGAAGATGACTCAGGAATCTCTGCTTTTTCAAGGCAGGCTCTCCAAGAAGCCACCCAAACTTGATCCTGAATTCCAGGCATCTGGTTTGTGTAGCTCTCTGTGGCAACTTTGATTCCTTCGTTATATCCCTTCTCAAAGGCAGCCTTGGCTTCATTCTGGGACGTCTCAAGTTCCTTCAAAGTCTGGGCAAGACTGTCCTCAGTTCCCTTCAATTGTCCCTTCAAGCCATCTGCAACCCCCAGGGCCTGGTTCCTTTCTCTTTCAAGCCTGATGATGGTACGTTGGAGCTTGGAGTTCTCACTGACGAGTTTTGCTCGTTGGGGCTCTGATTGGCTGAGTTTTTGAGCCATGGCCACCATTTTTTGCATTACCTGGAAACATTCAAAATAGCTATGATAAACATAACTGTTAAATGCTGTATACACTATAATCACAAAAAGAAATTTTACCTTGGCGTTGTGAGACATGAAGGAGCTGAGAAGATTGTCTGGAGACATTGCAACTTCTTTTTGCATGTCCCCAGGCAGCAAAAAGGCCTGGGACAATGCAAGGGCAGTCCCTTCGGTCTCGACAGTGTCCCGAGCAGTGATAGCTCGGTTCCCATGAGAGAAAGCGGGAGCCCATATTGGAGCAGGAGACGAAGAGGAAGGTGGGGGTCTTTCTTGAGGCTGCTCCACCCGTTGACGTTTCTCTCTGTGGATGGCCTCGATTTCTTCTGGGGAAAAGCCAGGAGGAGCATCAGTCTGAGTCTGAGTGCGGCGGCCACGACCTTGGCCACCTTGGCCCCGACCAGCACCGCGACCTCGACCAGGTATGGTGAGAAGACTGCCTAAATCGATTGGCTAGTTCATTGCTGGAGGTGAAGGCGTGTAACCACTAGAAAAAGAATCCGATGTCGAGCTGGAGGCTTCTTCGGCAAGAGAGATTGGTTCGTTGGAGATTGGAGGTGTCCGAGAACGTCTCTCTTCTTGTTCGGGAACTGGTCTTGAAGGACCAGCTACTGCAGGGTTGTCAGCTGCTCGGGTACGCCGATCAATAAATCCCCCGTAAGATGCTTTGTAGCTAAGTAGCACCTGAGCCGCTCTTGCTCGGCCAGCAAGGTATGTCCCTTCACCGTTGAATGCAAGAGCTCGTTTAATATCAGCTACGTGAACTTGTGGGGTAATGATGTTATACCCACGGTTAATGTTCGGCGCTGAAACAAAAACAGAGCACAAGCAATTAGAAGCACGAAAAAGCTTTTCCTATGAAAAAGGACAAAGATATGAAATTAGGGGAAAGCACTAACGTGGGCTCCCGAATACATGAGGAGCGTGAAAACAAATCACTTGGCCGTCCTCATCTCTGGGTTCGAAGTTGCCCGTGACAATCAGGAAGTCGTCGTCATCCCCTCGAGCAGAGTCAGGGAGTTCAAGGACAAGCTTCTTCCTAGAATCCCTACTCTTTAAGTAATATGTGAGGGCATCCCCGGTTCTAGAGATACTGTATAGGTGATGAATGTCGTATAAACCTAAAGAGGTCCCTAACATCTGATTTATGGTATTGATACCCATAACTACTCGGAAGAAGTTAGCAGAGACTTGCATTGGGGAAAGTCTATAGTACGCTAAAACTTGGCGAAGCAGAGGAGCCAAGGGGAATCTAACCCCGCCCTCAACAATGGCTACTACAGGAATGTGAAGAGTGTCGAAATCGAAACTCTCACGAAGGGCATCCTCAGGAGCCAATACAGTGGCTACATCGTCAGGAATCCCATATCGAGATCTGAAACTAGCCATGGCTTGAGGAGTATTACAGTGCCTTCGAAATCTGCCCATTACCAGATAGGATTTTGGGATTCTATGAAGTGCAAAGAAATGGGGACAATGAAACCCTAAACTGCGATTGAAAACAATCCACTAGAGAAATGGAGTTGTAAGAAGAAGAAATGATGTGTAGAGACCCGTAAATTTCCTTATTTTAATTTTAATATTTTATAAAGGGATAAGTGATGGTTTAGTGTGGAAATTGTGGCTGTGGGTTAATGTGCAAGAATATGGAAAATGTGGGTGTTAGTGTAATATAGTGCATGTGTGTATATGTGTGTGTGTGCCAGGAGAGAAAATTCATTTCTCTCCTCCCTCCCCATCTCTCGGCTCTCTCTCCTCTCCCGGCTCTCTTCATCTCTCTCACTCTCTCACCCAAAAACTCACCTCTAAACTCAAAACCCAAAACTACCAACCTCAACTCCATTTTCTACTTGTGTAATCGGGCTCGTATCGCGTTGGATAGAGCTCGGTTCGGTGTATTTAGCTCGGTTGGGATTCCGGAAGCTAGGGCTTGCATAATCTCTTTGGTTTCGACTTGGATACTCGAGGTAGGGAATTCTACCTCTCCTTATATGTTTCATGAGTGATTTGGTGCATGAATCGTGCTTGTAATGTCGTGTTTAAGTTTGGATTGCAAATTCGTAGTTGCTGTCAGAATTGTCTGTTCTTCCTGGATTTCTACCGGTAGGCCCGTCCTTTCTACCGGTAGAACGTTGTTACTTTACCAGAAAATCGATCCCCTACCGGTAGGAGCCTTTTCCCTACCGGTAGAACAATTGAGAAATTCCTTCCTAACCAGCTCAAACGTACAGCAGCAGCTCAAAAGCTGCTCAACGTATCGAACTTCTACCGGTAGGAATTCCTTACCTACCGGTAGGTCAAGCACAAATTTGAATGTTGACCTTTCTGTTTCCAAGTTCTACCGGTAGGACTTGCTTGCCTACCGGTAGGTTGCGTGAATTGGAGTTTCTACCGGTAGGACTTGTTCACCTACCGGTAGGTCTAGGTTCTACCGGAATGTTGGCCTTTTTGTCTTCAAGTTTTACCGGTAGGACTTGCCTGCCTACCGGTAGGAGTTGCCTGCCTACCGGTAGGAGATTAGGAGTTTGAGCTGCTTTCAGCTGCTTTCTTGAGCTGCTGCAGTATCTTTCAGCTGCTTTTCCTATATCCTTCAACTTGTGTGTCGAAGCTTTTCATCGACTCTATTGGGTTCGTTTACGCATCATTTCTAGTGTTTGGAGAATCATTCATATTTCATACCTAAAAACGTGCCCGATGGACTTGAATGAACTTAATGGGTTAATTATCTCGGAAACTAAGATCGACGGATTGACGTTAATGGATTACGGATAAAATGTGATATGTTACCGCCTAAAGTAAATCGAAAACCGCAGTGAGTAGTTGATGCGTGGGTCATGGGTTTAACTTGAAGTAAAAGGTTAGTAGATTGTTTAAAGGGGAATTAATGACGGTTTCCGAACAAGTGAATGATAAGATGACATAAACGGTAGCTATTCAATGAAACGAGAAACATGTAATATAAGGGTTGATTTCTATTGAACCTGAAGTTGGGAACCAAATGTGTGATTTGGATATACGGGGTCCTAAGAACCCGGAATGAGAATCGGACATACGGGGTCCCGAGAACCCGGAATGAGAATCGGACATACGGGGTCCAGAGAACCCGGAATGAGAATTGGATGTACAGGGTCATGATCACCCGGAATGTAAATTGGGTATACGGGGTCCTAATGCCCGGAATGTCTTTTGATTGACATCGTGATGTGACGATGTGAGGGATTTCTTGTGTGCCCATCAAGGATCCATAGGGAACTTATGAGATACTAAGCGGTTGTAACGTAACCATATGAGGTGGATGCGTGAAGATCGAAAGATGAGTAAAAAAAATGAATTTGAGGGACAAAGATAGGTTAACCGACAAGAGTGAAGTGTTCGTTTACGTTCTAAATTTCTAATATAGTACTTGTGTCTCATCCATGCTCCCTTTGTTATTCGAAAGTCTATGTTTCATCGACATCTTTCATCTCATTTGCATATAGAGTTTGCGTAGACTTTTCTACTGGGCTAGTGTAGCTCAAGCCTTATATTATTTTCAGGTGCTAACCCGGAACCATAGCTTGCATTGCTTGGCGTGCTTGGAGTGTGGACATTATTTTTGAAAGTTAACCGAAGGAGTTACCTATTTATCCTTGTAAATTTATTTTGAAAGATGAATCTGTAACTAAAATTGTAATTCTTTTGACTCGGAATATTGTAACCACTAATTCTTTTTCGAACTTCGCTACTTATGATAATTTGGGGCCGTCGAGCCAATGTTGTAATATTTTGGAACATTATGGACTCGGAAGCTTAATTGAGGGAATGGGAACACAGTAACCTTTTGGGTACCGTACGGATAATTGTGAGTATTTTTATTATGAAAATCATTTATAATTATGTTAAAATTCGAGGACGTGACATGATGACTTACGAGAATAGTCGATGGAATCCCTAAAGGAAGAGGTCTTGAGACAATGAACAGAGCTTCAATGGCGGGGAAAAGCTTGAACAGTCTTTTCTTCTGCAGAGGGAGTCTAGAAGAGAGATTGGGGTGTTTTGAAAAATGGGACGAAAACCCAAAAATACCCTACAGGTAGGGTGGCGTAAGTGAAACGTCACCCCAGACGGCGTTTGAGTGTTCCGTTCCCCAAAACACGCCTGTCCGCATTAAATGTGAGCAATATAAACATTGACACGTGTAAAGGTTAGGGCTGAAAGCCTGAAACGGCCTAAAAGGTGTTTTCGTCATGGTAAAATGATGATAAGTTGCTCCAATATATAAGGTGAAGGAACAGAATGAATTTGCTCGAAAGAGAAGCTTCACACATCATCTGAGTAAAAGATAACAAGTGAAGCTGGGGAGCAATTGTAGGGAGGTATTCCCGAGCAGGCCCAAGGAGCACCCGAGCATGGAGCTTATGAAAGGTCAACACAATTGACCGGTGACACGTGAAGCCACTATTCAAAGTACCTTGTTCGGCTATGAGAGAGCCGAACAGGAGGAGAACCCCCCTAAAGAAAGGAATGGTTCAAATTATTAAAAGACCAGTTACATGTGAGATAACTGGCCCAGTCCCTTTGTTCGGCCATGAGACGGCCGAACAAGGAAAGAAGTCCTATTTGATATTGAAGTAAAGAGAACATTCTGGAAGAGTCCAGAAGCAGTAATATTCCGTTAAAGGAATGAGATCCCGAGAATGTAGGATCTGTAAAGGATACCCGACAGGAATGGGATGTTCGGCTCATTAAGGAAAAGAGTCCTAAAAGGACTAAGGTAATGAACTGATAAGGGAACGAGAATCCAAGATATCCTGGGTTTCCTATACGAGGTAGGAAACCTAGGGCAATACGGATGCTTGGCCAGCAAGCACCTATGAATCTATAAATACGAGGTAAACTCATGGAAAAGAGGTACGCAATATTCTGCATCCATATTGCTTTCCTACTGATAATTAGGGTTCAATTGCTAGTACGTGATACTAACTTTGGCATCGGAGGGCCTTTGCCACGAGAGGCAAAGGTGCACTCACTCCCTGTCTGTTTTGCAGATTAGGTTTCCGACGACAAATTAGGGTTCCGGCAAAGAGGCATATATAAGCCGTGACAATCCGACTCTGTCTAAAGCACTGGTAGAATTTCTCCACCTACACTGACAATCAGATAGCCCAACTCATGATGATGTTAACCGGGGTTGCCCGACGACTTCCAAACCCAAATCCAAGTCCTAACCCTAATCCAAATCCGAACCTTAATCCAAACTCAAACCCTAATCCAAATCCGAATCTAATCCCCATGCCAAACCCAAACTCTAACCTGAACCTGAATCCAAATCCGAACACTAATCTAAACCCCAACCCGGAGCAGCCGATCCTCGAAGCAGAAGCCCCGCAGAATACCTAGATGGCAGTAGTCTTGGCAAAGATCACCCAGTTGGAACAATCTGTTGTGAGAAACGAGAAGATTGCCTCGACAGGTTTTGACATCAACAAGCTTTGCCTTTTTCCCATTGCAAAGCTCTCGGAGAAATTCAGACCGATCGACTTTGCTAAATTCGACGGGACTGGGGATCCGAAAGCGCATTTAACTGGATACATCGGAGCACTGTCTATGTGGGGAGTAGAAAGAGACGCCATGGCCCAGATGTTCTCCTAGACTTTGGTGGGACATGCTCTTTACTGGTTCACTTCATTGGATGAAAGGAAAAAGCGCTCGTGGGAAGACATATGCGCGGCTTTCATGGCGCAATATGATTACAACATCCAACTGGAGGTTACCACTCGGGAACTCGAATCTACAAAGATGGAAGCCAAGGAAACCTTCACAGACTTTGTGAAAAGATGGAGATCTAAGGCAGCACAGATGAAGGATAGGCCTACCGATAGGGATCAAATCCGAATGATTGTTCGGAATCTTCAGCCCAACCTTGCAAGGCACATGGTAATGGCTCAGGCCTACTCTGATTTCAAGACATTCTTCGACACGGGCTTGGCCGTCGAAGAAGCAGTTCAACTCGGAATTCTTGACAAACCTGAACCTCCTCCCAAAGCCAAAAAGGTCTACTCCGGTAACAGAAGCACGCTGTTCGAGAACTCCAATTACACCCAACTCCCAAACGCCTCCTCAAACACGACCCAAGCTGAACCCGTCAACCAGATTGTAACCCAAACCAGTCAACCTCGGTCTCAACCCCGCGTGTTCGCTCAATTTTCAGCACCTCTCTCTGCGGTGTTCGAAAAGTTGGTCGAAAGTGATCTCCTTAAACCACTTGCTCCTGCCTCACTGCCACAAAAACTCCCTACCTCTCACAATCCCAATGCCTTCTGCGCCTATCACCAAAATTCTGGCCACCTAACCGATAACTGCTTCCGCCTTCGCCATGCCATTCAAGACCTCATAGACAACAAGACCATTCCTTTGCCTCACCAGAAGCCCAATACCGTCTCCAACCCACTCCCGAAACATGCAAACACCCGCACAAACCACATTTCCCTGAGCCACCCCTTCGACCCAAGCCTTCACATCATCCCTGTCACTGAACCCAAGCCAATTGTCAAGATTCCGTCCGAGGATGCTATCTATGCACTTGAAACGGTAGAGTGGGATTTCCAAAGAAGGTCGGAGGACCTAGCGAATGATTTCCTGGCTGTGGAACAACGAGCCGTTGTCAGCGGAGTGTGGCCTGTGTCAGTTAATGCTCAGTAAACCGAAGAATTGGAACATGGTGAGAGGAGACAAGCCTGGGATGAGATGATGGCAGATCCATTTGATGGATATTCCCTGTTTGCTCTATTCTCGGAGCCTGAACCAGTCGAGGAGTTTGACGAATGGGACCCAGAACCCGGTGGGTGGCTTTGGCAAGACAATTCGGACCCTCTTGATGAAACATCTTTGGTGTGCTTATTCTGGGAGCAGGAAGAGGAACAAGGCCCTGATCTGATGAACCCCCACTTATTCTCCGGGCTTTTCGCTTCAACCATAATCAATATCGATAGGGATTCTGACGCCCTTGTCCGTACCTTGGATCATGTCTTCTGCCTGCAAGAGTACATCATTAATGAATTTATCCCACAACCAGTCGTTGGGATCCCTGACAAACCCCATATCTGTGTACTGGATCCTGAAGACCTTTGGGATAAGGCTGAAACGGTGAACGTATGGGTCGATGGTGAAGAACTAACTGTCAACAAGGCTATGTTGGACGAAGGCTCTCTACAGGTCAACAACAGCGGCAACGTCGACTTCTGGAACTCTTTTGAAGAAGAGAGCATATGGAACACCCTGGAGATGGAACTCTTAAATGACACCCTGGAAAAGACAAAGCTCGATAAGGGAAAACGCAAGGCCAATACCGATCTCTCTGATTTCTGGGAGGGTCTTCGATGGGAATCTGCCCCTATGGTAGTCAGTAATCTCACCAGGAGCGGTAGGGTATACCAGCCCGCCAACCTCCAACAAGGAAGCTCGTCCCGAGCAACTCCCCCCCAACAGAGTAACCTTCGCATCCCCGAGAATCCCGCCAACTCCACCCCTGCCTCGCCAGCTCCACAAAATAACCCCTCAAACTCCAATAACCTGCCATATCAACCTGACCCGCCCACCCATCTTAATCCATTTGTCAGCCCAAGCCAAAATACCACTCACCACCAAAACCCAAATACCAACGATGACCCCATCATCCAGCAACTTCATGAAACCCCTGCCCGCATGTCCATGTGGGGAGTATTGGCAGCATCCCGCGTGCATCGCCGAAGGCTTGTCAACTCTCTCTCCAAGCTTGAAGTCCCTTCCGACATAGCCCCAGAAGCCCTCATCGCCCTCATAACCCCAAACCTTACCCAACACACTTTGTCCTTCACCGAAAAAGATCTTCCGCCTGAAGGAACCGATCATAATAAGCCTCTCCATGTGACCATGAAATGCCTGGGAAAGTGGGTCCCCGCGATACTCATAGATAATGGTTCGGCCATCAATGTGTGCCCTCTCCGCACTGCTTACTGGCTGGGCCTCAAAAATAAGGACTTTGCGCCATCGACTCTGGGTGTCTGTGCTTATGATAACACGCGACGTGATGTCCTGGGGACAATCAACCTGGAATTGGCAACTGGGAAGTTTATGACTACTGTGGAATTCTGTGTACTAGATATACCTGCTTCGTTCAACCTCTTACTGGGGAGGCCATGGCTGCACCATTCTGACTTTATGGGAATACCTTTTACGCTACATCAGAAACTCATCCTAGGATTGAATTCTGGGACTCTTATCATCCATGGGGATTCTGGTATTTGTCCACACTCCAAAGATAATTCCCCGCTACTGGAAATCATGCACGGAGAAGAAGACGTGGCCATAGGAGGATTTGCTGTCATAACCTCGAAGGTTTGCACCATTCGGGCCGAAGATGGTTTCTTGGTGAGCTCCGCGGCATTGGAAATCATGAAGCAAATGAATTACCTGCCAGGTATGGGCTTGGGGCTCTATGAGCAAGGAGTCTCCGAGTTCCCTCATTTCCCCGGGAACAATGAACGCTTCGGCTTGGGCTACGAATTCAAGAAGAGTGATCCAGAGAAAAAATGGCGCAACCGTGCCCGAGCTCGTACGGTCGGAAAGGATCAGAAGGAAGAGGAAGCACCGTATCGAGGAGAACCCGAGCCCTTCATTGATCTTGAGACAAAAGTAAAATACCCGGGGTTTGAAATCTTCGCCAACGACACTTGGGAGGATGATGAAGAGGTAACTAAGATGGAAGGATTGTCCGAAGCACTGGATTGGCTTGAAGCCTTTGGTTTGGGTAGTCTCCAGTCTCTGTTCGAAGGTGAGGAGCCGGAGGGTATGATGGAAGACGCGGCTGTGCTCGTGCTAGGAGGAGGAGATGAATCGAAAGACCCTTCTAGGCTCATTGTGGACGCCGTGGGCGCCTATGAAACTACACTTTCATTCCATTTGTAACACGCATTCACGACCCTTGCACCGAGTTTGAGTCTGAGTCTGATGCTAACTCTTCGTCTAACAATGAGTCAGAGTTTGTGCCTATCAGCCCTCCTCGTCGTAGCTTTTACTTCGAGTTTGAGTCAACCGCTGTATTCCCTCCCTCCGAGGAGCCTATCAATGAAATGAACGACGCCTTTGCTTACTTGCCGGATTTTGAAATAAATTGTTTGGATCCCAACGATGAAGGAATAGATTTCGATGGGGACATCCCCAAGGAAATCTGTTCCCTCATCGAGCGTGAAAATGAAAGGCATGCTCAGCCTCTAAAAGAAGAAATAATCTCGATAAACTTGGGTGATGAGGAGAACCCTTGATCGATTCAGGTCGATTCCGCGCTGTCTCCAGATGAGCTCCAAGAGCTCACCGATTCACTAAAAGAATTTACAGAAGTCTTTGCTTGGTCCCATGCAGACATGCCCGGAATCGACCCAGAAATCGTCGAGCATAGGATCCCTCTCTATCCCGATGCAAAACCCGTTAAACAAAAGCTGAGGAGAATGCGACCCAATTGGGTATTAAAAATAAAAGAGGAGCTAATGAAACAAATTGACGCTGGTTTTCTAATCGTAACAGAATACCCCACTTGGGTTGCAAACATTGTGCCTGTTCCCAAAAAGGATGGGAGAATCAGAGTGTGCGTCGATTTTAGAGATCTGAACAAAGCAAGCCCTAAAGATGACTTTCCATTGCCACATATAGACGTACTCGTTGATAACACTGCAGGGCACGCTTTACTATCCTTCATGGACGGTTTCTCGGGATACAATCAGATTCTCTTGGCTCCAGAAGACAGGGAAAAGACCACGTTCATCCTTGAGTGGGGGACCCACTGTTATCGGGTTATGCCGTTTGGATTGAAAAATGCCGGTCCTACGTATCTGAAGGGTGCTACGACACTGCTGCATGACATGATCCATAAGGAAGTTGAAGTGTACGTTGATGATATGTTAGTGAAGGGGAAAGAGCGGAAAGATCACCTCCCAGCACTGAGAAAGTTGCTCGAGAGAATTCAGAAACACAAGATGCGTCTTAATCCACAGAAGTGCACATTCGGAGTCACTGCCGGGAAAATGCTTGGGTTCATGATCACAACCCGAGGGATTGAGGTAGATCCTTCTAAAATCAAAGCCATTCTTGAGATGGAGCCACCCCAATCAGAGAAGGAGGTCCGATGTTTCTTGGGAAAAATTCAATTCATCAGTCGATTCATCGCCAAGCTGACCTCGACTTGTGAACCATTATTTCGACTACTCAAGAAAGATGTAAGGTTCGAGTGGAATGAGAAGTGTCAGAAAGCTTTCGAAGCGGTGCGGAGTTATCTCCAGAGCCCTCCGATCCTAATGCCACCTACACTAGGAAAACCTTTGATCCTATACTTGTCCGTCACGCCCTCATCAATGGGGTGCATGCTTGCACAAGAAGGAGAAGATGGGGTTGAAAGGGCGATTTACTACTTGAGCAAGAAGATGGTAGGGTGCGAAGAGCGATATACTTCACTCGAAAAGACGTGTTAGGCGCTTGTATGGGCCACAAAGAAGTTGAGACACTACATGCTCGTTTACTCAGTAATGTTGATCTCTCGGATGGACCCTCTCAAATATCTATTCGAGAAGCCAGCACTTACTGGTAAGCTAGCAAGTTGGTTGCTCTTGTTGGCGGAATTCGAAATCAAGTATGTCACTCGCAAGTCAGTGAAAGGGAGAGCAGTGGCAGAGTTCTTGGCAGATCATCCGATCGAGGGGCCAGAGCACACAGAATTTCAATTTTCGGATGAAGATGTAATGTCGATGGTCAATGAAACGTGGATGTTGTACTTCGATGGAGCCGCAAATCAGAAGGGGTACGGGATTGGCATACTGCTGGTCTCGCCTGAGGGGTCGCATATTCCCTTCGCATTCAAGTTGAACTTCAAAGTTACGAACAACGAAGCTGAGTACGAAACATGTATTGTAGGAATGGAAGCCGCATTGGAGATTGGTGTCAAGGTGCTAGAAGTCGTCGGAGATTCCAACCTGGTCGTATCGCAAGCAAACGGAGAATGGAAGGTCAGAGATGAGAAAATGAAGCCGTATCATAAACAGCTCGATGAACTCCTCCCGAATTTTTAAAAAGTGACTTTCACGCATGTACCGAGGATGAAGAACCGCTTTGCAGACGCCCTGGCCACTTTGGCATCCATGCTGGAACTTCCGATTGGGGTAAAGCTGAGGCCTGTCATGATTGAGCAGAGGGGAAAACGTGTGTACGACTATATCATGAACATCGACGAACCGGACGACGGACTCCCTTGGTTCTACGATATTCGGAATTTCATTGAAAAGGGGGAGTTCCCTGTGGATTCAACTAAGAAGGATCAGATTGCACTGCAACGACTCGCGTCTCAATACATCATCTGCGGAGGACAATTGTACCGGCGATCTCCTTGCGGAGTTCACAAGTTGTGTATTCACAGGGACGACATCAGAGCGGTAATGGAAGAAGTTCATGAAGGAGTTTGTGGACCTCATATGAATGGGATGATGCTAGCTAAGAAGGTGTTAAGGCTAGGCTACCATTGGTCAACCATGGAGACAGATTGCATCGAGTACGTACGCCGGTGCCACAAGTGCCAGACTCATGCCAACCTTATCCATGTCCCGCCCTCGGAGTTACACTCGATGGCAACACCATGGCCGTTCTCCGCCTGGGGCATCGATGTCATCGGGAAGATCACGCCTACAGCTTCTAATGGTCACAGGTTCATTTTGGTGGCAGTCGATTACTTCACTAAATGGGTCGAAGCAGCTTCGTACAAAACTTTGATGACGGTTCAAGTGGCTCACTTCATCAGGCAAAATATTGTTTATCGGTATGGGGTCCCTCAAGCATTCGTATCTGATAACGGTGTTCATTTCAAAGGAAAAGTTCTGGAACCCTTTGAGGAATTCAAAATCCAAATACATCATTCGACCACCTATCGGCCACAAACAAACGGAGCGGTCGAAGCGGCAAACAAGACTATTAAGACGATTCTGGAAAAGACTACTCAGTCAGCAAGAAATTGGCACGAACAGCTACCACTAGCTTTGTGGGGATACCGGATGTCTATCCGTACACTAATAGGGGCAACTCCCTACTCTTTGGTGTACGGTATGGAAGCCGTTCTCCCTATCGAGCTAGAAGTGCCATCTTTGAGGGTCATGGCGGAATGCGGAGTGGACGAAGCTAAATGGATCAGCGGAAGATTCGAAGAACTCATGCTGTTTGATGAAAGAAGGCTGCACGCGCTGTACCACATTCAGGGCTATCAGCGAAGAATCGCCCGGGCATTCAACAAAAGGGTGAAGTCAAGGGACCTACGAGAAAGGGTCATGGTAGTCAAGGAAATCCCTGCGCCAATTTTTGACTTACGAGGGAAGTTCCGACCTAAATGGGCAGGACCCTACATCATCAAGACTATCCTCTCTAGAGGAGCAGCTTCAATCGTCGACCAAGATGGCAATGAATTTGTGAATCTTGTCAATTTGGATCAACTCAAGCGTTATTATCCCTGAGAGAGCTTGCTGGGCCGAAAATCGCAAGGGCGGGTGGTTCCAGGCAAAAGTTAGAGCAAGCCTGCTAGGTTGAAAACCCGAGAGGGCGGCCTAGGCAAAAGTTAAGGCAAATAAGCAAAGAAAAGCTCGCTAGACCGAAAACCCGAAAGGGCGGTACTAGGCCAAATTTAGAGCGCAAGAGGAGAGTGTCAATACCCGAGTGAACCCGTAGCCTGAACTACATGCGGGCCTGATTCTCTTTTACAAGGGATACATAGGCAATCTCATCCTGAGATTCGGTCCTAATTCCTAAATATCAAAATCTGATCCCAAATCAAGTCCAAATTGACAAATCCAAAACACTTTTCAGAGCTGCACGTCATCAAATGAACCGAAAGGGGGAAACCCTTAATCAGTCGATTTTATTCAGATTACTTCTTTATTACAAGCTGAGCATGAAAATGAAAAAACACAAAATCAAAGCACATTTTTTTTATTTCAAAGTCCGGCGAAGAAAGCAGTCAACCCATCCTTGCTTTCACATCCCTCCTTAGCCATTTGCGGTACCTTCCGGTCGAAGCAATAGAAAACAGTGGGTCGCTTGGCGTGGTCCTACGAGTCCCCCACGACCGAGTGTAACTCCGAAGGCCCGGAATGCTGAAAGGAGGGAGACGAAGCGCTTCAGAGCTCGGCTGCGGCACCTCCTGGCTGAGTCCAAGCTGACGGAGAACACGGAAGGGTGAGTAGAAAGAGAAGCCTGTCAAGCCAGCCACAAACACATGCGTCGAGCCCATATTGCCAACAGTCATAGCAGGAAGCCTCAGCCAATGGCACCGCCAAGCAATGTCATCTTCCTCCGCAGAAGCAAGGAAATCAGCCCAATCGTCTTCGCTACCATACATCACTTGAAAGGGACGGTTCCATCCACTTGCACGATACCACCAATCATTGGCTGGGGGTGTCAACAGACTTAATTTGTCGCAAAGCCACATCTGTCAAAAAGAGAGAAAACAAGTAAGGAGCCAGATAAAGCCTGAACCGAGTGTCGAGGTAAAATGAACAAGAGAAATAGAAAAAGGAGAGCTGAGTGAGGTCCCTCACCTGCAGCAACAGCAGGCTACCACCAAAAACCCTTGTGCGACCAGCATGAACAGCATCTAACCCCATCAAGGTTTCAGCAAGAACCAATGGCGCAATGTCCTTACAAGCCTCAATCTGAGCAGCAACCCCCACCAGTAAGGAATTGGGCTGACCTATGGACGGAACCAATAAGAAGGCTGCCAGGAGGCAAATGCAACAAGCCATCATCCTACGACCTTGGTGCTCGAAATCTGTCAAGTCCCCAGATGGGCTGAACCTCTCAAACAACAGCACGACGTTAATGGCATTACCCCGAGTAAGAAACTCAGCGACATTACCACTAACACCCAGCTTTGCCTTCAGAATATTCTTCATGCTCTCCCTAATCATAGGGACAACTGACTCAGCAGAGTCATGGCTTCCGAGGTAAGCATGGAACTCCTTGACGGTGGGGCACAGTTCTTGAGAGCCAAAGCGAAAGACATGCACCTCTGGATCCTAGAAGCGCGCCGCCGCATGCAGCAAGATGGGATGAATTGCAACCTCTCGGAGATATCTTAGGGCATGAAGCCAATGCCCTCGGAAGTTCAGCCAATCGATGCCCTCAAGACTGTCCAACCAAGGGCGAAGTAAGGCTTGGTTTAGCATGGTGATGAAAAAAATGGATTTTTGAAGGGAAATGGTGAAATGAAGTGTGAATGGCTTACCAAAGGAGAGCCTGGTATTTATAGGAGCTTAAAGTGAGCAACACCACTTCCCCACCAACTTTGAAACTCATCAAATTCATCATTTTCAAAATCTTTTCAAAATTCAAACTTTGGAAACTTGGAAAGTATTGGAAAAACCACAAGTCAAGCCTTGGGAAGCCACTCTGTTCTGGGGAAGCAGCTAATACAAAGCCATTTAGGTACATTGAAAACGTGCAAACAGAGGAAAGCAACAAAGGACAGCCAACAAGTGGCATTGGGAAATAGCAAGGGACAGGCCATGACAGAAGTCCCGAGCGCTCGGGAGTAAAGTCCCAAGCGCTCGAGACCACTCTCAAGCGCTCGAGAGTTCTGTTGTTTTGCAGCAGACTCTAACTTCCCCATTTTGGCTTCCACGCAAACTTTAAAAGTTTGATGATTCCCAGCAGTTATCTAAGGGGTACAGCAGTTCTATCCATGTGTTTCGTCGTGTATTCAAAGGCGTTATGTGAAAAATCACAAGTTTGCCAAAAACTTCACTCCTTGGACATGTCGGGATCTGTATTTAGGGCATTTGGTCGAATCAAGCGTCGCACTCAAGCCATGATGGGTCTCAATGACTATTCGACGCACCCCAAAAACGTGCCGACACTCTTAATTCAAGCTTTCGTCAGTCAGTCGTACCAAAATCATCATTTTAAATGCAAGCGTCGAATGTCAAAAATTTTGGGTAATTCTCCCAGTCCCCTCGAGTCACAGCACTCATTGTCAACCGCGCAGCGCGCTCGGTTATGATCAAATGCCCTTAAGTCTAAATCTCACGATTAATCGCTCGAGAGTTTGTCATTTGGTGTCGATGTCGAGTTTTGTCCCTCACATTGAGAGTATCGGTCGAAATTCGCATACTCTTTACGTTCTTTCAAAGCTAGATGAATATATTTCATGAAATACAATTCTGTAACAGTGGTGCGAACAAAAGAACAAAGTGTGAATCCTCATAAATGAACATGGTGTTTACAATGAGTGAAGAAGGAAGTACAAAAACTGGGGCAAACATACGCCCAAATCCTGACTACCAGGGCATGCAGGCCCGAACAAAACTAAGGCACGCAGGCTCGAAGTCTACAACTATGATGGCATGCAGGCCTATGTGCAAGGTAAAGCTAGCAAAGCAAAACACGAGGCTCAGACCCGTCGAATCCTCTTCTGTCGTGGTCCTGCGGACTCGAAACTCTCGGGGTCGTCATCACCGTTGTCGTCAGGAGAACCAGAAGCAGTACTCGAGTCCGACGTCCCTAAGACACGTGACTCAGAGGACTCCTCTGTCCCCTCCTCTGTCTCCTCCTCTGACTCCTCCGGCTCCACGCGAGCTGGCCTCTGCTGGGACGCCTCCCGAGGCAAAACCTCGAACCGTCCTGCACCTGCAGCAGCACGTGGCGCACGTCCTGCACCCCGACCTCGCAGTGCTAGCAGGAATGAGAGGGCTCGTGGTACCCCGCGGACGCGTCCTAGCCGAACGCCGTGGCTGCACCTGCATATCATAAACATTTTCTCATCTTATGCATATTCGAAATTAACTTTGCTCAAATCAAAATAGGGAATATGTATGCATGTCATACCTGGGTAGCAACAGGAGGAGTAGTCGCGGGGGCAGGTCTCGTCTAAAGGGTTCTCCCCTTAGCGCAGTCCTTCAAGAGGTGGCGCATCCCCACCATCAGCATCACGGCCTGCTCAGCCCATTCTTGCGGTACCTGCAAAATAATCCAAGACTCAAAACATGCAAACAGGGAATGATCAATATGCAAAGCAAGCAGAAATGTTGTTTACACCTGAGCAGGAAACCGCATCGGCGGCTGTGGGAGATGGGGCATGTCAATCACCTCCCGTGCGCCCGACGAACTCGGCACGCCTATAGTCCACTTCAGCGTCGGTAACCCCGGTGGTGCTGAAGTATCCGCGGTCTCGGGAACCCTCGTACTCCCCTCTCCCCTACGCCCAGCACCTGCACCTCGCCCACCAGCAGGGGCCCTAGCACCTCATCCTCGACCCCGTGCGGAGCGACCACCATGGCTCGGCGCTCCGCTCTCGTCTCTCCAAGCTCCCACTCCAGCCACTCGTCTTTCGAACTCCTCCTCCACCCCCAGACTCCTCGCCAAGTACCGATTTGCATAAGCGGCATTGTCCAAAGTACGTCGAAGGTGCCTCTCCAGATCCGTATCCGGTAGAGTGAATAGCTCAAGCTCAGCACGAGTATAGGACTCGGTCCTCTACACGCGTGGGGGGAGCAGCCCGGAAACCACGAACGCTGGGAGACCAAGTGACTGTCGAGTCACTCGATCCCCCAGGTACCACTGCCAGCCCAGAGGGCACTCCAGCAGGACCCTGCTCCGTGTCACCTCCCGGCTCCTCGGGAGGAAGTCAGCCTCCATCCCCGCCCACCGGTCCCAGTGAACCTGCAATTCAAATTTTTGATTCGTTCATAAGTCTACTCGCCGAAAAATTTGATGAAAGAAAAGCAAGAGATGTCGATCGTACCACAACCCCCGTCAGGTTATCCAGCCAGCGCCGGAAAGTCATCACCTCCCCTTGTCGCTCCTTCGCCCGCCGGTACGCCTTACCCCAGGCTAAGCCGCGTGGAAGCAGGTTCGAGTCCGTACAAGTATTCTCGGGCGGGAACATCCCGAGAACCTCGTAAGCCCAAAGCTGCAAGATTTCATAATTCAGGGCGAATCAATCTCAAGTGCATAATTCAAGTCAAAAAGCAGTCGAAAGTGATAATTCAAAATCATACCTCGAACACTTGCCAGTATCCTCCAACTGTGTCTCCGACCCCGTGGGAAGCAGCTCCAAGGAGACAGTAGAGCGTGCACAGAGCAGCACCTCCCCAGTCGAATTGCCCCGCCTGTCCCAAGTCCACCAAACCTGCTAGATAGCTCAGGTGCACCCGGCTACGCCTGTTCGGGAACAGAGAAGCCCCGAACAAGTATAGCAAGTACGCCCGGGCCATCTGGGCTGCCTCCTCGTCAGTCACGGGCTCGTGGTCCCAGTACTCCACGAACTGCCCGTAGGCTGCCATCCCTCCGTTGTGGCGTGGCACTCGCCCCAGGAACCACCTCAGAGCCGCATCATCTAGCACCAGGCTCGAGTCGTAAAGGATCGGGTCTCCTCCAACCCTGAGCCCTGTGATCGCTGCGAAGTCAAGGGGCGTCACCGTCATCTCCCCGAACTGGAAGTGGAAGGTGTTGGTGGTGTCCCACCACCTCTCCGCCAGTGCTGTAAGCACAGCCCGGTCCACCCTCACCACCGTCAGCAGCTGTACGAAGGGTCCGAACCCTGCTGCCTCCACCAGCGCTCGCACCCTCTCAGATAAGGCTTTGAAGTGTGCTAGTGAGCTGGCGGAGCCCCCGTGGCCGTACACGTCCATCGTGCGCCGTTTCAACAAAGCAAGAAATAGCGGTAGATCTCAAGCAGGAAGTAAAATTTGGAAGTAAATTGCAAAATTCGAGAAAAGATAATGATCAGAAGCTCACCGTAGTCCACCCGGAGGAAATGTGTGAAGCTCGATCCCGGAGGAGCATCTCCTCGGGATAGTCAGTGCGGCCGGGGACATAAGATGTCATCCCCACAGGCTCAAAGAGGTGCAGTCGAGGAGCATAGGTAGCCGGAGTGAATTCGGGCCGCTCCCTCGCCAGGTAGGCCCGCCGCTCCTCCAGGTAGGCTTTCGCCTCGTCTACCGCGGTGACCCGCACCTCAGCAGCCGCCTCGGCATCCACTCTATCCCCTCCCAACTCCTCCGCCTCTGGTACAACCACCTCCTGGGCGTCCGAGCCCGCTCCGCTCAGCAGAGCCCCCAAAAGCGACGCCGAAGCCCGGTCCTCAGGCGTGCTAGCGTCCCTCAGCACCGCTGCGACCACGGAGTCGAGATCGAGTGCGTCCAGGACACCTCGAGGCTCCGCGCCCTCTAAGAAGTCCCCGTCCACGAAGGGAACAGGGCGTGAGGACCCAATCCCGCTATCCCCGCTCCTCGGCTCCAACGCCGTCGCCGTCCTCAGCACCGGCGTCGCGCTGAACTGCCCGACAACTACCTCCTCACCGCTGAGATTAGCTAGTCCCCCGTCGCTCACCCGCTCGGCAGCCACTAGCAACTCCTCCACGGTAGGGGTGGGAGGCCTACCCGAACCTCCGTCCCCACTACCGGATCCCCCTGCTACCGTCGCCTCTGTACTACCGCCGACAGCAACCGCCACTCCCTGGTCACCAGCAGCTGTCACCACTGTAGCATCGACCATGGTGTCCCCGCTACCCAGCTCCGCCCCTGTACCGCCATCTCCCCCTTCGGCTGCCACCACTGTGGCACCAACCTCGATCTCTTGACCAACGGGCTCCGCCCCTTCACCGCCCCCGACCACCATGTCTTCGTCCTCCCTCGCCATTGCAAGATCGAGAGAAAGAGAGGGTCGTGGGTGAGAACTGTGAGAGAAAGGATAGAGAGTGGGAGAGCTGAGAGAGTGAGAGAACAGTGAGAGAGCTGAGAGAGTGAGAGAGCTGAGAGAAGAGTGAGAGAGCTGAGAGAGTGAGAGCAGTCGAGAAAGTAGGAGCAGACGTCGGTCTGGTTCTTGAGCGCTCGAGAACCAAAGTTTTAACCCCCAACTCAAAGAAGAAGATGAAGGGTTGGTGGTCCCCATCGACGGTCCCCAGCGCTCGAGACCACTCCCAAGCGCTCGGGAGTGGGTCCCCCAGTGCTTGACTCTTTTTGCTACTCTTCGTAAGCTCATGCATAGCACCTTGATTAAGGATCATTATCCTTCAAGAATTTTTACAAAATCAATCTCAGTCCTTTTTAAATCCAAGTCGAGACAGAGCAATCAAGAGTGGATTTCGTTTCGTAATTTATTTCGGATCATCCTCATTTCCCCAAAAGTTCTGCTTAGATGTCGATAAAAGTTTTCTAAATTCCACGATTGTCGATATATTCGCAAAAAGTTTTACCCGGTGCGTGATACTTCTTTTATCATTTTGTCCACCGAACAGAGTAACGGATGGGCCCCAGTTCTTGTCTCTATCATTGTCGAAGCATTTGTCAATCTCCTTCCAATGCATGCATTACACGTGTTTGCATTTGCCCCAAAGAACTACGCTGGTCTGATCCCTACAAATGGGGTACGTAGGCAGTCTGAAAAGACACGACCTCATGCATGGAGTGCTTATATGCTTTTTATCTGCATTTGATCCGTAAAATTGAGGATTTGATTTGGCTCGAATTGGGTTGTCTCAATCTTTGGGCGACACTCGCATCCAAACATGATGCCGAGCGCCGTCCAAAGAGGGGCAACTGTAGACACCCCAATTTGGACTTGTCGAATTTCCTTAATTTGTGGCCCTGAGGGCCCCCGATGATGAATATAGGTCAGAACAAGCCTTGTACCAATTGAGACGTTGCTCCTTGAAAGAAATGACCAAAATCAATCCCAAGCGCTCTGAAGCACTCCCAAGCGCTCAAAACTGTTTTCCAAAAACCACTGGCATGGCTCACTCTCAAGCGCTCGAGACTACTCCTGAGCGCTCGAGACCTCTTCCAGTGCCCAATGGGTGAAGAAGATTCCCACTATCCATGCAAGTCATCATTGCTCCGACTGAGGTGAGTCAACACTCAACCTCAGTCAGAGAAGAGATCAGCTGAAAGATTTCTTTCAAAAATCACTTGATTTTTCAAAACCATGGGATATATCCCCTATATATATGCCATGTCTTGCAGCTGAAAGGGGGCTCTCTCTCAAAAACTTCTTCTCTCATCTCCTTCCTGTCCAAAAAGAAAAACATTTTCAAAAAACAAAAGCTTCATTCCAATCTCAAAGGTGTTCCTCAAAAGTTATCAAAGAAAAGGCAAGAAATCCAGACTACTTCTGGTTTCTGATCTCCACATTCACCTGTCACAACCATTCAAGGAGCAAGGTGCCAAATAAAGGTAGAAACATTTCTATCTTTGGTTCAAATCAAGAGGTTGTTCTCTATTCTGAGGGAGGGTCTCTCAGCCGGTCCCAGTCCTTAATACTGGTGTATGGTTGGGAGACCTTAGTGAAAAAAGCAAGAACAAAGGGTCCACAAAGAATGTTTTCCCAAAACCCCCAACTGGAAACACTCCAGAGCGCTCCAGAGTACTCCAAAGCGCTCGGGACTGTTTCCAGTCCCATGCATGGCATTTTGTTAAGCAGCAGGCTGGGATGAGATACACTCTTAAAACAAAATGGTTTTGTTGTGGCATGTAGACACAGAAGATCATTTTTCCTAAAGCATAAATGTTCCTTAGAAATTTAAAGTCAGAATAAAAGTTTTCCTGGGTTAAAAATAAGATCTTCCCTTGTCAAGAAGTTTGATAAGGGTGTTTGCATGGCGAAGCAGTGCCATTTTCTGTCTAAGAGTAAGCTGGTATGCAGCTCACTCCCAAGCGCTCGAATCCATTCCCAAGCACTCAGGAGTGCATGCATGCCATCGCATTCCACTTTCCCAGTTTTCTGTGTTTTCTGAGGTTCTGCATGCATAGATGTGTACATATTCTCTTTTAAAATTGTGGATCCATTTGTAAAATGGCAAGGATACACGACTTGAAAATTTGAGGTCCTATCTCAATCTTTCAAGTCCTCTGCTGAGCCAGTGGTCTGTGTAAATAGCATTTCTTTTTGTAGTCTTCACATTATATTCTGTCAAGTACTAACAGAAGGTGCAGGTGAGGGTTCGGACACTCCTAAGCGCTCAAGAGTGCTCTTGAGCGCTCGAGAGTGAAGCCAGTGAGCATTGTTTCACTTCTTGCTATCTTACTGTCTTTCATCTCGTGATCACCATCACCCCCCATGCACATGCACCAGTATACACCGTTATTTGGCATCCTATTCGTGACTAACAAACTCTGCAGGATTTGGTCAGTAACACTCCCAAGCGCTCTAGAGTACTCTCAAGCGCTGGAGAGTTGTTCCAGTGGCAGTTTATACTACTTTGCCATCATGCATGTGTCCATCATCATTTCATCATTCCTTGTACACAAGCACCAGCATACACCTTCTATGTGCTATACCTGCGGATACCTGCTACGTGTTTAATGAAATAAAATCCCTTTGAAAAATCCAACAAACGTTTAGTAGAGAGCGACATCGCGTCGGGCGAGGGAGGGTGCCGTAAAACCCTTCCCCCCTCGTAACGTGGCTTCCAAACCCTTGAATGATCTCTGGTTTTCAATTCAAATCAATCAATTTTCAAATTAAAAATGGTTTCTCGGGTGGCGAACCACAAATCCGGGTGGCGACTTTTCAAAAATTTTCAAACCGATTCGACGGAGCGGTATGTGTTTTTCAGGCCGCCCCGATCTCACCCGGGGCATTGGTAGCCCACAGCCGGTCATGGCAGTATGTGCACTACTCGCGTGGGGATCATTGATCGTCCATTTTTTTACTTGCTTACACTTCTGTCATCACCTTAGCATGCTAATAACCAGTTTAACAGCTTTCCGTATCCTAGAATAGTTTAGATGTAGCATTCAATATTTACTTTTATTTGCTTTGGAGGGCTTCTGGGATCTCTCTGGTCATATTCCAAAACCCAGATAATGCAAAGCCAAGCACTGACCAGATGGTAAAACTAGCGCACGGTCTCTTAAGACTGGCGGACGGCAGTGTTACCAGGATCCAGTGGCTGGCCCTTGCATCTAGCTTAGTCTTGGCCTCTTTTCATGTCCCCACACTGTTTATGCGGTATTCTGTTGCTTCTCATGGCTTCAAGCCATTCCTGCTATCTATGGTTTTTTATATATATGCTGATATTAACTGCGTGGTTTGTCCTGGGTGTGCGCTGGTCCCTTTCCAGAGCCCAGAGGGTTGCAAACAAAGATTGTGAAACCAGATAAGTGGAGTACGCCGGTCATGCGGTGGCGTGCACAGGTCGTATCAGCATGCAGTGGTTCGGCCAGTGCATGCTGGTGCGGTACCTGCTCACGTCCCTTCAGAGCAGCGTACTCCAACTTATTCAGACTGCTCTCAGTGCTTGTTCTCAATCTATATTCATCATTGCAAGCAAATCATCATCCATAAACATTTTGTCACATAACTGCAACTTGTCACAGTTTTAATCCCCCATTAACTGTTCCCCCGCCCTAATTGGCTGAAAAATGATTAATGAGAGAAAAATGCAAAAGTTTTACAAAATGCCTGAGTAGAGACCGACCTCCGGATTGGGCGAGAGGGGTGCCATAAAACCCTTCCCCTCTCGTAACCTGGCTCCCGAACCTCAGATATCGAAGGTGACGACGGACCGGTCTATTCCTTTTTCAAAATCAAACAAACATAGCAAACGTTTTCAAGTTCGGTTCCTTGGGTGCATACCACGAAAACCCGAGTGGCGACTCTGAATCGAAGCGTTTCGCCTCGCTTTTCAAAGACGGCTGCACTCGATTTTAAAACAAAAATCAAAAATTTTGCGGCGTGTGCCCACAGTCATCTCTGCTCCCAAGATTAAATTGTTTCAAACAAAAATAAGATTTTTAGGGTATGATATTCACCAATCAACTATAGTACCTGTAACGCCCCTGAATTTTGGTCTATAAAAATTTCGTTAAATATATGAATTTTATTTGAATTACTTATTTTCTCTTGAGTGGCTATATGATTTCTTGTTAATTTTCATCGTAGTTAGATTTTGGTCATTGGTTAACTCTCGACTAGAAACCCTACTTGACCAATTTAGTTAGTTTCTAACCAAATAGTTGGAGGAGCCGAGCAACCAACTCACCTAGTTACTAGATGAACCTTTTGAACCTTTTGCCTTTACCCTTTGGTCCATAACGTTAGGGTAATTTTTTTCCATTGGACAATAAGCTTTTGACTAAAAGTACATGTAGTCTTTTCAAAATCTTATTTTAAAGATAAAAGTACTTGTACTTCCCTTGTCCATTGGTTATTAACAGTTAGGGGAATTATTATCCATTGGGTAATAGCCCAAATCTTCCTACTAAGTACAAGGATCCTATTTTATATTTACGGGTTGATTTCCCATGTACTTTTAAGCATTAGAATATGTGGGTAAATCAAAACCCTAGATTTGCAAAAGTACTCCATCTATTTGTTTAATCAAACATGTGCCTAATTGTAATTCTTTATTGGGTATTTGATTTTGTAAATCTAGTACTTTGTACCTTACCCATTATTATATGTTTATATGTATATAGTGTACTTGAGAGAGAGAGAGAGAGAAACCCGAGAGAGAGAGAGAAGGTGAGCCGAGAGAGAGAGACGGAGGGAGAGAGAGAGAGAGAAAGGAAGAAGAAAAGAGAAAGATTTTGTGGTACCTTGACTTGATCTTCCCCATCCTTTCAAATCCTTGACCATGAATATCCTTCCTAGCCAAAATCTATCTTCCATTGTACTTCTAGGATTGTTTAATACCAAATCTTGTACCATTGTCTCCTTTCCTTCCAACAAATCTTCCAAGATCAAATCTAAAGGACTAACCTAGCCATGCAAGCCTAGAAACTAGCCATTGATCTTCCAAGAAAGCTTGATTTCTTGAATTAAAAAATGGGATATGGAGAGAGAGAGAGGGGCCGGCCAAGAGGAGGGAGAGGGTGAGCCTTGCCTATAAATAGAAGCTCATTCCAAGCTTGAACTCACACCTTCAACCATTGCTCTCACTTCTCTCTAGAAATTCCAAAAGTTCTTAGTTCCAAAGTTCTAGTTTTCTTGAATTTTCTTGAAGTTCTTGAGAGAAACCACCAAACCACTTCCAAAACCACCTTTAAATCTTTTAAAGTAGCTTAGTTGAGTTAGAAAGTTGTTTCTAGGAAAAGAAAGTACATCTCTTTCCTTTCGAAACAATCTGGAGCCATTACGCCGCCAAATTCCAAAACCGACGACCAAATCTTCGTAGCCGACCACCGCCAAGAAGAACGGTAGTTATCCGTATCTACTATCCCAAGTATAAAGTAGTTTTGTACCCTAACTCTAAATATAAGTTCATTAGGAAGTAACTTTGATCATTTTATTTAAAGTAGATAATGTTATCTTTTGTTGGAAATGCATGCATGATGTTCGTTTTTGGTGATTCAAGCATACTAGATAATATAGAATTGGATGATCTTGTTGGATTCATTTTGAGTTTTGATATATGCTTGTTATGTGGAAAGTCCTACACGGAGTCTATGCATGATAACGTGACACGAGAATCGAGGAAGTAGAAACATGACACCTAGGGTGTGGTTAATGAAAGGGAATGTATTACGAGGATGGAAATATTTTGAAACTACATAATGACCGGTTTTGGGTGGCATTATGTGAGTTGTGTGCATGTGTAAAAGTAAGATTTGTGAAAAACCCAATGAGAACCCAGAGCGGCGGAATCATTGTGGGGATACTCGGGAACCCTGGAGCGGCAAAACCGAGGGTTTAGATTTTGAAAACCCCAAATGGGAACCCGAAGCGGCGGAACCATTGTTGGATTACTCGAAAACCCGGAGCGGCGGAGCCGAGGGTTTTGAATTGTGGCTTGGTTATTCGCGGTACGGAGCCAATGCTGATGTGTGCCAATGGGAACTCAGTGCGGCGGAACCATTGTGAGGATACTCGGGAACCCGGAACGGCAGAACAGAGGTTGGGTGTGTTAAACAAATGATTTTAAAAGATGGATTGGTATGTTAAAATGTTGACACGGTCTACGATGAGTCGTGTAGGAGAAACCAAGAGAATCTTGGACACCAACGATAGTTATACCGATTGCGGATGTGTTATTAATATTGTCTTTTGTAGCTGTGTATATACGTATCATGTGGAAATTGATATTTTATTATAGCTTTGTTTGTAAGTTAAGGTTGGTGGGTAAGGATTTCCTATTGAGCGTTGTAGCTCACGGTGTTACCTTTTGGTGACCCTAACATATTATATGGGTGGCAACGCCGGTATAATGTGTCAGACTTCATAGATGAACAGGGTAAGATGTACACCTTGGAGGCTTTTGGAGCGGAGGAGCTGGCTAGGATGGAGGAGTAGGTGGAGCTGTAGTTGGGAACCCTAGAACCCCCTTCATTTGTGTAAATATTGAACTCTTGTGGGAGTTTTGTTGTAATAACGAGCCAGACTCCATTTGGTTTTATCAATAAAATGTTTATTTAACGTACCCAAAATTCGGGGCATTACTAGTACCAATCAATAGAGCGATTCAATTTGCTGATAAATTTCCTGATGAAATTACTGATAAAAATCAATTACAAAGATTTTTAGGATCCTTAAATTATATAGCAGAATTTTATAAAGACCTTAGGAAAATATGTCAACCCTTATTTGAGAGATTAATAGACAACCCTTATTTGAGAGATTAATAGACAATCCCCCTCCTTAGTCAAAAAATATGTCAATACATTACCATGTTTAGGTATTCCTATAGTCAATTCCTTTAAGATTATTCAAACTGATGCCTCCGATATTGGATATGGTGGCATTCTTCTTCAAAAAGTCCATCCTACTTCTCCTGAACAAATTGTTCATTTCCATTCTGGTCTTTGGAATAAAGCACAAAGCAATTATAGTACTATTAAAAAAGAAATTTTAGCAATGGTGTTATGTATTTCTAAATTTCAAGATGATATAGTAAATCAAAGGTTTTTAGTCAGAGTTGATTGCAAACAAATCTTTGCCAGATGACAGTCAATTTTGAGTATTTTTTATTTTGATATTGAATATATTAAAGGAGATCAAAATTCTATTCCTGATTTCCTTACTAGAGAATTTTTATTTGGAAAATAATTATTATTATTTTATCTGCAGTTCAACCATGGCAGAAAAAAGTAAGAAACCAGCTCAAACCACCAAAAATCAGCTTGCTCTCCCTCCAGTTGATTTAGCAAACAGGTATCAAGTTCTTGGGCAAATCCCCAAAACTGGGTACAATTCTGCATTAGCATACATTCCATCATCTAGTCAAAGTGTTGTACCACTGAGCCAAAATATTTCGGTTGATCCTTTTTGTCCAACCCAGGCTATTCAAACCAGTCAACCAAAGTCCTCTTACCCTGCAAGAACCACAGAATATGTTCTTAAACCAGTCAGCACCAACTTATTTTCCATTGAACCAGTTCACAAAAATATTCACAACCCAATTGAACTAGTAAAAGCCTTTTTCCCTTCTGGATGGCATTTCATTCCTGCTCATCCAGACAAGACACTTTCCTTTTACAAGGATATTCTTCTACATCATAAGTCCATTGTAATAAAACCCATTACAGATCGAGTCAATCCAAATAAAGTCATTTACCATTCTCTTTATATTCACAATATTGTCAGCCTGGATGAAAGGGGACACCCATCACTGCTCAGAGATCTTCCTAATCATCCGATTCAGTATAATTATTATGATTATATTGATTCATGGTTTAAGGTCATCCTTCATGAAAATGAATCTTTTACCCATTCTTGGTTCTTTTCATTTGACCATAAGTTCAAATCTGTGATTCCATCTTGGTTCTTTCGATGGTGGAATCAGAATGGAGCCATTCCTAACCTCTACCACTTGAACTTATGGATCAAGTCAATTACTTTTCCCCCATGTATCAAGTAAACAGTCACACTAGTCAGTTCCCTGCTCTCTTACTATTTATGGCAAAATACAAAGTTCCATGGATTTTCAAATGGCAATACAATATCATCAACAAAACAGTTACTCGCCAATATCTGGTTAAATGGTGGGATGCATACAAGTATCAACGAATCATTGACCAAGTCAAAGAAGAGTTCCCAGTCAAGGTTCCAACTCCAGTCAAAGTTCCAATTCAGGTTGCACAAATTCAACCAAGTAACCAGGTAGCAGTCCTTCCACAACCAAGCTCACCTACATTTTCCACTATCAGGCTTGGAAGCCCAACACCAAGTTCTTCTCGACCTTCAAAATCCAAGTCAAAAATCAAGTGCTCACAATTATTAATGGTAGCCTAGCAGCTAATAGCTCAAGCTAGTCAAGAAGAGGATGATAATTCCTCAGAAGAATCAGCCACAGCAACATCCCACTATTTTAACAATTATAAATAAAATATTGGTGTATTCACACTACTAGTTTACAATTGCACGATTGAATTTTCCATAATGGAATATTATATGTCATTATAATGACTAGTGCTTTCTTTCCATGTTAGTGCTTTCTTTCATCTTTTCCCAATTCTAGCATATTAGTCATATACAATACTACATACTAGTCATCTGCAGTGTTTTTCTTTCCTCTTCTAGCTTTGATCTAGTTATCAACAGTACTCCCATTTTCCCCTTTAAGTAATCTGACTCACATAGCATAGCTTGGCACCGATTCACACATTCAATTAGTCATACTCTGATTCTCTTGTTCTTCCATACTGTGTCTGTGCTTCCGCCCCCTCATGGCCTCGCAAAATTTGAATTGTTTCTCGGCAAAAGACTTTTGCGAGGAAATTTCATTCATCGTTAGTTCCTCACAAAAAATATAGTCTCCAATTCTCTTTTGCGAGGAATTTTTTTTCCCTCGCAGAAAAGATACATTTTGCGAGAAATTGGCTTTGTCGCAATTGAGTACATCATTTAGCGAGAAAATTAATTGGACGCTAATATTAAACAAATTAGTCGCCAAAAGTGGACCATTCCTAGCAAAAAATATCTCATTGGCAATAAAGTGTTTCCTCACTAAAACAATAAATCTTTTGGCGAGGAATTTAGACTGTTCCTTTTGCCAAAATAGGTCTTGCTTTTTGCAAGAAAAATTTTTGTCGCACAAGGTGATTTTTTTTTGCGAGGAAGAAATACCTCGCCAAAGATGATTTCTTTTAACAAACCGATGAATCCTTTTTGCTAGGAAACTTGCCACTCGCAAAAAAGGAATTTCTTATAGCGAGGAATTTTTTGGCAAAAATAGTTCTTTTTGCTACAAACTAAATCATCAGACAAAAATACTAGTTGCTAGATGTTTTCTTTTGCTTCCTGTCATGATTTCAAAGACAATTCATCAAATTCAAATGCAATAGAATAACATTAACTTAAACGGTTAACATCAAGTATCAAAGGCAAGAACCACAATCCAGGGACTACATATAATGTGTACTGCCATATACCAAAAACTAAAGACATCATTCTTCCATCTAGTAGTACAAAACATAAGACATAAGACAAAAGGCAGCTTTGTCCCTCCAAAACATCGTTCATCTTCATATCTCCTACTACATTGTATCTTCATCCACCAAATGATAACCATTGATTGTTGAGCAATCTGCATGTAACACAATAAAAAGCTTTACAAATTATAGTCACGAGTAATAATTGATTGCAATATGTCATCACTACTAAACATAAATATTCCGAGTAGCGTAACTCATGGATTGTGACTTAACCACAAGAAATAAAGCAACAATAGAGTCCTTAAATAGATAACACTAACTATAATGAGTTGCTCTAAAATCAGTCTCTTAATAATAATCCAAGAACATAAGCTTAACAGCTTAGTTTTAGATCCAGCATATTTAAGGCTGAAATTAGTTGATGAGCTAGGAAATACAAGCAAACTGAGTTTCAGAAATTAGTTGTTCATAAGAAGTTATCCTCTTTGGAACTTCTTATCAGAGATTTGCAACAGAAAATTCAAAATGTTCACTAGGAACTTCTCCAGATGGCATATGCAAACTAAGCATTTTCAACAGCCTTTTACCAAAAGGATGGTGAAATGAAGCATTTAAAGAATCAGCTTCATTCACTCCAAGCTCAACAGTATTCTCAGCAAAAAAGTCCATTTGACATGTTCACATCTTCCTCTCAACAAAGTTTGTTTGGGTATCCTCAAATGTCTCAACCTTTACCTATAAACCCTACCTCAGAATTTGGTGAATTAAGTTTGATCTTTGGAAGCTCATCAACTTTCCTTCCTCCACCAAAAAGACCATCTCCACCAAAACTTCCTTTCCCAAAGCCCCAGATAAAGCCTATCCAGCCTCCAACAGTTTCGTCTCCACCAACTACCTCTACTTCTAACTCAATTCCTACTACCTCCACACCTTCTAAACCAGCTGATCCAAATTCAAAGTCACCTCAGTTAATGGTTCAGTCAACTTCTAACCCTTCCAAAAATCCAATTTCCACTCTCCTACATACCTTACCACTATACCAGAAACCCCATCACCTGAACCAACCATTGAGTTTGATTCGGATTCTGAATCTACTCACTCTACTCCAATTCCTCATGTTTTTAGGATGAACCCAGATTTTCCAGAAGAACATGTTGAAGATCCTATTATTGAAGAAGGTCCTGAGTTTGATACACCTCCAGAAATCCCAACCTTTGATTCCTTCTCACATTCCAATATCCATACCCAAGGTTTCTCCTCTGATAACATTCCCCCATCAAAGTGGCTGGATAAGCTTTATGAGATTCATGCTTGGTGCACTGCTGCTATGTTTTCCCCAAATGCTACACTGAGTATTGTCATTACTAAGTGTACAACAAAATTCCTTGGCCGTCTTCGTCAATGGTACTTGGCTCTTGGTGAGTACCGGCAACTCCAACTTAAACAACTGCCAACTCTTGATCAATTCATCTCAATCCTGCATACTGAGTTTCTTGGTGACCACAACAACACAAAAGAGTTTGTTCGAGAAGAATATCTCAGCATGAAGTGTTGTTCATTCAAAAGGAAAGATCTCGAGATTCATTATAACCGTATGTCTCAGAGATTTTATCTTCTCAACGGCATGGATGATGTCAACCTCAAGCAAGCTTTTCTCAATTCCCTCCCTAAACCATTGGAAAATGAGACAATAAGATCATTTCTTGGCGGTATTTACCAGCACTCTTTGTTTGCCTTGGAAAAACTGTGCAATCACCAGAAATTCCTCAGAACTCTTGAAGAACAGGGAAAACTTCTTGGCAAAGCATGTGACCGACCAGATCTCTCTATAAAGTGCAAAGATAGGAAATACACTTGCCGTCCTTCATATCGGAAGTCCAAACACTTTCAGAAATGGAAGTTCCAATCTCCAGGCAAGTTTCAAAAGTTTTCAAAATCTGCCAGGTTCTCACGCCGGAAAAAATCGAAATTTTTCAAGAAGAAAAAGTTCAGAGGGCAACGAAAGTCTGATCGCTGCTACATATGCAAGAAGAAGGGGCACTATGCAAAACAGTGTCCAAATAAAGTAGCAAGGGACAAAATGATGAATTCTTTGGCTCTCATTGATGATGACCTTGAAGATGCCGATGTTGAATCACTATTTTCCATTGATGATGAAGCAACAGCTGAAGCAGTCCTAGCATTCACCTTTTCTGATTCAGATGATTCGTTAGAATCAGATGACTCTTCTAATGATTTTGACTCATTCTCTTATGAAATCCAAACAATTGGGTTCTCCAATATCATGTTGGCTCAACCCTTTGCCAAGGTTAAAATCTTGCTTGGAAAATATGAGAAACCCATACCAGTTATCGCTTTCTTTGATACTGGTGCAGCAGCCTCCATTCTCAACCCAGCAATCCTCCCCAGGTCCTATTGGCAATCGTGTTTTAGACCCTTTACAGCAGCCAATGGAGAAAATTTTGTCATCACTCTAATCAGTAAGCCTATTATTATCCAACTTTTCCCTGGATACACCATAAAACACCAAGTTTATGGTTCTGATCTTCCAGGAAAAGATTTATTGTTAGGCTTTGATATTCTTCAAAATCTCAGCAAAGTCTCCTAGCTCAAAAAAGGTTTGAAATACAAAAACTACCTATTACCCTGGACCTCTCAACCAAATCTCTTTTCCATAGAAAATTTATCCTCCATTAAAGAAGCTATAATCCAAACTTCCTGTGCTGAATCTCATTCCCAATTCCTCACCAAATGCTCCAACCCACTTTGAAAAAATCTAGATTTCTTCATTTCTCTTCCTTTTAAGAAAAATGAAGACATCACCCCACCAAAGCTACCCATCATGGAATGAACCCACAACACTACCAGCTTGCTCTTCAAGAGCTCCAGCAACTTCAGTCAGAAGGTTTGATTGAGCCCATAGCCTCTCAGTGGGCATGTGAAGCATTTTATGTGAACAAAAGGGCCGAGCAGATAAGAAGAAAGCTTCGCCTGGTTATCAATTATTAGCCTCTCAATCATTTTTTGCAGGATAACAAATTCTCTCTCCCTCGGCGAAGTGTTCTTTTTGCAAACTTGCCTAAAACTCAAATTTTCTCAAAGTTTGACTTAAAAGTAGGTTTCTGGCAGCTGGCCATCCATCCAGATGATTGTCCCAAAACTAGTTTTTGCATTCCAGATCACCACTTCCAGTGATTTAGAGTCTCATGCTGTTCTACTACAAATTTTCCATTCTCTGGTCCAAACCCATGATATCATGCTTTCAGAGAAAAAAATATTTCTTGCTCAACCAGAAATTGATTTTTTAGGGATGCATATCTCTAAAGGTCAATATGCCCTCCAACCTCATATAGCCTCCCAACTTGACCATTTTCCAGATGAAAATCTCATAGTCAAACAAGTTCAACAGTTCCGTGGAATTGTTAACTATATGGCTGATTTCATTCCCAACCTTGCCCAATACCGAACTTCTCTCTCAGCTCTACTAAAGAAAACCCCTCCTCTTTGGTCAGCTCTTTGTACCAAAGCTATAAAAAAACCTCAAAGCCATAGCCAAAACTCTTCCTCCATTAACCATAACTTTAGATGGGAAGAGAGTCCTTCAGATAGATGCCTTTGATCTATATTGGAGAGCAGTTCTTTTGGAAGAAAAGTCAGATCAAAGCGCAGAATTTGTGGATACAAGAGTGGTGCTTTCTCTCCAGCAAAACTTCATTACCACTCTACTTATAAATAAATTCTGGCAATTAAAAGGAGCATTGAGAAATTTGAATTTCATCTAATCGGTAATCATTTTCTAATTGAGACTAGTATGATGAGCTTTCCCAGCATGCTCAAGTTCAAACCGAAGCACCTTCCAAACGCATAGTTGCTTAGATGGGCAAATTGGTTTTCTAATTGGAGTTTTGATGTTGTTCACGTAAAAGGAAAAACAAATGTCCTCCCTGATTTTCTGTCAAGGCTCAAAAAAGAAATCAACCAATTTTCAAAAACAAAACCACATTCCTTTGTCCCTGGTTGTTTTTCAATGATTTCTTGTTTCCACCCAGTTAATCTTCCTGTCCACCTTCAGTGTCAAATTCTAGAGCTAATCCTTCTTTCCAGGTGTGTCCAAATGTGTCAAAACCTTCAACATCTCTGTATTTTGAAATATGGTTTTGATGAAAGTCCCATAAAAGGTCTACCTTTCCATCCTGTCTATCCCTTCCTCACCCAGTTTGAAGTGTCTTACCATAATGTCTTTTATTTCAAAAAAGAAGCCTATCTCCTCTTATGGTATTTAGTCGATGTGTATACTATAAGTGTCTATTTTAATAAATCAGCAGTCTTGGTTTATCTGGCTCATGCGGCATTCAATCAGGTCCATCTTCCAGAAGATTTCTTTTTGAAATTTCTCTTGCTCTTCGAAAACATATCGTAACAGAAGATCAGACAAATCCCCAACAGTGTAGGCGGAGATCTTCAATTTGCCTTTTGGACAAGTCGCAACAACAGGAGTCATCCCAATCCAGATGGTTCTATCACTTAGCAGAAGGAGTATCACACTATATTTCTCTCTGCATATCCAGAGTCTCAAAGCATCCAGGACCACAATGGAAATTATCTGGTCATGACTCAAACACTGTGTTTACTCAATGGATTGACACCTGTAGAAGTTCCCTCATCTCTCCTCCATTATGAATCTGCAAATTGAAAATTCAATAATACTTATCCGAAAGAATGGCGTCAAAATATCCGCTATCTTTTGAAACAGTATTACTTGACTGATAGAACTGAAGACTATTCTGGAAGTAGTGGTTCAGATAATCCAGAGTGACAACCATATGCTCATGCCACTTATTTCTCCTTCCATTTCCGGAAGATGGTAGAATTATTGGTATTTACTATTATGTACTATTTGTATTAATGGTATTATTGGTCTGTAATAGGAGTAATGTAATATACAGTAATAAAGTACATGTCCTTCCTTTTAAGTAAGGGTGAGTTGTATGAAGTGTTGTAGTCAATAATTGGTGTAATAAGTGTAATCGTCCTTGTAGTCAAGAAATGTTGTCAGCAGAAGACTAAGAACAGTAATCTTCAATTATATGTGTATTGTTCATATTCTCCTCCTTACTCCTATAAAAGGAGGAGGCCTCCACTGATGTAAGGGCAGACTTAAGCAATATATATGTTGTGTTTATATCTCTTGTTTGTACTCTTTCGATCCTAACCTACTTTGTGTTTGTACCCACTTCGTGTCTGCAAACTTAGCCACACAACCATAACACAATCACGATGATCGAGACGATTGATTTCGTTGTACTTGTCGATCAAATCATTCATGTAAGTTTTTAGCTCGATCTGGTTTAGAAAACCCTATTTGATAATAACCTAAGTTTTGTGCTGTAATTGAATGTACAATAGCCACACGAGTGCGATACAATCATAACGATTGATTTTGCTCTACTTGTTCATTAAATCATTTACGTAATTTTTTGGCTTGATTGAGTTTAGAAAACACCTTCATTTGAATGCAAATTCATTAACAAAATGGTATTTTTTGTTTGATGAAGCTAATAATTATACATGATTAATTTCAATCTTAGTACGAACAATCTAATCCATATTATATAGAAGATAGATGGTTTCGATTGCAACTAAAATTCTTTAAATAAATATTAAATCATTCATGTAAAACGTATGTGGATGAGTTATGTGATCACAAAAATGAAAATTTCATTGATACCAAATAGCTTGGCGCTGGTGGGGATTTTTGGAGCTAATTTGACAAGTAATTAGTGACCACGTCAGTAGTCACTGAAGCACAACAAGACGATAAATGATGTAGGTATTGACCACCACCGTAGGGAAATTGTACCGACGGCCATGCCGGGCCGTCTCCGACCACCAGACTGCCGATCCGAGCCGTCCAAAAATTCTAAAAAAAAACTGAGTGGCCATGCGGGGATCAATGGCATCCGATATGTGTATGGTGCTTGATCTAAACACCCTATTTTTCGTATATATATGTGCCCCTCAGTTTTTTTTTTAGAATTTTTGAACGGCTCGGATCGATCGTCCGGTGGCCAAAGATGGCCCGGAGCGGCCGTCAATACAATTTCCCTACGGCGGTGGTCAGTTCTCATAGCAGTACTCTATTTTATTTTGTTTATCTTGCGTGACCAGTTTTTTTAGTCGACAAACTACATGACCAAGTATTTTCTGGTCGCAAAAGGCCACAAACCTGGTCGCTGAAAGAGTTTTCTTATGGTGGAAAAGTTTGGCACCAACTCCAGCCGCGCGCCTAGTGGGGGGAACTTCATGTTTTTTTTATTTTGTGACCAAAGTAGTTTTTGGTCACAAAATGTGCAAATCTAGAGACTAGTTTTTGCTAGTCACAAATAAGATGGTCACAAAATCCCAAATTTGTTGTAGTGAATGTACAGTAGCCACGTAACTACAACACAAACATAATCATGACGATCGATGCCATTGATTTCCTTGAGCTTGTCGATTAAATCATTCACGTGAAACTTGATTAAATATCCATGAGTTCGAGAATATTCTACATTCTTTCGTTACAATTCTTGGGCAACTTGATTAAGCTCGCCTGAAGTTGTTCCCATTCACTCTCAAGGACAAGGCAAAACAGTGGTTCAACTCTCTGAAGCCTTGATCTTTGCGTAACTAGGGAGATGTCCAGGATGCTTTCACCACTAAATTCTTTCCAGCCAGCCGGACGAAGTTACTTATCGTTCAGATTCAAAGTTTCAAGCAAAGGGATGGAGAGACTTACCAAAAGTATTGGAAGCGATACAAGGACTTGCTCATGTTGGTTCCTCATCACAACTTTCCGTTGTATCTCAGATACTATGGGTGGAGGTGAGTTTATGGGGAAGACACTGGAGGATGCTTGGGATTACTATGAATCACTAGCTGAAAAGACCCAGTCTTGGCAGTTTGCAGATCTTGAAGATAGGGCAATGTACAATCAAGGTCCTACTGGTCCAGGAAAGTTTTCTATTGTGGAGCATACAGCTTTTGAAACTCAATTGGAGGAGATTGCTCGGAAGCTTGATAAGTTGGAGCTTAAGAGTGCTCAATCTCAGGAGGTGAAAATAATACGCCAAGTGGAGGAAGTATGTATTATTTGTGAGATTGTGGGCCATTCTACCAAGACGTGCCCCAACATTCCTGCTCTTAAGAACGTGATTATTGGGATTGCTCCGGAAGAGGTACATGCAGTGCAACGTTTTGACCCCTATTCTCAATCTTATAATCCGGGGACTCGTCAACATCCGGCCTTCCGTTGGAATCAATCTAATGAAGGGAGTTCTTCTCAAGTCCCACCGCCTGCTTCTCAAGTGCCTTGGAAACAACCTCAGGATGCTTTCTGTTTCCCTCAAGCTCAAGGTCTGCTAGGATTTGCTCCTTCTGGTCCGTTCCCACATGCAAATCTATTTCATCAACCACCTGCCCAGTTCCAACAACAACCACCAAAGCATTCTTGGAAAGATCAATTCAGTGCTCTTTTGCAAAGTCAAACTGCTATCAATGAGCAACAAACTCAGATGATGAATGATATCAGAACTAGTTGGGGAAGTTGACAACTACGGTGGGTTTGTTACAACAAGAGAAAAGGAAGTTTCCTACTCAACCTCAACCTAATCCGCAAACTACGTCGAATCCGTCTAATGCACTTTCTCAAGGTCTTCACTTTGCTAGCTCTTCGGTGACTTTTCCCGAGCAAGCAAGGGCTATTATTTCTCTTTGAAATGGCAAGGCGGTGGATATTCAAGTGGTGATGCCTCCGGAACCTACCTTGTTGTCCTCTCCTATCGAGTGTTCAAATCCAACACCAATCCTTAGGGAATCTCCCAAGGAACCGAGCAAAGAGACTCTTGAAAAAGAAGGAAAGGATAAATGCAAGAATAAGGAAACTGTACCGGATCCTTGAGTTATTCCAACACCGGCACCATTTCCTAATCGTTTGAAGGCCTTGGCGAAATCAAATTACAATGCAGAGTTGCATGAATTATTCAATCAAGTGAAGATCAACATTCCTCTCATGGATGTGGTCAAGCAAATTCCCTCATATGCAAAGTTTCTTAAAGATTTGTGTACTCAGAAGTGCAAGCTTAATATTCAAAAGAAGATATTCCTCACTGAGCAAGTGAGTTCTATCATTAACGAATATCGCTCCAAAGTACAAGGATCCGGGGAGCCTTACTATTGCTGTCACCATTGGAGGGAAGCGTATCAAACAAGCCTTACTTGATCTTGGTGCCAGTGTTAATCTATTTCCGTACTCGATTTATCAAGAACTTGGTTTGGGGGAAATGAAGCCTACTCGTGTTACATTACAGTTGGCCGTCAGAGCGTTTGTGTACCAAGAGGAGTAGTGGAAGATGTTCGAGTGCAAGTTGATCAATTTATTTACCCGGTGGATTTTGTGAATCTTGATACAAATTCGACCGATTCTTCTACTACCTCTACTCTGGTGATTCTTGGGAGACCTTTTCTAGCCATGGCAGATGCAATTATCAACTGTCGAAATGGACTTCTTAATATGACCTTCGGTAACATGAAGACGGAGGTCAACGTTTTTAATGTGAGCAGTCAAATGGGGGATGACGAGAACATACATGAAGTAAGCCTTATTGATACTCTTGTAGAAGAACATGTGGACGAGTTGCTCTATAGTGATCCTTTGGAAGTTGCTCTTACAGCCGAAGAAGCCGAATTTCTCCAGTCTTCTGAAGTGAGTTATTTGCGTTCGTTGCTTGATGAGAAGGATGAAGTTTGTGCTATGAATTCTTGGACTCCAAAGTTTGAAGAATTTGAAGAGCTACCATCGATAGAGAAGAAGGTTTTTCCATCTAGTGTTGAGCCACCGAAATTGGAGTAGAAGCCCCTGCTTGACACTTTGAAGTATGTTTTCCTTGGAGACAATGTGACCTATACTGTGGTTATTTCCTCCTCTCTTGGGAATCTCCAAGAGATGAAGTTGATCAATTTATTGAGGAGACACATGAAGGCTATAGGGTGGACCATCGCCGACATCAAAAGGAATTGATACTACTCTTTGTTCACACCATATCGCTTTGGGGGATAATGTCAAGCCATCTCGCCAACCCCAATGCCGCTTGAACCCTATTATGAAGGATGCAGTACGTGCAGAAGTTTTGAAGATGCTAGATGTGGGAATCATTTATCCCATCGCCGATAGTAAATGGGTGAGCCCAATTCAAGTTGTACTGAAGAAGTCTGGGGTCACAGTTGTGCGCAATGAGGAGAACGAACTCATACCAACATGTGTTTAGACAAGATGGAGGGTATGTATCAATTATCGAAAACTCAATGCAAGCACCAGAAAGGATCATTTTCCCTTGCCGTTTATCGATCAGATCTTGGAAAGGATAGCCGACCACGCATTTTACTATTTCTTGGATGGATATTCCGAGTATAATCAGATCAAAGTTACTCTAGAGGAGCAAGAGAAGACCACATTCACTTGCCCCTTCGGAACTTTCGCTTATCGTCATATGCCGTTCGGTTTGTGCAACGCTCCGGGGACCTTTTCTAGATGCATGATGGGGATTTTTAGTGATATGGTCGAGAAGATAGTAGAGGTTTTTATGGATGACTTCTCTGTATTTGGCGACTCGTTCGAGTCATGTTTGGCCAATTTAGAAAAAGTGTTAACACGATGTGAGGAGAATAATTTGGTATTGAATTGGGAGAAATGTCACTTTATGGTAACTGAAGGCATCGTTCCTGTAACGCCCCCAATTTTGGGTACGTTAAAGAAGACATTTTATTACAAAAACAAAGTGAGTCTGGCTCATTAATACATCATAACTCTCATGAGAGTACTTTTATTACACAAGGGAAGGGAACTAAGGTTCCTAACTACAGCTCCGCCTGCTCCTCCATCTGAGCCAGCTCTTCAGCTCCAAAGGCCTCCAAGGTGTACATCTTACCCTGTTCATCTATGAGGTTTGACACATTATACCGGCGTCGCCACCCATATAATATGTCAGGGTCACCAAAAGGTAACACCGTGAGCTACAACGCTCAATAGGATAAACCTTCCCCACCAACCTTAACTTACAAATGATAAGTTATAATAAAACATCAATTTCCAGATGATACGTGTATACACAGCTACAAAAGACAATATCAATAACACATCCGCAATCGCTATATAACTATCGTTGGTGTCTAAGATTTTTCGAGTTTCTCCTACACAACTCATCGTAGACCGTGTCTCCATTTTCATATACAAATCAACATTTCCCAAAATCATTTGTTTAATACACCCAACCTCGGTTCTGCCGCTCCGGGTTCCCGAGTATCCTCATAATGGTTCTGCCGCTCCAGGTTCCCATTTGGGTTTTCAAAAATTCATCCCTCGGTTCCGCCGCTCCGGATTCCCGAGTATCTCCACAATGATTCCGCCGCTCCGGGTTCTCATTGGGTTTTTCACAAATCTTTCTTTTACACACGCACACACACAACTCACATTATGCAACCAAACCGGTCATAATGTAGTTTCAAAATATTTCCTTCCTCGGAATACATTTCCTTTCATTAATCACACCTTAGGTGCCATGTTTCTACTTTCTTAGTTCTCGTGTCTTGTTTACATGCAAAGACTCCGCAGTAAGACAAAAGTAAGCATGAAACATTCTAACAAGATCATCCAATTCTATAATATACCACAAGTAACACAATCGATTCATGTATACAAACTCATACTCCTTGAAATATCAAAATACAAATACTTCGATTCACATAGTAAAGTTTTAACTTTTGAAAAACCGTTCTTTCTTGGAGATCAAAACAACATACGTTATACTCGAGATGGAAAGTAAATAAAGATAACCTACTTCCTACTTGGGATGGAAGATAAGGAGATCCTACCTTACTTCTTGGCGGTAGTTGGCTACGGAAGGTTAGTCGGTGGTCGGACGGAGTAACTTCCTACGGTATGCCTTCGGGGGCTTCGAAAGAGAAGGTTTCTCTCGAAACTTGATCTTAACTAAACTACTTAAACTTTTTGGATCGAAGGGTGGTCGAGTGGCGGTTTAGTGGCGGCTTAGGTTGAGTTTCTTGAAGAACTCAAGAATACTCAAGAACAAAGTATGAGCAAACTAGAACACTAGGATTTTCTAGAGAGAGAAGTTGCTAGGTGAAGGTGTGAGTTGAATGAGAAACATGGGGTGCTATTTATAGCCAAAATCTTGGGCTCTCCCTCCCCTCTCATGGCCAGCCCTCTCTCTCTCCAAATCCTCCATGGATTTGCTCCATTAAGTCGTCAAATCAAACCTTTCAATCAAGTCATAGCCTTCTCTCCAATCTTAGGCCAAATCTTAGGTGTAAGGCTATGAAATCAAATAAGATCTTTAGCCTTTCTAGGTGAATCTAGGTAATTATAACCTAGCTAGGCAAGGCTAGGGTGTACTTTGGAAGCTAGGAAGAGACTAGAATGGGTTGGTATTAGGCAAAATAGACTTAGGGCTATTAAGTAGCTTGGAGTGTACTACACACTAGCACACACCTCACTCTCTCTCTCTCTCCCTCTCTCTCTCCCATGGCCTCTCTCTCTCTCTCTCTCTCTCTCTCTAGTATACACACACACACACACACACATATATATATATATATATATATGTATATAACCAAGTACAACTACAAATAAGTACTATATGAATCTTTCTAGATTGCAAGTACAAGATTCCCTCATCAAAGAAATCAAATAAGCACATGTTTTTATTAAACTATAATATTAAAGTACAAAGGAATCTCAAGGTACAAGTTAAATCTTCTAGTCTTTCAAGTACAAGTCAATCAAAGAATGACTAATGGCATTAACCAAAGGATAAAAGAAGTACAAGTACTTTTTATCTTTAAAATAAGATTTTGAAAAGACTACATGTACTTTTAGTCAAATATTATAATGAAAAGCTTATTGTCCAATGGATAAAAATTACCCTAACATTATGGACCAATGGATAAAGAATAAAGTTAGTCTGATGAGAAAGTTTGAAGTAACAAGGTTGGCTTCTATGAAACAAGGTACAAGATTCCTTCATTATGACTAGTCAAATCAACTTTATTGGAAGATTTTCTAGTCACATCGGTACTTTATTGGTCAAAAGACTCTATTACTCAAGGGTCACTAACTTCCCCAACGGTTATTACCCAATGGGTAAAGGATCCAAGGAACTAGGTAGTTGGTTTCTAACTAATCGGTTTAGAATCTAGTTCTATGTGCTCGAGAAACTACTTGGCCAATGGTTAAAATTTAGGGACGAAAATCTAATTATCACGAAATATCGGAAATATAGAAGGAATATAAAAAGTAAAAATAAAATTCAAATATTTAACGAAATTTTTACTGACCAAAATTCAGGGGCTTTATAGTTCTTGGTCACATTGTGTCTTCCAAAGGTATCGAAGTGGATAAGGCCAAGATTGACTTAATTGGGAACCTTCCTACTCCGAAATGTGTGAAGGACATCCGTTCTTTCTTAGGGCATGCGGGGTTTTATTGACGGTTCATAAAGAATTTCAGTGCCATTGCTCGACCACTATGCCATTTGCTTTCAAAGGATGTACCTTTTGAGTGGACACCTGCATGTGAGACAGCCTTCTCCAAGCTTAAATCCCGTCTTACTTCACCACCTATCGTACGATATCCAGATTGGGAATTGCCGTTCAAGCTTATGTGCGACGCGAGTGACTACGCTGTTGGAGCTGTTTTGGGTCAAAGGAAAGAGAAGGAGACATATGTGATCTACTATGCGAGTAAAACGTTGAATGAAGCCCAGATGAACTATTCGACTACAGAGAAGGAGTTGCTTGCTATTGTCTTTGCCTTAGACAAGTTCCGGTCTTACTTAGTGGGAGCTCCGATCACAGTCTATATCGATTATTCCGCGCTCAAATACTAATTAGATGGATTCTCCTCTTGCAAGAGTTCGACATTACAATCAAGGACAACAAAGGCGTAGAAAATGTGGTGGCTGATCACTTGTCTCGCTTGGAGTTCGAAGACCACACCTCTCACATCCCTATCGGCGGCTCTTTTCCCGATGAACAATTGTTTGGTATCTCCTCAACCCCATGGTACGCGGACATCGTAAACTACTTGGTGACGGGTTTAACTCCGGCTCATTGGAATACTCAAGAAAGGCGTCGTTTTCTAGTCGAGGTGAAGAGGTTCTCCTTTGATGATCCATATCTTTTTAAATATTTCGCAGACCAACTTATTCGTCGCTGTGTTCCTAATTCCGAGCAACAAAGCGTGATCAAATTTTGCCACACGGAGGCTTGTGGTGGTCATTTCTCGTTCAAGAAGACCGCCGCTAAGATCTTGCAATGCTGGTTTTATTGGCCAAACTTGTATGAGGACACTTTTGCCTTTTGCCGGGGTTTTGCTTGATGTTAGCTCCTAGGGTGTGTTACTCAACGGAATGAGATGTCTCTTACCCCCATCATAATTATTGAAGTGTTCGATTGCTGAGGTATCGATGTCATGGGCCCTTTTCCTTCATCCTTCGGGTACCTCTACATTTTGTTGGCTGTCGACTACGTCTTGAAATGGGTAAAGGCAATTCCTACGTGCACTAACGATCATTCAGTGGTGGTCGAATTTCTGAGGGACAACATTTTATTGAGGTTTGGGATGCCGAGGGCTACAATTAGTGATCAAGGGTCTCACTTTTGCAACCGGTCCATTGCCGCTTTGATGAGGAAGTACTCTATTATTCATAAGGTTTCAACGGCTTACCATCCTCAAACAAATGGTCAAGCGGAGCTAGCGAATCAGGAAATCAAGAACATCTTGGAAAAGACGGTTAATCCTACCTGTAAGGATTGGTCAACTCGTTTGGTCGATGCTTTATGGGCTTACCGTACTGCGTACAAGACAATTTTGGGTATGTCTCCCTATTGACTCATCTATGGAAAAGCTTGCCATTTGCAGGTGGAACTTGAACACAAAGCATATTGGGCGATCAAGAAGCTCAATTTCAATATGCCTCTTGCCGGAGCCCATCGGAAGCTTCAATTGACATAAATCGAGGAGATGAGGTATGATGCTTACGACCACTCTAGTGCTTATAAGTATAAAATCAAAGAAAGGCATGATAAAAGAATTGTGATTAAAAACTTTAAACCTGGCCAAAAAGTGTTATTGTATAACTCTCGTTTGCATCTTCACCCCGGTAAATTGTGGTCATGATGGGCTGGTCCTTATTTTGTTAAAACAGTTTTCCCTCACGATGCAATAGAAGTAGAGAACATGAGTAACGGTTCCTCTTTTAAGGTGAACGGTCAAAGGCTTAAGCCTTTCCTTGGAGGCTTCGAAATTGGAGTGCCCGATGAAGATTTGGTCAATCCTGTTTACACGGATGACCCTGTTGGATAGTTTTGTTTTAACTTAAATTGCACAAGGAGCAAAAGCGTAACCGCTAAATTTAATTGTTTGTCAGACCCGGCCCCCGGGTAGGGGATACCCACCATTGACTTGGGTATATGTAGCTTCGCACGCCGCTACTAAAAAAAGGATCGTGTGCCCAGCTCCAGTTCGAAGGGCAAAATTTGATATCAGTGACATAGGGCTTTAATTAGCTTTTCTGATAGGAGTAATTCACAGTTAAACACTCACGTCTTCCAAATTAGCCCCAACGGGGGCGGCATAGATCCTTAGGTTAGGCATTGATATTCCCGTGCTTACGCACTTGGCTTTATCTTGATTGCTTGCCTGGTTACGATCTTAGGGGACGCTGGACTTCATTGTTTGGCGGAGTCTAGCTGTGACTTAGATGCTTCGAGTTCTAATATTAAATTTGTATATATTGTGCATATTTGTTCTTGTTTCTTGTTTTGCATGTTTTATTGTGTTTTGTTTGTTCTGTTCTATTTTTCTTGTTTTGAATGAAGTCTTGGAGACACCTCATATGCAAAAGATTACACCAACGTGCTAGTGTAAAAAGGACTTTCATTAGTCTTCCTTGGTAATAGTTTATCGTTAATGATCCATGCCCTCCAAAATTGCCCCTAATCGGTGGAATCTTAGGTCTGTGGGTGAGGCTTGATATTTCCTGGAGTGCACGCTAGGTTGTATCTTTTCTTGCTTTGTTTTGATCATCGGGGACGCTGAACTTGATTGTTTGGCGAGGTCGAGCAATAAATTTTGTTACGGGCGCTAGCATAACAAATTTTCGACGGTCTAGTATAGCCACCCATTTCTTACCGCACCGATAAGAAATGGGAAGAAATGTATGACTCGTGTGATCGCATGAGGATCAGTTGGTGTTCATTTGTTTGTTTGGCATTTCTTTGTGTTTTTCTTGTGTTTTCTTCGTGCTTTGTTTCTTTATTTTCTATCTTTTCATTTTGGTTTTGTTTAAAGCCGGATAACACGGGCCGGTAGTTCTAGTGTCAATTGTTTTGTGGAAAGTCATTCTCTTAAGTCTTCTGCAGGGTTTATGTGCTACCACACCAGCTTTGGTAGTTTGGACCTAAAGCTGGGGTGAGTCAGGCATTCAAGAGCCCTAAGCATGGGTGCGGCTACGAGCCACGGTTGTTAGTCCGATAAAGCTTTGGATATGGCCCAGTATGACTAGTTGTGGTTCCAAGTTGGCAGAACCGAAGGAGTAAGCCCTGGAAGCATCTAATCTGACTGGAACAAGACATTGACATGAAATCCTTCAACATGGTCGAGGTATTTAGGGGTTGACATTCCCCTTGGACGGTACATTCGCTCACTTTCCTTTCTTCGCTCTTGTTCTTATTGCTATGAGGGCATAGGATCGCTTTAAGTTGGGGGGAGGGGTTAGCTTATGCGCTATTTGTTTGCATTTTTTTGGAAAATTGGAGAAATTCAAAAACAATTAAAAATTAAAAATCCAAAAAAAAAATTTGAGATAATGAAAATTTTCCAAAAATAAATAAAGCTTTTTACTTGCAATTCTTCCTGCTGTCACGTTTTTTGGTTCTTTTTCATGACTTGTTACATGCTCAATAATTGTTAGTTGGCAAGAGTTCGTAGCAATCCTAAGAATGTTTGTGCTTCTCAATTTGCATGCTTAGTTGAAAATTGAACGGTTTAGGTTTTGAGTTAAGTTTTTAAGCAAACTTTGGTCCATATCCCCATCTTCTCAATAAAAATGCTTGTAGTTAGGAGAATAATCGCATGTTCATGTCTAATTGTGTGTTGTAACGACTCTAATTTTCATTGAATAAAAATTTCATTTAAATTTTGTTATTTCTTTTTAATTACTCGATATTACTTTAAAATTTTCTTTTTAATTCCTATAATTCGTCATAATTAGATTTTAGCCCTTCAAAAGTCATTTCTTGATTAAAAGCCCCATTTGGCTAGTAAAGTTAGTTTCCAACTGATTAGTTGGAGAAACCGGACCACCGATCCACCTAGTTACAATACCCTAACCCTAATTGGACATTTTTTACCATCTTTGAGCCTTATGAACCCCTCAAAACCCTATTCAACCATTAGACCATAGAGGTAATCATTATTACCCCATGACTAGTCATTTCAAACCCTAATTATATCCAAAATCCCTTTGACCATTGGACAATAAATGTTAGGGGAAATATTGTCCATTGGACAATAAATATTAGGCTTGGCCATGCATGCATGCACACCATTTTGCTTCCAAAAGAAGCTACCTTAGCCATGCATGCATGCACACCTAGGATATAGCCTTAAGCCTAACTATCTTAGAATTTACTTTCCTAGATGAATATATATATATATATATGTCTATGTACTTATATATATACATGTATATGTTTGTGCATGGTGTAGAGAGAGAGAGAGAGAGAGAAGCCGAGAGGAGAGGGAGGCCGAGAGTGAGAGAGTGAGGTGGAGTGTGTGCTTGTGTTTTGATTACCTACACAAGTAACCTTTAGCCCATAAGCCTAAAACCTACTTGACAACCCATTCTAGTCTTTCAAAGTACAAAGTTAGCCAATGATTTTATTCTTTCTTACAAGCCAACCCATTCTAGGACTTGACAAGCCTTAAAACCCTTCATGATTACCTAAGTCATGGCCTAAAATGGATGTGACATTGCTTGGCATGCTTGGAAGACTTGCCATGCTTGAAATGACAAGTCCATGGAGCAAAATCCATGGGAGAAAAGGAGAGAGAAAGGGCCGGCCAATGGGGGAGAGGGGGGAGCCAAATTTTGCTATAAATAGGACCTCCCCACCTACCATTCAACTCACACCTTCACCTAGCAACTTCTCTCTCTAAGAAAGTTTGTGTTCTTGCTTGTTCTTGCCTAGTTTTTCTTTGTTCTTGAAGTTCTTCCTAAAACACCTTTTCGATCCATAAAGTCCAAGTAGTTTAGTCAAGATCAAGTTTCGAGATAAACCTTTCTTTTTCGAAACTTCCGAAAGCATACCTTAAGAAGTTACTCCGCCCGACGTACTTTTTCCGTAGCTGCCACTACCGCCAAGAAGAAAGGTAGAACCCCTAGTCCAATAACTCTACGTATAGCATAGAATCGTACGTTAGAAAGTAGAATGTTCTTGATTCAAAGTATCAATATCCTCATCGTTTTCCTTAAGTAGTTAAGGTTATCTATTGTTTAGTTTTCAAATAAATAAGGTTATCTATCGTTTATTATTGTCATGCATGGTAGTCAACAAGTGTATCTTAATAATGGAAGAATGAGCATGTTAAATAAGCTACTTTTATCATTGATAGAAGTATTGGTATTTTGATCTTTAGGATGGTTATGAGCATGATTACTAATATAGAGTTGGATGATCTTACTAGTTTAGTTTCGAGATTACAATGAATGATTTATGTTTGTGAAAAGTCCTACTGCGGAGTCTATGCATGAAAACGAGACACGAAAATTGAGAAAGTAGAAACATGACATCTAGGGTGTGGTTTGATGAAAAAGCATGTTTTGAAAAGGTGAAATGTTTTGAAAACGGCAATGTGGCCGGACATGGTAGCCCATTGTGTGGTGTTTGTTTTGTGTGCCAATGGGAACCCGGTGCGGCGGAACCATTGTGAGGATACTCGAGAACCCAGAACGGCGGAACCGAGGTTGGGTGTGTGGCTTGGTTATCCGCGGAGAGGAGCAAATGCAAAGTGTGCCAATGGAAACCCGGTGCGGCGGAACCATTGTGAGGATACTCAGGAACCCGGAACGGCGGAACCGAGGTTGGGTGTGTTAAACGGATTTTGGAAATAATGATAAGGCTAATGAAATGTGGAAAAATGATGACACAGTCTACGAGAAGTCGTGTAGGAGAAACTCAGAACTCATAGACACCTACGTTAGTTGAATAGTGAATGTGGTGTATCATTGTTAATTGTGGTGTTAATCATGTACATGTCAAAATCGTTCAATTGTTTGTAAGTTAAGGGTTAGTGGGTATGGGTTATTCTATTGAGCCCTCGTAGCTCACGGTGTTACCTTTGGTGACCCTGACACATTATAGTGGTGGTGACACCAGTATAATGTGTCAGGTCTCATAGATGAACATGATGAACTTTATACCTTGGAAGCTTTTGGAGCCAAAGAGCTGGCCCAAATGGAAGAGGAAGCGGAGCAGTAGATACGAACCCTAGCTACCCCTTCTTTGTTGATTAGAAGTACTCTTTTGAAACTTATGTTGTAATATTGAGCCAAACTCCTTTTAATATTCAATGAAATTGTCCTATTTAACGCTCCCAAAATTCGGGGCGTTACAGTGTGATGTCAACTTTGAATCATTTTGGAATCCATGGCGCACTTAGGAAAGGATACAAGGTATTCTTTGCATGATCATACCACATATGTGTCACCTCGTCCTACTTTGCATCCTGTTATTTTCCCGTTCTTTGCTTAACCTAGGTAACCGGTTGTTCAGAGGGTTGTTGGGGTGTGATTTCATTGTTCAAAGGTGTTTTGGGGGTGTTGGATAAATTTTTGGAAGCTCTGGGGTTTCAAATTGAAGAAAGGCAAAATTTCTGAGTAAAGCAGCTCGGCATCGATAGACAGTGAAAGTTTCAATCGGTACCGAAAGGTTATGGGGATCAACCTAAATAGGTTCGGCATCGATAGGAGGTATTTTTGCCATTGGTACCAAAGCCCCTATAGCAACAGCTCAAGCAGATCGCTATTGATGGAATGGATTTGGTCCTATCGGTACCAATGGGTCTACGGTTCAAATCAATCCAGTCAAGCCGTTCAAACCCAAAATCCCACTTCATCTTCTCAAACCCGACTGTCTTTCTCTCTTCACCTCCATTTTCACCCCAAGCCCTAACCCTAAACCTTCAATCTCCAACCAAAAACCTCCATATTCTTCCATAAATCCTCCAAATCCCTCGTTTCCTTCAACAAACCTCAAGTTTTCTCCCTCTATTTCAAATTTTCAAGGCCCAAACCAAGGTAAATCCTTTTCCCCTCTTTTAATCCGAAAAGTTTCATCTTTTTCCACATATATCCTTGTTTTCTTCCTATTTTTCACATATTTATTCAACCCCACCATACTCTTACCCTACATTCTCATTTTTCCACTCAAAAATTAAAACTCTAGAAAAATCCCATCAAAATCCGAAAATACCCAAAAACCCTTTCAACCTACAATGCCAAGGATTAAACAAACCGCACATCGGGCAGCTCCTTCTCAACTGGAGATTGAAGAAGAAGATGATTTTTTGGCAAAGGAGGAGGAAATTCAATCGAAGGAGGCCTTGGGTTCTTGGAGTAGGAAAAGGCGTAGGACTCCGGCTGAGATTGCAGCAGATAAAAGGAGAGATTGGGAGGGCAATTTTGTCAGCAAAAAATTCAAAAATGATCGTCAAATGGATGCTGAAAAATTCAGACCTGATCATGTGGACGTCCAATGCATCATTCGCAAAGGTTTGACCTTCTAGACTGAACCATTACTTGGTTATAATAAGAATGCTGTTATTGAGTTTTACAAGTATATGCCAATACCTGAACGTGATTGGGAATATGACCCGGCTGTCAAAATTACATCTCGCGTGGGCGGTATTGATATTGAAGTTACCCCCAATGATATAGCACAATATTTGAAAATTCAGCGCGCCCCCCCCCCCCGTTGAGTCTGTTAATTATCCTAGGAAAGATGAGTCGTTGGATGTGCAAGTGGTGAACAGTGTTTTGTATAGTGACCCCACGCAAGCTATAGTACCCCACGTGCCTGGAAATTTCAAAGCTAACGTTAGATTCTTGAACAAAGTTGTCCATTTCAATCTATACCTTCGAGGCACGGAACACAAACCAACTAGGAAAAGTGGCAAACTTCTGTTTGCTTTCATGACAAATGATTTGGTAGTAGATTGGGCAATGTTCATTTTCACTCAGTTATGAGATTTCAGAGCTAATACGTTGATCACTGCCAACATGCCTTTTCCCTATATGATTACTAGTTTGTGTTTGAAAAAAGGAGTTTCGGGGGCTGAATATGAGAAGTTGGAGGAACTTTCATCTGGACCATTTGATGATTCATTTGACGAAAAGAGTTTGTCTCAAACTCATGATGCTAAGGATAAACAGGTTCAAAGGGGGGATTATTTGACCACAATGCCATCGAAGAAGGAGAAACAATCATCTTGGATTAAGAAGCTGTTTTGTCAAGGGGTTGTACTAATTAATTCTCGAAGGAAGGAGAAGGTTGAGAGGAGACAAATTATGAGGGAACAAGAGAGACAGAGGAGAGAGATAGCTTGGCAGACATCGATTCTGGAGCAACAGCACGGAGTGAAATATGTCCCCGAACCGGTTGATGAGGGGGAAGTTAGTGATGATTTTGCAGGATATGAGAATGAGAAATTGGTTGATTGAGTGGTGGTATGGTGATGTGAGGAGGTAGTGAGTCGGTGGTTAGAAATTCCCCTTACTTGGTCGGGGTCTAGGTTGGTTGACATGACAACCACTCTATCCTTTTGTTTTGTTGCATTTCAGTTCGTAGTTTAGTTTTGCACATTATTTGTAGTTGGTTTATTGGTTTGGCCAGTTTGGCCCTCGACTTGGTTCATTTTGTGTTGGCGGCGGTCACTCGGGTAGATAACCAAGCTAGAAATAGATCGTCGCCCATTTTTGCTAACCCTTTCTCTGTAACCAAGGTCAGTACAAGCTGAAAAAGACCTTAGTTAATCCTTAGCGCGCATGGATTCCTTTGTGATTGACTATTTGATATTTGTATAGTTAGTTGCATGGCATGCTTTCCTTTCGTTATCCAAATTTCATCTACTAGTTTTCACTTCAGTTGAATAAAGTGCTTTCGTTGTTTGAGGCATAGTATTTCTTATTCGTTGTTGCTTGTTTATCAAGCACGTCTTCGGTAGATATGGTTTTATTCTGAATTCGCAGATTTTGTGTCCCGTATCCTCCCTTTGTTCGAGGACACAAACCTTTTTAGCTGCTCTTAGACTTGCTTGATACTTAGCCTGTTTGGTTTGATGTTGAAATTGTGAATTGTAGAAATGAAATAAAAGGCTAGAATGTTGAACTCTTGTTAATTGACAATGTTGAGCATGTTCAAAGTTGTTATAGCGGATGAATTGCAAAGTTGCTAAGTTTTCCAATTTTCGCATTTTATTTGCTAGGGACTAGCAAACCTCAAATTGGGGGGGTGTGATAAGCACCCGATAATGCAATGTAGGGTCCGCTAGTTATTTAGTTTTAGTTTATTTTATTGTTTAACTTAGTTGTTTTGATTGCTTTCTGCTCGCGAGGTATATTGGCTTTGTTTTGTAGGAAATCACCTAATAACAGAGTTTTAAGACCCGATGGCTAAGGCAAGGTGACCCGACGACTCTCAAATTGGGAAGGCGGAGCAGATGACCAAGGGATGGACTTAAGCACCTCGGTATCGGTACCATGAATTATTTCCAATCGGTACCGAGCCTCTTCGCGGCAGCCTCAAGCTTGCTCGGTATCAGTACCTGCTTTTTGGTCCTACTGGTACCAAGATCCTTCAACAGCAGTTTAAGCCCTTCTCCATCGATACCGAGAGCCTTAAAGAAGGTATCTTTGGAGCATCCTAGAGAATATTCCGTGCGCTTACCTTGGATGATATAAAAGCCCGTGATGTCATTGTACAACAAGTAGAATAGATTGTATTGCCTAATTTAGATCTAGCCTAGATTTGCTTACTTTTTGAATTGTTCTTCATTTTCCAGCACTTTAACTTTAATTTTCTGTCTTAGTTAATTAGTTTTTGCTATTGTTCTCTTCATTAAAGTTGTAGCCGCTACTCCGATCTATCGTTTAATCTAGTTTTCTTCAAGTGTTATTATTTCATTATGCTTAGTAGATTTTTGCTCGCTCTTATCTTCATAGATATGTGTGAGTAGTTTTCTAGGGTTAGGTCATGGGGTGATTAGCACCTCATGGCTTGAGTAAAAATTGCATTTTTCACCAATAAAGTTTAAATCTTTGGTTCAAAAATCAATGTGTAGTTCGGGTTTGTTTGTTAAATTGCCAAGGTATTAACCTCCTTGATCATGTGTAGGTAAAAGCATCGCCTACTTACCACACATGATGCTTGAAGCTCTGTTACTCGAGGTGTTTGCTAAATAAATTCCAGAGCTAGCTTGGTAATTGAACCATCTTATCTTCCGGTTTAGGAACCTTAATTGAGTATCTTAAACCGCGTAATTGGGTGAAATTGTGATTTTAATTCAAGTCACGGGTGTTAGTAATTCCTAGACCTAACCTACCTTTTTATCTTAGTTTATTCGCTTTTAATTTAGCCTTTTTACTTTCCACCGCAAACGTAAAACAAAGTTGGCTGCCTAAAGGCCAAAAACCCGTGCTTACTTCTACAAATCCAACCAAGCTGTACTAATTATTTCCGTGGGTACGATCCCAGTCTTCCGGATTATTATGCTTCAATTGGACGCTTATACCCTACGCTTGGGGTGATCTTATTCCTTATATCGGAGAGAAACGAAGCAACCTACAGTTTAAAGTTTCAATTTTTTCCCACCCAAAATTTATCAACTTTGCGTAAAAGCAAACAACCATCCACAATAGCAATCGGACAACTCTGAGGACCAACTTGAAGAGCACTGCACCACCTACTGCTAGCATAGCCACCGCCTTCTATTTGTATTTTAGGAACATAAACTTTTCCTTTGCGTGGGTGTGTGGGTTGCTTACTTGGTTTAAGCAGAATGGAGCTGTTTATGTCTAATGCAACTTCAAGAAGGCCACAAATGCACAAAAGAATTAACTCTCGGAGGGGACAAAAAGATATAAAAAAAAAAATGAACAAATAGCCAACAAAAGTCCTAACAAAATTCATATTTGCCCGAGGGATTTCAACTCATTTCTTTTTCCCAATAAAATTTCACAAATACCAAGACCCTACAAAAAAGGCCATGGTTGTATTCTTGTTGTTGAAACTTGAGAAAATAGATGAGAAACTTACTCGAAATTGAAATAGAAGAGCGAGGGGCGATCTCTCATAAAAGTAGAGATCGCAATTCACTTTTTTTTTTGTGTGTGTTTAATCCTTGTTCTTTATTTCACATATGATAACGTCCAAACACAAAAGGGTCACCCAATCTCATGTAAGCAACATGTCAACACCAATGGAGAAAAATAGCATCCTTTCTTTTTAACAACCTAAATAAAGCATCACAATCGACTAAGGAAAAATCATTTTATGCATGATCAAGAGACATAAAAGACGAACAGAGAAATGATATGAATAAGTAAATGTGGAAAAGAAGCCCAAAAATACTACTTGAAGTTGCAAAGATTGGAACATCAGCATCCCATCTTCCCCGCTAAACGCGGTCGCCTCATTTAATTCTCCTGTATAAAAAAAAAAAAAAAAACCCAATGATATTGATATGCAGAGAGACAACTAACGTGCATATAATGATGAACATGAATTTCCGTTTGACCGAAAAAATATATATAATGATGAACATGAAAATGAGAAACCCATGCAAATTCGGTAAACAAACGCAGAGCCAAAACAGGTACAATACAACGCAAAAGAAAATTTTTAATACACCAGTTCATACATCCAATTAATTCCAAATTCCAAAATCTGTAAAACAAACTCAACCTTAAATGTTGCAGTTTGGGCAGTGTAGGTATGGGGGTGTCCGTAAAAGATTAGGAGGAGAAGTAGATATGGAGGAAAAGAGGAGAGAGAAGAGTGTTCTGTTAGTCCTTACTTGACCTCGCTCCCATGCCGATGGGAGACGATGGAGAAGGAGAAATGGACCAGATGCACTCAAAGTTTAAAAACTGAAGTAATGATTATGGATTTTCGACCAAGAACTTTTTTTTTTATCGATAGTTTTCTAAGAGTATATGTATGGGTTCAAATTGGCCCTTGACTGAAAGCCACAATCCAGATTGCCTTCGATTTCAAATTTTTCGGGTGAAAGAAAATATAACCACCATGTGCTCATCAACTATCTTTCTGTAGTCAATTTCAGGAATTGCTTCCATTGTGGACTTTTACCGAACACGTGGTAAGCAAGTAACAATAAAAATTTCAACCATGCACTTTAGCACAACCACGAACTACACAACTCCGAAGCCAGAGTAACAATAAAAATCACAAAACTTGAGAAAATAATTTCGTAGAACTTACCAAGAGTGATTTCTGGAGTAGTCGGAGGTGGTGAACGGGATGAGCTTGGAGTCGAGCAGCTCGCAAATCGAGGAGAGCTGGAGGGGGCAACATGGACAACATTGCCTCAGGACGCCTCCTTCTGGTCGATGGAGGAAATGATGCGCCAGGAGGCGTGGCAAGCGCCGATGACATTCTTGTAGGCGATAGAGAGGAGGTTGTGCTCCACCACGGTGAGCTCCTCGGATTCATTTAGACCGGAGACCTTCTCCATGAACTCAACAGATCCTCGGAGAGAGAGAGAGAGAGAGAGAGAGAGAGAGAGAGGGGAAAGTAAAGCAATTTTAGGGTATGTGGGTTTTAAATTTTGAACACAAAATCGTAGTTTTACCAAAATGCCATTTTCCACTTTACAGAATTGCCCTAAATCAGATTGATATATACTGAAATGCCATCTTTGTTTTCAACCCCAATATGACACACTATTTACAAAAATACCATCCAAAAGTTAGATTGTGAGAGGGGTAGAATTAGACCGTTGGATTTGTAGGAATGGAGGGTTGAGATTTGTTTGGGGAGCAAATATTATATTGGAAAAGATCCCTCCCTTGTTTCGTAGAACTTACCAAGAGTGATTTCTGGAGTCGCCAGAGGTGGTGAACGGGATGAGCTTGGAGTCGAGCAGCTCGCAGATCGAGGAGAGCTGGAGGCAACAACATGGATGACGTTGCCTCGGGACTCCTTCTGGTCGATGGAGGAAATGATGCGCCAGGAGGCGCGGCGGGCGCCGATGACATTCTTGTAGGCGACAAAGAGGAGGTTGTGCTCCACCACGATGAGCTTCTCGAATTCGTTCAGACCGGAGACCTCCATGAACTCAACAGATCCTAACACAACCACGATGAGCTCCTCGGATTCGTTCAGACCGGAGACCTCCATGAACTCTTCTCCATGAACTCAATAGATCCTCGGCGAGAGAGAGAGAGAGGGGAAAGTAAAGCAATTTTAGGGTATGTGGGTTTTAAATTTTGAACACAAAATCGTAGTTTTACCAAAATGCCATTTTCCACTTTACAGAATTGCCCTAAATCAGATTGATATATACTGAAATGCCATCTTTGTTCTCAGCCCTAGTATGACACTATTTACAAAAATGCCATCCAAAAGTTAGTTTGTGAGAGGGATAGAATTAGACCGTTGGATTTGTAGGAATGGAGGGTTGAGATTTGTTTGGGGAGCCAATATTATATTTGAAAAAATCCCTCCCTTGTTATATTGATAATTGTCCAACGTATGATACATGGAAATGTAATATTCGAGCAAAATAAAGGGGACACAGGCTTAACCAGAAGCACAAGGAAAGCCTAACCAAAAGTAGAATACAACATGAATGGATTTCAGATATGTTCTTGCTGTACAGAGCTTAAGCTTCATATGGTAAAGGAGCCTTTCAACTAAATTGATACATCTTCCTCTACAATCACTACTTCCTAGCACGTGTAATTCACTGGAAAACCAAGTTGATCCTCATCCAACTTCTTAGGAGGAGTCTGCAAAGGGGACATTTTGATTTCATTCCGGCAGTTCACGAAGTCAAATCTACCACTGTGATGGGCATGGTTTCAAAATATCAGAACATCACAGACCTGCATTTGTCTCATGTAGTAACTGTGTTTCTTTCACCTAAACATAGGCTTTGCTGAAAGAAACAATGACCTTAGAGTCAATGGCTGGCAAATTTAATTTGTAGGCTGGACCAGAAACTGTGCAGAAGCATAACAGGACAAGATCATTGGAAGCTCAACAAGTGAAGGATCTATTGCTGGAAGCGCCATATATATATCCTCAGTAGAGAATGGAATGCTGCAACAAGGCACTAAAAAAATGAAAGAGAAATGCCAAGCAGGAGGGAAAAAGCATCTGGACAAGATATACCTAAAAACTGAACATTGATCAAAAAATGAACAGTTTTGAGTGGTCGCCTATTAGAATTTTTAAACAGTAATTCATGTCTGGGAAATGATTCACAAATAACAAATTCCTACAGCAGACTAGCAAAAATGTGGCAATGGCATTTTTGAAATATGAGCCAAAATCATGGACACCCACTTTAAAATGAAAGAACCACAAAAGGCCAAAACAATCAAATTTGCACGAACATTGTGTTTATATATCATTCTGTTTATGTCTTACTTGGCACAAGTAGCATTACCTTGTTTTGTTTATTTTCCTCATCAATGCAAGAATGCCAATTTGCCATCATTTAGAAATTCAAATACTTACACAACACAAAGGTAAGGGCGGGCTTGGCGCAACGGTAAGGTTGCTCCATTGTGACCTGGAGGTCACGGGTTCAAGTCGCGGAAACAGCCTCTCTTCTTGTGGGGTAAGGCTGCGTACATCAACCCTTCCCCAGACCCCAAGATGGCAGGAGTCTGTGCATTGGGTTAGCCCTTTTAGCACAAAGCTTTAGAAGCATGCTAAGCAGTTAATGGTGTCGAACACTATCCTTATTAATGATAATATTGACAAAGTTATCCGAAAAATATAACTCCTATATCTCTTCAATAAACATGAACAGAAAAACTATTTCTTAGAACACAAAAGCACAAAATGACCAAATAAACAAGTAGAAACAATTTTCTCAATCGGTATGAATTATGTGAAACAATTCGATATGATGATAGGTGTAAGTAGTTTACCTCAAATCGTCGTCCAGCAAAAAAGAATTCGAGGTTAGATTCTGGGAGTCCTTATTCAAAATCTCCCTCATCTGAGCAACTACCTGTGTAGCCATACAATGTTCAGAAACCATGGGCAACATTGTAACCAATTAACAACAACCAGGCAAGGAACTTTAAACTTGCCTCGTTTGATACGCTCTGAGTTCCATACTTGTCATCCCAGTACATAGTACTTATCCGATATATTTGCCTGACAGTCAATGCCTGCCCAATATGATGATCTGTATAAGTGGAATGCTGAAGAAAATCTATGATAAAGAAGTGGCCAGATTTAAGAACTTACTGGACATAGATCTTGCCTTATTTCATCCAGGGATTTTTTCCTTTTCTGATGTATCACCTAAATGATTTACAAGGCCCTTGATAAATACAGCTCTAAAGTCAAAATCAATACAACTTTCCATTACAGGTGTAGCTCATACCAGAAAGCCAACAGCTTGTCTAATATAATTTAGCTCGTGCCATGAGGTTCCTGCAAACTGTATTTAGGAATGACTCAGATTCAGTAACACAAATTCTGATTTCTGCAGTAAATGCTTGCCAACAGAAGAGGAAAACTCTGTTTACCTCCTCTGTCGCACCAACAATCCATTTTTCTAGTTCCACCAAACCCGATTTCACATATTCTCCATTGGAAAATGTGCAACATTCTCGTCGCAGCAGTAGACTGAGAGAAAAAGATTCAGCTCAAGACCAAAGCCTAAATTCATTTTCATTGGAAGAACACAATGAACTCTAGGATCTACACTACTTACCTGTTGAAAAGGGATATGTTGATGAAAGAGAAAACCTGGGTAGCAATCTTACGGACAAAAAATGAAGGTACCTGGAACCACATTAGTTTGGGGCACAAATTCATAAGTCAATGGGCACAACACTGAAAATAACAAAACAGAACAGAGAAAAAGAACCCATAAATTACTACCCCTGTGCAGGGACAAAAGAGTTTGGTAGCAAAATCAACCAAAAATCCACGCACGAGGAGTGATATACAAACAATTCAGCTGATCTTGCTAAGCTTTTACAGGGTTATTTCGACTGATAAACCAAAACAGTGTGGATTAATGCCACCTATTAATCGACATTTCAACCCCTCAATTTCTGTTTGTATGTTGGTCAAAAGACTCAAAACCACTGAGTTGCCACTGAATAGGGCTTTCTATACTATAGAATGAACTTTCATTCACATGTAATAAAGAGAAAAGTAATAGCCATTATTATCATCTTTACTCGGGTCGTATAAAAAACTTGACATTTTGGCAAGCTCCTTTCACATCATGTAGTGGTTCCAAGTCTGCATCCTTGCTTAAGGAAGCTGTTATTGAACCCCACCATCTCGCTCAGTCAATTAGTCATCAACCCAAAATTGTTGCAACACCCTTCCTTCCCTCCAACTACCATGATATGATAACCACCATCATTCTGCTATTGGAACTGACAGTTCCGATAATTAAAAACCTTGTACTTTGTTTAAAATAAAAGTAGCACTATTTTCATCAATCAAATTTGATGTACTTGTTGAAGATATTGGTCCTATTCTCTGATTTCTTACTAAGTACTCCCTCCATTCCATTTTGTTTGCTCACGTTTTCCTTTTTCGGCTGTTCCAAATTGTTTGCGATTTTCCATAATTGGAAACCACCAAAAGGGCAAAGTTCCAACTATACCCTTTCAGTGTAAAATTCTAACACAATTATTAAACAATTAAAGTAATTCGAAAGGGTACGGAAATCTATACACTTTTCAACCCAAAGCCTTTAAGTCAATAAAATGGGACAGAGAGTAGTAAGGTTTTTATCTGTTTGTGACAGAGAAGTAAACTCGAGAAAGAACTATTGTAGTGTTGTAGACAATCAGCTTTGTGATTGTGGATCTATCAAAGAGATGATGGTTGAGATAAGAGAAAAAGGTACATTGATATAGTTGTGGAAACGTGGCATGGTGATCAGTTTTAATGGACGAAGATTGCAAAACTCAAACGAAATTGACTGAAAACAATACAACCTGCACAAATATAAATTGTAGAGCAACTGACTGAAATATAAACATGGCATGGTGAGTGCGTCGAATAAAAAGAGTAGAATCTTGTGTACTAGGCTGGAAACTAAATTGTAGAGCAACTGACTGAAATGTTTATACCAAGCACGCGAAGGCTGTTAAAGGACAAAGAAAGTGTGACAAAGATGACAAACGAGGCTAGAGGGATGAGAGCAACGCGAAGGACAAATATAAATTTCTTTAGAAAGGTACACATTGACGAATGCATTATTATTATTTTTTTTGAACGGCGAATAAAGTTTTTTTAATCACAGTAAAAATTACCAAAAGTAGTAAAAATTACCAAAAGTAATGTTACAGATTAAAAGGATAGGAAGACTAGGCATCATAACGAACAAAATGCATCCCAACCGACACTCAATCTGCCCGCTAATCCTATGCCGCGAACTACCCTAAGAGCCAGCCACAAAACAATACAACCTGCACAAACCACTTGGAAGTGACTATCATCTAAAAAGCCCGCCTAAAGCAGCCCCAATCACCACTCCACCCCACCCCGCCGTCCACCCACCATCACCAAACAATGTCGCTGGACGGAAACTTTGCACCAACAAAACCTGCAATAGAACCCTTCATAAGGTTTTGGTCGAATCCTAGATCCAAACAAACAGCAACAAGAACCGACCAAGACGTCAAATGGGATAGACCCGGAGATCAGACGCGCGACTCCACATTAGCCATTAAGTGAAAAGATCGAATACACCCAACAGTGTAAGACCGGCGGGAGCCATGCCCAGATCGTCTATGCCATTAGGCCCATAAATCGGAAGCACCCAGCAGTGCTACCAGCGACAACCCAGCAGCTGGAATCGGAGAAAATCCACCGAAAACAACCCACCTCCACCTAGCCAACCAAAACCACCTCCCCCCGCCACTAAACACCACGGCGCGCGACTCCACATTAGCCGTTAAGTGAAAAGATCGAATACACCCAACAGTGTAAGACCGGCGGGAGCCACGCCCAGATCGTCTATGCCATTAGGCCCATAAATCAGAAGCACCCAGCAGTGCTACCAGCTACAACCCAGGAGCTAGAATCAGAGAAAATCCACCGAAAACAACTCTCCTCCACCCAAACCAGCCAATCCCCCCGCCAAATCCGCAGCCCCCATCGCCAGCTCCACCACCCCCCGCAACCCCACTGCCAGAAAACCTCCACTATAACCACAGACCCCACCACCACCAATCCCCACCACAACCCCAAACCACCAGCCGAGCCCCAACCCACTTGCAACCCACCACCATCAAAACCCCATCCAGATCCGCCGAACAAAAAAACGCAACAGCCACCGCCGCCACCTACACGATCGCGAGAGGACGGATCGAAAATAGAAAGAATCACCTCCAAAACACCACGCAGCACTTTAAAACACCATGCAGTATTTCAGAGCACCTCAAGGCACTTTAGAGTGCCGTGCGTCAAAGGTTCTGGGCACGATCAGAAGCCCCTTGAATGGACTCAGTCTTCTTCCTCCACCTCCCACACTCCACCATAATCACCTTTGACCAAAAACTCTATAAATAGTCATTTTCAGCCATTTTTGGGGACTTCTCTCTCTCTCTCTCTCTCTCTCTCACTAACCACTCACCTCTCTCTCCACATCCCAAGTCTATACATTGATATACAATCCATTGCTCACCAAAATCTCGTTTTTCCATCAACTAGTCCATAAAACCCACCCAGAATCACTTCTAAAGTCAGAAATTCAACTGGCTTTAGGAGTTTCTAGTCTTAAATCAAAACTATTTTGCCATTTTCAAGCACATTCAAGCTCTAAAAGGTATAAAGCAAGTTCCTTAGGTCAACCTCAGTCTTGGCCTTGAGGGGAGCTTACCGCGGTCGCTCAGTCTCTCTGTACTGAGTATTGGCCTCAAAACAAGCTTCAAAAGCAGAAAGTAAAACAGTTTTTGCACTGGACTCACAGTATCGTGCGGTGGTTCAAAATCCCGCACGGCATAGTGAAGTACGCCGCACAGTATTTTGGTTCTGACTTCCGGGTTGATCAGTGCCTGTGAAGTCAGAACCTCCTGCTTTTATACTCAAATCTTCTGTTTTTCTATTAAAAACTCTTTTCCAGACTCATTTAATGTCTTAAAACCATTTTTGATGCCTCTTGGCATGGTATTTCATTTGAAAGCTTGAACTCAGAGGCTTATTAAACCATTTTCAGTGACAATATGTATAAAACCCATTTTCCAAGCTTGTAGTTCGAATTTTAACATGAAATATGTTGTTCTGGAAAAGTGCAGGAACCAAAACCCCGCACGGCGTTTCAGTATGCCTGCGATGTTTTATGTTTCTTTATTCATTTTTGACATTTCTGCAGGTTGTTTATTAGTACATTATTCAATTTGTACATTATTCACTTACATCTTGTACAGAACATTGGAGGCTGGCAAGGAATTGAAGCACGGGCAATGACTACATGAAGCAACAATACTGACTTCCTCCCAAACACGCATGATTGTTATGAGTAGCTGGAAGATTAGGACAGTTACGCATCAGAATGATCCCCATGGCAAAATGGGGATGCAAACGATGACATAATGGATTTAGAACACCACATTGTTTAGTCTGCGTTACTTTTCAGAATGATATATAATCTTGCGTTGATTCTTTTTTGGTTCACCAAATGTACCAAATAATAAGCCAACTGCTATTCTCTAATTTACATACGGAGTATCAGAATGCTAAAACAGTCAATGGCATGTATCCAGTTACAAGTTAACTTCTTAAACTAGAACTTGGCTTTTTACAAGCATAATGATTTCAGGTTCACTAGGCAATTCATTTCACTCAAAGCATCAAACAAAACCATAAGAAAACCGGAGAAATACAGCAACTAGAGAAAAAAAAACATGCCCCAGACTTGAGTAATGTGCTATACAAGTAGCATGGAGATGGGAGAACAAGCAATAGACGAATTGTTCAAGGAACGCGTAAAGAGGAAAAGAATGTCAGACGTACATGATTCTCACGCAGCCGACTCATAAGAGAATCCAAAAATCTGATGATGCTATCCCACTGACTGCTTGGTGACTGCTGAGGAACACTACCGGGTGATCTAGATGACTTCCCACCGTGGACTCGTTGAAACTTTGGTGCCTTAACAGGTGCAGGAGTAGAACATTAAATAGTTCCCTAGTTATGAACTACACTATTACCATACATATAATAGGACATAAAAACTAGTTGAGAATTGAGATTGAGATGATTGGAATTTGGCAACTTATCCACACATGATCACATGAAAAACCTAATTTTCTATTGAAACAGCCATCAAGAAAATAAAAAACCAAAAATTATGCTGTTACAACGCTTAACACAGATAAATAGAAGATGGAAGAGTAGCCAACAAAAATAAAAAGAAGCTTATCGCTGAGAAATCTCTCACGATAAAGACAAGAAAATCATTCACCTGAATGCATAAACCCAACAGCGGTGATATTTCTTTCTTCAAATTATCTCGTATCAAACCAAAAATCTTCTCCACACAAGCAGTTAATTGCTGTTTAAAAAGTATGGCTGGATATCTTGCTTCCACATGTGAAACACCATCCTCAAATCCAATGTACTTGAACGAAGATTTTAGGCCCTAAGAAATGAAACATAGATCAACTAAATCTCAACCCCATCAAGTTAGTAGCCAACAATTTTGGTTAGAGAGAAAGCACCACGAACTACTCGGAAAATATAATATATAGGGAGAAAAAAAGCATAGCAACCAAAACAAACCAAATAGAGCCCCAAGTCCCACTTAATCGGGCTCGGCTACATGAACTCATTTTCTCCATTGAGCTCTGTCAAAGGCATTGTGTTTCATGATATTCAACAAACCTAAGGCCCTTTCGAACTACCACTGCACAAGTTATGGTCCACCTCTCCTTAATACTACGCTCTACCATAACCATCTCACTCCTAACTACCGCATCTACCATTCAACAATAGTCTGCCTAGACCCTAAAGTCTAGGCATTGGGGAATCGCCTAGCTACGCCACCTAGGTCAGACTTTTAGAACACTGCGATTACTGTATTTAATTTATTTGTAAAATCCTAACACTAATTGCCTATTTCTATGATCTAGTCGGCTTAATTATTTTAGATAGAGCTTAATAGTTAGTGTTAGAATAGTTAGTCTTTGTCCCACATCGGATAGTTGGAGTTATGTAATAAGTCACTAAGTAATATAAATAAAAGCTCTCTCTTGTGTTAGGGTTAATTAACACCCTAAACACTTCTTTCTCATTCTCTAAACAACATGGTATTAGAGCGGGATTTTAACCTTAATCCACCTTAGATATACCAAACCCTAGCCGCCATCCTCTAGCACCATCATCATCTCACCACGAAACCCTAAATCACAACCCTAATCTCTTCCACCCATCGAAACCCCAAACTGAAACATATAGCCATTAACCACTGTTCACCGATTACTGTTCACTGTCGGCACTGTTCACGTATTACTGTTCATCGAGGGGTTACTGTTCATCGCTAATTTTCAACTCTGGTAATGGTTTTCTAACTTCGGTAAGCCTTTGGTTTATGGGTTGTTGTTTTGGACCCGTTGTAGTAATCACTTGGTATATGTTGGTGATGTTACGGATCTGTCATGTTTGACACTTGGTTGCTGATGCTGTTGGTTGAGTACGGGTTCTTAATTAGTTATTTTTTGTTGATTTTTATTGGTTGTTGCCTCTTCATTGTTTGGTAAAATGTCTGAGCAAAAGTCTGATTCTGTTTCTAGTTCTACTAATGGTGTGGCTCGTTCTTCTTGATTTCGGGAGACGTTGTCTATTACCTCTACAATTTTGAATGGCAAAAATTATACTGTTTGGGCCAAGGCAGTTGAAGTTTATTATTTGGGTGAGACACTATATCATATTTTGACTGATGACCCTCCCGCAGCCACTGCTGCCACACATGGGGCATGGGTGTCTGAGGATGCCCGGATTCGATCTGAGTTATGGAATAGTATGGAAGACCATATTTCTAGCACATTGGTCTTCTTACCTACAGCCAAACAAGTATGGACACAGGCTCAGGAGATGTATTCGGGTGTTAACAATCTCTGTCGCGCATATGATCTTCATCGGTCCTTTTCTATCGCACAGGGTGATTTATCCTTGGAGTCTTATTATTCCAAGTTCCGCGGTATCTGTGAGGAGCTCAATATCTGTGAGCCTATTTTTGCTGATGTTCAGGTTATGAAGCGCCAGCATGAGCGTATGCAGGTGACTCGGTTTATATCTGGTGTGTCATCGACTACTTATAGTCCTGTTTGTAATCAACTTTTGGGGTCTCGAGATTTACCTTCTCTCAGTGAGGTTTTTAGTCGACTTCGTCAGTCTTCTGTATCTGTGCCTGTGCCACCTCCTGATCGTTCTGGCTCTTCCTTCAGCCGTGGCCGTGGTCGCGACCGTGATTCTGGATTTAGTGGTCGTGGTCGTGGTCGTGATTCTGGGGTCAATGGGGATAGTGGTCGAGGTTTTGGTCGTGGTTCTAGTGGTCGTGACTCTAGTTTTGGTACTCGTGGGGGTCGCATATCCGGGGGAGGTAGCCGTGGTCGCAGCCGTGATTCCAGGTTTTGTACTCATTGTCGGGGAACCAATCATACGGTGGAGTTCTGTTATGAGCTTCACGGTTTCCCTCAGACTCATCAGGTTGCTATCTCTCATGATGCTGGACAACTTACTCATTCTTCTACCGACAATGTGGTGACTATCTCTGCGGAGGAGTACCAGCGCTTTATATCATTTCAGTCTCCAGCTGCGGATTCTTCCTCCACTGCTATGCTTGCTCAGAAAGGTCCATCCGCTGCTTGTGTTGCATCTTCCTCCACTCCTACTCCTTGGGTTATCGATTCTGGTGCTTCTGATCATATGACTGGTACTTCTACTCTGTTTTCTCACCGTCAGTTTGTTGGTAAACCATCTCATGTTACCTTAGCAGATGGTTCTACCACAGAACTTACTGGTTTGAGTTATGTTCCTGTCACTTCATCTCTTGTTTTGGACTCTGTGTTACATGTTCCTAGTTTTCCTTTTAATCTTATGTCTGTTAGTCAAGTTACAAAGTTCTTAAACTGCTCCATCACATTTCTTCCTCATGGTTGCGTGTTTCAGGATCTCAAGACAGGGAGGAAGATTGGTAGGGGTACTGAACGTGGAGGCCTATATTACTTTGCCAATGACATTTATCCTGCGTCTGTTGCCCTTCGGTCATCAGTATCACCATATCAACAACATTGTCGTCTGGGTCATCCTTCTCTTTCCAATTTGAAGCGTCTAGTTCCATCATGTAGCAATATTAAAGATTTGCAATGTGAGGTCTGTGAGTTTAGTAAACACCGTCGAGTGTCTTTTTATCCTAGGATTGAGCGTCGTGTGTCAGGTCCTTTTCAGTTAGTACATTCGGATATTTGGGGCCCTATTCATGTTCCCACTATCACTGGTTTTCAGTATTATGTTATTTTTGTAGACGATTTTTCTCGTATTACATTTCTTTATCTTATGAAAACGAGATCAGAATTGTCTTCTGTTTTTAAGTCGTTTTGTACCAAAATAAAGACTCAGTTTGATACTTGCATCCGTATACTTCGTTCAAATAATGCACGCGAATATTTTCATAATGCTCTTTATCGCTTTTTTGAAGATCATGGGATACTTCACCAGTCTTCTTGCGCTCGGACTCCACAACAAAATGGAGTTGCTGAACGTAAGATCAGACACATCTGAGATTATGCGTGCCATATTAATACAGATGCAAGTCCCTAAATCTTATTGGAGTGATGCTGTTCTTACAGCCTGTTACTTGATTAATCGTATGCCCTCCACTGTTCTTGGTGGTCAGATACCCCACGAAGTTTTATTTCCTGGTCGTCCTCTCCACTCATTACCCCCTCGGGTATTCGGGTGCACATGTTATGTTCATGCGCTTGATCCTGACCGGGACAAACTTAACCCCCGGTCGATCCGGTGTGTCTTTCTTGGTTATTCGCGCACTCAAAAAGGGTATAAGTGTTACTCACCTTCTCTTCGTCGTCACTTTGTGTGTGCTGATGTCATCTTTAATGAGTCATTACCCTTCTTTTCGGGTACGCCTGAGTCTGAGTATGTACTTTCTGAGTCTGAGTATGTTATTCCTGTCGATGTCCCTCCTATTCTTGTGCCACCTATGCAGATATATGTTCGTCGGCGACATGTGTTAACAGCCCCATCGGTGCCTACCACTGCGCCTCCTCCGTCTCAAGATCCGGTTCCTTCACCACCACCACCACCACCTCCTATCGCTGTTCGCAAAGGTATTCGGTCTTGTACTTCTCATCCTATTACTCGGTTTGTTTCCTATGATCATCTGTCTCCATCCCTTCGTGCTTTTACTACTTCTGTTTCGTCCATTTATGTTCCTCACATTGTTCCAGAGGCCTTATCTGTTTCTGAGTGGCGGACAGCAATGGAGGCTGAGATGTCTGCTCTTCATGACAATGGTACTTAGGACCTGGTTCCTCTTCCGCCAGGAAAGTCTCCCGTTGGATATCGATGGGTCTTTACAGTCAAGTATAATCCGGATGGCACAGTCGAACGGTACATGGCCCGTCTTGTGGCCAAAGGCTATACCTAGACGTATGGCGTTGATTATGCGGAGACTTTTTCTCCGGTGGCCAAAATTTCCTCCGTTCGGGTTCTTATTTCTATGGCCGCTAATCTTGGTTGGCCCTTATTTCAGTTGGATGTCAAGAATGCGTTTCTCCATGGTAATCTGCTCGAGGAGGTATATATGGAGCAACCTGTTGGGTTCGTTGCTCAGGGGGAGCGTTCTCAAGTGTGTCGCCTTCGCAAAGCTCTTTATGGTCTTAAGCAGTCACCTCGAGCTTGGTTTGGCAGGTTTAGTGATGATGTGTTGCAGTTTGGTATGCGTCGCTCTCATTCTGATCATTCTGTCTTTTCTATTCAGTCCGATCGGGGAAAAGTAGCGTTGATTGTGTATGTGGATGATATCATTATTACTGGGGATGATCAGAAAGGTATTGATGAGCTAAAACACTTTCTACAACGTCAGTTTCACACCAAAGATTTGGGTAAGTTGCGATATTTCTTGGGTATTGAGGTAGCAAGATCCAAGGAGGGGATTAGTCTATCCCAAAGAAAGTATACGCTGGATATTCTAGAGGAGACTGGTTTATTGGGAGCAAAACCCGTGGAGACTCCTATGGATCCAAACGTCAAACTGTGTGTCGATCAGGGGGAGATATTTCCTCATCCAGACCGTTATCGTCGCTTGGTAGGCAAATTGAATTATTTCACCAATACACGACCTGATATCTCATTCGCTATCAGTATGATAAGTCAGTTCATGTCAGCCCCTCATCTTCCCCATTGGGAAGCTTGTCTTCGTGTTGTGAAATATCTCAAGGCTAATCCTGGACGTGGTCTATTCTATCGTTCAAATGGTCATTTGCGTGTCAAGGCTTTTACCGATGCTGATTGGGCAGGATCACCATCTGATAGACGGTCAACAACTGGATACTGCACTTTTGTTGGTGGAAATCTAGTTACCTGGAAGAGCAAGAAACAAACTGTTGTTGCTCGGTCCAGTGCTGAAGCAGAATATCGTGCCATGGCTCATACTACATGCGAGGTTGTATGGTTGAGAGCTTTGCTCGAGGAGTTGGGGTTTAGCATACGGTTACCTATTTCTATATATTGTGATAATCAGGCAGCAATACATATCGCTTCGAATCCGGTATTTCATGAGAGAACCAATCATATTGAAGTAGATTGTCATATTGTTCGGGAGAAGATAGATAGTGGCGTGTTGGCTACCCCTTTTGTGTCTACAGGAGCTCAATTGGCAGATATCTTCACCAAACCGTTATTTAAACCACGTTTAGAGTTATTATGTAACAAGCTGGGATTCTGTAATATTTATTCTCCAGCTTGAGGGGGAGTGTTAGAATAGTTAGTCTTTGTCCCACATCGGATAGTTGAAGTTATGTAATAAGTCACTAAGTAATATAAATAAAAGCTCTCTCTTGTGTTAGGGTTAATTAACACCCTAAACACTTCTTTCTCATTCTCTAAACAACAGTTAGGACTAATCATAGATACGAACAAATAAATTAAATACATGTGGTGTCTTCGTCCATAATTTTGTCGGAATTTATAGAGAATAAAAAAATGCTACGGTTGAATTTGTCACTCGAAATGAGTCCCCACATAGTTTTCAGGATAGAATTTGAAGCCGTAACCATATTTCGTATGAAACAAAAGTAATTAGACATCATTTGAGGCTCAATATAATTTTCCAAGTTCTGAAATTTTTCTATAGAAATCCGACACCTTCGCAATGACCCTCATATTTAAATTAGTTATTCTAGAATTTTTGGGATTTTCCGAAGACCGCAATCCAGACCGATATGTCAAAACCGGGCAAATTTTGATATTTGCCTAGCCTTAACAAATTCATACTAAGACTCCCTCTGTTCCAAATTGCTCGTCCCTTATACTATTTTGGGATGTTCCAAATTGTTAGTTCTCATTGAAAAGTAAAAACAAAATGGGTTCAATATTCCAAATTAATCCCTTTACCAATAACAATGATTTCATTCAAAAGTTAAAATATAAGGGCATTGCATCTTCTCAAGTGTGAATGCATTTATTCCATGTCTCCTTAAGAAGTTGAAATTCCAGTAAAGGACCAACAATTTGGAATAGAGGGAGTAGTAATTTGGGAGAACTCATTAATATTTTTATGTTCAAGTGCAAGCCCTTTGGAATTTTTTAATTTCACGACAAGTTAGATCCAATCCTTCGGTGAGTTGTGCTTACCTTGGTTACATGCGTTAAAGCATTCAACTCAAAACCAATTGGCAATTGGAGGAGATAATTAACCAATGTGGGACAAACTCCAACACTTCCACACACGTCTAACCCCCAACTCACACGTGGAGAGTTAAACAAACAATCCATAACACATGAATCACAACAAACAACGGTGCACTTATGGCACAAACAAGAGGGAACAAATTTTCCGAAACCCTAGCTCTTATACCGTGTTAAAGCTTCCAACTCAAAACCAATTGGGAATGAGTGGAAAGACCACCCAGGCTCATATACTAGTTTTGAAGAAAATAATTAACTAGTGTGGGACAAACTCCAACAACATTCATTTATTAAATGCTTTAAATTCAATTGCTACATGTTTATAAAGGTAGGCAAATGTGAAAAATGTTCCAACATAAAAAAGTATTGCTCATAAATAGCAATTTACAAAAATGACTAGTTTACTATTGCTATGTTGTCATACTAATCCAGACCATGACAGTATGCTTGATAGCATGAATTCATTATTCGATAATACATGCTTACGATAGTATGACTCATTTGAACGGTGTCCAGAGTGTTAGAGGACGTTAAATGGACTAGGGACTTGAGAATATAAGGTTGGAGGTGCAACCATGCACTAACCGAGTACAGACATCACAATTTGCGAACACTCTAGAATGGGGTAACTCCCCAACCGAGTGGCAACAAAACCGTTGAATGGTATTATTCCAAATAGGCATGTGCAATGAAAATGGGTCTGACTACTAGGCTCCTGGACCGAAGAAAAGGATCCTTGTTCTAGGACTAAATGCATGAAGCTATTATTTTGCGATATTGCCTCTTTCTATTCTTGGCAAAGTCATGAATATTTTTGACTTAATACTTTCATGATCAAACATGGAACCTTGGTATACAATTCTCATAAAAGCTTTTGCTTTTGAAAATCTCATATTTTTTTTTAAGTTAAAGTAGATAGCAAGGTTATGGGTCGTGTACAGTTGCTCGAGTAGTAGTTGTAAAGAAAGAGTATGTAAACTAGGAGTACCTATAGCTCTTTCAATCGCAGCTCACCACTTAGTTACGCTGGAGTTGTATGTTAATACCGATTCCTTTTCTTTCTTGTAACATATTGTTTGAAAGCTCTGAATAATAGTAAGGCCTTGGTGACTGTCATCAGCTGGTCACATAAACCCTGAAGTAGAATCGGGTGGTCACACCCGTACTTTCCATTAAATTGACAATAGATATGTTACCAGAATATCCTATTGTTGGTTGTATAAATGGGCAAAATACCCTATATAGCTTTATAAAGACAACCAAACACCCTTTATTTTATCACTTATCATTGTGACCAAACATCCCTCCTACCACTCCCAAGTCCACCATTCCCTCTCAAGCTTTAATATCTCCTTCATTGCTCTCACAATTGGCCTAGTTTGGTATCACTTAAAAGGTGGCCATTTAATCTTCATATAATTTGGTTATTGGGTTATCACTTAGTGTAACTTTCACAAGATGTTATGTAAACCTATAGCATGCGTGATTGAATAAGCTCCCACATAGCTTTTTAATTATATTTTTATGACTAAATGAAACAAAAAATAAATTTCAAGTATCTTTTTTTTATTTGGGTTTTGCTACACTAGGAATTTTTTATTTAACATTCTTGTTTCTATAAATTTTAACTCATAAGCTGACACTAATACTCCCTCCATCTCATAATTTTGGTCCCTTCAGAAACTAAGTGCAATTTTCAAACTTAAAAATAATGTATTTACTAAAATAAAATTTTTTTTTTGCACCATTCAAAAGATCTTATCGAGCTCTGTTCAGCTGACCTCAGAGGATTCCAGTCACCCGGCGCAGCATGTTTTATTATCAGTGGCAATTACAATCTGTTTCCCAGGGTCAAACCCAGTCTCAGTCCGCCTATGGTCTACTCGAAGGTTGAAGAGGAAGAGAATGGGTCAGATGGCAATTCGATTAAATAAAGAGGACTAGCTGTGAGCTTTGAGGAAAGCCTGTAAGTTATCTTCCGACTTCCCCCTTCTCTTCCTGGGGAGAGCCACTAAGTAAGGCCAGTCAATTGAGAAATTAATAGAGTACAAAACTTATCTTCAAGCTTTACCTTATTTTGATCGTTCAAAGGGCAATCACAGGGTCACTGAATGAAGTCCTCCGTTTATTTCGGAGATGCTGACTCGGAGCAAGGCAGAGATGACTAGAGCGATCACTTCATTGGCAATAGATGGGATGACTGTATTCGCATTCTGATGACCTTTTCCTCCTTTCTTCCATAAAGGTTCCCTTCACCGAACAGAATTAGTGATTTAAATTGACTTCTTCTCATCCATCATCGGACTCGGTCCAGCCAATGGGGAAGATCCAAAGAACCCATCCATTTCAAAAGCAGAGAAAATCAAAGAAACGAAACCTAGAGAGAGAAGAAAAGCTTACCGAGAATATCTTAGTGAAAAAAATTGCTTGTTTTCTTGGGGGGAAGAGGAGGAGTAAGACAAGGGCAGTTAGCGGGGTTGACTCAATATCAATATCGTGATAGACAGAGGTCTAGGAAACTAGGCTGTTGACCGGGGTATGGTAACGAAATTAAACCAACGAAATGAAGGACTAACTTCCCCTATTAGATAGTAGAGAGGAGGAAGAATCGATTCTATGAAAGAAGATTGTTAAGATAGCTCGCTACTCTGGCCAGTGCTATTGCCCTCAGAGATAGAGCGATTAGGGGAAGGAAATACAACCTATTATGTGCCAAAACTCAAAGCTATTTACTGCACAAAGTATGCTGCTACTAGAAGAGCAGTCCTACTAGCAACTGTCAGGCTTACCAGGGTCTAGGAACCTGGAACCTGCTTCCCAAAAAGAAGGGACGCTATGTATTCAAACAGAAAAGAACATAGATATTCACTTTCAGAACTTTCCCTGAAAAGAAGTCGAGGAAAAGGGTACAAGATCCCTGATCTCATCATTACATACGACAATTCGAGAAGAGAATGCTTTCTACCTTGAAGCGACTTTGAGGAAATTTCTATGGAAGACTTAAGTTCAGGTGGAGCTAAAGTTTCCTGGGATGCAGTTTGTATGCCTAAAGATGAAGGTGCGTTGGGCCTGGTAAGGCTTGCTAGCTGGAATTAAGCCGCAATGTTGTTGAACAGTGAACGAGTACAGGAAAAGGAGAACACTTTACAAAATTAGCTTTGACAGTGAGCGAGATCATTGAAATTCAATCATAATAGCACTCAGTGAGTAAGAAATAGGATTGAAAGCAGGAGCAAGCAAAGGAGATGTTGATCGCAACGACGGGAAGATATATTGTGTATAAGAAGCTATCGAATACATCCCCACTACCCCCCGTACAAGGGGACATGCATGTGAATGCAATTAATGGTGACAATATTTAGCTCTCTCAAGAGCTCCTCAAGAACTATATCTTTTTTTCTGGAAACATGGTCAACCAGAAAATTATTATACTCACGATTCTTCATCCACCGATGCAGAAAATGCTCCAGTTTCCCATTCTCACGTGAGGCCGGAAAGTTTATTGGCAACAGGTCGGCACGAAATGATTCATCATGCTCAAACATCAATCTCGATCAATTGATGGGATTGCTGCAAAATCTCCAACTGGTGAGTATGCTGGGTCAGCTGCTGGCTTTGCTAAATCTTCTGCTGTTGGGTATTGAATTGTGAGGGGTGCTTAGCGAGGCACGGACGGACTGCCTTACAGAGGCAAAACTCCTAGCTCACAAATTAGTACAGTAGAACGACAAGCTGACTTGCCTTCGGTTAATGAGCATAGTTTGATTATTGGCTTATTCGGATTATTTCGACCGTTGGACAATTTGGACGGTGTAGAGTGAATCTTCCTTCCGAGGTCTTACCCAGTGAGAGAAAGTTCGTGAGCTTATTTGGACCATTGTGAATGAGTCTTCCTTGGGTTTTCCTATTTCTTTCATGTCAACATTTCCTATCAAGCGCTACTCGAAGACTTTGGACATTTTTAGTAGTAATCAAGCCCAGAGCGGGTTCCCGGTCTTGAGTTCCTGGTTGGTCGAAGTTTGGGACTTCGAACCTTCATTTATTGTCCTGTATCGTAAGCCATTTCACTTCGGTTGACACTATATATCATCTTCCTCGTTCTCTCTTTCTCCACTTTGTAAGTCCATTATTTCTTTGAAAGAGTTGATTGAAAGTCGTCGTGCAAAGAAAAGTACCTTTGGAAGTGGCACGGATTATTCTTTTCGACCGCTTTTTCTGTTCATTTCAACATTGATTTTTTAAACAAAATCATCGCAACAAAGTGACCGATAAATAAGAAGAAAGGATTCCTCCTTTTGCAGGCACTCACTCAGAATTGCCATGAATCAGACCTGTTTTTGACTATTTTGTCTAACCTTGTTCCGAAATTCGAAAGAAATAATCCTGTTGTGAGGTGTACGATCTAATCCCCCAGATCAATGAAGAAGGGAGAAGTCAGTTGATTCTTACGAAGAACCAGAAGTGAAGCGCTATGCTGGGGCGGGGGGACGGGAAAAGAAACTGTTCCAAAGAAAGAAATTGGGTTTCCCAATGCTTCTCCATGCCCAAGGAGATGTGCCAACCTCGGGATGCTTTACTCCTAACCCCACAAGGTTCCAAGATGGCACAATCTATCTAGAGTGCCCATGATGTTCTTGTAGCGGAGGAAGCCGAGGTATTCTCAAACGGCAAAGCCTTAGCTGCAGTCCCATATATAATACCATGAAATATATCCTCTCGTGCTATAACACTACAGGAGCTATTAGAGTCCTTATGTGACTGCTTACTACTTCAACTATAACAACATAGCTAAAAAGGGGCTTTCTCCATCCTTTACTCCTTCTCGTGCAAGACCACTTTCATTGGGAAAATCCTTCTCGTCAATCTCTACCCGTGGTCCTACTGATTCTAGCCAGTTTCTGAATGGATTACTCAGCGTGGGTGTCGAAGGTTCAATTCACACGAAACGTAAAAGAATGAATCGTACTTTACGTAGAAGCTAACCTCCATCCATTTCTCCTGATCCCTCTTTTCCCAGTGAGCTAACAGAGACCAATGAACCTCCAGACTCGAGATCATCAGCAACATCCTCATTTCTGGCAAGCGGACGGCTGCACCTCATCATTGCTACCCTCGAAATGAATTGGCTAGCTAGCTAGAATATGCATGTCGCTTCTCTTAGCACTTTTACTTACTACTACTTTCTTCTGGTCCCTTTTTCAATTTCAACTAAGCTTGGCACAGCCGCCTGATAGTCGGTGAATGTGCTAATGGTAGGTGCGCGAATAATAGTAGTTGTCCGAAAGGGGATGTCATGCCTAATGCTAATTGGATTTGTAGTCTGATGTGGTAACTATCCTAAGGGGGAAGAGAGGTCCAATAGTGGATTTCAAGATCGAACCGTTTCTTCTGACTATTTTCAGAGCCACAACTGGAGACGTGAGAGTGTCCCGTTCGATGAAGTCCTTCCGAATGCAAGGTGGTAATAAGATTTAGCGAAGAAATGTCACGTGACCAAAGACTTTGATGGGTTGGAATGCTCGTGATGTACCAATTTAGTGCGAGGGAAAAATCATATTTGCTAATAAGGAGGAAGTATTGTCAATGGGTGGCTTCTCTTTGTACAATGATTACATGATTATAAGTGGTTTAAGAGCCCTACTTATATTTTGAATCATTCGTTGATGTAACATATGAGATAAGTTTTTAATCACTCAATCAATTAAAGAATTTAGTGCTAATTTATTAGTCTCTCGTTCCCAAAGAATTTGAAAAGTTAGGACCAAATTTGAAAGAACATAATCTAAACCTGAACAAAATTCACTAAATCCAAAAACAAAAGGCTCATATTTTTTGGATTTTCTATTGGTGGCAGACGTTTTTCTAGCTTCTTATAAGCAGCTTTCATTTTTCAGATACTACATTTTGAACTGTGTGATAAGACATGTATCCGTGGCCTCCCACTAGAAGCGCCTAAACCCTCTTCACTGAGATATTCCTCGTGCTCTAATTCATAGTCTATGAAAGTGGTTCTTCCATCTTCCTTTATTCTCCTCATCCTTCACCAATACCCTACATTTTCGTCATCTTTCATGCACTTATGTTGAGAAAAATCTCTTATTTTCTTTTCTCTCAATTTGTTAAGCTTATAAATGTTCTTTTCTCCATCCTTGTCATCTAGTTTCGCATAGAAACCCTCAACTTGATCACATCTTCGCTTCCCCCACCAAAAGGCTCAAAATATGACTAAGTCCCCAGCAGCTGCAGATACAAAAGAGTGTCGCAGTGCCTACTTGCCGACTTCTTTTTAACTCTTAAAGTACTCTTCATTCAGGGACTTTTGCCAATTTCTCTTTAGCTTTTAATATGGCTTGAACCTTGTTAGTCAACCACCACGACTTTTCCTTGGAACATCTAACCTTCGGCTCTCCAAGGACTTCTTGTGATATTCTTCTGATGCAGCCTGCCATCGCATCGACATTTCCACTACCACTTTGTCTCTAAACAACTCCAAATTCTCCCCTTGTTTACTCTGTTATCTAATTCGTAGACTTTTACTTTCTTTAATCATTCTCTGATGACCTTGCAAGCAAATATGGACTATAATCATATGGTGAGACACCAAACACTCTCCACGATATGCTCATTAGTATTACAGAAGACGCCTACACCCAACATTTAATTTTCGGTGTAATTCAACTAATACTTTACTGCATCTGAACTAGTGTTTTCATAATTTGGTTATTGTTCTATTGCATTTAAATTGAGGATTGTTCCTGAATTGAGATTAGATTAACTTTTTCATATTATTGATAAGAGTGTTGCTTCATTTATGAGATTGTTAGATGATGGATCTATTTGTATCTAGTGCAATTATGTGTCTCATTATGTAATTAGTTTAAGTATCTAGGACCGTAGTGTAATTATTATACAGCTTGTACATATATATTTTACGTTGAATGAAATTAACCCTAATGGGTTTTCTCCCTATTACGATTACCCTAAAATTGAACATGGTATTAGAGCGATAGAACCTGGGCGACCTACGACGTTCTTCTTGTTGCGCGTGAACAGTACTTTGCATGAACAGTCGCGTGAACAGTGCTCGTGAACAGTACTCGTGTGAATAGTGCGCTTCGATCAGATCTGCTGCTGTCGCCGTTTTTTTTCCTCTCGCCGATCGAATCTATTTTTTCTTCTCTCACGAAGTTTCAACATTGTTTCAGTCAGATTCGATGGTATTCAGTTGATTTTTTTTGAGGTTCTAGGGCTTTTGGAACTTTTATTTATTATTTTTGGAGTTCTAAAGTTGCTGAGAACATTGTTTATTGTTTATTTGGCATTATTGTTCTGCTTTCAAGATGTCAGAAGAGAAAAAACAGGCTTCCGCTAGTGGCAAGGATGAGTTGAGTCGTGTAGGGACTCTGGATAACTCTTCATTGGATATTTGTCCCATCAAACTAGATGGCACAAATTATTTACTTTGGTCTCGTACTTTTACATTAGCTATTGAAGCTAAAGGGATGTCTGAGTTCATTGAAGGCCCTGTTACTGAGCCTACTACTGATGTTGAACTCAAGACGTTTAAGTCTCGTCGATCTTTAGCCATGACCTGGTTGTTTAATTCTATGAAGGCTGATATTCGTAGTCCTTTCTTGCTTCTTAACACTCCATATCAGATTTGGACTATTGCCAAACAGACTTATTCTCAGCAGAGCAATGATGCTCAGTGTTTTGAGTTGCGAAAGCGACTTCGCACTATGGATCAACACAATCGATCTATTGCTGTTTACTTTGCTGATCTCAGTGGGACTTGGCAAGAATTTGATTATTATCAGGGGTTTCAGGCAGTCTGTTCCGTTGATGCTGGTGCATGGTTAAAAAGAATAGAGAAAGAACGTGTGTATGACTTTCTTGCTGGTCTTGATGTGGAGTATGATCCAATTAGAGTGCAGGTGTTGGGTCGTGTTCCGTTTCCATCTTTAGAAGAGGCCTATGCCATTGTTCAACAGGAGGAGAGCAGAAGGGGTGCTATGTTACAAGCTCTCTCTCCTGATCGTTCTGCATTGGTTGCTATTCTGCAGGGACAGTTTGGGTCTGGCAGTGGAAAGTCTCAATATGGTACTACTAGTGGGACCATAGACCGTATGTCACTCCAGTGTGATTATTGTCACAACACTGGACATACCAAGGATTTCTGTTGGAAGTTACATGGTCGTCCTTCTCGTGGGCGAGGCAGTGGACGTGGAGGTCGAGGTCGTGGTCCCGGGCGTTCTCAGGCTCAGGTACATGTTTCAGAGTTTACTACCTTGTCTGATTCTGGGTTCAGTACAGGAGTTCAGTCACCTTCTGAATCTGTTGGCGGTTTCTCTCAGGGGGAGATGCAAGCTCTCAGGCGTCTTATGGCTCGAGCTGATTCTTCCTCTACTATAGCTCCTACTTCCACAGCAGCTCCTACTGCATCCTATTTTGCTCATTCAGGTATTCCAGCTAGTGCATTTACTGCCTCCTCCGGTATTCCTTGGATTATCGATTCTGATGCTTCAGATCATATGACAGGTTATTCCTCTGTTTTTGATTCCTATTCTACTTGTTCTGGTAAGGATAAGGTTCGAATTGCCGATGGGTCGTTCTCTACTATTTCAGGGAAAGGTTCTGTTCGCTATTCTCTCTCCATCTCTCTTTCTTCAGTCCTTCATATTCCAAACTTTGCCACTAACCTTCTTTCAGTTAGTAGTTTTACCCATTCTGCAAACTGTTCCGTGACATTTTTTCCTACTTACTGTATCTTTCAGGAACTGGAAACGAGGAAGGTGATTAGCAGTGGTAAAGCACATGGTGGTATCTATTATCTAGAGCATGGACCTCATCCATCTCAGCCGTCTTTATCATGTGGACAAGCTCTACGAGCAGATATGAGTTCCACTCTTTCTTTGTTACATCGGTGGCACCGTGGATTGGGTCATCCCTCGTTTGGGATATTAGAGAAACTCTTTCCTATTTTAGTTAAACATTGTCCTAGGGATCAATTTTTTTGTGAAGCCTGTGAGTTTGGGAAACATAAACGCTCTTTTTATGCACCTATTAATAAACGAAGTGATTCTCCATTTATGGTTATCCACTCTGATGTTTGGGGTCCTTCTCCTGTTACTTCTTTAAAGGGTTATCGATGGTTTGTTACTTTTATTGATTGTTATTCTCGTGCCACATGGGTGTACTTACTCCATTCAAAAAATGAAGTATTTTCCTGTTTCAAATCTTTTCATAAAATGGTGTGCACTCAGTTTGATACAAATATTAAAATCCTTCGGAGTGATAATGGGACTGAGTATATTGATAAGATTTTTCGGACATATCTAGATGATAATGGTATTATTTTTCAGACGACTTGCGTTGACACTCCACAACAAAATGGAGTCGCTGAGCGTAAAAATCATCATCTTGCTGAGGTGGCTCGATCCCTTTTGTTCACTATGAATGTTCCCAAATACTTATGGGGAGAAGCTATTTTAACTGCCATATATCTTATCAACCGTATGCCATCCAGTGTCCTTAATTTTAAAACACCCATTGAGTGCCTGCCAAGCAGTTGTCGAGTTATGACTCTTCCACCTAGGGTGTTTGGTTGTGTGTGTTTTGTTCATGCCCCAAAACCTTCTGGGGGCAAGCTAGGACATAAAGCCCATAAGTGTATTTTTGTTAGGTACTCTCCTACCCAAAAAGGCTATAAGTGTTACGATCCTTATTCGAGAAAGATGTTTGTCTCTATGGATGTTACCTTTTGGGAAACAGAGGTTTTTTATTCTCCCTCCAAACCATCTCTTCAGGGGGAGCATCAGCAGGAGGAAGAGATGTTTACCTTTTATAATCATAGTGAGGGGGAGAAATTTTTCTATGATCACAGTGAGGGGGAAAAGGAAAACACTGGAGAGGAACCAGTATCTGTTGAAAGGGAAACACATGATATTGGTGGTGACATTGAGGAACAATTACCTGCACGACAACGACTGCAGGGAGCTGGCTTACAGAGGTATGCTAGACGGAAAAATGGAAAGTCTTCATGTACGTTACCACCTTGTCAATCACAATCACCCACTCCAGTTCCAGATTCCTCAGCTGACTCTTCTGGTAATGATTCTTCTCTTATTGAACCTCTTCCTATGGATCTTGACAATGTTCCTATTGCTATTCGAAAAGGTGTTAGATCTTGTACTCAACATCCTATCTCACAGTTTGTTTCTTATGACCGTTTGTCTCCTTCGTACCATGCCTTTGTCTCTTCTCTTTCTTCTATATCTATTCCACAGAATTGGCAAGATGCATTCAAGATACCGAAGTGGAAAGGAGCTATGGTAGAAGAGATGACAGGTTTGAAAAAGAATGGCACCTGGGATCTAATGTCACTTCCAGGAGGGAAGAAACCAGTGGGCTGCAAGTGGGTGTTTACTATTAAACAAAAGGCTGATGGTACAATTGAGAGATACAAAGCAAGGCTGGTTGCCAGAGGTTTTACTCAAACTTATGGTATTGACTATGAGGAGACGTTTGTTCCGGTAGCGAAGATGAATTCTGTGCGAGCTCTCCTCTCGTGTGCTGCCCACTTGAATTAGCCTCTTCAACAGTTTGATGTGAAAAATGCATTCCTCCATGGTGATTTAGAGGAGGAAGTTTATATGGATATTCCACCAGGTTTCTCTTCTCCTGCAAGTGCAGGAAAGGTGTGTAGATTAAAGAAGGCACTTTATGGGCTGAAACAGTCACCTAGAGCTTGGTTTGGCAGGTTTTCTAAGACTATGTTAAGTTTTGGTTACAAGCAAAGCCATGCAGATCATACGATGTTCATCCGGCGAAGTAATGGTAAGATTGCTGTCCTTATTGTTTATGTTGATGACATAATAATGACAGGCAATGATGTGAGTGAGATTCATAACCTTAAGTCTCGTCTAGCTCAAGAGTTCGAGATTAAGGACTTGCGATCATTGAGATACTTTCTTGGAATGGAAGTAGCGAGGTCTGATAGAGATATTTTTATTTCCCAACGCCAGTATATACTTGATTTTTTGGAAGAAACAGGTATGTTGGGCTGTAGACCTGCAGATTCTCCTATTGAGGCGAATCATCATCTTAGTGGAGATGTGGGGGAGCGTACTGATAAGCAAAGGTATCAGCGACTTGTGGGTCGACTAATATATTTGGCCCACACTCCACCAGATATTACTTATGCAGTAGGTGTTGTTAGTCAGTTTATGCATGATCCTCGTACATCACATCTAGATGCAGTTTATCGTATTTTGAGGTATCTGAAATCAACTCCAGGAAAAGGAATTCTATTCTCTAATCATGGCCATTTGCGATTGGAGGCATTCACTGATGCTGACTGGGCTGGTTCTGTGGATGATAGGCGCTCTACTTCTGGCTATTGCACTTTCCTTGGGGGTAATCTGATTACCTGGCGAAGTAAGAAGCAATCGGTAGTCGCTAGGTCTAGCGCAGAAGCTGAATATAGAGCTATGGCTCATGGTGTTTGCGAGCTCTTGTGGCTCCAAACTTTGTTACTTGATTTGGGATTTGCTTACAGTGTTCCAATGAAACTCTACTGTGACAATAAAGCTGCCATTAACATTGCTCATAATCTCATTCAACATGACAGAACAAAGCACATAGAGATTGATCGACACTTTATCAAGGAAAAGTTGAATGAGGGTTTGATATGTATGCCGTTTGTGAGATCTGGAGATCAGTTAGCTGATATATTCACAAAAGGGTTGGGTAGCAAGAGTTTTCATCCTATTGTGTTCAAGTTGGGCTTGATTGATATCTTCGCACCAACTTGAGGGGGAGTGTTAGATGATGGATCTATTTGTATCTAGTGCAATTATGTGTCTTATTATGTAATTAGTTTAAGTATCTAGGACCGTAGTGTAATTATTATACAGCTTGTACATATATATTTTACGTTGAATGAAATTAACCCTAATGGGTTTTCTCCCTATTACGATTACCCTAAAATTGAACAGAGATTTAAATGAGTAGAAGGTCATAAGACTTCCAATTTCATGTTGATCTTTAACAAATAGTTTTGATCTGATATTTTTCTCATAGATGAATAGTCTTAAAGCTTTTAAAATTTACTTTGCGACTTGATTTCCATGCTTTAAATTTATGGTGCTCACTTGCTTTATGAGTTCCAATAATTTTCGTAGATGATAGTAATTTGTGCTTAAGTGACAAAGGTGTTTGTTTCATTATATGTATTCTATATTTTATTGAGCTTTAAAGTTGATGCAGGACATAATGGTATTATTACAATCACAAGAAATGTGTGATTGGTGATTGATTGGTAATAGATGGAAGGGTATTAGAATTTTTCTTTTCTATTTTAGTAACATGTTCTTCCATAATCTTCGGCAGATTTAGATTTTTGATTGCTTTCCTTTTTGGTTAAGATCCTAGTAGTTAAAGTATTCTTGTAAGGCATAAGGCCAAGGCACTTAATTTTCCATCTTCAATAATATTTCTCTTGAGAGTCATTTCTCATTCTGGTGGATTCCAATCCCGTGGACTCGGGAATTAAAGAACTCGCTTCCGACCTGCGTCAGTTGGTATTAGAGCAGTAACGTCCAAGAACAAAAGCTAGCGAATGAGCAGAACCAACAGCAGTTCGATGAAGTTCGACGTACGCTGGCGGAGATGCAGCAATCATTCGCGCACCTGTACCTTGGCGGCCACCGGGATCGGGGGTGCGTGTCAACCAGAATCTGCCTCGTGGCCACTCGGATGGTGGTAACGATCTTATCAATCTGCGTAGGAAACCAGCCTATGTAGATGATTCCAGTGATGAGGAACTTGGCAATGTGCTGGTTGAATGGCGTCAGGATTACCCCGAGCGCAACGGCCGTGGCCATGGGTTCTCCAATTTCAAGGTTAAAGTGGACCTCCCCAATTTTAATGGCCATCTTCACGTTGAAGGTTTCCTTGACTGGTTATCTGAAGTTGAGAATTTTTTTGAGTGTATGGGGATCCCGGAGGAGAGGCAGGTAAAGTTGGTGGCTTATAAACTTAAGGGAGGTGCCTCTGCTTGGTGGGAGCAGATGCAACATAATCGCAGAAGGCAAGGGAAACAGGTAAAGTTGGTGGCTTATAAACTTAAGGGAGGTGCCTCTGCTTGGTGGGAGCAGATGCAACATAATCGCAGAAGGCAAGGGAAACAACCTGTCCGTACGTGGAACAAGATGAGGCAGTTGATGCGAGAAAGGTTTCTCCCTCCAGATTATGAGCAGATGTTATACCAGCAGTACCAAAACTGCAGGCAGGGATACCGGTCAGTCAGCGATTATACCGAGGAGTTTTATCGTCTGAATGCTCGTAACAACTTATCAGAGACAGAAAATCAGCAGCTGATGAGGTATATTGGAGGTCTAGGCCTTCCAATACAAGATCAGATTGCGTTTCATACTGTTTGGAATTTGTCCGAGGCTGTAAACTTGGCTTACAAGGCGGAGTCTCAATTATCGAGGGCACCAGCCAAGACTCCATCCACTAGCAGATCAGTTTCTGATTCAAACCGAGCTGCAACTGATCGGGGCAAGCAATTCAACCCGCAAGTAGTTCAACATCAACAAGCATCTCAACGCATAAACCAACGTGATCCTATTCAGACCAAACAGCCAGCGATTTCTCAGCCTCATCGCAACAATAATCCTTATCAACGTCCAACCATTTATAAGTGTTATTGTTACAACCAACCTGGGCATCGTTCCAGCACGTGTCCAAACTGAAGGCAGGCTAATTTGGTTAATGCAACCGAGGATGATCCTGCAGATTTTGGGAATGAAGGAAGTGATGACTACGGAGATCAGAATGATGATGAAGAGGTCGAAGTTGTAGAGGGGGATATGGAGATCGAGTTGTGTGTGTTGTGCAGAGACTTTTGTATGCACCAAAGCATGAGTCTGACCTGCAGCAACATAACATCTTCAGAACTAGCTGTACCATCAATGATAAGGTGTGTGATGTCATCATTGATAGCGGTAGCAGCGAGAATATTGTGTCGAGGGCTCTCGTCGACAAGTTACAATTGAGGACCAAGCCTCATCCTTCTCCTTACAATATCGGATGGATCAAGAGGGGTGCCGAGATCAAGGTAACAGAAGTTTGTTGTATTCCTCTTTCGATTGGTAAAAGTTATCGAGATGCAATAACATGTGATGTAGTAGACATGGATGCAAGTCGTGCTGCTAGGGAGACCTTGGCAGTATGATGTTGATATAGTTCATAAGGGGAGGGACAATACATAGTTTAGTTGGAACAAGAAGAAAATTAAACTAGTTCCATTGCAAGAAGGACTACCTAAAGCTTCTAAAGTGGAGGGGAAATCCTTTGTTCCAGTTCCTGCATCTGATTTTGTTGACGATATGAAAAAGGCAGGTGAACTTCTTGTTTTAGTTGTCAAGGGACAAGAACCAGTGGTTGTAGATTCTAACATTCCTGGGGAGCTTCAACCTTTGTTGGAAGAATTTTCAGACATCATTCCTCATGAACTTCCTGATGGTTTACCACCCATGAGGGACATACAACACTGCATTGACTTGGTACCCGGTGCAAGCCTCCCGAATCTTCCACACTACAGAATGAGTCCTGCAGAGAGTGCTGAATTGCAAAGGCAGGTTGCTGAGTTGAACCGGAAGGGGCTTATTAGAGAGAGTATGAGTCCTTGTGCCGTACCAGCACAACTTACAACAAAGAAAGATGGGAGTTGGAGGATGTGCGTTGATAGCAGGGCAATCAACAAGATTACGGTGAAGTACAGGTTTCCAATACCGAGCTTGAGTGACATGTTAGACATGCTTGCAGGCTCTAAAATATTTTCGAAGATCGACTTGCGTAGTGGCTACAACCAGATAAGAGTTAGGCCTGGGGACGAGTGGAAGACTGCCTTCAAGACAAAAGAAGGACTATACGAGTGGTTAGTTATGCCATTTGGGTTGTCTAATGCACCAAGCACCTTTATGAGGGTGATGAATCAGGTTCTGAAACTTTTCGTTGGCAGATTTCTTGTGGTGTATTTCGACGATATCTTAATTTACAGCCAGTCAGAAGTTGATCATATGAGCCACTTGCGAAAAGTTCTTCAAGTCCTTCGGGATAACAACTTATATGTCAATCTAAAGAAGTGTTGTTTTATGACAGAAAAGTTGTTCTTGGGATTTGTTGTTGGAGCAAATGGCATTCAAGTGGATGAAGAGAAGATCAAGGTAATCCAGGATTGGCCGACTCCAACAAATGTTAGTCATGTTAGAAGCTTCCATGGCTTAGCTACTTTCTACAGGAGGTTTATCCGGAACTTCAGTTGTATCGTGGCACCTATCACCGAGTGTATGAAGAAAGGAAAGTTTCAGTGGGGAACTGAGCAAGAGGAAAGTTTTGCGCTAATCAAAGAGAAGTTGTGCAGTGCTCCAGTTTTGGCATTGCCAGACTTTGACAAGCTATTTCAAGTTGAATGTGATGTCTCTATTGTGGTAATCAGGGCTGTCTTATCTCAAGAAGGTCGACCAATGGAATATTTCAGTGAGAAGCTTAGAGAGGCACGACAGAAATGGACTACCTATGAGCAGGAATTTTATGCAGCACTTCGGGCTGTCAAGCATTGGGAGCATTATCTTGTTCAGCGAGAGTTTGTGTTGTAGTGATCACCAAGCACTGAAGTTCGTAAATACATAGGGCAGCTTGAACAGAATGCATGCCAGATGGATTTCTTTCATTCAACGGTTCACTTCTATTTTAAAACATAGGACCAGGCAACAAAACAAAGTGGCTGATGCATTGAGTCGGCGAGCAACTTTACTTACAACTCTTAGTTCGGAAATTGTTGGTTTTGAATTCATCAAGGAGTTGTATGAAGAAGATGAAGATTTTAGTAATGTTTGGAGGAAGTGTCAACTGAAACAGGATGCTGGAAATTATCATGTGCAGGATGGCTCTCTTTTATGGTAACCAATTATGTATTCCAAGGGCATCACTAAGGGAGAAGATCATTTGGGACTTGCATGGTGGTGGCCTAGGAGGTCATGTGGGACGTGACAAGACTATTGCTTTAGTGGGAGAGCGATATCATTGGCCACAAATGAAGAGGGATGATGGCAAGTTCGTGCAAAAGTGCCTTGTTTGTCAAAAGGCAAAGGGGCAACAAAACACAGGCCTATACACTCCATTGCCCACACCAGAAAATATATGGGAAGATCTTTCCATGGATTTTGTCTTGGGACTTCCAAGGACTCAACGAGGTATGGATTCTGTTTTTGTTGTAGTTGACAGATTCTCCAAAATGGCGCACTTCGTTCCTTGCAGAAAGACATCAGATGCAACTCATGTGGCAAACCTCTTCTTTCGAGAAATTGTTCGATTGCATGGAGTTCTGAAAACTATTACTTCAGATCGTGATGTCAAGTTTCTCAGCCATTTTTGGAGAACATTGTGGAGGAGATTCGATACGAGTTTGAATTATAGTAGCACAAGCCATCCGCAGACTGATGGGCAGACCGAAGTAACAAATAGATCATTGGGGAACATGATCAGATGTGTCTTGGGAGATAAACCAAAACAGTGGGATGCAGCTCTTCCTCAAATCGAGTTGGCATTCAATAGCACAGTGAATAGGTCAACGGGAAAGACCCCTTTCGAAGTTGTCTACACTAATCCTCCACAGTTTGCACTTGATTTGGCTCCCTCACCAAAGCTTCCAGGTCAGAGTGTCGCAGCAGAGAACATGGCACAACGGGTTCAGAATATTCAGGTTGAGGTGAAACAGAGCTTAGAAGAGGCCAACAAAAAGTATAAAGCAGCTGCAGACAAACATAGTCGAGCTAAAGTGTTCAAAGAGGGTGATCAAGTGATGGTTTATCTACACAAGAGCAGGCTCCCTACAGCAACTTACAGCAAGTTAGCGGACAGGAAGTATGGTACTTTTCGAATCAAGGTGAAGATTAATGACAACGCTTATATCATTGATCTTCCAGAGCATATGCAGATTTCTTCTACCTTCAACGTTGCAGATTTGTTCGAGTACTATCCAGATAAGCCGTTATATCCTGAGAGTAACTCGAGGGCTAGTTCTCCTGAAGTGGAGGTGACTGATGCAGGACATAAGACATAATGCTATTATTACAATCACAAGAAATGTGTGATTGATTGGATATCTAGGTGATTGATTGGTAATAGATGGAAGGGTATTAGAATTTTTCTTTTCTACTTTAGTAACATGTTCTGCCATAATCTTAGGCAGATTTAGATTTTTGATTGCATTCCTTTTTGGTTAAGATCCTAGTAATTTAAGTATTCTTGTAAGGCATAAGGCCAAGGCACTTAATTTTCCATCTTCAATAATATTTCTTTTTAAAGTCATTTCTCATTCTGGTGGCAGTCCCGTGGACTCGGGAATTAAAGAACTCGCTTCCGACCTGCGCCAAAAGTTCTGAAACTTTTGTGGAAGATTGTTAGAATATTATTTGAAAACTTCCAAAACATTGGTAACATAATTATATCATCTAACTTTCGCTTACAAGAGTTTTATTGCCTACTTATATAGAGAATTCTTTGGTTGTTTATCAGCCATTATATTGGGTCATTGCAAAATCATTATTCAGAAATGCATGTCATTGGCCATTAGATCTTCATATAGCTCTATGTATAGAGAAAGCTCTCCATGCTTTTGTAAGGAGAATGATATGAGATAAGATGAGAAGGAAATATTCGATCATGTTACACAATTACATTTCAAATATTTTGTCGCATTCTTATAGGAAACTTTGATTGGTATGTGAACTCTGGATGAGGACGCTTGCAAGCATTGGGTTGGATCTGGGAGTCATTGACGTCTGCTAAATCATGAGGCGACACCAGTAACTTTTGGACAGCATCTACGCGCCACACAATCCCGCAGGCTACCCTTTTTGTTTTCCTCTAATTCTTGTGTTATATTCACATGTTTTTTTTGGTAATTTAGATCATATTAAACCAAAACCAAAAACAGCAGCAAAGTAGCATACCTCAGAAACAGAAATACAATCAATCAAACGGACCCTATCTAACAACCCAACGAAAGCCATATGCAAACCATCTAATTCATCTACTCGTGCAAATTTTCAAACAATCTAAAGTTGTTTGTCTTGACTTTACATGTAAGACAATTTTATCGTGGAATGATTCTGGTAGTTTACTGGGATACCTAAATGAAAGCAAATTTTCTAACATCCAGTGCCCCTAGGTTAAAGGTGCCAAGGTGGGTTCAACGTGACCATGCCCATGGCTGGTTGCCCTTTTACCAAAAAAAAAAACACACTTATTTTCATCAAACAATGTTACTAATTAGATGACAAATACTATGTGGTATATTGTGTAACTGCAGAACTAACTTGGGAAATTCGTCCATTCATCCCAGAAGAACCTGCAGAACGTTGAGAAGTAGCAGTCAAAAGCCCATTCGAGCGTGAATTCTTTTGCAGGAAGCACAGAAGTGCAGAGGTATTAGACAACCAGTATGGCAAGGTAACATTCTCATCTCCCACCTAAAAGACAGTTATGACAAATACCATTATCTCTTCCAATAGTTCAGCAAAAACTCTACTACAGTAAACATTGCTCAACCCCAAAAAGAAAGAAGCATGCCCGGGATATTGGAAAGGATGAATGACCTTCAAGACCTCATTAATGCCCTCAATAATGTAGTCAAAAATAGAAGTCCTCTCTGAGTCAAAGGCATGCCACTGAACAAGGCATTTGTATATGACACAAGCCGCCACTGGTTTACCATCTTTAAACCCCAAATCCTCTTTGATACAGCTTGAGAGAAATTCATCGTTCTCCTGTACAACAATTTCACTTGTAGCCCTTGAATGTTATACAGATCTCATCAAAGAATTTACTGTTAAACAGACTGTCATAAATACTAAGCTGTAATATAAAACAAATTAGGTAATAAGACCTGGTGCTTTTCAGTGGTTAACTTTGTCCTGCGAGAGTCAGATAAACCTTGTGAAAGAGGTGTCATAAGTTTTGTGGGTGTGGGTGTTTCCTGCGTCGAAAGGTATTACATAAGTCAGCAAAATGAAGAGAACTACAGTATCCAAGTAAATCATTGACCAATATCAGCCAGATCTTACATATACAGACTTCCTATCAGCACAGGGAAGGGCAAGTACACCAGTGTACTTCTGTTTCATCAGAAAACATGAAGTTGAAATACACTCTTAGTTTCTGTATGAAAAGTAAACTAACCAAGACACAAACTACACGGGTACGCATATACACACTCACTGACGCACGCATGTGGCTGGAAAACTATAGAGACCAAATAAATGAATGACAAGTTACCTCTAAAAACGGCTTCACAACACCAGGACGGTTGCTCTTTGGAGAAGCAAACAATGTTTTTTGCCGCAGCACATGATTCTCATCCTCTAAACTGCAAAGCTTCTCCTCAAAACTTGTATTCAGAAAACATATTTTCAAATCAGAAAGGGAACATAAAAGGCGAGCAATTTTTTTGAAACATACTTCAAAAAGAAAAGAAGAATGCAATGCAATTTTTTGACGTCTGGAGGTACTTGTAGCAGTAGGGTAATGGGAACCCAACCCCAAGATACAGGTACATGAGAACCCACGCCCAAGATTTGAAAAAAAAAAAAGATATGATAAAGATAATGACAAGAAGAATTGTCAACTGCATGAACTACTTTTAAGGAAAGGGAAATGCTAGGGACACATCAATGTGTGACACCCCAATCACACCACTCTCACATGCATGTGTGGGAATTTCACAATATATTCTAGGGACCCGCTAGGGACCCACATGTATGTGAGAGGGGTGTGGTTGGGGTGTGATAAATTGATGTGCCCCTAGCATCTCCCGGAAAGGAAAAGACAAAACTAGCAATTAACCAGCTCAGATCTTTAAGCAGTGACAGAACACCTTTGTAACTTCTGCTGCAGCTGCGAACATGTTTTTTCAACTTCCCACAACTTTTTCATTGTATCATTAGTATATTCTTTAGCCTTCACAAGCTCCTGCTCAAGAATTGAATTTTTCTTCTCCAAAGCATTAATGAAATTCTGCAAAGTAACAAAAAAACCACTTTCCAAAAGTCAACTTTCATCCATTGAACATGAAACAGTAGTGAAAAAAGACTCCAAAACAAGCTGTGTAACAACTCTTGGGAAGACCAACTTCCAAGAAGGCTTTGCATGATACTAAGCTAGAAAGATCAATCCATTGGCAAAGCTTAACCACGACATTCGGTTGTCATCCTTCATCTTAATACATACTTCTTTTCCAAGTTGATATGTAGGGAAAGATGCTATTAGTCGTAACAAACGTCAACTGCCAGGAAAGAATCCATCCGGTTGTGTTTGATGGACTGGCAAATTAATACAAAAGAAAAAAATCAAATCAAACGAAAGAGGTGATAGAGTTGGTTGCCTAGATTTACAAGAACATTAAAGCTTATCAAGTCTATGCCAATGTTACAAACCGACCACTGAGTGGAACCAAGTACCCAGCCAGAACATTGAAGTTCTGAAGACAAACTAAAAAATTGTACCGCTATATTAATCACAGCGGAATGCAAATATCTGAGTTCATCGTAAATATGCCTTCCATTTACAGAAATATCATTCAGATATGGATAAAACTTGTTACATTCTTTAGATCTTGCTCTAGATAGCAATATCGGTCTTCCAGTTGGTTGGCCATCAACGCATGAATAAAAAAATTACATATAATCAAGGATATGAATAATGCATTCATGTGAAATCACCTTCAAAGAAGAATTTTCATTTCTTAGTTCGGCCACAACAACCATCTCTCCTTCCATAGCAGATTTCTCCTTCATCGACAGCTCCAATTGTTTTTGCAGGACTGCATTCTTGTTGCACTCATTGACTGTGGCCATTTTAGCTGCATCTAAACCAAGCCTCAAAGACTCCACCGTCTTCTGAAGTTTTGATATTTCAATTGATTTAGCCTCTTCATTAGACAGCTGCATCCCAGGATATTATCATTACAAAATGGAGCCTTGCGTAGCCACTTTAACGTTACAATAGAACAATCAACGTGCAAACAATGAAGAAAAAAAAACATAACTGAAGGACACAGAAAACTCAAGTGAAATCATAAAAATAATTTCAATGTTGCTAACCCGTAATTTTTTTTCCAGCTGAAACCGCCATGTCAGATCTTCTAACTGCTTCTCAAGCTTAGTCTTTGCCAAACGCAAGGCACCTGTCTCATTAGCCTCCTGTAGACAATAAGTGCATTAAAAAAAAGGAGATACCTCAACAATTGATAGCAAAGGATTGACACCACGGAAAATTATGCCGATGTTTCATGAACTAACTATAAAACTAATGCATGATCAGCACAGTATTTCTCAAACAGCGCGCTTGCAAAGTAGATGTATTTAGTCAAAATGTTCTCTCATTTCTCTGCTATCAAACACAATCACCAGAAGACCCGTATTCTAAGGTAATCTAAAAAAGTAGCTCAAACTTGAAACCATCCACCAAAGCCACCTCCAAAAGTTACTATTGCATCCATAAATTACTACCCCAGTCCATTTTGTTTGTCTATCTTTACATAGTCGTGTACTGGATCACAAAGTAATACATTACGCGAGCAATTTTCTGTAACTTTTTTCACCAATCAAAAGATCTCAACCAGTTCTTTTATCGGTAGCGATAAAAATAAAAAATAAGGATTTACAAAAATTAATTACCTCAATTGACAGTAAAAACATTTGAATCATCAAATTACTATGTTCACGAAAATAATTGAGAAACAAAAAAACCCAGTGCTACAGTGCATACCATTTCAAACTCATAAGAATATTTTTTGGCACTATTTCATTTTAATTAGTTAATCTCACAATAGCTTATGGCAACCAAAGACTAATCTGATTTGCAGAAGAAAAAAGATAACAGAGTTCGTTTCCAACCTTCAACACAACTTGCATTTTCAGTTTAGAGGGTAAAATGGTGTCACGAACTAACATCAAGTACTTAATGCATAAAATGAGTTCTGAATCGTTATGTAGTAAATTTGATACGGTATACAAAATGTGTGCATGACCATCTAAAGACGCCAGAAGTATATCTCACGCCCTCATTCAAAACATTGACTGTCTGACAATGGTAGTCCACAAATTTAGAAGAGTTGGCGTAATGTAGCAGCCTCAAGCAATGCGGAAAAGATCAATCAAATACACGAATCACAGAAAATTGAGATTCCAAAGCTCCCCACCTCACTCCCCCTCCAATAACTAAATGAATACCTAAACAAATGCAAACTATTCTGCTACTGGTCCAGAACTTCCCACATAAGTCCTCCATTCCCACGCCAGTTAAAGTTTCCTTCCAATTTTCCTACCCTTGGCACTAGGTTTAAACTTTAAACAACTTTATATCACTGCCCACAGACAAGACTAGACTGAATAAAAAGTGAAAACCATCTACGATAAAGTTCACCTGCTTAAGCCTCCGAAGCTCTCTTTCTGCCAATTTTTGCCTCCAAAAACATTGTATTGCTATGATATTAGTTTGGCAACGTCGGAAAGCAGAACGGACCTTGCACATTCTCCAATGGGACTATGGATTGCACCATGTCAGTAAGGGATAAAAAAAAAGGGGCAAAAGAGGAGTTAAATACTGCAGAGGCAATGAAAGAGAAAGTTACCTGACAAGCAAAAACCAAAAATATATGATGTTGTAATTCATGAATTGTTTTTTTGTATAATCCAATGCCATTAAAACTTGGATGCAGAATGCCAAGAGAACAACTTTGCATCCATGAACCAGGGCATGATAATTTAATTGTATCTAATCCTACATTCTTTTATAAAGTGCAGTTGACCATAACTAACTTAAACACAAGCTATATTAATCATGGCATATGGTATTGCAAGGCATACAATTATCTTCAATAAAAAGCAAGGAAATGTAGATTTTTTTTTAATAAAACCCTTGATCACAGGCGATCTAAAACATACAAAAGACATTGTGCGTGTTTACGAGAAATTATTTTTACAGATTTTGAAATTCTAGCTTTCAGAATCAGTTTGGAGTGTCCATAAGAAATTACAGATAAAAGATTCTCAAATTTTGAAGATTTTGAAATGCTAAAAAATGAATGAAATTAGGAAAACCCAGAAGCTAGGTTTGAGTAGCTTTTTGAGCTTTTCAAATCAGATTTTCAGTTTTAAGTTAAGTTTCGTAAAAATTTATTTTTCAGCTTTTTGCAGTAAACATTACCACCTTTTACTGCAGCTTAATCATAATTTGATAGATACGGTACACATGTTTATCTAATCAAGTAAAATCTAAAATCTAGAATCTGCAGCAAAATCTAAAGCTAGAATCTAAAATTTGTATCCACAACTATCGCAAACACGGACATTATCGTGCATGCAACAGTAGAGAGGCCTTGATTATGCAGGGAAATGAATCATTTATATTCAAGGAAACATATGGGAAGTCATACATCATGGAACTTCCGAACATGAAAATCAAGTTCACCTGAATTAATGTGGCAGCTTTATGTTCATTTCTGTGCAAAAACATTTTCCGAGTAAAGAAACCACGGATGTTGGATTGTATGAGTACAGAAGAAAAGCGAAGCTCCGTATAGGCACCCACTAACAGCCATCTGCGGACATATTTCTGTATTGAAATAGCAGATGAAGTTTCCCTTTTTTCTGAATACCTTTTTTGAGCAAGACAACCTGGAAACATACAAACATTTTCAACACTTTTAGAGTGCCACCCAATGCTAAATCTGAAGCAAAACAATACAAAGACACAGAAAAGCAACACCACCCTGAACTCCAAACAGTTCCAATGATATAAAAAGACATACCCTGGAATTATAATGTATATGGGCAGATGAATAAAAAATGATATCCCTGAAGCTTTCATAAAGAACTCTACGCAAACTTCCACAAAATAACATAAAACGACCACCTCTTCTGCACAAGGAGCTCTACAGCTGCACCTTATCAGTTTCCATTCCTGGCCAATATCAAGCTAAAGACCTCCTAAGCGAATTACTGGTGGAGATAGTTCAATGAATTGTTTCTGAGAGAAAATTATGGAAGTTCCAACTACCATAGTAACTTTCTGAAATTCGCAATTAATATTCTTAAAGAACTCTTTAGCCAGAACACAATGGGTAATTCCGTACAGACTCTACTTATTGATTGGACCAATATTATTCACGTTCTCTGACACAGTAGTTCAAGTAACACAGTTATGAACATGGGCCACCCCATCACTGACACTACGACATGACTTAGGCTGCGTTCTTCTAAACTTATAAGTCTGAAAATTATTTCGGTATTTTTTACTTTTCGTAACTTTTTATTTAACTTTTCGACGTAATATTTGGGGTTAATCGTTTGTCTCGGACTGTACTCCAATTTAGGCGGGCTATGTATGGGATACGAGCCAATTCATACGTGATCCCACTCGTGAAGGCAATGAAGTGATCCTCCTCGCAGAGTCCCAAACCAGCTGCTGCTTGCCGAGTATGGAAGGAATATGGACGGATGTTGAAAAAATTCAAATAAGAGGGCACTTTTTAGACAAAAAAGACAACCGTTTGATACTTTTTTCGTCTTTCGTCTTTAGCGAACTGTTTTTTGCTTTTGGACATAATTTTGTACTTTTTAGACTTCTCTCATTGAAATAGATGATTAATCCAAAAAATACCACGCAAATCTAACAAAAATTCAGAAAAGACTAATAAAACGCACAAAACGAAGAAATTAATTAAGTTTACAAGAGCCCACCCTTATTTCTTATGATAACGAAGCCATCGAATAATTGCAACATGAAACCTAAATATCAAATCATGCCAGCAAGACGATAAAACAGTCCGCTGCTAAGCCTGCTATCCTTAGAGAGGGGTTATGGAAAAGTGTCCCGCTTTGGAGAAAGCTCGGGCAAGTGAGTCTTCGTTAGATAATCTATCCCAAATTTTCATTGATTAGTTCGCTACAATCAATGTTTCTGTTGCTTCCATGGCACTTTCTTATGTCGCTCTAAAGTGAAACTCTTTTAGAAATCTCAATGATTGTGAACCGGTTGGAGTGCCGCCTTAGATGGCAATTCTTTTTCTGGCACTTTACTCGCATGAATAGTGTAGTGGGCCGAAATTACCAAAGGTTCGGAGAGTTCATAAGGGTCACAAGTTTGGAGAGTTCAAAAGGGTCACAAGTTTGGACCCACTGTCCAGTTGTCTCAATTCGTCTGAAGTCAAGTTATGTCTCGGGAAGACCCTCTGTAGGTTTGCCAAACATTATCCGAATCCCAACTGCTCGGCTGAATGTCCTTTTTGCTCCTTGAGCACGATGCTCGGTAAGCCTTTCCTTCATTCGGCAGAGTGGTAACGCTCGGTGGGTCTTGTCACTCGGCAAAGCTCATTACTTGAGGAGTAAGGCTCGTCCGTTAGTATTCAACGTTCTTGTAGAAGCTTCCATGTCAGACCGAAGTGACATTCCTGACATTGACAAACGCGGCTCTGCACACCCTGGGAAGCGGCGCTCATTAAATGACTCTGACATGTGATGTCATCCGAGCTTAGCTACACGCGTGAGAGGCACTGCCAACTTGTTGAACACTCCAAGGCTTTGCCTATAAATACGAGACCACCCCTTCTAGTGCAAGGGTCTGAAAAATCACTATTCGCTCCTCTCTCTCACCATACTTTCATACTATACTTCTCTCTATCTTCTGCTACCTCCACCTACTGACTTGTTCGTCGGAGTTTCTTCCCGAAGGAACACCCCCCTCCGGTTTGTAGGTACACAAGCCGCCGCTTCATCCGACCACGGTTCAACAACGGGAAGGAAAAAAGTTCAAGAAGGTTCAAGGTTGATTCAGTCCCCCACAAATAGCACTTGCCCAAGGACGGCCAAGAAGATATAACAAGAAACAACTTTTGAATAAAGATTACCCATTATGATTGCTCTAAACACCACTCAAAGACTAGAAAAATAAATAATTCCCTCAGTGTGGGTGCGGTTCAATGCCAAAAATTCCTATTTTAATGAAAGAGTTACAAAACACATTCATTGGGATCTCAACGATAACAAGTGTTGTTTGGGATAGAAGAAAAGTATTACCAAACCAAACCAAGCCTTGTGTCCCAATCAATTGGGATCAGCTACATGAATCCTATTTTTCCATTGAGTTATGTCCAGGGCTTCCTGTTCACTTATATTTACTAAGACCAAATCCTTCTGTATCACAGTTATCCAAAATCAGTTTAGGTCTTCCTCTTCCCCTAGCCCTACTATCCACTACTATCATGTCTCTCTTCTTGATACTGCGGATACAGGTCTACGGTTAATGTCCAAACCACCTTAGTGTATTTTCTCTCAACTTATCTTGTATAGGTACAACTCCTACCATCCCCCAAATAGTTTTGTTTCTAATTCTATCTCTCTTAGTCTTACCACACATCCACCTCAACATCCTCATTTCAGCTACACTCATCTTACTCGCTTGTTGCTTCTTGATAGAACAACTCTTCATCCCGTGTACCATCGTTGGTCGTTGCTAAAGGTTATACAATTTATATCAAGCTATGTAACAGTTGGTCCATATAGACTTCCTCTAGAAGCTCCCATGAAGGTAGGCTTTTTTTAACATCCAACTGAAACAATGACCAACCAAGATTGGCCGCAAAAGAGATAAGAAGAGGAGAGAAAGTATCCGCATAATCAACACTATATGTCTAAGTATAACCTTTAGCAACAAGGTGAGCTTTGTAACACTAGACAGACCCATCAGGATGGTACTTGACAGTGAACACCTAGTGACACCCAACGGTGGTTTTTCAAGACAGAATACCACCTCCCAAGTTTCGTTGTGATGAAGGGCAGACATTTCATCCTCCATAATTGTCCCTCATTCAGAAATAGACAAGGAATAGAAAATTCTCACTATTTTTCCTTAATTGTTCATTGTTTCAAGTACAAGGTCTCCATTGAACCACAAAAAATTTAGTATATGCAAGCTGAAAATTCAGTTTTATCAAAATGTTTAGATAGAGGACGCAAAAACTTTCGTATTTCACCATTCTAATTATGATTATACAAATGTCAGGTATAAGGTTTTCTATAGCACTGAGAAGTTACTCAATAAATTGACAAATTGCAAGCTGAAAGAAAGCTGTTTTTGTCCAAAAAATGAGTAGGAGACAAAGAACTGTTTATACCATTATCGTATTCGTGGCCAATACAAAATTCTCACTTTTGATATTCATTGAAGAATCGGAAAAGTTTCAGTAATGCAAAATCGAATCCTCTAGACTAGTAATCAGGAAACCCTCATGAAACTAATGGTAATAATAAACATATCCCAACCCTAGATATAATGTTCATTTCTCAAATGAATTTGTGGAATTTTACGCCATGAAATAACCTTCAAAAGGGATAAACAAAATTCGCCACTTTTTGAAATCTCTAGTTCATTGAGCGGTTTAATCTCAAATGTCATTTGAATTATGAGGAACCAGAGAAATCGGTGAAGCGATGTCCCACATCGCGACACCTACGTACCAAAGTAGTATGAAGCATATAACCGTGAGGGCACCCTCACTTCATGAGCTACCTTTTGGGGTGAGTTCTACCCAAGACTATGCAACATGGTATCAGAGCTAGCTTTTGGGGTGAGCGTTGGGAAGTCAGCTCTATGTAACCTTATATTTTTCCGTAAGAGAATAATACATTGAGCAAGTTTAGCTGAGGAATAATGCGGTGAACGGATGGAGGACGGATAGGGCGCTAGCTAGTGCTGGTGAAGATGATTGGAAAAAAAATTTACAAAGGGCTAGATTTAGCAATTGTTGAAGATAAGGGCATTTGAGGATTAGATTAATTTGTTTAAAAATTAAATGACTTTAAAAAGAAATTGGGGCTAGAGAAAATTTATTTGGGTTCATCTAGAACCACTCAATACTTATCAAGGTACTTATCTTACCATACGCAGCTAATAGAGGAGTGGGTAGCTAAGCACCCTATTTATAAAGCACGTATAAAAAGACAACCGCTGAAATTAATCAAATTGTGGCGGACAGCGTACACAGATCTTTGAATCTAAGAGAACAATAACTATAACAAGGAAATGCCTGAATGCAAAGACCATTTTTTTTTTTTTAGAACAGTGCACAACAACTAAGAGACATTGGAGGACAACGATGAGGAGGAGAATGGTGCAGTTACATTAACATAAATCATGTACAAGAAGTTGCTTAGGAAGAGTTTCAGACAAACCAAACAACCCAAACCGAGCCTTAACTCCCAATCAATTGGGTCGGCCACATAATTTTGTTTTCTCCATTGAGCTCTGTCGAGGCCATTGATTTCAGAAAACTAAGACCCTTCTAACTAGGGGTGTGAACAAGCCAAGCTGAACCGAATATTGGCATGTTCGAGCTCGGCTCGATCAGAATTTGTTTGGCTCGAGCTCAGCTCGAGTTCGAATCGAGCCGGAAAATCTCAGCTCGAGCTCGGCTCAACAAGAATATACAAAGCTCGAGCTCGGCTCGTTAGTATTCGGTCTGAAATAAACGAGCGGGCTCGGCTCAAATTCGTCAACTTTTCAGCCTAAATATTGAAAAATTTGCTAAACTAGCAGAGTCGAACCAAATATTGGCATGTTCGAGCCAAGCCAAGCCGAGCCGAGCCGAGCCGAACCTATATATTTCGAGCAAAGACGAGCCTGATCGCGAACCTATATATTGGCATGTTCGAGCCGAGCCGAGCCGAACCTATATATTTCAAGCCGAGACGAACCTGTTCGAGCCGAGCCCCTGTTAGGTTCGAGCTCGGCTCGTTTATCAAATAAGCCGCAAAATCGAGCTTGAGCTCGCTTATTTATCCTTCGAACCAAGCCGAACTCGCGAGCTGCTCAGATGATTTATAGCCCTACTTCCGACCTACCTCTAAAGTCAATTTTGGTTTACCCCTTTCTTTAGAGCTACCATCTACCATAACCATATCAGTCCACCTAAACCGCTTTGACCAATCTATAATAGACATGTTCCAACCACCTTAATCAGTTTTCTCTCTTCTTATCTCCTAACGGTGCTAAACATTCTCATTCCACTTACACTCATCTTACTCGCAAAAAAAATATATGACAAGTTACGAAGAAATAGAAAACCTAAATGAAATAAATAAAACTATGAATGCATACGCAAGACTTCAAATGTGAACTACAAAATAGAAGAAAACCTCTGCAGCATGCTTGTAGGGAAACTGCAGCAACCCTGGTTGACAAAAAATCCCTACGTGCAACAAAAGTCCGCAGTCGCTCCTGAATACACTTTGCAGCATTATCCAAAACCTCAGCTCGTTGTGAATCCAAAACTCCAATTTGACCAGCCCTAAGAAAAACTTTGGTCTTTCCCAGCTACAAAAGTAAGAAAGGAACACCCAAAGATATAAAAATACAATGGTTTGCCCCATAATAAACAAGAAACCTTACAATGGAAAATTCAAGAAACTGAACATGAAAGGACTCCATACAAAAGCATACCTGATAATTCTCAAGCTTTAATTTCTTAAGTATCTTCTCCGTTGCTGTTTTCTCATTGTAACTATTACCATGTTAAGAGGGGAAAAAGTGAGAGAGAGAGAGAGAGGGAGAGAGAGAGAGAACACAGCAAAATTTAAAGGGGAACATACCTAAACAGAAAAACAAGATATTAGTAAGAAACAAGTAATTCTCCCCCATCCAAAATATTCACCACAAAGTATATGAAAGTATCACATTGCAATAGACAACATAAATTGCAACTATGGATGGATCTAGATAAGTGTCTCCACTTGAATACTAACTCCCAACTACTGATTATTGGCTATATGGTCCTTTTATAAGTAGTTCCCAATGACAGACGTAGGTTCATTTTTCCTTTCCTCTATCTATTTGTCCTCTTTATTTCATTTCCTGGAGGAGGGGCTAGCAATGGAAATTTTGAAGAATCTATCCAATATTGTGAAACCCTCTAGGTCGTTTGGAGCTTCCAATGCTACAGAGGAACGGGCTTATCTAAAATAAAAGGGGGGTAAGGAAGCAAAGCTTACAAGGCTTAACAACTATAGTCACGCATTCACTGCCAGACAAACACAAGCATCAAGTAGCCTTTTCGGTCAAAAAATAAGTGTGAGGTAGTGTCATGGAATGGTATTTTGGTAACTCTAGAAGATTATGACCATGGACAGTAGGGTTGTTCAAAGGCCATCATGAACCCGCTAGTAACATGAAAATGCATTCAGATACATTAATCAATATTCTCTTCATTCCATGTAGCCGCCGTTTTAATTCATGTTCAATGTGTGCACTTATAACTAGGTCCACTAACATGACTTATTCAAACATAAGCATTTATAACGAGCTCCATTAACGTGACTTATTCAATGTACAAATCCACTATTAAGTTCATTTAAGGACATTTAGGTTAATTCTACCTAGACTCCTCTGGCATGGCTTGTATACATGGAAGTAATTTTTTAATATAACAGTTGATAATTAAATTTGAGTTAATGAGGTTGTGTCCTTTGCTACAGGGGTTGCAGTCCTTGCAAAGTTGCGTAAACCTTGTGAGAGTGAAGCAAACTTTCTCTATCTTCTTCTCTTTCTTCTTGGTTGCAAACATACTGCAAATATTAACGTTATTCCCTAACCAAAACCAACATGATTCCTACTTTGGGAAGCAATATCACATTTTCCTAAAGTTTTCCTACATCGCTTTGGCACCTGGGCTTCAAAATCTTTCATCCTTAAAATCGATATATAAATTACAATGGTGACAAAATAGTGAACAAATTTCGAAGGTTGAAGCCCTTTCCAAAGGCTTCATCAGAAATGCATTGCAACATTAAAGATTGAAATTGATACGGTAGGAACTGATGTTGCAGCATAAAATGAGAACAAGGGATCAAACCATCAATAGAAGATTGGCATCTTTCGTCCAAGGCCAAAATCCTGTTGGAGAGGGCACCGAAACATCGTGTACTACCTTTCCCTTAGTTTCAACAACTACTTTGGCTAATTCAAGTAATATCTCATGGGTTGCCAATACAACCTCATCTGGGATTCTAGGTTCTGGAACTAGCTCACATATATCTGATAATTCATTACTTCACTTGGATTGCATCCTAACCAACTTTATGTTAATGGAGCCAATGGTTCTTCTAGTCCCGTTAGTGAACAAGGTGTACTTCAAAAGTAGGAAGCGATACCTCATGTTATATAAACTTGTCCTACATAAGTGTTCATCCATTAAGAAAAATCTCGTGTGTCATCTTCATAAAAATCAACAGCTATATAAGCTTTCTACCTGTCCCCTCTTTATTACCCTACCATCTACCAATGCTAGGCATCTAGTTTAAGAATAGGGGGGTGATTATGATCAGTGATTTTTTCCCCCTTTCATCATGTGAGTACAGTGTCAGACAACCCATGGAGGATGCATGTAAATTGATCACCAGATTGCACAGAAATTGATCTCCTATAGCGGTTGTCCAACTACAAAACAAAACAAAAAAGGGAAGCAAACTAGATTACCATCGTCTAATGCGAAACCAAGACATCTAGTGCTACTATGAGACATGCAGGAAGGTTAAAATTGTAGTTCAACATTACAACAAAAGACCATGAAAGAGGCTATTCTAGAGCATTCAAAAGGTAACAAAAAACTGAAATTCAGGATACAAAATGATTACTTGGGGAAGACCATTACTCACGAGTCACGCTAGATACAAAAGACCCCATCGAAAATCATCAACCATAAAAAGTAAAGATACTAAAGTAAAAACAAAGGCTTTGTTTGGTTGAGAGTTTAGTTTAGTTTAGTTTTGGTAGTGGATGAAGAGAGAAATAGGGTAATGATTGAAGAGAGGGGTAATGATTGGAGAGAGATAGAGAGAGATGGAAAAGTAATAATTAGAGAAATAGGGTAATGATTGGAAAAAAAAGTAGGGTAATGATTGAAAAACAAAACTAAACTAATAACCGAACAAAGCCAAAGCATCTGTAACTTCATTTTCAGTAAATCAGTCCGACCTATGTTCCAAAAGCTACATCAAAGTTTACGTAACAGGCTAGTGCCACAAGAGAGCAAATAGTAGTGTAATGATACCCAATGCATTACTTATAAGGGTATTTGGGTCATGAATTAATCATGGGCGTATCCTCCTATATAACCAAATAGAACACAGCAAAGAGTACGCTAAAAGTATTGTGCACCGGGGTATATTAGCCGTGGCTACTTACAAACTAAGCTTGCCAACCGAAATACTATTATTGCCAAGAAAAAACATCAAAATATTAACATCGAACTGTCAAATGAAAAAATCAACCTGAAATGGGAGAATGAAACATGAATAAAATAATCAAATAATCCAGTACCAATACCTCGGATAAACAATACGAATAAACCCACCTTCCATCTATAACATCAAGAGCTATCAGTCCAAAACGATCCACAAACTCATGATATGTCTTCCGAGTGGGATAACCAGCCAGACTTATGCGAACAGCTTCTAAAACACCCTGAAGAAAGCCCGATAACAACAATAAAAAGACCCTACATGTAACACTAATAAGAAACTTCTTCGCACAGTTCATAGTACATAAAGCTGCGGTAAATTCTACAGAGAGATGACACTCAAATAGACAAATTGCCACAGTATGCCCGTTATAAGATTTTTTTTCTTTCGAGAAGAAAGGATTTAAACCTATCCACTTCTCATTTTGAGTTTACCGCAAATCAAATCCCATATCTATCATGCTTGGGATTCACAGAAACACAAGATTTGTTTAAAGAGAGACATCAATATTAAAGCTTAACAACTTTTCAAAAGATCCAAATTTTGTCATGGCTTCAACAGTGTAACCCTCAGCAAACTAGCCTCTTAAAGATAATGGTCTTCATTTCTGCCCAAAAATGTCCTGTATATGAAAAAGAAAAGAAAAAAAGAAAAAGAAATGGAATACAAACAATACAGGCACAAGTTGAAATTATCGGTGCGATAGTTAGGTCCCGATGGTACTGGAAGAGCTGTTGATGACTTTGGTGTACATGACATTTGTCTATTACTCGTTCAAAACTCAAAAATTTCAAAGAGGGAACCTATTTGAAAGGTTTAAGCTATTGGCCAAGTAGTACTTTATCAGACTGCTGCAGCAAGTATAGCATTTTTGAAGGTATATCATTCTCCCTTATAGAATGACCTAATGAATGACATTTGTCAAGGGAAGAATGGTGTGCTTACGATTGAATCTAACATTTCAAACGATATATTCTCAGTTCCAGACTTACTCACCAAAAAACAATGAACAAGTATTTAGATTTTAACCATGTAGCTCTTTGAATAACAAGTCAAATGAAATTTAGAAATTCCAATATTACTAACCCCACATCGTAACTGATGTAAGATGCTTTCATTCTCAAACTTTTGAGGCTGATTGAGAGAGTTTGGCTTCACACAGCGAATATAATGAGGCTCTGTTGAATTGAGGGTCTCCATCAGAGCTTGCAGTTGTTGCTAGAAGAAGAAGGAGAACACTTGACATATCAATTCCTATTAGAAAGGTATGGAATGAATGGATCTTGCAACAATGCAATCAATTCTTGTCATGCTTCAAAGCTCAAAAAGGAGAAGACACTAGGACAAGCATAAGCAGGACATGCTGAATAAATGATAGCAAACTGAATTAAAATTGAGCATAGGCGCACAACTAAAACGTATACCCAGTACCGCAGGACATGCTGAATAAATGATAGCAAACTGAATTATAATTGAGCATAGGCGCACAACTAAAACATATATCCAGTACCACAAAACTTGAGCAACCCAAGTTTTGAGCACTCCCAACTTCCACAAAACAATTTGTGCCAATGCCAAAAAGAAAAAACAACTAGCAGTCAATCAAAGGTGCAACATAATTACACTAACACCAATGGCCATTGAGTGAATGACTGAGAAGGGCCCAAAGCAGTCATCTATTGCAACCCGGCATCATAGAGCCACAACAAAGTGCCTAGCCTTATGAGGCGTCATAAACTAAGGAAGAGCCCAAAAGAATCAATCCTAAGGCTAGCGAGGAGCCTCAACTTAACAGTCCGTAATTTGGACAAAACCACGACATCCTCATCGGAACCTTGCTCGGCTTACAAATTCGGACCAACTCGGTGGTCGGCCTTTAGGCCTGAAGAAAATAAAGGCCATTGTTTCCTAAGCGGAGATGATAACAGGAATGACGTTTCTTCATCCCCAGGCCAGGCCATTGCGGCCAACCTCATTTCCATTATCAACTCAGCAATGATTTAGAAGAAATCAACACAGAGCAGAGTTGGGGGAACACCGTAAAAAGATAAGGCTTCAGGACAGGGAAGAAAACTTACAACTAATATTATGCTGAAATCTAAGGCTTCAGGGAGTTTAAATGCTAGAGTCTACAGAGGAAACACAGCCAGACAGGTTGTATGGATTAAATGCAATGTTTCGCGATGCTTGACTCAACCCTTAATAGGGCCAAGAAAGACCAACAAGATGAGGAAGATGCCCAAGAAGTTCCAAAGCTCCGAACCCATTGAAGGAAGGGAAGTCCTCAGCTCAATCTTTCCAGAGAGCCAACAAAACAAAGTAATCAAGGAGGTTAAATGCTCCCAACCCCTAAACAGAAAGGAAGTGCCCGACTTAGGGGAGCCAGGGAGACAAAGCAGCCATGAGGCTCAAGAAGATTAGGCGCTCCTGATCCTTCAAGGGAAGGTAAGTCCTTGGCTTAATCCTTTAAGAGAGCCAAGGAGACAAAGCAGCCAAGAGTCTCAAGTACTCCTTACCCTTCAATGGAAAGGAAGTCCTTGCCACAAACTCTTGAGAGGGACAAGGAAACAAAGTAACCAAGGAAGTTAAGTGTTCTTAACCCTTTTAAGGGGGAAGAGTACCCTCGGCACAAGCATTTGAGGGAGCCGAGAAAATAAAGTATTTAAGAGATTCAAATGCTCCTGACTGACAAAAGGATAGGGAGGTCACAAAGCCAGGGAAAGGATCTCAGCAAGAAAAGTTTAGCAATGCTGGAGCCCCAAATTCTTGGATCACCCTTCAATTCTGATTGCATCACCTTTCAGGGACTTAATAGTGACAGATGTAGATACTAAGTGGTTTCCGAAATTTACTCTACTCTTCTATGAATTTATACACGATGTCAAGGAGAGGGCATGCCCTTCAAAAATCCCTGCTACTGTTTCTCGTTAACGACAATCCTGTAGATATGAATCTTTTCTTTCAATCTCTCCCAATTTGTAGTTGATAGCAACCTCTTAGCCAAGGGGCATATTAACGGCATGAAAACAATTTATCATGAATTGGTACCCAAATACATCTATGATCAACCTACTCAGAAATTTTCAATATCAAGGGAGTCTAATGTAAGAACTTTTTATCTCTCGGTCTATCAACTTCTTAGATTTCCCTAATCATACTCTTTTCAGACAGCCAAATTAACTATAGTCATTATGCAGTAAAATTGAAAAGGATAAGCATTGGTTTGTGAGGTTCAAATACCTTGAATCTAGAGGCTACTGAAGAAAACTTGTATGATGATCTTGAAGATTCATCTGGTAATGAAGGAAAAAGACCAGCAATGAAGGGGCATTCTGAAGAAGAAAGCAGATTGCAATGTTCAACAACAACATAGTCACGATTTTTTTCCAAAAAAGTATTTGTCTGATACGTGACCTGCAAAAAATAATATAGGCAAAGGTAAAATACGGATGTAAATTTAATGACAAAAACCTTAATCCATTTTCAACAACTTTATTACATATGACATGCCTTGCCAGCATAGTGGGACATAGTGAAATCTGTTTCAGAGAATTTCGCCTTGTCCAACCTTGGGTGAGCCCGAAAATTCTGGAACAGCTTGGTTGTAAATGATCCATGGGTTGATTTGGGAAACATGCTGCATAAATAAATGAATATCGTGATAAGTATTGGAATACGCTACAACTAGTAATAAAAATGATCAGCAGGAACCAATTCACTTTGAGTAATCATATTGTACCAAGCTTCATCGAGAAGAGCAATGATTCCAATTGGCTTCTGCAAACAGAAGCACGAGGCTAAGAAAAAGTTTTCATGGAAATCAAAACAAGAAGGGAAAAAAAATGGAATGCGATGATCAGTCTCAAGGACTTGCATTTTAAAAAGTTAAGGAGGAATGTGTAATAAATAAATAAAGAGAAATGGGAATGGGAATCAGCTGTAACTACACCTGTTGGCTTGGGAATTGTTAATCCGATATTATCTAGTGCATAGTTAATCTAGTCTTCCTCTTTTTTCCTTCTTGAAAAAATTGGTTGATGAATTGCATTAGGTAATTTAATGTGTCATCATATTTTGCTATAAAACATCAATATATGTTCCATCAAGTAAAAGGTCAGGCAGAAAGAACGAAATATTCGAAAATTTGGTGTAAGGAGGGAAAACCTTCTCAATCAAATCAAGGACATCTTGATTGTCTATAAATTCAACATAGCTCCAGTTAATTTCCTCTTTGCGATACTCCTCTTGCTCCATCTTAAATACATGCTGAAAGAAGCACAAAACAAAACATGACACAGCAAAACATTGAAATAAGCTAGCATAGACATACTATAAAACAATGTGGCATCCTTTCTTACCTCATTGAAATGTTGTTGAAGCTTTTCATTCGCAAAGTTAATGCAAAATTGCTCAAAACTGTAGAAATAACATAAGAACCTATCAGGTAGGAGATATGCAGCCACCAATTGAATCAATAGGGGATGGACAAAGTATGCAAATGCATGTCCACATCCAAAAGTCAAAACATAAAATCTTTAAATTTCCCAAACTATCCCTCCCAAATTGTTATGAATATTTCAAGGGGCATTGTTGGTAATCACCACATTTTGATTTGAGTTGGAGTGCATTAAATGTATGGCCCCTCAACAAGTGGAACCCCCAAAGGGACAAAACGGTGGGAAGGAGGGAGCATAACAAATTTAATGTCCAATTTGGCATCACTAAATGCCTTCTCTCTTCGCCACCAAAACAAAGAACAATAAAACATAAAAGTACTATTAATAATCCAAGCGAAGTGGGTCAATATTTTGCTTGAACCTTAGTTGCAGGGTATTCTACTGACCCTACAATTGGGCCACATCTTCCAGTACGGTTTATTCGTATCAGTACAGACTTGTAGACTTTTGGAGGGTGAACTTGGGTTGAACACAAAATGCAGAAAGTTGATAAGTGACTGCAACTAATTATGGAGCACTTTTAAACCTATTTGAATTGTTCCTAGCATAGGGATGGGCTTTTTCACTGAGTTCTTTATCACATATCCACCATAATGTTCCTCTTTCTATTCACTAAAGATGTCAATGGTTTCTTCCTGTATGAACAGACAAACTCAGTCAACAACATATAGCCATACTGCATGGAAAATGAAGAATCAAGAGTAGACGTAATCAAAATATGTTAAGGAGAAAAACTTCACCTGTTAATCTTGAAGCATTCAAATCCATAAATGTCAAGGACTCCAATTTGTATGAAAGAATCCTTATCTTGCCCGACAGAACTATTAATTTTATTGACAAGCCTGAAAGAAAGAAACGCAGAACATACAAGTCCATTGGCAAAGCAAAATTTTAATCAAATAAGGGAAATACTACTCGCAAGGCATTAACAGCAAGCATACCAATCAAATACTCGAGCATAAACAGTCTTTGCCAAAGCATCCCGACTTGCAACGGCAGCATTACAATCCAGGGCTTTGATAATAATCCCTTCACGAGTTTGAATTGAGCGTGTGCACAGCGTGGCCAATAATAGATTTACATCACACCTAAGAAAAAGTAATTCAATGAATTGGGACCATCAAAAGCTAACACCAAACAACCACCAGTAATGAAAAGCCATCAACAGATACCTAAACCTTAAAAGGTCTATAGTAGTTATGTCCCACCGTTGGCCATTTGTGGTACATCATTTTGATACTACAGGACCCATATTTCTACTCTTATTCAAGCATCCAAGGATAACAAACTGAATCATATGGGCCAACATGAGTTCAGTAACATTTCCAACAGAGTGGTAAGTGCTAAGCACCCACTTGATGCTCTCCAACAGGAGTTAAGAGGTTAATCCCCTGAACCCTCAAACCAAGAGAGAGAGAGAGAGAGAGAGAGAGAGAGGCCTGTGTACAAACAGTATCTCTCCCTTGCTAGGGCAGAGGAGAGTTTTGCTAGGCAAAAATAAAGGATTCAATGGTGACAAATGGGAGACCAATGTACCTCATATTTCTTCAAATCTGTTAACAATCTTAGGAAATAGGAGTAATATCACTAATCTGGTTTTGGATGATGGTGGCACTGTCACTCGGGACTTAGGAGTGATCAAATCCACATTTGTCAACTCCTACATCAAGTTTTTGGGTACATCTCACTCCACACCTCATCATGGTTCTTCCAGGAGTCATCAGCTCATTAACAAGAAGTTGTCTCCTAACCAAAGTCTTGCTATGATTGCTTTTGTCTTTTTTCTTAACAGCAAAAAAATTTCATTAATCTTGAAAATGTTACAAGACTAATAGAAGCAGGTATACAGCATCATGCTCAAAGAGCAATCGTCTACCCAATCCGAGACCCAAAACCTACGATTGGCAAGAAGCCAATCAAGGACACCTTTTGGGACAAAAACCACCTAAATAGGTCGAAGCCTAGACACCCCTGAGGATCCAAAAACCCAAATAATACATTCAGCTCAAAAAACAAAAGCCTACTGCCAACAAAAGCCCACCGGCAACCGAGTCCCACCAAACAGCCCACCACCACCGGAGCACCATCCAAGCCCTAATTAGCCCAAGTCCAAACCACAGTAGAGAGGACAGCCCGCCGGAAACCGTCTACCGGTGAACCTGTCGAACACCAGCCAATACCCAAGAAACCCTAACCAATCTTAAGCCCAAAATAGACCCAAACTCGCCAACAACCTCCACGCCGCCGGTCACCATCCCTGCCACCACACCACCGCCCGGGAACCCACCAAGCCGGACAATCAGAACTACCGGACTCCGAACACAAAGGACAGCATCACCACGAGACTCGCACTGAGCACCGCCCCCATGCACCACCGTGTTAATGCCTCCCATGAAAAGCTCCGGTAGCTACCAGATCTGTAGCACCACAATCCTCGGCCGCTCCAAACGAAAGCTTCAAGATCTGCCCCTTGCCGTTAAGACACACCGGCATCACTCAGGAGTGATAAGCCATTGGGAGACCAAGAGCCACGCCCCACCGGCTGCCACAATCCCAACTCGCCGTTAAGCCATCTGGTCTCCTCCAAGCAAAAGAAACCGGCGAGGGAAAGACAACAGCCCACGCGGTGAAGCGTAGGAAGAGGGAAACGTCAGAAAAATAGGCTGTGAGCTCAAATCTTAAAAAAAAAAAAAGGGAAAAAGATGGGGGATAGATAAAAAAAGAAAGGAGATAATGTTAGGAGAAAAAGAGGTAGAGAGGAAAAGAGGGAGAGAGAAAGCCCCAAGGGAGGAGGAAGAGGGCATCTCCTCCCCACCCCCCCGGAATTCACCCAAACTTTTCAAATTCTAGAGAGAGAGCGCTTTTTTTCACACATGAGGTGTAGAAATTAACGAATTTCTTGCACCTTTCTTGCTATGATTGTTGATGTCACAGATATTGAAATACGGGAGACATTCAAATCCCTTAACCCCAACAAAGCTCCTAGGCTTTTTACAAGGCCTGGGATGTGGTGGGGCATGAAGTTATTGCTGCTGTTAGAGCATATTTTAGGTCTAGACAAATTTTAAAAAAGGCTAACTCCATGACTCCACACTAATTGTTCTTGTCCCCAAAGTCCCTAACCCCTACAAAGTTGGGAAGAGGTGTCAAACGGGCACGGCATGGGCACAAGCACAGCACGGAAGTGGGCCGGGCACAGCACGACACGACACGGTCTTAGGCGGGCACGGCATGGCACGGGCATGGCACACCGAATACTAATTTTAAATACCAAAAAAAAAATATATATATATATATATATTAATTTCTTATTTTCTACTATAACATAATATTTTACACTTTTTATGCTGATAAAAATCTATTGTGCATACCGATGCTCTGGACTATCAATGAAGGAAGCATGGTAATGTGCACATAAATTGATTTGGGTCTCTAGGCTTACCCTCTCTGATGCCATTTGCTTTGATTTTGGGGCATGGTTTTACAACAAAACGTCCTTGTAGCTCCTCGGTTCTTGGAGGTTTAGGGAGGCCACTGTTTTAGTGGTATTCTGAGAGCAGCCACTTTTTTTTTTTGGTAACTAGCACATTTTATAACCAACCAACACAAAAACAAGAGGAGTTAAAAACCCTCAAACAAGAACCTTTACAAAGGAAAGCCTATAACAACCCAGCTCTACACATATATTTACGCCACTTTGTGCATATATTGCCAAAGGTTAGGTCTGTCTCCCATCATCCCCCGCCCATACCCCCAATGATTGGGGACTAGATGGGTTATGTTATGTTGTTATTGTTGTTGTTGTGCTGATAAAAATTTTATACTTTTTCAGAGTTTTTTTCTTTCCAACAAAACTCAATTGGAGATGTGCCGACATGGGTCAGCACGATAAAGTAAATGGGTCAGCACAGCACAACACGGCACGATTAAAAAATGGCACGGGTACGGCACAGCATGACATGATTAAGTAAACAGGTCGGCACAGCACGATAAAGTAAATGGGTCAGCACAGCACAACACGAAGCACGGTTGGCAAGGAACTAAACGGATCGGGTTGGCACAACAGCACAGCACGACCTGTTTGACACCTCTAAGTTGGGAACTATAGGCCCATATCCTACTGCAACACCATTTACAAGTGCATTGCCAAGATCTTGGCTAAAAGGCTTCAGGTAGCTCTTACCTCTCTTATAGATCCTACTCAATCAGGCTTTGTTAACGGCAGGAGAATTGCTGATAATATATTTCTTACTCAAGAGTTGATGAGGGGTTATCACCAAAATTCCCCCTCCCCCAATTGTGCTATGAAAGTGGATATAATGAAAGCTCGTGATAATGTCAGATGGGGTTTCTATGGGATGTTCTTGACATCCATGAATTTCCATCCTCAAATGTTTCAATAGCTTAGAGCTATTGTGACCACAGCCAATTACTCTCTTAGCATTAATGCGGATGTCAACAGCTATATCCCCGGCAAAAAGGGTTTGAGGCAAGGTGATCTCTTGTCCTCTTAGCTCTTCATTATTGTCATGGAGGTATTAACTTGCATCCTCAGAGAAAAATCCTTGCTTCCAAGCTTTCACTTCCATTGGAAGTGTGGTTAATTAACCTTTGTTTTGTTGATGATCTCATGGTTTTTTGCAAAGGGGAGCTCAATTCAATTAAACACATCCATGACGCTTTGGCTGAATTTGAATCCCTCTCTAGGTTGTCTCCAAGTCCTGGAAAAAGTAATATCTTCTTTTCTGGAGTGCAACCTAGCGTCAAGTTGGCAATTTTGGATGTTCTTGGTTTTTAGGAAGGCACCCTTCCTGTGAGGTATCTGGGTCTCTCTCCTTTCAACCAAGCTAAAATACACTGACTTGCGTCCCTAGTGGATAGAATTACTACCAAGTGGATAGAATTACTACCAAGACCAAATCATGGACCAATAGGTACCTTTCATATGCTGGCAGGATCCAGCTTATTAAATCCATCTTGTTCTCCATGCAACCCTACTCGTGACTCCTCCCTATTCATTCTTCCCAAAAAGGTGATCAAGTGGAGTCCATTCTTAGAGCATTCTTCCAGTCTGGGCCTGAAATCAAGAGATCTGGAGCTAAGGTCTCTTGGGATAATCCCTGCTCTCCTGCTCTCCAAAAAATGAAGGTGGGCTTCGTTTCAAGTCCATTCAGCCATGCAATAAAGCTGTTGTGGCCACACATATTTGGTTCCTCATTTCCGGAGGGAAACAGTCAATGGGTTAAATCTGTCTTACTCAAAAAGAGGAATTTCTAGCGTCTTAAGATGTCTAGTAATCCCTCATGGGTGTGGAGGAAAATGCTCAATCTTAGGCCTCTTGTTCGCCCTCACATCAAGTACCACATTGATAATGGTCTCTCCATCTCTCTGTGGTATGACAATTGGCATCCTCTTGGTCCACTGGTTGAGAGGTTTGGTTCTAGAATAATGTATGATTATGGCCTTCCTCGTGACATTATGGCCTCTTCCATTCTTTGTGACAATCAATGGGCTTTTCTAGTCACCCAAACATTTGATCTTAATGAGGTGAGGAATTCACTTCCCCCATTGTTGGCTCTAATTGGGGAAAATGATGACTGTTGCAGGTGTGTTACACGGTCTTGGGTAGAACTCAACCCCAAAAGCTAGCTTTTGAAGTGAGGGTGCCCTCACGCTTATATTCTTCATATTACTTTGATACCCAAGTGATGTGAGACTTCACTTCACACCCTCCCACACGCCCAACGTGCTCACTCAGCAGCATTTGCCGCGTGCAAGCCAAAGACATGCACCCTACCCATTCTTGGCATACCCGGCTATGATACCATGTTACAAAGTCTTGGGTAGAACTCAACTCCAAAAGCTAGCTTTTGAAGTGAGAGTGCCCTGAGTAGAACTCAACCCCAAAAGCTAGCTTTTGAAGTGAGGGTGCCCTAACGCTTATATTCTCCATTTTACTTTGGTACCCAAACGATGTGGGACTTCGCTTAACAGTCCCTTACCCCTGATGGAAAGTTATCTATCTCATCCCTATGGGAAAATTTGAGAACCCAGTACCCAAAAATAACTTGGAGCCATATTGTTTGGTTTCCTGCTCACATCCCTAAATGTAGTGTGGTTACTTGACTTGCTATCCAGCATAGGCTCTCCACAGAGGACAGGTTGGTCCTGTTTGGCATTAAGTCCTCTTCTTCTTCTTGTCTTTGTGGTGGTAGTGAAAGCCATGACCACTTGTTCTTTAACTGTCCATTCTCCAGTCAGATTTGGGACAGTATCTCCACCAAACTTAATGTCTCATGGGCCCCTCAATCATGGACCAATTGGGTTGTCCTTTTATCCTCTTTTAGGGGCATATCACTAAGGGTAATAACTATCAAGTTAGCATTCACAGTAACTCACATATCACATTTGGATTGAGAGGAATAGTAGGAAATTCAAAAACAAAAGCTGCCCTGCCTCCATTGTTGCTCACAAGATTTGCTCTAAAGTGAGGCTAAGATTATTGTCTCTTCCCAAGCTTCCACTAGGGGCTTAGGCCAGTTGGTTTAAGTCACAAGGGAATTTGTTGTCTAGATAGCTAGTTATGCTGATAATGTAGTTCACATGGGATTTGGTTTTCTTTTAGTTTTGTTTTGTCTTGTTTTTTTTCTTTTGTGGTTTTTCTTTTAGTTTTGCGGTGTGGCTTCCTTTACCTTTAGTTACTTGCTTCCTTTTCAGGTGTTTAGCATTTGTTGAACATCTGCTTGCCTCAGTCTTTTGACACTGGTAGTCCAAGTGGAGTGTTTTGGCCCACTACAGTTAATGGGATGGTGTGCTATTACTCCTATGCGCTGCTATTACTCCTATTCTAGCAGGTATATATCTTAATCATTTGTGACTACAAGGTGTGGCAGCCATTCAAGATCTGTGTGCCTTGTATATCGTGTGCATTCCCAATGAGCTGTGTACTTGTGCCTCAACTTTTTTGGGAGAGGAGGTAATAACTAGTGGGGGAATAATGTGACAACAAGTGGAAGGAGTTGTGGAACCTGAGTCTATTGCATGAAGAGGAAAGAAAGGAGGAGAGTCTTTTGAGGGTGTTGTGGTGTGAGCATATACCTGCAATAGGCTTTACCACTTTCCCTCTTTCATCTCTTTATGTTATACTTAAATGGTATCTTTATTTGTGAATGCTGTTGAGGGAGATATAAGTTGATTAGTACAAATTGGCTTGGGATACTTTTGGTAATATTATCTGCTTTTGAGCTCACTGTGTTCGACATCCCCACTATGCTACTGTCATCGTTGATTCGGTTCCATCTTGAGGGACTTGAACCATTCCATTTTGGTGAACTATTATTGTTATCTGTGCTTTGAAGACCTGGTACATTGTGGTGTTGATGTATTGTGGTTGTTTACGGTATGAGGTTGTTTACTGCGATACGTTGACCTCTAGAGTTGTTAGAGCTTCATAGGCTGGGGTGCATCATAATCATTCGAAGGAAATATCACATAAATCGCCAGACACCATATCACCCTAGTTTAAGGCATGCCTAGCGACAATGGCTAGTAACATTCTCCATAAGAAGTGTCTATTCGGGTATCTATAATGGCATAATGCCATAATCAAAAATGGATAACGAAAAGTTGTCACATCAGCTTTTGATTATCCATTTAAGAGATTGGTAAGATTAGCAATGTAGAGATCCACAATGGCAAAATCAAAATTGTGCCACATCACCTTTTCAAACTACAAAAAAACTATAAAACTAGGAACATAGAAAATAGTTTTTCTTAAAATTGTTTAAAACTAATAAAAACTATTTATCAAAAATAGAAAAAAAAAAGTTCAAAAAAAGAAGTTTTTGTGTAACTACAGTTTTTGAAAAAATAGTCTTTATATAAGAAAAGGTTTTGAAAAAAAAAAGTTTTTTTTTGTGTACTGCGATACGGTTTTCAAAAGTTGTTAAAAAAACAGTTTTTTGGGAAAAAATTGTTTTTAGTTTACATTTTAAAAAACTGTTTTTTAGTAAAATATTTTTTTGTAAACATTGTTGAGAGAGAGAGAGTGTTTTTGCGTAATGATGGTTGTATTTGATTGAGAATATGTGGGGTTCATTAAATTTGGTTATTGACAAAAGGTTGCTAGTTTTGGTTATCCAAAACCCAAAATTTGATTATTTCTAGGGAGGTTATTAAGTTTGATTATACCATTGTGATCCATATTTTGCACAAACATTGTTAACTTTAGAAACCTATTACTTTTGACTATGCCATTGTGGATACCCTTAGCAGTAAAATCTAACCTCAAACAATTGTAAACAATAACAAAATCTGTGCACGCATATAAATAAATCATACAGGTTGCAGAGAGCTCGAAGCATTGATTTCGATACTATAAAAAAATCAGATTCCATAATTAGATATGTCAAGTTAAGAATGAAACCATTTCATAGCTCTCTCAAGTTACCTACATAAAAAGATTAGCAGCCATCTCCATATGAAAGCTAGATTTCTGGTCCTTCATAACTGATGAGTCATGCTCTTGGCCAGGAGAAAAATCTATGTTCCCCAAATGTAGAATGCCAGCCAAGATGCGAAATATGGCTTCCTGATAAAAGGAGAGCAGATGTAAAAAGAAAAAACACAAAAACAGCATGCTACACGCTATGAGGAAACTGAAAGCTACAAGATTGCTAAGCCTTCTGAAAAAAGTTAAAAACCTGTTCGCCATGGCTAATGCCAACAATGTCCATTGCCCTTATTGTCTTCATGTACTCCTCTGCACTGTTTACTCCATCCAACTCATAAGTCTTACTTTGATTTAAATAGTGGAAATGGCTGGGGTGGCCTAACTTGTACTTCTCTGCATCCTATGCCCATGAAGACAGAAAATCAGAAGTTTAAACGTCAAGCATACACAAGAAGTACCGTAGGATGGTTCTGAATCATCTCAGTAAACGGAAAACCCCACATGATGACAAGTAGGGCTGCTCAAAAAATCCGGCGAACCGTGAAACCGGTCCAAACCAATCCGTACGTTTTGGATTGGATCTGTGGATTAAATGGTCCGGACACGGATTCAAAATTTACAAAACCATGAGATCCGGATCGGTCCAAGGACTCTCATTAGAAACCATGGATTAACCAAACCAGACTATATTTATATATTTTATATAAATATGTAAAAAAAAATTACCTATTGTTACAAATATTTTTAACTATTTAAGTATTTAACCTTAATGTGATAAAGTGTATCAATATAAAACCTAAGGGGGTAAAGTGTGACTTTTTTAAATGGGAAAAAAACATGTTATACATAAAAATAGTGTACTCTTAAAGTCGACTAAACCAATAAACCAATAAACCAATTTTGTTTTACCTCAAATACTCGTAAACATAACTTTGATTTCCAGTTTTTGTATTAAGTCCAGGTTTAAACATATCCACAAACAGTAAGATGTGTAATATAATATTAGAGATGCTGAAACTTAATTCCATAAAAAAAAATTGTGGTAATCCGTTGATAAAACCGGAACCAGTCCGTGACTCACGGATTGGATTGGAACAGAACCGTAGGACTTTAGGTCCGGACACCGATTGCATTTTCCAAGAACTGTGACTCGCGGTTCAGTCCTCGGATTCCTAGGAATCCGATCCGAATCGTGTGCAGCCCTAATGACAAGGACCCACAAATCCTCTAAAGTCCACCCCTATCAAAAATGGGCAACGAATTCATCTCCTATCAAAAGACACTAGAACCCACACTTGCAGAAGCCAAAGTTTACCTTTTGCATTCTGAATTTCAGATATACAAGGAAAAGCATTTCCGAAGTTCAAAGGTGAAAAAATAAAACAGAAATAAATTAAAGCTTGTGGCTCATCAAGATATTATATTTTATGCAAGTCTCAGTGCTTCCATGAGAGTGTAGAGTGCAGGCGACATAATTAACAAGTTACCCCATAACTGCCGCCTCATTTTGACCGATCACCCTTGCAAGCCCAATGGGGAAGAAATCTTGACTTCAAACATGTGCCTCATAGACAATATATTAAAAAAATTCCCATGCATGTTGTCCAAACCCTTCTCATTTCTGAAACCAAAATTGCAGTCCAGGACCATCTAAAAAAAAGAAAGGAATCTGCAGTGGCTGTTGTTGGTCATGCGACTAAGTATAACCACCCTCTTTATATATTTTTTTGATAAGTATAACCACCCTCTTTATATATATTTTTGATAAGTATAACCACCCTCTTTATATGATATGAGTGATGAGGAAGAGACGCCTTTAGCCATTCTCTTTTCTTCTTCTGCCACAATATTTCTCATACTACAATAGTTTACTCCTTTCTTGCCTAATTCTCCAAGTTAAAGCAACACTCTCTTGGATATAGGGATTAGACTTCAAGCACTGCCAGATTGTGCCAAGAACAATTCTAATGGGCAGTTTAGAGTACATTTATAAAAAAAAAAGTGGAACAGAAAAAATAATTTTCCTTCAAAAAATGATCATATACCTTTTATGTGCAAAAAAATACGTCCATACTTTTCATTTTGGTAGCAATAAAAATAGATTCTTCTAAGTACTGGAACCTAGCACTATTAAACTAATAGTTTTCCCTAGCGGAAACTAATGGAATTTAACGGCAAGGTGTACATTGATACTTGAGTGAAAATGTGAGGGCTTGACAAGTGGAATTGGAAGGGTAGGGGGCAAGTGACACCGAGTGTAAAGTGCAGGGGTGCAACATTTACTTTACCCAAGTAATTTCTCATATGAAAATCAGGACAAGTATAATCATTTGAGTATCAAAATGATTAGTTCTGGAAAGAGATAATGTTCGAGAGGGAAAAGAGATTACCCCTCCAGATGCACACAGTTGATAAAAGCAGTGATAATTCCTCTCGCCATCAGTTATCTGAACTACACGGGATCGTTCAAGCAGATAAGTTCTAATTGCCGCACCCGATATTTTCCCAATTGCATCAAACTGGATCTCGACAAACTTGCCAAAACGACTACAAAAACAGTTGTTAGAATTAATTTATCGAGCATTATCATCTTCGATGAATCTTATTATTCTCGATTCAGTTTGATTCTAGTATACAAATAAGGATTCAATTCATGACATGTTAGGTTTCTCAACTCTCCAAGTTACATGGTCTAGATGTCCAAATGCAAAACCTTAAGCTATGTATAGAGTTTTTCCTTAACACAATGGCTATAAAACAAAAGCAAAAAACAGAAACATTCCCAAGTTCAATCCAGATGCGACAGACTGAATTGGGAAGACTAAGTCAAGCAATGGAGTGAGTCAGTAGATACTCCCTCCGTCAGTTTTTGTAGGTCTATGGTGTTATATAAATTCAAAAAAGAAGGGCAAGGCGGCAAGTTTCAAATTTTGCTCTTTGACTTTTTAGAGTGGGAATTCTTTATCAGACAACCAAAAGTGAAATCATGTGTTTCTGGTGATCTGCTATTGGTGCTGAGGTATCTCTAATGCTGGATTGGGTTTTGTGTTGATGACTAATCAAAGGATGTCTATGGGGATGCTATTTGCTGTCACGATGTGGTCCAGAGTGGATTGTTCGAGGCATATTTCAGTGCTTTGCTTATAACATATGTATATTGCCATGTTTTGGTTGGTATCTTGCCAACTTGTACTCTTTGGGCTTGGTTTTTCAAGGTTCTCGGATTGGGTGCCAGCATAGTCGGGATGTGATCCTAGGGTCTTCATACCTTGCCTTCTAGTTCTTGTATCTCTTCTCCTTATTAATGAAATTCTTCTATGCTGATCAAAATAATAATAATGCATGACAGAGGGAGTGGCATGTGATCCTAAGACAGTCGGAGAGAAGGGCAATTGCAAAGGTTTGTGAGAGAACTCAGAGAAGTAACACTAGCTCTACAAAGTGATCATCCGATTAAGGCTACAAACTCCAAAAACTAGAACTGTCTTCGAGAATAACACTAACCCACCTTGAATTGTCATTTCTAACAGTTCTTGCATTGCCAAATGCCTCCAAAAGTGGATTCGACTGAATCATAACAGACGAATATTAGCAATGCAAACAGTTGAATATAAGCAGCAGAGCAAGAAGCAACAAATATCCTTACACAAATTACTAGAGCAAGCAAATGGGCGGGTTTGGGCGGGTTGAAATGGGTCATGGGTCGAATATGGGTCAATAGGGGACGGGTTGAGATGGACTAGGTCGAATATGGGTCAAGTCATACCCAAACCTACCCGACCCGTTTACTTTTTTTTAACGTAATTTAGTGAGCGTTTTTTTGGGCAATTTTAGTACATTTTCTGGGTTCAGAATATCAATTTATTGTTGTAGTCGTTGAGTTTAATTGGATGAGGAATGGAAATTAAATAGCGTCAATTCAATCTATTTGTTGTGTAGTTACAATTCTTTTTCTTTTGAATCTGTAAAAGGTTGACATTTTCAAAATGGTACAATTGTGTTCGGAGCCGTTCGAGGCATGCGGATATATGTGCATCGAGCGGTTCAAGCACAACGGTTGTGTTTGGTTAGGAGTTTAGTTTAGTTTAGTTTTGGTAGTGGGTGGAGAGAGAAATAGAGTAATGATTGAAGATACGGGTAATGATTGTTGAGAGATAGAGAGAGATGAGAAAGTAATAATAGGAAAAATAGGATAATGATTGGAGAAAGAAATAGAGTAATGATTGAAAACAAAACTAAAACTAAACGGTGAACCGAACAAAGCCAACATTGTCCGGAGTTGCGTTTGTAAAGTTTTTTCCCTTGTTAATTTTGGTTCGAACACAGCATTGTCCGGAGTTGTGTTTTGAAGTTGTGTGTTTGTAAAGTGTTGTCCCCTTAAATGCTGATGACCCCAACACTTACATGCTCCACTGAACTGAAATATGTGGTCTCAACCAATATGAAAGAAAGGGAGGAGAGAGAGAATTGGCAGGTGAGGAGAGAGAGGGTCAGGGAGGAAATCGGAAAGAGAGAAGGATAGGGGAGGGCAAGATGGGTGTGGGAAGAAATGGGTGGGATGGTAACTAATTGAAAAGCCCTGGTAGAAGAATGGATGAGTTTTTTTAAGTTGGACCCATTTTCAACCCATCTAAACCCATAAATTCAGTGGGTTTATTAAGTTGGCCCAATTAGAACCCATATTTAAATATGGGTGGGTTTGGGCTAATTATAAATGGATGGGTTTTGGTGAAACCATATTACTAGACCCAAACCACCTCTACAAATTACAGATAAAACCAAGTCAATTAATCTGTTTGTGCAAATTGATGAACATACTTAGTAGAGATAATTAGTACTCCCTCCGTCCCATTTTGTTGTTCCCTTGTTCCATTTTGCGATGTCCCAAAATGTAATTCCTTTTTGAAAAGTCAAACAAAAAAGTGTTTAAATTTCCAAAACTAACCCTCATAATTGTATACAAATAAATTTAAAAGTGGGAATTAAAGGACAATAATGGAAATCAAAACCAACTTTTTGAGGACACATGCATTCATTGCAATGCATGTCCCCTTACAAAATTGGAACTCCCTAAAGGGACCAACAAAACAAAATGGGACGGAGGGAGTACAAAAGAAGCAGGCTTAATTGCTTCACTTACATACGCCCAATACCAAGCAGAAACCTGTATTCTATTCTAACGCAAATGCACACAACTGAAAAATAAATAATTGATCAACTTGCAATCTTACTTCAAGGACTTGTTGTTCAACAGTTCTGTCGTCACCAGCAGCACGGCCACCAACAAAAGTAAGATACTGCATAATCAATTTGGTTGTCTCAGTCTTTCCAGCCCCACTTTCTCCACTAACCAAAATAGACTGGCTTCTGGCCTCCTTCATCATTGCCCTGCACACAAACACGGACTAAACCATTTACTGAATGTATATCCTCACTTCGACACAATCAAGGAACGTTTACAAACCTGTAAGATGCATCAGCCACAGCAAAAACATGTGGGCTTAGCTCACCAAAAGGAGCTCCCTTATACTGCTCCATCATGTGCGCATTATAAAGATGTGGAAGCCTTGTGAAAGGGTTAACAGCAATCAAGATGCTTCCCGTGTACGTCTGTCAAAGATGTAGAACAGCCAACATGAAAAGATCAGCTTAAAGGAACAGCAGACAGTAAACAAAGCACAGAAATCTGAAATTCAAGGTCTGAGGAAAATCAAAATCCCATGATAAAACTAGGAGATAGGACATATTTACATTTATGGCAGCTGACCGAAAGATTATGTATTTACAACGGTGACTGATATCAGTGTCCAGCTAGTTGAAGCTAATGGTGGATAGTGATAACTAATACTCCTACTATAAATAAAACAAAAAATTACCAAATAAACACTTGCCACTGTTGATGGGGTATTAAATCTAAGTGAAATTGGTGGCCCAATTCTCGCGAGTCTGTCGACATTGGAAGATAGCCCAACCAGTGTGCTTGTGGTTGGATGACGACATCTCTGGGCCCAACTAAAGATTTTAATAGATTTGTTTATTCTGTATTTATCTGGATAGAAATTTATTTAGAGTCTTATCTTGCAAGGACTTTGTCTTGAGTATCACTATCTACGGAGAACCGCCACTCCTAGAGGTCGCCGTATCCATGTCCGACGTGCGGGGACACGGCAAAAAACCCAGATACATGCCACGTTGCAGTGTTCTAAAAGTCGCTGCACGCTAATTGGGTAAAAAGGGGTGCCTAACGCCTAGAGGCCGGCTAACATTTGTCAATAAGGCATTAGATAGGAGCCCTAACCTGAATATGAAGTGATTATTATTAAGATATGCATAACTAAAACAAGTCCAACAAATATTGCCAGGTCCCTTTTCTGAGAATTGCCATGTCCCATGTACGTGTTTGTATCCGTGTCCGTGTCTGTACCCGTGCTACGTAGGGAGGAAGGGTAGATATATAATCTTATACATCTATTTTTTGAAGTCCTAGAAGATCATTTAGTCTGATCGCTTTGGGCGTTATTAATTGTTAAACTTAACACATATATTACGAGATGCCAGAATTACTAAGCAATAACACATCGTTCAACGACAAAGTCACAACTCAAAAGGTAAAATGCCAAATTAGTAAAACCCAGTAGCATCATAATGCAAGTCCAAGCACAAAAGATATATTAACAATTCACTTACATATATTTCATTAAGAGTGTATCTCCTCTCCAAGTTGTCAAGAACTCCTGGTTCATTGAGATAAGTCAATTTCGTCATGTCATCAACTCCACCATGGTCCGCATCTTCGTCCCTCGAAAATAACTTCACAGGAAGTGTTACAACCTACACACAGTTTATAAAAACCGTCGTATTGTTAAGTACTTGAGTATGGACGCAAGATCACTACTAACCAAGTTACTAGCTGAGCCGAACCAAGTCAGCATCATTCAATTGTTCAGCAGTTAATATGGTAATTTGTTTTATTTGTTAAAGCAGTTAGTTAGTTTGCATTTTACCAAGGTTAGTTATGAGTAAGGGGAGACAGTGGTGAGGATGTGCCCCGATCAATTGTCCTTCTAACCTTTTCTCACATACACTACAATATATAATCGCTAAAAGGTTTGATGTTTTTCCAAATACCCAAAGTACCTACACCCTCATGTTGTATATCATTCTTGAAGTATCTTCCATTTCACGTGTCCCCCCATCATCGCATAACTCCCATTTTGAAGTGAACAAAATTTGAAGCTGGCCAAACTATGCTTTACTCAATTCCCATGTTGTTTACCTATAGACTTAGAACTATAACAGGAAAACATAGGACAAAAACAAAAACCAAAAAAAAAAAAAAAACACTACATTCCATCCCACTTCCTGAATTGTCCATATCCAATCAATTTTCAATCTTGAACACATATTCCCTATTGCGCCACTATTACCTTTGCCGGCAATTTAGGCTCCATTCCCGAAATTGCATTTTTGGGTTCTGAATCTAATTGGCAGACGGATAGCGCCCCTCACTCTACCATGAGAATAAAGAAAGACAGCGTTTCGTCTTTTTATCTCTGCGAACTTTGACTCTGGACCAAAAGGATGAAAGAGCGAGCCCCTTTTTGAAGGATCCTTCAGAGTTTAGACTAAATATGCGATCGCCATTTCACGTATCGCTAACAGAAAAAGAGCTTACGTTACTATCAAGTGCCTCGATGGAAGTGTTAGTTTAACTTTTTGGAATAGGTTACCACATTTAATGGCATTTCCAAGAACCTATCTGCTATAACCATTTGTGTTTTTCTTTAAAAATGAAAAACTAATCGCTTTAAATGACGCATTGGAGGTTTTACAGCAGGGAGAGGTTGGTACAAGTTTATTTCATTCTTATTTGAACTCAGAGTTGCAAATTACAATGTCTTCACATCTTACTCTTACCCTTACTTTCGACTGTCAGCTTCAAAACAAATTACTTTATTACTTTTTGTTTTCCAAAATGGTTTTCAATCATTTTTCCTCCTTGAAATCTTTTATTTTATCAAAGGTTGCATGGCTCTTCAAGAAATGGAAAGATCTTATTTTTCACAAGAGCACATGGAACAAGTGAACCTATTTTTTTTACTTTACAGTTCCACACATTTGTCATGAGACTTGGAAATTGGAAGTACTAAATTCATTTGACTTATTTGAAATCTTACTTTTGAACAAAGAATCAATCAAGTTGCTTTCCAAAGTTCACAATTGTAACACTTTGTGTATAAATAAGACTAAACTATACCATTATGAACAATACTTGTTGTGGCCCCGGAAATGGGGCTCGGACCATTCCCGAGCCAGGTACCACCGGACGTGCCCGCATCAGCCCATTGGGTTTACACGGAGCGCAGCTCCGTCCAGCATTCTGATGTCTCGGAATCCTGTTGTTATATCGCTCGGTTACACGAATGGATCCTTGATGTCCGAACGAAATGGAAATAAGGACTTATCCTCGTGCACCCGAGCCCCCGGGCCATGTATGTCATCATGACACACGTGGATCATCATTATGGCCAACTCAGGCCGTGTGCTGCGTAACCACCTTCTCTGGTGCGTCATTTGTGACTTCACCTGAGGCGGTTACCCAAGCATATCCTCCACGCGCTTACTTGGGGACTAAGACAAGCGAGGCCTATAAAGGGGAAGGGACAACAACCTAAAGAGGTACGTTGTTTCACCCTAACCCTAAACTTACCTTCTCCTTCCTAGATCTAACTTAATCGTCGGAGGTTCACTGGGCTGCCACTAGCCCAGGGGTCCGTTTGAATAGTGTGAAAGTGATAGAAAATGCGAGAAAGATAAACTAATGACACTTTTGTGGTGTTTGATTAGCATGAAAATACAAGAAAGTGAATTTTCTTGTACAACTCATTAAAGCATGAGTACATAGCTTCTACTTTCTTGCAAAGCAAGGAAATTTTATTTTCTTGTGAGAGTTGCCACATTTTATGACACTTCCCATTATGTCCATAACTAGTTTTCCTTTTATAGAATGATCCATGAGAAGGGTAAGGTAGTAAATATATTTTTTCCCTACAAGATTCTTACAAAACTTTTCATTTTAACCAAACACATGTAAGAAAATAATTTTTTCACTTTCGTTTCTTTTACTTTACTTTACTTTTTCTCATTTTCACTTTCCTACACAAATTTCTTTCTAATCAAACGGACCCCTAGTGACTTGTCACAGGTGAGCCGGAGGCCGAGCGGAGCTGCACGGACGGAACCAGAAGACGATTCTAAACCTACGATCCAAAAACCTAACTCCACGATACTAAACTACAGTATTATTTAACAATAATCAAATTGCCCGCATTGCATGTCCTCCGGCTTCTAACATGGAGTAAAGTCTCTCCCTAGAAGAAGCAATTGTTCTTCTAATTCCGCCTTTCCAATTCAGCTCCATAAAATTTTAAATCTTTTGGTTTGATTTTAGGACTATTTCACACAGGGAGGGACAAAGGGGAAGCGTGTGGGTGGCAACCGCATGCTAAAAAATTCAAAACCCTACTATTATAGAACAATTCTTTCTAATTTTGCTTCAAGTTGTATAAGTTTTTGGAAGGTAGTACTATTTGCCACCCAAAAACTAAGCAGCAAAGTACAATCAGCAACTCCACATAGCATTCGTCTTCTTAGAAACGAAACAGAAGAAAAAGGAAAACAAATAGTAATAGTAGTAGTACTTGCTAGAAAAAGTGGCGACCTGAAGATGAGAGGGAAATGAATGAATACATTCATTAATTATTAATGTAATACCTTTTTCCCAGAAGAAGTGGCGACCTGAACTTGGTCCCCGACAAAATCGACGACTTCAGCAGCAACCCAAGCCAAGTCTCTATCTTCCACCCAAACCTTGGAGCCCTTACGGAGACTCATCTTCTTCCCCTAAACCCTAGAAATTGAATTGAATTCAAACAAACTACGCTTCTTCTTAAAACTACACCTTCTAGTGCATTGAATTTGCGAAAGCCCTAGAAGCAGTAATAGTAGGGACAGAGGCAGAAAGCAAGGGGGGGGGGGAAAAAAAAAAAGAAAGAAGCATTTCTTGCGTCCGGCAGACTGGCTTATAATCATCCCTCTGATGGGGGAATTCGACTGACTGACTTCCCGCCCTAACCAAATTTATTATTGGGACATAGGGAAATGGAACAATTGGGACATAGGGAAATGGAACACGAAAACAGTCAAATACAGCAGCAGCAGTAGTATATTAGTACTACTCAGTTTTTTCCTACCGTTTAGGCGAAAACCTTGCAGCTACTTATTTCGTATCGTATTCAACACGTCGGCTACAGGTAACAACTACACATGTACGAGTCTCTGTCTGTGATCTGTTTTGTGTATCTGTCCATATACGAAAATACTAAGTGGTATAATCAAAACAAAAAAATTTATAAGATTACATTTGTTTAAAAAGAGCTCACATTGAAATAATCAAACTTAAAAATATCTTAGCAACTCATCCCTTGAATAATCAAAACTACCAATCTTTTGTCAATAATCAAATTTAATTGTCTTCACATTTCCTCAATCAAGTACATCCTCATTACATAAAAACTTTCTTTCTTTCTTTCATTTTCAACATGTTTATAACAAAAATAATTTTAAAAACAGTTTTTATTTTTTTGCAAAAATAGTTTTTTACACGTTTTTTTATTAAAACTGTTTTTCCCAAAAAAAATTTTAACAGTTTTATTTCAAAACAGTTTTTTTATTAAAACTTTTTTTTTTAAAACTGTTCTTTCGAAAAGAAAAAAAAAACTTTTTCTATTCAAAAACTTTTTTTTTTACTTTTTCCCAAAAGCTGTTTTTTTTTTAAATCAAAATTTTTAAAAAACTATTTTCTCTTTTTCTAATAACTTATTTTTATTAGTTTGAAAAATATTTTAAAAAAAATATTTTCTATGTCATAATTTTTAGATTTTTATAAGTTAAAAAGGTAATGTGGCAAATTTTGGTTATTCAATTTTGATTTTACCGTTGTGGACTTCTACATTGCTAACCTTAGCAAGCCCTTAAATGGATAATCAAAAGATAATATGGCAACTTTTGATTATCTACTTTTGATTATTCCATTGTGGATGCTCTAAGGAAATTGACGGGGAACCGATGGCCACGAGCCCAACTCTAGGCCCGCACAGATGAACCAAACCATTCAATAATTTAAAAAAAACAAAAAAAACTAGGCTTGCTTCATTTGGAAGCAAAATAAGGAAAATGACTTGTCTTGTTCAAGCCATACACACATGGGCAAGTCAAAGATCTAATAACCAAAGGATAATAATCCCTGTAAGGACCCGTATTTTCGGAAACTTAATAAAAGTTTTGTTTGCTAGTATAATTAAGGAAAATATGAGTTTTATTGAGTTTAAATGAATTGGGGTGAATGTGATAGAATTGTTTGTGGGAGGGTGCATGTACAATTTGAAGTGTGGGTAGTATATATATATGTGTGGGTGTGTATGTAGACGAGAAAAAAATGCTCCTCACTTTCTCTCTCTCACTCCCGATCTCTCCCTTCTCTCTCGGCACTCTCTCTCTCTCCTCCTCCAACACCCAAAACTTCACTCCTCACTCAAAACTCATGACAAATAACCTTCAATCATTCATCCACTCTTGTTATTGAGCTCGTATCTCGTTGGATATAGCTCGGGGAGGAGTATTCTCAGAGGATTTTGGATTTCAAGGCTAGCGCTCGATCAAATCCCGTTGGGTTTCGTTCTCCAATGCGAGGTAGGGATTTTTTACTTGTTCTATACGTTGATGAATTGAACTTGTACCTAAATCTCGTGTTTGATTGTGGTTTTGAAGGGTATTGTTGGCCCTTGAAATCTGTGTAACGCGCTGAAATTTCCAGATGCTACCCGTAGTCCGTTTTTGGTACTACCCGTAGCCACTGATCAGAAACTGAACATTTGTCTTGCTACCTGTAGTTCGTTTTTGGTACTACCCGTAGCCACTGATCAGAAACTGAACATTTATCTTGCTACCCGTAGTCCGTTTTTGGTCCTACCCGTAGCCACTGCAGATTTTGTAAAAAATTTCTTGTTTTCACATTCTAATGTCGTGGTTCGTTTCCATAAGTGATGGTATTGTTATTTATGTTAAAAATTGAGGGTGTGACAGTTATGCTTTAAGATGTTGAGGCTTGTAGAGGGAAAATCACAATTTAGAACAATAGAACGAAATGAAGGAAGCCACGGATCCACCAAAAAGTGTGATGCCGGAAACGGGACGCACGGGGTCCCAAATGCCCGGAAGTGCACAAGAAAGCCACGGATCCACCGAATGGTGCGATGCCGGAATGAAAACGGGACGCACGGGGTCCCAAATGCCCGGAAGTGCACAAGAAAGCCACGGATCCACCGAATGGTGCGATGCCGGAATGAATTCGGGACGCACGGGGTCCCAAACGCCCGGAAAGGAAATCGAGAACACTTGCTACAATGAAAACTGAGGATTTAGAGATTATTAAGTGACGTGAATATGAATGGGTTGATTATCAAGTATTATTCTCTTGCTCTTGTACACGTGGGAGACTTTCTTGTATCAATATCCATCTCAGTGCATTGTCCATTTCATATGCATGTAGTTTAAGCAAAGAATTCTCTACTGGGCTAGTGTAACTCAACCTATTATTCTTTTCAGGTACATCTCAAGGGCATTAATGTGGAGTACTTGACGTGCATACGACTTCATCATTTTGAAAGCTAACATGGAAGAATTACTTTGACATCTTTGTAAAATTCTTTTGGGAGATGTAATAGTAATTTTGAGCTAATCTTTTGACTTGAAAATTATTTAATCTTTAAACTTGCCGTCTTTTATTTAACTATGGAATTTGGGGCCGGTGTGCCATTATTGTAAACTTTGGACTTGTTTATACCCTTGTTTGAGTTATGGGAAATATTTTGGAGTATTATGTTGTACTATTGCGAAGGACTTTTATTAGAAATACCATTATTAATATGTTGAAAATCCAGGGCGTGACAAATCCCCCTAACATTTGTTACCCAATGAGTAAAGAAAAAGTAATATTGACATGACATGACCCAAGATTCTTTTTTTACTTGTCACATCAAGCTTTATTGGCCAAGCCTAATATTTATTACCAAATGGATAATATTTTTCCTAACATTTATTGTACAAAGGTCAAAGGGATTTTGGATATAATTAGGGTTTGAAATGACTAGTCATGGGGTAATAATGATTACCTCTATGGTCTAATGGTTCAATAGGGTTTTGAGGGGTTCATAAGGCTCATAGATGATCAAAAAGGTCCAATTAGGGTTATAGTATTGTAATTAGGTGGATTGGTGGTCCGGTTCCTCCAACTAATCGGTTAGAAACTAACTTTACTAGCCAAATAGGGCTTGTGATCATGAAATGAATTTTGAAGGGCTAAAATCTAATTATGACGAATTATAGGAATTAAAAAAAATATTTAAAGTAATCTCGAGTAATTAAAAAGAAATAACAAATTTTAAATGAAATTTTTATTCAATGAAAATTAGAGTAGTTACAAACTATCCCCCTTAAACAATTTCGTCCTCGAAATTAGGTGCACGCTCGGATTCGAACAGGTGAGGGTAATTCATCTTCATAGTTTCTTCTCTTTCCCATGTGGTTTCTTCAAAACTGCAGTGTTTCCACAAAATTCGCACCAACTTGACTGTCTTGTTTCGGATTGTCTTCTCACTTCGGTCCTGAATCTCTATTGGTTCTTCCTTGTATGTCGCATCTTCTTCGATGGTGAGATCTTCCCAATTGAGAACATGCGTGGGCAATGCAAGATACTTGCGGAGCATTGAAACGTGGAATACGTTATGTACTCTATCTAGCTGTGGCGGCAGTGCTAGACGATACGCAACCTTCCCGATTTTCTCCACGATGTCAAATGGTCCAATGTAGCGCGGGGACAACTTTCCCTTTTTCCCAAATTTGATGACTCCTTTCTTCGGTCTGATCTTCAGGAATACACAATCTCCTACTGCAAAGGTTAATGGTCGGTTTCTTTTATCTGCATAACTCTTCTGTCGGCTTTGAATGGTCTGGATCCTTTGCCTGATGGTTTTGACCTTCTCCGTGGTATCCCGTACTATGTCAAGTCCAATCAATCCCGTTTCCCCAACATCGGTCCAGCAAACTGGTGATCGGCAGGGTCGACCATATAGAGCTTCATACGATGCCATCTCAATACTCGCTTGATAGCTATTGTTGTAGGCAAACTCTACCAACGGTAAATGCTGCTCTCAGTTTCCAGAAAAATCCAAAGCACAGGCTCTCAGCATGTCTTCCAGGGTTTGGATTGTCCTCTCCGTTTGCCCGTCTGTTTGAGGGTGGAAGGTCGTACTAAGCCCTACATCTGTCCCCAATGCCTTCTGCAATCCTTTCCAAAAGTGTGATACGAAACGTGGGTCTCTATCAAACACTATCGAGATAGGTACTCCATGTAGGCGTACAATCTCTCTAATGTACAACAGACTCAGCTGTTCTACGTTCTCTGTCATCTTAACAGGCAGAAAATGCGCAGATTTGGTGAGTCGATCCACGATTACCCAAATGGCAGTGTTTGACTTGGCAGATTTTGGCAGTCCAGTCACGAAATCCATTGAAATGTGCTCCCACTTCCAGGTTGGTATCGGTAAGGGTTGGAGATCTCCTCCTGGTTTCTGATGTTCAGCCTTGACTTGCTGACACACTAGGTAGGTTGATACAAATTGAGCTACATCCTTCTTCATTCCTTCCCACCAGTACGTTCTACGCAAGTCATGATACATCTTTGTACCGCCAGAGTGAACTACGAAGTTTGAATGGTGAGCTTCTCGGAGTACAGCTTCTCGAAGGGTCCCAATATTAGGTACAAACACCTCTCCCTTGAATCTCAGGCTGTTATCCTTCTCGATCGTCCATCCTGGTAGCGTCTTTCCTTCTCGGATTTGGTACCGAATGAACTCACAATCTTGCTCAAAGGTTTGGGCGAATAAGATTTCTCGGTGAAGCACCAATTCTGCAACCAGAGCATACAATCGAGCGTTCTCGTTCTCTAATGATGGTTGCAAGTTGAACTTGTTGAGCGTATCCAACATCTCCCATTCCTTAATAGCTATCTTGACCTTCTGTGCCCTATCCTTTCGGCTTAGAGCGTCAGCTACCACATTCGCCTTGCCAAGGTGATACTGAAGTGTAAACTTGTAGTCCTCCAAGTATTCCATCTATCGACGCTACCTCAAGTTCAACTCCTTCTGAGTGAAAAGGTATTTGAGGCTTTTATGATCGGTGAAGACCTCGAATTATTCTCCCCACAAATAGTAACACCAAGATTTGAGGGCAAATACTACTGCAGCCAATTCTAGGCCGTGTGTGGAGTAATTCCTCTCGTGCAGTCAAAGTTGTCGTGATCCGTAGGCTACAACTTTTCCATTCTGCATCAGCACGCATCCCAAGCCATCTCTTGACGCGTCACAATAAACCGTATAATCTACTCCCCGCTCGGGAATGATGAGTATCGGTGCGTTGGTCAGTCTTCTTTTCAGCTCCTGGAAAGACTTTTCGCAGGCTTCATTCCAATCCAGCTTCACTCCTTTCTGAGTTAGCCTGGTCATTGGTTTGGCTAGGGTTGAGAAGTCCTGTATGAATCTTCGGTAATATCCGGCCAATCCTAGGAAACTCCTGATTTCAAACACCGAGGTCGACTGTTTCCAATTCAGTACTGCTTCAACCTTACTCTCGTCCACTGCAATTCCATCCTTGGATACTATGTGCCCCAAGAACTTAACCACTTCTAGCCAAAACTCGCTCTGGGCAGCGTGCCCTTTTCAAAAGGATTCCGCTCCTTTCAAAATACAGGTTCGAGGGAGCGCTTAGCTGGACGACAAGCGCTCGTAAAAATACAGAGCCGCCACTTGGGTTTTGAAGGTCCGACACCCAAGGAACCGTATTTCGAAGCACCCGCCGCACTATTTGATTTGAAAAAGTCAAGGAACCAGTTCGTCATAACCATATCTGGGTTCGGGAGCCAGGTTACGAGAGGGAAAGGGTTTTAAGGCACCTCTCTCGCCCAATCTGGAGATCGGTCTCTACTTAAGCATTTTGTGAAAAAGTTTGCGATTCTTCTTTTATTAACCAATTTTAGCCAATGAACCAATTTTAGCCAATTAGGGCGGGGAAACAGTTAATTGGGGATTCTAAACTGTAACACCTTGCAACATGTGATCAAAGATAATATGGATGGATGACATGCTTGAAAAATAAACGAGATAAAACCTAACACTGTTACTGGCATCAAAACAGTGCGTTGATACGAATGAGGCACAAGCAGTAGCCAACTTGCATGCATGGCTCTACGAGCATGCAAGTTAACTGTCGCGCGACCAACCCATACCATCACGCGATGGTTATATCCCTCCAACAAGTTCAATTTCATCTCCTTCTGGGATTTGGAAGGACCAGTGCACACCCAGATTCAAACCAAGCAGTTTATATGTATTGAAAGTAAATAATTATAACAAACGAGGATAACAGGAATAAAATACAACCCCAAAACAGTGGGAGTACCAAAACAGAGGCCTTTAGACCTAGTTGCCCATGCAAGGGCAATTGCTGGCAACAGGCTGACCATCGCGCGATGGAGCCAAATTGTCGCGCGAGGGCCATGACTGGGACTTTCAGGAATTGCTTTGCATGCCTGGGCTCTGAAACATGTTCAAAAGCAACCCAAGGGCATTCCCAAGCTAAATGACTAGGAGTTCAAAATTAAACTACAAATTTTAGCATACAAGACAGTGGGTCTAGTTTTAAACATGTTTCACAGTGATTTAAAATACTATAAAATAGAAAATAACCAGCATCCCATCCCCACAAGGACCGTCACGTGCTGACTGAAACAGTCGCGCGATATAGTGAGTCCGTCGCACGTGGGTTTGCTTGTTACACGGCTCTTGTAGCCCTACTGACTTTAGAACCAGGACTGATATTGATTATCGGCCTTGGCTCTGCCAGCCCCCCTCAGGGATCAAAACAGTAAACAACAGGAATTATACCTTTGCTTGAGTGTCTCAAGAATGGATTGAACAAGGTGGTGTAGCTTGGAAAATGAGTGTATAGATGTGATTAGAATAGAGAGATATCAAGTGTGTTTGGGGTTTGTATGCCTTCTATTTTGCTTGATTTTTTTTGTCACCCTTTGCAAGATGATCAATGGGGAGTATATATAGGAGATGAGAGAGTGCTTGGTGGGTGGCAAACAAGGTGTAAAGACCAGCCAACAAAGCTGCCCTTGGTTACTTGGTAGCCAAGGCCATCCCAAAAGGTGATGGGAGTGGTTGTGAGGGTGGTGCTATCCATGCACTTGCAGAATACTGTTTAGTCGACGAAAACGGGGTTCCTCAAGATAGTGGCCCCCTAATCATCACAAAATCCAGTTGGAAAAAGGTGAAAGCGATGGGTGTTGACCATCGCGCGATGGAGTGATACAGTCGCGTGATGGTTAAACAAGCCCCCGCAATGGTCAACAGTCAATCAAGGCTTTGACTTTGACAACACCTGGCAAATAAAGCATCACGCGGGAGATCCAATAGATCGCGCGATGGTCAAACTTGAGGTCGGGGTTTTTTATTTAGGGTTTTTGGATTTAGGATGGGCTCCACTCACTCCAACATCAAACCATTTCACTCTCAAGACTGTTTTCGATCTGATTCATCATCGAGGAAATAAGAAACCGAAAAACGAATTAAAACAATTGAGAAACCAGATTGGGGTGTCTATAGTAGTCCCTCTTTGACGGCACGCGGAGCACCATTGACTGGTACGGGTAACGTCAAAGATTTCTAGATACACATCCAATTAACCCAAAAGTCGATACAATGGAAAATGCGAAAACATACCGTGCACCGATGGATCGGAGAGTTGACCAACCATTTGAATAAACTCTCCTGGGGGAGCAAATAAGATGGACGGATGGATCGTTGTTGATTTTGAAAATGGACGGATGGATCGTGGCTGATTTTGAAAATGGACGGATGGATTCTCGTTGATTGATAATCGGACGGATGGATAGCTGCTGATTTTGAAAATGGACGGATGGATCGTCGTTGATTGATAATTGAACAGATGGATCGTCGCTGATTTTGAAAATGGACGGATGGATCGTCGTTGATTGATAATCGAACGGATGGATCGTCGCTGATTTTGAAAATGGACGGATGGATCGTCGTTGATTGATAATTGATCGGATGGATCGTCGCTGATTAATAATCGGACAGATGGATCGTCGTTGATTTTGAAAATGTACAGATGGATCGTCACTGATTTTGAAAATGGACAGATGGATCGTCCTTGATTTTGAAAATGGACGGATGGATCGTCGTTGATTGACAATCGGACGGATGGATCGTCATTGATAGATAATCGGAAGGATGGATCGTCACTGATTGATAATCAGACGGATGGATCATCGTTTATTTTGAAAATGGATGGATGGATCGTCGCTAATTGATAATCGGATGGATGGATCGTCGTTGATTTTTAAAATGGACGGATGGATCGTCGCTGATTTTGAAAATGGACAAATGGATCGTCGTTGATTGATAATCGGACGGATAGATCGTCGTTGATTTTGCAAAATGGACGGATGGATCGTCGTTGATTGATAATCGAACGGATGGATCGTTGTTGATTGATAAACGGACGGATGGATCGTCGCTGATTGATAATCGAACGGATGAATCGTTGTTGATTTTGAAAATGGACGGATGGATCGTCGCTAATTTTGAAAATGGACGGATGGATCGTCGTTGATTGATAATCGAACGGATGGATCGTCGCTGATTTTGAAAATGGACAGATGGATCGTCGTTGATTGATAATCGGACAGATGGATCGTCGTTGATTAATAATCGGACAGATGGATCGTCGTTGATTTTGAAAATGGATGGATGGATCGTTGCTAATTTGGAAATTGGACGGATGGATCGTCGCTGATTTTGAAAATGGACGGATGGATCATCGTTGATTGATAATCGGACAGATGGATCGTTGTTGATAAATAATCGGACGGATGGATCGTCGTTGATTTTGAAAATGGATGGATGGATCGTCGCTGATTTTGAAAATGGACGGATGGATCGTCGTTGATTGATAATCGGACAGATGGATCGTCGCTGATTGATAATCAGAAGGATGGATCGTCATTGATTGATAATTAGACGGATGGATCGTCGCTGATTTTGAAAATGGACGGATGGATCGTCGTTGATTGATCATCGGATGGATGGATCGTCGCTGATTGATGATCGGACGGATGGATCATCGTTGATTTTGAAAATGGACGGATGGATCGTCGTTGATTTTGAAAATGGACGGATGGATCGTCGTTGATTGATAATCGGACGGATGGATCGTTGCTGATTTTGAAAATGGACGGATGGATCGTCGTTGATTGATAATCGGACAGATGGATCGTCGCTGATTTTGAAAATGGACGGATTGATCGTCATTGATTGATAATCGGACAGATGGAACGTCGTTGATTGATAATCGGACAAATGGATCGTCGTTGATTTTGAAAATGGATGGATGGATCGTTGCTGATTTTGAAAATGGACGGATGGATCGTCGTTGATTGATAATCGGACGGATGGATCGTTGTTGATTTTGAAAATGGACGGATGGATCGTCGCTGATTTTGAAAATGGACGGATGGATCGTCGTTGATTGATAATCAGACGGATGGATCGTCGCTAATTGATAATCGGACGGATGGTTCGTCGCTGATTTAATAATCGGTGTGTGCGCAGGTAGACTAACGTTGGGGATGCAAAAAGTGATCCGGATTTGAAAATCATGCAATTCAAGGCGACCATCAAAAATTGCCGCAGTGTCATACCCAGAGACAATGGGCCTTTATAAGGTAGGTAAACATGACCGGGCCTGTCCAGAAGCTGCATTGGGCCTGGAGACCCAACCAAACCATCGCACGACAGATCCACTTCATTGCGTGGGGGTTTCTTGTTAGGGCTTAGGCCTGGAAAGAGCCCAGACCCGGCCCACACCTGTTTTTCTTCCATACAATCGACGAGGACATTCTGAAACCGCTCACAACAGTTTCAAACTCTCTCTAACTCTCTTCTCCCTCAAACCCCCAACTCAAACCCTAGGATTTCTTCCCAAAACCCATAAACCCACGTACAGTAGTAAACATGGCGGATCACGGCAATGGTGGCGGTGGAGGAGAAGTAGTTGATTGTCCGGAGGACAGGGAGGGCCAATGGAGGTCGAAATAGGAGACCAACGCCCAGTGGGGGCTGTCTTGGGTGCTAGTGTAGTGGTAATAGGCGGCGGTGATGGCTTACAAGGTCGCGAGCAGGAGGTAGGTGGCGGCGACGAGCATCGCGCGACGGAGTCAGATCGTCGCGCGACGGAGGAGACTGGGGCCACGGAGTATGTTGTCTAGCCATTGGATCCGAGCATGGCAGTGGAAGGCTCGGTGGTGATTGGTGGCGGCTCTGGTGGCGGCGCCAGGGATAGTGGTGCTAGTGGTGATGGCGTTGGGCCGAGTGGGTCTCCGCCGAGAGATCCGGCGAGAGGCAAGGGTGTGGCAACCGAGGAGGTAGAAACCACGGGGGTTCCGTTTGTATACAGAGAGGAGGATGTACTCTTCCGGCCGGCGGCTACATCATCGGGCCATAAGCCGATCATGAAAGAAGATGTCGCTGAGCTCCTAAGTGACGAGCAACGTGCCCAACTTTTGGAGGATAACCCCGCAATAGGGGCTGCTATTTTGGAGGCCTGGGAGGAGCATGAGAGAGTGATAGGAGCTTCGGAGGCCGCGGCGAGGGCCGAGAGAGAGAGAGCTGAGGAGGAGGAGGTCCTGAGAGGTATGGAGGTCGAGGAGAGGACCGAAGCTAGGGTTTACGGGCCCAGAGTGATGGCAGTGACAGAGGCAGAGGGACTGACATGTGTACCGTTCATAGCAGAGGGGTATGAGCCACACCACACCACACTTGTTTGTACCGTCGGGCTTTGCAGTGTATAGGCCACGGCGGACGGAGTACGACTCCGAGCTCGTCTTGAGAGACCCCAAGACCCACATTTTAAGCAACTGGACAAAGGTAACTTTCCAAAATCCCCCTTTGTAGTTTCAAATTTGAATTCGCCTATTTGTGCTTGAATATTAAACGTATATGGTAATTCTTGAAAGAAAAGACCAAATTGCAATAACATGAGCACAGCCATCGAATGCCATGCATGCAATATAATAACTTGAACCAACCATCCGTTGCCAGGCTACATTGATTACCTAGAACTTGAGAATGAAAATCTTGCATACTAACATATCCTCTTGCTGCGTGTTTTTGTTTGGTGTCTGCCACAGGAGAGAGCGAGGCAGAGGGACATCCGTGGCTTTGGAGGTGCATGCAGCTCTTTGGCATTGTACCAGGGTTTGCCTGCTAGGGTGAGGCAGTTAGTGGATGAGGCGGGCTTCAGCGAGTTCATTTAGACGCTTACTCCAGCCAGAAATGACCATGTCGTTTTAGTGGTACTAACAGAGAGGTGGAGGGACACTACCAACACCTTTCACTTACCTATAGGGGAGATGACAGTGACACCGGCTGACTTTGCAGCGATCACCGCCCTAAGAGTCGGGGGCGAGCCTATCCTGTTTGATTCGGGCATTCAAAAAGATCCGGTGGCTCTGGAGTGGTTCTTAGGAGAGGCGCCCAAGATTGAGGAAGGGATGGCACGGTACAGGCAGATCACCAAGTACCTCAAGAAAAAGGTGACAACTGAATAGGAAGCGGAGCAGATGGCTCGGGCGTACCTGTTGTACCTTTTTGGCGCAACCCTATACCCAAACAGGCATAGTAAGGTCCACCTGTCATACCTACCCGCGCTGAGGGATTTGAGCACAGCCTCACGCTTCGACTGGGGTGGAGCGACACTAGGCGCGGCCTATGGTTTTTTGGGGGATTCGTCGAGGACAGAAATGAGCACAGCTGGGTACTGGAGAGTTTGGGAGGTATGATTTCAATAGAGCATAATCTCAAATTACCCTTATGTTCATTTAACTGCGTAACCTTCTCAATAGTATTCTTGCATGTACTAACAATTTGATCTATTGATAACTATGCAGCTCTAGGCTTACGAGGTTTTGAACATGTGTCGTCCAGCGACGAATAGCCTTGACTTGGGGATCCTCCCACGTGCTCATATCTGGAGTAAGAAGAACATGGGAGAGAAGAAAGGGAGGGGCGATCTGAACGGCTTCAGGATATACTTAGATGAGCTCCAACCCTCACAGGTATAATCATGAAACTTTATCAAGTAGAAATACACACCCCTTTCTATTGTTTTAATGTTGTCACTGACTGATACTTGCATTGTCTGCCTGTCTTGTGTGCAGATCGAGTGGGACCCTTGGAGTGTGGCAAGGCCTGAGCCCGAGTACTTGGCTAGGAGCAGGGTTGTGACGGCGAGCAGAGTGTTGTTGGAGTCTGTCTTTGGTTGGCAGTGGTACTTGGGAGATCGGGTGACACGCCAGTCACTTGGCCTCGCTGAGTTCCAAGTGCCTGGGCCACTTCCACCTGATAAGCACCCATTAATGCAATGCAGGGTGCGCTAGTATCTAGTTTTAGTTAATTTAATCGCTTAATTAGTTGCTTCTTAATTGCGTTTACTCATAAGGTATGTTTTTAGTGCTTTCAGGTAAATCGTGTGAATAAGGCATATTTTGACATCATCCATGGCCCGAGTGCGTCCAAGTACCCAAGGAACCAATGAAGACTTTGTCGGCCACTGAAAATCTGACTAAGTATGGAAAAATCACTTTTCGAAAAAATATCGATTTTCGAGATAAAAAATGGCGGTAATTGATTCTTGAATTTTTCTAAGAGCAACTTCAAAATTGCAAGGTTTTATTCAAAGATTAAGGTCATATTTTGAGCCATTTATTCGATAGAAAAGTGTGCTATTTTCTGTTTTACACTAAAAGCTGGGGGTCAACATTTTGATTGGATTGAAATCTCAAAATTCTGGTAATGCCATTGTTTCCAAATGGGGGGTACTTCCTTATTTTCATTAAATAAATTAAAGTAAAGAAAAGGTAAAAGAAAGGTTTAAAATGCAATCTTTACTTAAGTTTAAAGAATGAAAATAAGATGCTGTGAAAGTGATTTGCCCGAGCAGAAGCTGAATTGCCCGAGCAAAAGCTGGTTTGCCCGAGCAAGAGGCAGGCAGAGGAAGGCAGCCAAGGCAGAATTCTGAGCTATTGAGCTCTGCATCGATGGGATTCCATATGTTACATCGATGCCGAGCCCCTTAGTGGTCCAGCCCCTTAGCCACGTCGGCATCGATGGGATATATTGTGTTACATCGATGCCGAGCCCCATAGCAAAGCATTCTAAGGCCGTTGCCATCGATGCCGAGGGACTTAAGAGCGGATTTTCTGAGCATCTTGGGAATATTCCAGGCGTGGATCTCCGGAGTATAAAAGCTTATGTCATTATTTTGTACAAACAAGTAGCATAGATTCAATAGTACTATTTTTCTAGATATAGGATTAGATTTGATTGCTTTTCAAATTGTTCTTGCTGTTCTTCATTTTTCCAGCACTCATATTTTAATTTTCAGTCCTTAGTTGTTAATTTTTGTTATTGTTGCCTTTATTAAAGTTGTTTATTTTCTCCCGATCTTTCTTAGTCTCTAATTTAATTCAAGTCTAGTTATTTCATTATGGTAGCTAGATTTTTGCTTGCTCCTATCTCTCTAGATATGGGTGAGTAGTTTCAAAGGTTAGGTCATGGGATGATTAGCATTCCATGGCTCGGGCGAAAATTGCATTTTGCACCCAATAAAGCTTTAAACTTTGATTTGAAAATTGATGTGGGGTTCGGGTTTGTTTGATAAATCACCGAGGTGTTAACCTCTTTGATCTTGTGTAGGTGGGAGCGTTGTCTACCCACCTTATAAGATGCTTAGAGCTCTTTCGCACGAGGTATTTGTCAAATGAATTCTAGAGCTAGCTTGGTTCTCAAATCATTCTATTTTTCGATTTGAGAACTATAATCAAGTATCTTAAATTGTGTAGTTGGGTGAAGAGTGTGATCTAGCTCGAGTCTTAGGTGTTAATAATTCCTAGACCTAGCCTATCTTTTCTCTAGTTAATTCGTTTTTAATTTAGCCCTTTTATTTCCACCTTTCAAAGTAAAACAAAGTTGGCCGTCTAAAGGCCGAAAGCCCTTACTTGCTCTACAAATCTAGCGAAGTCATATAATTATTCCCTTGGGTACGATCTCGAATTTCCGATTATTATGCTTCAATCGACGAGTTAAACCCTACGCTTGGGGTATTATTCCATATTATCATCGGAGTAAGCGAAGCACCACCACAGGCCTCACACACAGGAGAGTACACACTGGCCGAGCTGGAGACGTTCACGCAGCTTGACATCGACCGAACACACCACCTGCGTCCTGACATGGACTACGCAACATACCAAAGGGAGCGTTTGGCAGGGTCATTGAGAGTCTGAGAGTTCAGAGAGGTCCGGAGTCAAGCTCATGGAGCTGCTGAGGAGAGGAGAGTTGCAGGAGAAAGACAGGGTGGTGGCGAAGGCCGTGTGAGACGAAGCTTGAGCGGACCAGTGAAAGGTGGGCCACCAGAGCTATTGTGGAAGATAGCAGTGGTAGACTCTCAGGGCAATCCAGCTGAGTTACACCTAGCACCTGCTAGAGTTGAGCCTACGCCAATCACTGTTCCAGTAAGACATCATTGTTTCCTTTCATTGCATCTCATTAGAATAGAATCATTGCTGAAATGTCTGACAACTCCCCATTCACTATTGCAGGTACCAACCAAATAGGCGAACGAAGCTGTTCGTCGTATGCTTGCATTGGAGAACGTAGCGAGAAGAGCGGCAAGCGGTTTGCCATTGGACCTGCGCTATCCAGCGCCAACTCCTTCATCGGCGGCTCAGAGATCTCAGGTATACCCTTCAGAAAATGATACATTCCTGCTTTCGATACTTGATATATGCTTCCTTGTTTGACAGATATTATGCTTTGATAACCATTAATTTAGAATTGATCATACCTGCTTTCAAACATACAATATGCACAATGTATACTAATGCATGAATAATTACAATGCAGGCACAAAGACAGGCATTGTAACGACCCGAATTTTTGCCTTATTTTTTTTTGAATAAAGAAATTATTTTTTAATCAAAAAGTCTATAGTAATCGATTAATTATTTTAAAAGCGTAATTAGATTAAACTAGAACCTAGATTAATTTTTGGTGATTAAAATTAGTTTAGCTTATACATTATTAATTAGCTTGTAACTATGTATAAGTGTGTCTATATATCTATAAAATAGATATTAGTAACCATCCCACAATTTATGGGATTTGGATACCCATCCCTCACCTATCTCTCCCTCTATCTCTATCTTTTCATTTATCCACTCACTTTCAAACTCTTCCTAAACTATATCTCTCTCCTCTCACATTCCATCACCTCTATACTTATCCTCAAAACCCCACTTCTCTCTCACAATATAACACTCCTAGTCCACTGCAAAAACAGAAATAAGAAAAGAGGGATCACACAATTTCATTTTTCGTCCATATCACGTACCTCTGTTCATGGCCTTTTTCTTCATTGTCGATGTCGTTTTTAGGCCTAAGTTTCTTCATGAATATTGTAGAGGACGTCGAGAGCTTCAATTTCACCCCAAGAATCACCCAAAACGGTCAAGAAATGATAGAGTTATCACCATTCAAAGTTTGGTAAAATTCTCGAATTTTGATTCCCAGACAGATTCAGCAACCCTTCTACTTTTCCATTTTTCTCCCACTTAGTGTGGTTTTTGGGCTTAGACTTCTTCATGAAAGTTGTAGAGCGTTTCAAGATCTTCGCGTTAGACACAATAATTGTCCAAAACAGCAGATGTTTGGTCAAGTTATTCCAGTCCAAATTTGCTGCTAGAATACCAATGTTACGCCGCCAAACGAAAACCCACCGGACTCTACCGCAACGTTTTGTTCGGATTAAAGGTAGATTAATCACTTCTCTACTTTCTCCTAAGTATATTTAGTTCTTAGTATGGTTCCTGGTATGTTGTTCAACATTTAGAAGTAAAAAAAATAAAATCAAACCCATGCATCAAAACCCAATTCGCCGTAATTATCCCCTGTTTTCGGTTTTGATAGTGACCGGAAATGAAAACAGTTGACATGTAGAGTGTTTCATTACAGTTTTGTCCTCAAGTGATGTATGTGATAGATTGCTATGTAAAGAATTGACCCCCTGCATGAAAACTCACCAAAACCGTAGCCTCCACTGTTTTTCTTTTAAAAGGTTAGGTTTCAATTACACTAAGGCCCTTGCACGTTGTAACCTGATGGATTGAACCCCATTAATTGTTATATCACATTTCCTTGTTACGTAATAAATTTCAATATCTAGGAATGTGTAGGTGCATGCTATGATCATTGTATGCTTGAATGAAAGAGATGATAAAATCCACGTTTGTGAATATATTAATAACAGTTAAGTTGTATCGCAAGAACAAAATAGTGTACAAAACATAATAACTAATAATAATAATAATAGGAGAATAGTTATTTGCACTATAGAGGTAATAATCATAAAATCCTCATTAATTTTTTCATTAACTTAATGATTTAACTAATTTTTGTTGCTACCTATATTTTATTTGAAAGGCTTGATTAAATTTAAAACACTTAAACCAAAAATTTCATGAATTAAGGTATAACTTTTAGATGCCAATAATAAAAATAAACTGAAGATGACGACTATCCAATCCCACCAATACTTGTGTCATACAAGATTAAGGGCAACGGCCCACACATAAAACGTTATGTGATTTTATTGTTTTATATCATCATATTCTTGTTGTTTCAATGAATTATAACTTATCGATTGTTGTTCAATGCATGAATGTACGTGTTAGGTCGAACTTGAGACATGGGTTGGTTTACGAATAGAATTCACGTAGACGATGTTTGAGTAAAGGATAAAAATGGTAAGTTGATTGAGGATGTTGGGTGGCGGTAAAGGACCTGGTACGATAAAGTACCTTGAGTTGAGTTGGAGAACGGTAAAGGACCCCGAGTACGGTAAAGTACTCAGAGTGTGTAGAGGACGGTAAAGGACTCCGGGTACAAGATTTAGTATACGGTAAAGGATCCTAAATGCGGTACAGTACCCAGTGTGTGTGTGGAGGACGATAAAGGACTCCGGGTACAGGATTTGGGATACAGTAAAGGATCCTAAATGCGGTATAGTACCCAGTGTGTGTGTGAAGGATGGTAAAGGACTTTGCGTACAGTATTCTGGGAAACGGTAAAGGATCCCTGAATACGGTACAGTACCTAGTGTGTAGATTAGGGGTATGGTGAAGTATCCAGCGTGTAGAGTTGGGAGACGGTAAATGATCCTGACAATGAGATAGTGCGACCTCTAATGCTGAGTTGTCATGGTGAGCTGTTCCTTTATTATGGTTGTAAGCGAATCCAGACTGGATACATAATTTAGTAGTATTCGCTTAGAACCCTGGTGTAGGACAAATAAAGGGAGAGTTATTCCATGGGGCGGTCAAAGTTGGTGGATGTGGGAGGAAAGGATCTCGTGGAGAGTATCCTTAGATTTCATGTAAGATGATGGATAGTAAAGAAAAAGACGATGTGCTATTATTCTGTACCTCTCGTGTATTATCAATTGTGATATTATTGTTATTATTGAACTGCTAATTGTAGAGTAAGGGTTGGTAGGGTTAGGATTATTCTACCGGGTGAATTATCACTCATGGATACGTTTGTATCTTGGTAAATCGGTTGCTTTGGCGATCAATTTGCCAGAGGGTGCAGGATATCAGGAGACCGAAGAACAGGATCCTCTGCAAGTTGATCAGTACCAGGGTGAGGACCTCCCAGCTAAGGAAGGGGAGTTTGTCGAGTCTTGGATCTCTCACCCTTAGAGGCTTTGTTAATTTGAAATACTGTTATTTAAAATTTCACAAGTGTTATCACATTAGTCAAATTTTGTTTTATGTTTAGAGTTGTAAGACAATTAAGAAATTTTGAATTGAGTATTTGAGATTTCCGCTGCTAAACTCTGTTTAATAAAATTTCCTCGTGTTTCTTTCTCTCTCTCTACTGTCTGTCTATCTCTCTCTTTCTCTCTCACTCAAAACTCCACCAAATATCTTAAGAACCTCAATGATCCATCTTCATTTCACCTCTAGAACGCAAGCCTAGGCTCGTATCGTGTTGGGTGAAGCTCGGAGAGAAGTTTTCAGTTGATTTCAAAGAGCTTGGAGTTAAGGCTTGTTCAAATCTCTTGGGTTTCGATCTTTGGTTCGAGGTAGGGACTTCTCCTCCTTCTCTATGTGTTAATATGTTGACTTGGCTATAGAAATCGATTTTGGATGGTCCTCCTTTACACCTTTGAAATCTGTCAAAATCTGTAGAAAATTGCCCAAAATCGCGTGGGTATCGATCCTTGTGCATGGGGGATTGATCCCCCTCTTTCTCTCTGGTCCAGCAGTACCAGGGATCAATCCCTAGTCATGGGGGATCGATCCCTCTCCTCTCTAGACAACATTTTTGCTATTTTGTGCTATCTCCATCTTATTGAATCCTGATCACTTCTAATCCCTTTTGGACATCTCCTAACCCATCTCAAGCATGTTGAATTGACTTCTTTTGATTAATCGATGTTATCCTTGTCCCTTTGGTCTTCCATTTTTGACGAAAGAATGGTAATTTACTTGATTATTCTAAGTCGAAATGCATGTTATGTGATTGATTGAATGTGGGAATGATTGTGGCATGTTAATATTGTTTGGCATATCGTTTGATGACAAGTATGTGAATGTGAATAAGGGACAGTCTTAGAATGCATAATGGCTAATGAAGTAATTGTGTGAGTCGGAAGTTAGAGTAGGGAGTCACGTAACGCAAGGGGTGGTAGTATGATGATCCAAGTCGTTAGGGTTGACTGTAACGCAAGGGGTGGAAATACAGTCGAAGGAAATTTTTGATAGAACATCATGTTGTGATTGTTAGAGTTGTTTGTGTCTTGTGAACTGCATGGCTAGTGGAGATAACATTTCACTATCGATTCAACGTAATGAATGTGGCATATTTATGAGTTGATTGTTTATCCATTCCTTGATCTACATTCTCTTGCCTTCATTCCTTGCACCTGTCATCGTGTTTGCATATAGACTAATATAAGATTTTCCTATTGGGCTAGTGTAGCTCAACCTATTATCATTTCCAAGTTCAAATGCTGGAGATTAGCTTGCATCCATCGTGTGCTTGGACATGGAAGACTTTTTGGAAGCTTACATCGTGTAGTTAATCATCTTTGTAATCACTTTTTTTTTATAAAGATGCGTTTGTATCTAATTCCTTCAGTTTTCTTTTGAATAAAATGTTTGTAGCTCCTAAACTTATTCATACGTGTGCTAAATTCCATTTGGGGCCGGAGTGCTAATGATGTAATTTCTCTAAACTTGGGGACTTGGTTTGTAAGTTAAACAGTTGGGAACCTCTTTTGGGTACTATCTATATAATGTGATGATCTTTTATTGAAATGTATTATTTATTTATGTTAAAAATTGAGGGTGTGACAAATTGGTATCAGATCGTCTAGGTTTGAATACTTTGAGACTGTGGGGAGACTTCTAATCTCATGGGTTAAAAAATGCCGCATCTTTTTGCATGACATGTGTGTGCTTGTGTGAATTGACATTTCTTAGACTATATGGCATTGCATTTCAATATAGTAGAATGGCGTAGAGTTGTTTTGACCCGTGTTGGGATAGGTGGAGGCTTAGACCTCGTAATATGATGTTGTGATTGATGAATCTCCTTTTCTTATATCTTGTAGTAAGATGCCTCTGAGATTGTGTGTTAGATGGGGTGCGGCCAGAAATCGGGGAGGTTGTGGCCGTGGCGTACCTCTTGAGGATGAGGTTAGTCGGCATGGGGAAAATCCGAGTTGGAATCCGGGGTTAGGGGCCGGAGGGAGTGCAAAGACACCGCATGCTCAAAATCCTTTTGCTAGGGACCTTGTTGCGGCTTTCGCGGCGGCAAATCTTCTAAACCCAGTTCTTAGGGAAAATGCAGACAACCATGCCTTGTTGGCAATGAGAGAGTTTAGCCATAGAAATCCACCCACGTTCTAGTGACCCTCTTATGGCCGATCATTGGTTAGCTCAAATCTGCAAACTTTTTAAAGCTCTTAAGATTACAGAGGATGACTTACGAGTCAACATTGTGGTTGTCCAACTCACCGGGGAGGCTAATGAGTGGTGAGAGTCCGTATTAGAATCGAGAAAGGATGCGAAGAGAGCGGCAAGGACCGCGGCTTAAGCGAATTAGTAAGATGTGGAGAATTTAACTTGGGCTAAGTTTGAGGTGCTCTTCGAGGAGCAATATTTTCCGAAAACTAGTCCTGACCAGCTGAGAGATGAGTTTGAGAAGTTAGAGCAAGGAAACATGATCGTGTCGGTGTACGCTTTGAAGTTCCAACCCTTGTCTCATTTTGAGCCAGAGTTGGTGGCTATTGAGGAGAGGAAATGTAGGCGATTTGAAAGGGTGTTGCAAGACACCGTGAGGAGATTCGTTGTGGCACAATGCAAAGGGAAATTTTCCAATGTCGTCGAGCGTACTAGGAGAATTGAAATACCTGAGGAGGCATCAAGAAATCCTAAAGCTTGCGAACTGAGGCAACCAGTGGGAAGTATGAGTTCTTCTTCGGGGAGGTTTGGGAATCAGGGAAGGAAGAGACAAAGAGATCAATTTTTAGCATCATAGGGTCCATCGAACTATAGGCCGCCACCTTTTTCCTTTAGGACTCGGGGAGTTCCTAGTAGGCCTCCGATCGTGTGTCACGAGTGTGGCCAAGTGGGGCACATTCGCGCTTAGTGTCCGCGACTTCTGGTTTCCTATTTTACTTGTGGGAATACTAGCCACTTTGCAAGAAATTGTCCTCATGGGGAAGGAGCACATAGCGAGTTTGGTTCAGTGCAGCAGCTGAGGTGTGGACAAGGTTCCAGTCAACAATCGTTTCGGGGTACTCAGAGGCAGTAGAAACCTCACTTCTGTCAGACCACCTCAGTTCAGGGATCTCAAGTTGAGAGAGGAGCGAGTTCTTCCACCTCCTCGGAGCTCCGGTCAAAGGGGCAGACATGTTCAGAGTCAGATCACTTAGGGAAGGGCTTTTGCTATTACTTCTGCTATTCCACCTCAACCACCTCCTATCACCTCTTAGACTTCGGAAGCTTTGGTTGTGAGGGGTACATTTCTTTTGTTCAACTCCTTTGCTAGAGTACTCTTTGATTTTGGAGCATCGCATTCATTCATTGTTGCATCTTTTGCTTGTACTTTGGAATTGGAAACTGAAAGTATTAATCCACCATTGTTTGTTGAGACACCCTTAGGGGGTAGATCACCACTAGATCGTATTTGCCAGGATTGTGAGCTTATCATTTGAGATCGTCATTTTACCTTTGACTTCATCGTGTTGAATATGTCGGGGTTTGATCTTATTTTTGGGAATGGACTGGTTGTCCACGTTTCACGCTACCATTGATTGCTTCAAACATTGAGTATGTATTTGTCCACCTAGGGGTGTTTGTTTTGAGTTCTTCGTGGAGCGTCGGGAACCGTTAGAACCGTATTTGTGTGGGTCTCGGGAGTAGGAGTCGGTGTATGCCTTATTGGCAAGTTTGGCCTTAGATGAAGACGTATCCGCGCGTGGGGAGTTACCTCTTGTCGTTTGCGACTTTCCGGACGTGTTTCCGAAAGAGTTACCTGGTTTACCACTTGAGAGAGAAATTGAATTCACTATCGATTTGCTTCCTGCTACCACTCCTATTTCTATACCTCCTTATAGCTTTGCACTTGCTGAGTTGAGAGAATTGAAGACTCAGTTGCAAGAATTGGAGAGTTTGGGATTTATCCGTCCGAGTACATCACCATTGGGAGCACCGGTCTTGTTTGCTTAGAAGAAAGATGGGTCGCTTCGTTTATGTATCGATTATCGAAAGTTAAACCGTGTCACCATTAAGAATTACTACCCTATGCCTAGAATCAATGACTTGTTTGATCAACTTCGAGGTGCAACTTGTTTCTCTAAGATCGATTTGAGGTCTGGTTACCATCAATTGAGGGTTCGGAGGGAAGACATTCCTAAATTGCTTTTCGTACTCGTTATGGCCACTACGAATTCTTTGTTATGCCTTTTTGATTGACGAACACGCCGACAACCTTCATGGACTTAATGAACCGCATTTTTTGCACCTATCTCGATCGTTTCGTGGTTGTCTTTGTGGATGATATCCTTATTTACTCGCCTAAGGAGGAGGAACACCAAACTCACCTTTCCATCATTCTTGAACTTTTGAGAGAGCACCGTTTGTATGCCAAACTTAGCAAGTGTGAATTTTGGTTGTCCGAAGTTAAGTTTTTGGGTCACGTTGTGTCAAAAGATGGAGTGTCCGTTGATTCGGGAAATATAGAGTCCGTAATGAGTTGGCAATGACCAAAGAGTGTATTTGAGATTCGTAGTTTCTTTGGTTTGGCCGGGTACTATCGTCGTTTTGTTCTTGATTTCTCTCATCTAGCGGCTCCAATGACTAAATTAACTCGTAAAGGGACTCATTTTGTTTGGAGTGACGTGTGTAAGATGTCATTTGAAGAATTGAAGAGAGGGTTGACTACCACGCCGATTTTGACTATGCCCGAATGGGGAGTCGGTTACTCTGTGTATTGTGATGCTTTGAAAGAGAGGTTAGGGTGCGTTTTGATGCAATTGGGGCCAGTAATGGCATATGGATCGCGATAATTAAAAATTCACGAACAGAATTACCCTACTCATGACTTAGAACTTGTGGCCGTCATCTTTGCTTTGAAAAGTTGGCGTCATTATCTATATGGTGAGAGGTTCGAAGTCTTTTCCAATCACAAGAGTCTAAAATACTTGTTCCCTCAAAAGGAGCTTAATTTGCAATAATGCCGTTGGATGGAACACTTGGAAGACTACGATTTTGAGTTGCAATATCAGTCGGGTAAGACGAACGTGATAGTGGACGCATTGAGTAGAAAATCGACACATCTTGCGAGTTTAGCCATTCATATGTGGAAAACGATGAACGACTTAGGCTTCTATGTTTTGCATTTTGAAGAAGTTCGGGATAGGGTTAATTTGTGTAATTTGACCGTTCAATCAACCTTGTCGACTCGAGTAATTGCGGCTCAACAACAAGATGAAGAAGCGGGGTAGTTTCACACCAAACTCTTTAACAGAAATGCTCACGAGGGGTGGATGATTCATGCCGATCAAAGTTTGCGATACCAAGGAAAGTTGTTCGTACCCATTTCGTGTTGGGAGGAAATCTTGAGAGAATTTCACCATTCACCTTTAGCCGTCCATCCGGGGGGAGCGAAAATGTATCACGACTTGAGTAGACAGTTTTGGTGGCCCAGAATGAAAAGGGACGTTGCTACCTTCGTGTCCAAGTGTCTTACATGCCAACAAGTGAAAGCCAAACATCAACGACCCGCAGGGAGTTACAACCATTGTCTGTGACCGAATGGAAGTGGGAGAACGTGACAATGGATTTCATTACTGGTTTACCAAGATCGCTGAGGGGGCACAATGCCATTTGTGTGATAGTTGATCGATTGACCAAGTTAGCACATTTCTTACCTATTCCGGTTATGGATTCAATTGATATAGTTAGTCGTTTATATATTCGCGAGATTATCCATCTTCATGGGATTCCTGTTTCTATCGTATCAGATCGAGATCCAAGATTCACCGCACGCTTTTGGCAAAGTTTGCAGGCCACTCTTGCCATCAATCTCTTGTTTAGCATCGCGTATCATCCTCAAATGGATGGACAATCCGAGAGAACAATTCAAATTTTGGAATATATGCTTCGGTCTTGCATTATGGATTATCGAGGTAATTGGGAAGATCACCTACCATTAGTTGAATTTGCGTACAACAATAGTTACCAATCTAGTATCAAGATGGCACCGTATGAAGCTTTGTATGGGAGACTGTGTCGATCACCCGTATGTTGGACTGTGTTGGGTGAAGCTATATTAGTTGGGCCGGAATTGATCAAAGAAACCTTCGAGAGTATAAGAGCAATTCGCTAACGTCTTCTTGAAGCTCAAGAAAGAACCACCGAGCGAGTCAAAATAATTCATCTAGGATTGTTAACCACGCAAAGTAGGCAAAAGAGTTATGCCGATTGTCGTTGCCGGCCATTGTTGTTTGAAGTGGGAGACCATGTGTTCCTTAAGGTGTCACCTCGTTGGGGATTATCTCGTTTTGGGCAAAAGGCCAAGCTTTCACCGCGTTATATTAGACCATTTGATATTATCGAGAAGATTGGAGAAGTTCCATATCAATTGGCCATGCCACCGAAACTATCGGGCATACATGACGTATTCCACGTATCAATGCTGCAAAAGTATGAGCCGGATCCATCACATGTTTTAGAGTGGTCTAAACTAGAGTTAGAAGCCGATGCATCTTACGGGGAGGAGCCGATACGTATCCTAGATTCGCATGAGCAAGTCTTGAGGGGTAAGACCATTCCGTTAGTGCGAGTTTTATGGAGTAATCTCCAAAAGGAAGAGGAAAGGAAGAGTCAATGTGGGAAAGGGAAGATGAAGTTAGAGAGAAGTATCTGTAATTATTTCCGAATTGAACCAATGTGAGTCTCGAAGTTTCAACTTTATGACTGTTAACTCATTGTTTGATAATACGTGTTGTGGCATAAGCATGTTTACTTGATGCATGATCTTAGTTGGCTTGAATTGTAAATTTTGAGATGAAATTTCTTTAAGGAGGATAGAATATAGAGACCCGGATATTTTTAATTATCGAAATATTTTAGTAATGCCAAAATTGGAAACAAGAGGAAGTGTGTGTGTATGTGATTTAAATATGTGCTAGTATATATAGTGGGGTGTGGGAGTAGGAGATAAATATATCCCTCCTTGTATATCTCTCTCTCTCATCTCTCTCTCTCTCTCTCTCTCTATCTCTCTCTCTCTCTCAAAACTCCACCGAATACCTCAAGGGATCCATCTTCATTTCACCTCTAAAACACAACTCCGGGCTCATATCGTGTTGGGTGAAGCTCGAAGAGAAGTTCTCGGTTGATTTCAAAGAGCTTGGAGTTAAGGCTTGTTCAAATCTCTTAAGTTTCAATCTTTGGTTCGAGGTAGGGACTTCTCCTCCTTCTCTATGTGTTAATATGTTGATTTGGCTGTAGAAATCGAGTTTGGATCGTCCTCCTTTTATGCCTTTGAAATCTGTAGAAAATCACTCAAAATCGCTTCGGTATCAATCCCCGTGCATGGGGGATCGATCCCCCTCTTTCTCTCTGGTCCAGCAGCACCAAGGATTGATCCCTGGTCATGGGGGGATTGATCCCTAGTCATGGGGGGATTGATCCCTCTCCTCTCTGGACAACATTTTTGCTATATTGTGCTATCTTGATCGTATTGAACCCCGATCACTTCTTATCCTTTTTGGACACCTCCTAACCTATCTCAAGCATGTTTAATTGACTTCCTTTGATTAATCGATGTTATCCTTTCCCTTTGGTCTTCCATTATTAAAGAAAGAATGGTAATTTACTTGATTATAGCTAAGTCGGAATGCATGTTATGTGATGGTAATTTACTTGATTATAGCTAAGTCGGAATGCATGTTATGTGATTGATTGAATGTGGGAATGACTGTGGCATGTTAATATTATTTTGGCATATCGTTTGATGACAAGTATGTGAATGTAAATAAGGGAGAGTCTTAGGATGCATATTGGCTAATGAAGTAAGTGTGTGAGTAGGAAGTTGGAGTAGGGAGTCTCGTAACGCAAGGGGTGCTAATATGATGACTCAAGTGGGTCTTGTAACACAAGGGGTGGTAATACGATGATCCAAGTCGTTAGGGTTCAATGTAACACAAGGGGTGGCAAAACAGTAACTCTTGAATTATTATACTATAGTGCAAGGGGTGGAAATACAGTCGAAGAAGGTTTATGATAGAATGTCGTGTTATGATTGTTAGAGTTGTTTGTGTCTTGTGAACTGCATGGCTAGTGGAGATAACGTTTCACTATAGATTGAGTGTAATGAATGTGGTATACTTGTGAGTTGATTGTTTATCCATTCCTTTGATCTACATTCTCTTGCCTTCATTCCTTGCACCTATCATCATATTTGCATATAGACAGGTAGTAGATTTTCCTACTGGGCTAGTGTAGCTCAACCTATTACCATTTTCAGGTTCAAATGTCGGACATTAGCTTGCATGCATTGTGTGCTTGGACGTGGAAGACTTTTTGGAAGCTTACGTCGTGTAGTTACTTAATCATCTTTGTAATGACTTTCTTTTGATAAAGATGCATTTGTAACTAATTCCTATAGTTTTCTTTTGAATAAAACGTTTGTAACTCCTAAATTTATTCATACTTGTGCTAAATTTCATTTGGGGACGGAGTGCCAATGATGTAATTTCTTTGAACTTGGGGACTTGGTTTGTAAGTTAAATAGTTGGGAACCTTCTTTTGGGTACTATCTTTATAATGCGATGATCTTTTATTGAAATGGATTATTTATTTATGTTGAAAATTGAGGGCGTAATAGTATCGTTGTCCTCTAGATTTGCTAGATGGAAGGGAGCTCTAGGCATTTCTGTGCTGCTTTCAGAGAAAGGGTCGGGAGTGGCATGGTCTGTCGGTTCTCGGATTTTGCCTCACAAAGGATGAAGAACGTCTGGTGCCTCCGAAGATGGGCCTGCGTCGTTAACTCTTTTGGCACCGGTTGTTCGGCTTTTCTTAAGTGTGAAAAGGGTCGTGTTATATGATGGGACGTAGCTAAAGAGCTTCAGGCTGTTGTGTTCGGGAGATGTGTAGGCGTGGCTCATTCGCTTAGCATCGGCTCCTACTTTCAGACGGTCTACGACGCCCAAGTCTACGAAAAAACCCATCAGTAATGTCAAATAGGAAAATTGACGGTAAATAAAGCATCTAAACAATACTTACAGGCCTTGCCCTCGGTCCTAGGTACATGAGTCCAGTCCCTTTCCCCAGGACTGAACTCCCAATTTCCCCCACAATTAGCATGTCGCTTAAGTCATCCTTATCTGGAAGTTCGAGGATCAGCGGGTTCCTTTTCGGCCTACAAGATACATAGCACTTCCTAGACTGGGCAGTCTGCCCAATAAAGCAAATACCGAAGAAGTCATCCAACCGAAAGTCGACCTCGTGCCGGTGTATCAGTTTAGCCACCCCGAAGATAATCTGGTAGGCGTTCAGAGAAAGCTAGGAGGTGGTAATGTGCAGAGCGTTGAAGAACCTCCTCACAAACCGAGGGAAGGGAAATTGAACTCCTCCGATGCAGACTCCTGCCATCAGCACGGCGGCCTCTTTGGGATCGAGTTTGGCCTTGGTACCGAGCAACACCAATTGGAGAGTCAGAGATTCGGTATACTTCCCTAGATTCGGCCAACACAACCTCGGACCGAAAGTGTGCTCGGTAATTTGTCATGCATCCCCTCATTGGTTGGGGCGCTCTTTCTTTGGCACTGGCACCTGTGGTTTCGGCATTCTCATCGGTTTCTGTGTCTTCGGCCCGGTCATCCTCAAGACCATCCTCACTGACATCTACATGGATATGATTGTCTACATCAACCACCGGATAGTATTCCTCCTCGAGGTTTTCAAGATCGAGGTCGAGGCCAGTGTCATCAACGGCTGACTCAAGAAGGTCGGTATAGAAGTCATCATCATCGAAACCGTCCACCGAACCTTTCGCGTCGTAATCTTGAACCATCTCTTCCTCATCGGTTGTAGCAGACTCATAGTCTTTGGCCTTTGAAAAAGACCTAAAAAGACAGTGATGGGCAAAGTTCGGCTAGGTACAACCTCTGAAGGATGTTCGGGAAAGTATGAGGAAGGTTCGGTCATAATTTTTGGGTGTTCAGATCTAGCAAATCATGTTATATGCTCAGATGGAGGGACGTATAGTCAATATTGTTGAAGGTCCGGGGTTATGTGGATATTTTGGTCTAACTCTTTGAAGGTCCGGTTGTTGTTCGGGATGTCTGGTGTTAGCAGGGAAGGTGATGTGATGCCCCAATATTGATGAGACTCTTTCTTTGCCCCTCCCCCCCCCACCCGTCTATATATAGGGTGGCGGGTTTTTCAAAAAGATATGCGTGGGAAATGAAGAGTCGCACAGAAATCGAAGCGACAGCGTCAATTTGGACCGGTGTAGCTGTGACACGTGGCATCTCGTACATGGGTGTCAGATGAAACATCCCATCAAGGTAGACCGCACGCTAGAGTGACAAGTGGACGTCTACATTGAGGCTGGTTTGATTTTCTTGAGAGGACATGTCGATTTTAAGAAGCAGTTCGGCCCAGATCCGTTTCAACTCCTTCCGTTTAAGAAGGCAAGCAAGAAGTTGAGGGGCTATTGTGGTGGGCCGAACCGAGTTGGACCATAGGGTAGACCCACGGAAGGGAAACGGGTAGGGCCAATGATTGGGCTATCCTAGCTGGCCCCGTGTGTGTTACCTGGGCTAAAGCCCAATGGGACAGGAGGAATGCTAAGGGGAGGTGGGCCGGACAGAAGGCTCCGACCCATCGGTTTATGGCCCAATCTGTATTCGCAAGGACAGAGCCTTCAGGGTCGGCTCACGGGTCGGGATGGTCGGTCCGGTCGGTTTGACCCATGTGAAGGCCACGTGGAGATTCCTCTTGTTGGTTCCAGGGAGACCTAGAACGTCTGAGGAGAGAGGCTGTTACTCATGATGTCACTGGCATGTGCCGTATGTCATGGCCACTCTTAGCATGGAGGGCAAGTACGTTCGCCCATATAAGTGGAGGGATAAACCCTAGAGGAGGTACACAATTTCACACCATCCTAAAGTACTCTCTCTCTCTCTTTCCTGTATTCTAACTTGCTCGTCGGAGGGGCGAGAGACGGCCAACCGCCTCACGCCTTGGTGCAGGTTTGCAGCGGAGCGAAGGAGGAGCGATCCGAAGGAGTTTGACAAAAAGCCACCACCCACAAGGAATGTGAAGTGTATTTACCGCCAAGGCATCCTCCTTCCCGCCGTTTAGATGAAGTGATTTTATGAGAAAAAAAAGTAAATGACTGTGTTTTGGATTGAATATTTTGATGAGAAATAGAGAAAATAGTACAAAAATGGAATATTTTCATTGGCCATTCATTCTCTTTTCTCACTAAGATTGTGTTCTTTTACACTTAACTTATTTTTTTAATTCAGTTAATTCTTCTATTTTGATAAGTAAACAATTGTAGCGTCCAGATTTAGCTCGCATAATCAGTTAGTGGTACTAGAGAGCAACAATGGACACCCCTTAGATATTTTTCAACCTCTTTGATTTCTTCGCCAGACATTCAACGGTCTGCACAACAATGCATGTAGTAGACACCTGCCGTAGTCTGGTCGAATTCAACTCATTTTCTAACTTAACTTATTTTTCATCTTTAAACTTGTATTGTAAACTTAACTTGTATTTTTTTTAATATGTGTTAGACAATTAAGTTTAAGTTTAGAATAATAGATAAACTTAACTTATTTTTATTTAAGTTTCAAAGGGAAGAAAAAATAAATTAAATTTAAGTTGAAATCTCCACCAAAAATCGATTGACAAAATACAAACCAAAAAAAATCTCACCAAAATTGACGAGGAAGGCTCTCTTTCTTTTCTTCTCGCCATCGAGAGAGGGTGAACTGTGTGTAATATAAGTCAAATCCCTCTCTCATACAGCTGCAGTACGTGCTTGCGAAGTTAACCAATGGATTCTTTGGCACCAAACCCACCTCTTCCCTCCTCAACCTCGCCTTATGAATCTCCACAACCTCTCTACTCACAAACCCTAGCTCCCTCTCCTCCTCCTCTTCCACTCGATCAATCACCGCCGTCCGATCCAACCCCTCCTCAACCTCCACCTGAAACCATATATCCACCAAATCACACCCCTCCCCAATCCCAAACCCTAGAAGCCTCACCCAATCTCTCAAATTCTAATTTAAACGGGGACGACTCGACAGGCCGGCGGCGGCGGCGGAGCCGCTGGGACCCTCCGTCCGACAGCGGCGGCGAGAAAAAGAGGAAGTCGAGGTGGGCGGAAGACGAGCAGAAGCCGGCGGCGGCGTTCCAGTTGCCGGATTTCATGAAGGATTTCGCCGGAGGTATGGATATGGACCCTGAAATTCAGCCCCTTAATGCTAGGTTACAAGAAATTAGTCGAATTTTGCAGTCTGGTGTCCAACTAGATGACCGGCCAGAAGGCGGTAGGTCGCCTTCTCCCGAACCTATTTACGATAATTTCGGGATTCGGATAAACACTAGAGAGTTTCGTGCCCGCGAAAGGCTTAACAGGGAGAGACAAGAGATAATTTCGCAGATTATAAAACGAAACCCTACTTTCAAGCCTCCGGCGGATTATAGGCCACCCAAGCTGAATAAGAAGCTTTATATACCCATGAAAGAGTACCCAGGGTATAATTTTATTGGACTTATAATTGGGCCGAGAGGGAATACGCAGAAGAGGATGGAGAAGGAGACTGGAGCGAAAATCGTGATTCGGGGTAAAGGGTCGATCAAGGAAGGTAGGATTGGGCAAAAGCGGGACTTGAAGTTTGATCCGGCGGAGAATGAGGACTTGCATGTTTTGGTTGAGGCCGACACGCAGGAGGCGCTTGATGCTGCGGCAGGTATGGTAGAGAAGCTTCTGCACCCAGTGGACGAAGGGTTGAACGAGCATAAGAGGCAGCAGCTTAGGGAACTTGCTGCTTTGAATGGGACAATAAGAGATGACGAGTTTTGTAGGTTATGCGGTGAGGCTGGTCATCGGCAGTTTGCCTGCCCCTCCCGTATGTCTACTTTTAAGAGTGACGTTTTGTGTAAGATTTGCGGTGATGGTGGTCATCCAACTATTGATTGTCCTATGAAGGGTGGAACTGTGGGGAAGAAAATGGACGATGAGTACCAGAGCTTCTTGGCAGAATTAGGTGGGACAGGCCCGGAAGCTCTTACCAAGCAAAACCCAACATTGTCTATTATGGGTTCCAATGGATCAGTAACCAATCCCCCTTGGGCAAGCACCATTGGTGGAGGCACTGGGAATACATCACGTCCAGGATTGGGTTGCATTGTAAATACAACAGATAAAGAAATTGATGATGCAAATTTGTACATTGGATACTTGCCATCTACGCTTGATGATGATGCTCTCATTAGATTGTTTTTGCCTTTCGGGGACATAGTAATGGCCAAGGTTATTAAGGATCGGAATACTGGTTTGAGTAAAGGTTATGGATTTGTGAAGTATTCAGATGTTGCTCAAGCCAATCAAGCCATTACTAGCATGAATGGTTATCGTCTAGAGGGAAGAGTAATAGCAGTTAGGGTTGCTGGTAAGCCACCCCAACCTATTGTGCCCCCTGGGCCTCCTGCTCCACCAATGTCCTCTTACCCCCCTCCCAATCAGTCCGTTGGTGGATACCCCTCCCAGCAGAATACATCAGGTGGGCCCCTTGCGGGTATGCCATCAGGAGGCTACGTAGGTGCCCCTGTTCCTTGGGGACCACATGCTCCCCCTCCTTGTGCTCCTTATACCCATCCCTTTGGTGGGCAGAACAATTATGCACCTGTTCAAGGTCCACCTATGCCTCCTTATGGGGTGCCGTATCCCCCACCGCCTCAACCTGCAGTTTCTGGTGCTCCATCTCAAAGTATGCTTTCAAGCGAACCCACAAGCTACCCCCCTGGGGTGCAATCACAGAATAATGGGTCAGCAGATTCTGCGAAATCTGGAGCTAATAATGTTTATGGAAATGCAATGACTGGGATGCCACCAAACTATCAAGCTTGGTATCATCCATTTTCCTTGGGTTATCCTTCTTACTATGCTGCACCTCCTCCTCCACCTGCGTCTCATTCAACAGCAGAACAACAGAACTTTGAAAGTGGGCCATGGGCTTCTAACCCACCTGCTCCACCATCAGTTTCACCTGCAGAGAAAAATCAGCCAGCAAGTCATGGTGCGGATCCTGAGTATGAGAAGTTCATTGCGGAGATGAAATAACACAGTTCCAGGGGCAATAATGTTTTTTTTCCTAAAAGGTAAGTTCTCAACATTCTTTGTTCTTTGCTTGTGTCAAAATTTATTTAATTTCCAGTTGTTCTTTCAATCCGGCAAGGATCAATTTTTTGTAATGGAAATCATTAACTGCTCCCAATCAATTCTAATTTCTAGTTGTTCTTCCAATCTGGCAAGGATCAATTTTTCGTAATTCAAATCATTAACTGCTCCCAGTCGATGCCTTTTTCCATTCTATCTAAGGACATTTATGAAACTATGTACGGTATATTTAGTTTATTTGGTCATCCAAGCATTTTACGCTGACTTCCAGTGTCCGCTAAAGTTTAGAGTTGGGACAGATTAACCTGCACTAAATGTATTATGTTGATCAAGTGTATTAATTTAAGGTTCTGTTGCTGTATTTGTAGTTCATTGGCCCCAAACTATGGGTTCACTCCTTTTTAACTGTGGACATTTTTTTTTAGACTGCAGTTGACATTGGCGACCTTCATTGAAATCTTACTCTTTAGGTCTTCCTATTTTTACTGTTATTTTCCAATTTTTCCGTAACTTCTGCAGAAGGGGTGCCCCTGCTCCCTCCTTCCCTTTTCCTGCTAAGATTGGAAATCGGTGAAAGGAAATGGAAAATTAATTTTCTTCCTTGTACGGCTAGAGAAAAAAGGATTCTTAGTTCAAGCTTTGCAACACTAACTGGTATATCTACCTCAGGTTGGGCAGAAAGGGTCAGAGAAGGGCAATCCATCAGTTCCAGTATAGTCTCACTATTGTTCCCCCACCCCACTCCCATGCTTTTTGGGGGTAGGCACTGCTCTTTAAAATGCATATAGTCTCTGGATACAAGATTTTTGTGAATCTATTAGTGCTAAAGTTATTTGGTTTGATTCTCTTACAATTATTTTAGCAGTCAATTCTGGATGTGGTTATTATAATTTTAATGCATGGAGACCTGGAAAAGCGGTTGAACCTTTTGATCCAAGCTCTAAGTAAAGTGTTTCTGCTTTATCTGATATGGTAACCGTGGGAAATATTCTTTGGCAGGCAGAAAGTTTTCTTGGAGCTCTTCTCAGCCTGTTTTCTTTGTTGTTGCTATGACTTCAACTGTTGGAAGTTTGGGACTCACATCTTTTATCTTGCTGTGCTGTTGTCATAGTTGCAGAGACTAGCAAATTCAGATTGTCACCTATTACTGCAGTGAAGAAGCTATGCGAGGACACTCTAAAATTTAAACGATGCTACTCCTTTCTGCAGGGCATACAAACTTCATCACTTGTCCAACATGGATGCTAATAATTTACATACACTCGTTTTGTTTGAGCTTTCATGACTAGACGGTTGCTGTCGGTTTTGTGTTGTAATTGTTCATTGGACAGTATTTTTATGTCCTCATCTTCTTTGACTTTACTTAAATTTCTTCTCTCAATAATTGCCTTTTTGCTTCATGAGCCCTCCAAGATATGATCAGGTTTGTGCTTCTGAATCCTGTTTGATTTATGCTCTGGTCATCGTACTCACATGTTGATCGATTATCATCGGCATGAGCGAGTAATTATCTATTGGTATTTTATTTTTTCGATACCTCGGATCTGTTTTATTCCTGCTGTTAAACCGGCGTGTCTCAGTTTGTGCGAGCAGGTTCTTGAACACATCACTGGTGACCGCTGGCTCCATTGTGAAATTTGGTTTTCTTTGAGTTTGCTCTGTTGGGCAAACTGAATCCTCTACCATTTCTCGTTGCTCGAGTATGTTTATTTTTGCAACAAAGCTAATTTCTAATTATGGGGTTTTCTCATTCTAGCTTGAGGAATCTTATTTGTGTCTGCTATTCCTTTGCGTGCCATATCGGATCTTGAGCTAGGTGTTCTATAATTCTTCTACAATATTCAATGTTGATGTCATGACCTTATCTTCCTTGACATATACTGCTTTTGTTTTTTGCCCCCTAATTTTAGGATCCCCCTACTTTTTCGGTCAGTAATGGACTTTTTACCACCGAAGATGGTAGCCTGGGTGGCTCAGCTCACCACACCCCCTAGCGGAGACTCGGGTTTGAGTCTCACTGATGATGGGGCTGGAGTCTTAGCCATCTTGTACCTAGGTGGTGCCATGGTGACAGCTTGTCCTCACAAACAGTAGCTATGGCTCAAACTGGACATTCCACTGGCGGGTAGGGAGCCCCTATGGTCACGCCCAAGGGGGGTTGCTACGTTGGTCACCCCCTCCCACCCTTTTTGGTTATGAAAAAGAAAAAAAAGGTAATTGTTCAAATAACTCATTCTTCTTTCCAAATTACGTCATCAATTGTACTTTATGTTCTTAGTTCTTGTCGTTTTATGATGTACATGGTTACCTGTTCTAGATTTTTATGAAATACAACTTGATATGCATAACTAACAGGAAAGTAGTTGGTTTGAATCTATGCTCGACTTCTTATATGTGCTTTGGTGCTGAACTTCTCATTTAATTTCGGGACAAGCATATTTTGTTTGAGAAATCCAGCTCTAGGCTCATTGGTACTTTTGGTGATGCGTGTGATGAAAGTTTTATCTTTGAGAAACTTCTATATTGTGTACCTGTCATATATGTAATATTAGCTTTGTATCTGCTTTAATCTTCATGCCAGTTAAATGTGTTTACTTTAAGTCTTCGATTGCCATTTATGGAATCTTTTCGAAAGAACATCTACTTGCTCTTGTACGGTATTAATATATGCGTGAAATGAGCGATATTTTAGGTTGGGTTGTATGAGGCTTGGTTTCTTGCAGCCACTCTGAGCCAAAACTTGCTCTTGGTTGGGGTCAGCTACATCTATCCGTTTTCTCCATTAAGCTCTATTGAGGGCATAGTGTTCGGTGACATTTAAAAACCTAGATCAATTCAAACTACCACCTTTTAAGTCAGTTTTTGTCTGCTCCTACCCTTAGTGTTACCCACGTACCCTCAACAATAACCATATCACTCTTCCTAACTACCACTTTAGTTGATCTACGATAAACATGTCAAATCACCTTTACCTATGTTCTCTCATCTTGTCTTCTATCGGTGCTAACCCTACTATTCCGCGGAAGTTTTCGTCTTTAATGCTACCTTACAAAGTCTCATCTCAAAATTGTATTTTCATCTTTCAACATTGTTATTCACCTACACTCATCATACTCTCATCTCAGAATTGTGTTTCTACATAAACTAGATTACTCTTGGAAAACGAACTTTTTGAATTAAATGGCGGTAGATGATCTATGATTGGGATCATGGACTTGTGTTTCGAGGTGTGGAACTGAATCTTAAATCTTGTTGCAGAGGTGTCATCACGTGTTTTCAGATACATTTCATAAGCAGACAAGAGAGGACACTACAATCATTGGTGTCCAAACTCATGCAATATTTGTGCAGGCACAGGTACGTCTCTTGGGGTTAGACATGGTTATTATCTATGTGCAGGGGTCATGTTATGGATATCAGTTACTTTCTTGTACAATGTTCCTGAAGAAAATAACAGTTTAAAGGGGGAAAATAAGAAAATATTGTCTGCCTAACTAAACATAATTGTTCCTCATTGGAAACCTTAGAAAGCTCAAGGGAGATAGCTGAAGCAATGCAGTTAGGGGCGTTTCTCCCCAGGATTTGGTCTAAAATGTCATTGTGCCAATCATGGGCCGTGCACTGCTGTATTTCAAATGCTGGGAGCGTGGGATAGACCAAGAGGGCAACCCTCCTATAAAAAATAACTGTTATAGGCTAAAGCCATAAAAAGCTAAGAAATGGAGCCTAGATATGTTCGAAGTGCTGCATATCTTCTTAATTTTAAATATTGTAAGAGGCAATCCAAGGTAGGGGGTGGGGTGGGGAAATTCACAGTTAGGATGTTTCATTTGTTGGGAGCAATTTGTTATTTAAATATGTGGGTATATTATGTAGGTGGTTATGAAGGACTATTTTCACTGTTTTACCCTTTATCTTGCTTTTCTAGGTGTGAAATTGCTAATTGATTGTTAAGTTTCTCTTTCGTACTTTTGTCAATTCATAACATTGCTAATCAACTTCTTGTTTCTTGTGATATATCCGACCCTAGTGGGTCTTTTAGCACGCTTTCAGCTCTTGAGAGAAGAATTGGTGGTTTTGTTTGAAGGTTCGTGGATACAGACTGTGTCGGGCTGAACCGTAAAAGGTTGGGATGGGGTGATTAGTTGGTTGATCAAATAGTAGTATTTTCTTCACAAGAAAAGAACATACTTGAGTTTTTAGTTTGGTTTGAGCATGTAAGACCTGACTAACATTGTCTGTTGGCCAAAATTGAGAACAGCCATTATTTTGGGCATTTTTGAAGTATAGAATATAGAGAATATACATCATTAGGCGTCCCTTGAAAGAAAAAATGAAACCACGAAGTTAAGGGGTTGGGGGTCATTAGGAGTATTTATTTGTTCTCTAACCATCAGAGCACGGAATGTTGCAACTGTTAAACCGCACAACTTGTATGTGCTCTTTGACTTTTTAAGAATTGTGACTTAGTCATCTCATTGTCCAGTTTTGCGAAAAACAGGGTTTTGAGGTATGGAAACTGTTGCCAAAATTTGCAAAGTTTACAAACTTTTTCCCCAAAAACAAAGTGATTCTCCATTAGTCCTTTTTGTGCTGAAATGCTGCATCCATCTAGTTTGTCATACTAACTAATTCAGTTGTTGCCTTGTCAAGCAGTGAGCATTATTGATCTCGCTCTCTCCAGAAAAAACCCACTCACAAATTTTCTTTTGCTTATTCAAAAGTTGATCTACAATTAATCGGTGTTTGGCACCCTAATTATTGCATTTTCAAATTTTGAGTGTTTGGCAAGAGCCAATCAAAACACATTTTCCAAAATGATTTGTCCAAATTGTGGCTTAGAGAAGAGAAGTGAGAAAGAGGGTAGGAGGAGCTTTTTGACTTCATTTTTCAATTTTTTTCATTTTGGTTAACAAAAAGACCTACAAAATACATACTGCACATTTTTGAAACACTAATTGTGTTACAAAATGTATTTTGTACATATCATTCAAACACTCTATTAGATTCAAAATAGATTCTGACCATAATTTAAAAAGTCAAAAAATCAAAAAGTTAAAAATGAAAAGTCAAAAAGTAGGCTCTTAAACACTTCCTTCAGTATTTAGAGGTTGAAATGCAAAAAGAGGGTAAGAGGTGTTTTTCAACTTCTCATTTTTCAATTAAACTTGGGTGCAAGGAAAGAAGACATAACTACCACTGCCTTTTTCAAAAAATTACAACATTTTTAACATTGTACAAGTAATGCACCGTAGATGGCCCAACCTTCATCTGACATTTGTTTGCAGTTTTAATCATTTCTGTTGCATAGGAAAAAATTTTTGTCTCAACCCAAGTACCAAACAGTGGAAAAGATGTCTACATAAAAAATTGAAAACGAAAACAAAACAAAAATGAAAGAAGGGATTGAAGTGTCGATTTGCGCAACTTGCAGTGAATATTTTGGTGGGTTAGCCAAAGAAAAATAAAACAAGATGTGGGTTTGGCAGACAAAAATTAACGTCGTCGTTTTTTAGTAAAAAATAAAAACATTGTTGGAGGTTTTCAATTATCAAAAAACCAAGTAAAAAATAGTTCGAGGCTTTCAATTAACGAAGGAGAAATTATTTCACAATATAACTCTCAAAAATTGATTGAAACAATACTCATACAAATTATACAGCACAATAAAATAATCAAGGGCAGCAGGGTAAAAAAATCAACTCATATTTTATTTTCATCACATATCTCCCAAGTATTACTCATCTAAATCCAGATTCAAAATACATTTTGATCATAATTCAAAAAGCCAAAAAATTAAAAATGAAAAGTCAAAAAATAGGCTTCTAAACACCCCGATGTTGATTTTTTAACCTTGGACCACTTTGTTTGACTAATCATGTTATTGCACTTGCCTCTCTAATTCACCATCAAAAGCTGCCTTTTCTCTTCAATCTGATATTTTCCGCAAGTATGCATGAATCTCTATCTGACTACTTGTAACAATGTTAATCATTTTTTTTATAATATCTAGACGGAGAATGATATCCCCACCGAACCTCCTCCACCGAACAGCCCACCACACGCCCGTCGGGCTCACTCCGGCCACCGGATGGCCGATCCGATCCGTCCAAAAATTCTAAAAAAAAAAACCGAGTGGGTCCTCGCGGAAATCAACGGCATCCGACATGCGTAAGTGCTCGAACCAATCTTCCATCTTTTAACGGCTCGGATCTCTGATTTTTGGAATTTCGGATCATGCACTTACACATGTCGGATGCCGTTAATCCACGATAACCCACTCGGTTTTTTTTTATAGAATTTTTGGACGGATCGGATCGGCCGTCCGGTGGCCGGAATGGGCCCAACGGGCGTGCGGTGGGCTGTTCGGTGGAGGAGGTTCGGTGGGGGTATCATTCTCCTATCTATACTGTTTATTTGATCTAACCTGTCAGACTCCTTGTCAAATCTTCTCTTCTGTTGAATTTTATCTACTGCCGATAGACTCGATTTTATGATTTGCTTCATCCGATTATGCATCTCTTTACTATTATACAAGAGACAAGCTTACTTTCATCTTCCTTTGCTCCTATTCATGTAAGAAGAAGTTGGTGAAACATTTAGCATTGTTATCAAATTTTAAGTCAAGTTGAAGCATATGCTTGTTTCATCATATCATAGGAGAAGGTATTTTATACAATGGGGATATCGGCTGATGTGGTATCCCTTCCAATGACAAAACGACACCTCTCCAAATGATCTACCTCTTTGTTTTCCCTCTGTGGGCACACGCCCATAAAAATCTTGTTTTAAAAATCGGGTGTGCCTCTTTTTTTGGAAAGTGCGGCGAAACGCTTTGATTCAGAGTCGCCACTCGGATTTTGCAGTAAACCACCCAAGGAACCGAACTTGAAACGCTTGCTACGTTTTTTATTTTGAAAAGGCGTAGATTGGTCCGTCGTCACCTTTATATCTGAGGTTCGAGAGTCAGATTACAAGGGGGGAAGGGTTTTAAGGCATCCCTCTACCCCAATCTGGAGATCGGTCTCTACTTGGGTATTTTGCAAAAACGTTTGATTCTCTCTTTTTAATCGATTTTTTAGTCAATTAGGGCAGGGGAGCAGTTAAAAGGGTTTAAAACTGTAACATATTGGCAAAATGTGATAAAATGACATGCTTGCTTATTGAAACAATTAGTATAGATTGAAAATAGACTCATGTGGGAGTTTTAAACAGACTGGAATACACTGACTCAGAATGACATGCACAGGAAGAAACTAGCATGCACTGACCAAGTCACTGCATGCTAATTGCACCTGTGTAACTATCGATCCAGAATGCGCCAGTAAGCCTAAGCCCACAGTTTTTATTTTCAACCCTTTAGGCTCTGGAAATGACCAGTGTACTCCCAGGGCAAACCAAGCAGTTCTATATATAGGTATGTACATTTCTAAGTAGGTTAAATGGGCTCAGAAGCCACAAAAGGAATAAAGCACCACACAAACAGTGTGGGGAATAAGATAGACTGGGGTGAACTGGCGCACGCGAATAAAAGACTTCCATACGGCAGTTGTAACCTCTTGTCCAGTGCTTGGCTTTGCACTTTCTAGGTTCTGAGACATGTTCAGAAAGACCCCAGAGGCATTTCAAAGCAGCAGATATAAATATTGAAAAGTAAACTAGTAAATTTAACTATGAAAAGCAGTAAACTGGTTTTAACATGCTCAAAAGTGATAGAAATGAAAAGAAAGAGATAAAACAGGTAGACACTAATCCCCACACCAGTACTGCACATACAGCCATGACCGGCGTATGCGAATATATGACTGGCGTGTGCCAGTTCTAGCCATGAACAACTTTGAAACTTTGCCAGCTTTAGGGCCAAGACTGGTATTGATTACCAGCCTTGACCCTGCCAGCTCCCCTCAGGATCAGAATAGAGAGTTGTCAAAGGTGGTATACCTTTGATTTTTGAGTTTGGAAGGATGTTTGAACTTGAGTAGTAACTTGGAGAAGGAATGGAGTATGTATATGGAAGGATGAGTGTAGTGTTGTTTGTTTATATCTTCCCTTAGCAAGGAAAATAATGAACAAAAGACTTGGAGAGTTGTAAACTTGTAACTAGGGACTTAGCACTTAGTAACTTGGAATGTGGAACCCCTTTACATGGGTGAAGAGAGGGGGGGGGGGGGGGGGGGGGGGGTATTTATAGGAGATATGGGGGGTGTAACCAGCTGGTTGGGTTGGAGTGCAAGCCTCTTTTGCATTAAATGCATGTGACAAGGTGATGAGTAGCTTGTGAGAGGGGGTAGGGAACATCCCCTGCCCCGAGATCAACTTTCAGATGGATATTCAGAGTCTTGGGGTGCCCTAAAAGTCTTGTGAACGTGGCTGAATAAAGGTAATGGGACTAGGTTTGACCGGCGTACGCAGGTGGTGGACCTGCGTACGCGAGTCCAAGCCCAATGACTGACACGTGGCATTTTGACCAGCGTACGCTAGTTTGATACGAGCATATGCAGGTAGGGTTTTGCTAAGGCTTTTTGTCTCTTTTTGAAAGGGGTTCGAAAGGAATTTATCTGCTCAAAGCTCAAACACACTAACATTCTCGGGATGTTCTTGATCTTTACTCATCATTGGGGAATCAAATACCGTAAGTAAACTAATCTGGAAAGCCCAAAATAGGGTGTCTACAGTAGTCCCCCTTTGACAACACTTGGAGCACCATTATCTTGGTACAAGTCAAATGTTTCTAGACACCCCTCGAGGCTATCCAGAACAGAGCACACTTAGTAAAGTAGATACGTAAACTTTAAGAAACCTGATTTGATGGATTGACAAAGTCCGGCTTTCTGTTGCTGGAGATAATTTGGACGGGCGGACCGTCGTTGATTTGAATTGACTTGAGAGGGACAGGCGGACTGTCGTTGATTGAATTGACTTGAGGGACGGGATATGACTACTCTTTGATAAGAGCATGGAGTGATAAACAATATGGACTGCTGTTGGGGAGATTTAGGTGCAGAACATTGATTGAGCCTCAGGCCCAAGAACAATTGGTGTACGCTAGTAATGTACTAGCGTACGCAGCTACGGGCAACAGGCCTGAGGTCAAATTCGGCCCAGATCTGGCCCAGCTCCTTTTCTTCTCATTCCTATTCCTGGAATGACCGAGAAACTATCATTCGACAGTTTCAAACTCTCTCAAACTCTCCTGCGACTCTTTCTCTCCCTCAATCTCAACTTCTTCTCTTCTTCTTCTCTGATTTCTTGCCCAAACCAGCAATACCCTTACATACTCGGTAATGGCAGAGGTAGGAAGTAGTGGAGGCGATGGCAGGGAACAGCCTCGGGGCGAGGCCGAGGCCGAGGCCTCGGGGCCTCAAATTGACAATCAGATGGCGGGCGAAGCCATAACGACCAGTGATGCATGGGTTTCGAACATCAACGGTGGCAATGGAAGCCATGCACAAGCGGTTGGTGTCAGTGGAAATCAGTGTATGCCGGTGACGGAGGGGCGTACGGCGAAGGACTCTGAGGCTAAGAGCCCATGGGTTCGTCGCCCGGACTCACCTGGTGTCGTGGAACGCCTTGTGGTTACCGGAATGGGTTTTGGAGGGGCCGGCAGTAGCGGCAGTGGCAGTGGCGTCGGTGATGTCCGGCCAGGGTCTCCGCCAAGGGATCAGGCGAGGGGAAAAGGAGTGGTGATTGCGGGGGAGCCTACTGAAGATGTGCCGAAGGGGCCGACTGAGTTTAGGCCATCCACGGAGTCTTCGAGGTATAGACCCATTACACGGGGTGACTTTGTGGAGTACGTGGACCAAGCTGTGCTTGCCCGGTTGTTGTAGGGAAACCCTGCAGTGGTAGCGGCTGTCATGGCTGCTCGAGAGAAAAGGCAGAGGCAGATTGGTTTGGCTCAGGAAGAGGAGAGACTGAGAGCTGAGGCCGAGAAGGCTAGGGCTGAGGAGTAGGCCTTCATGAGAGAGGCCACGAGAGAGCTCAGGAGGAGGCGGCATGGTCACATGAGTCTGCAGTGGAGCTGGTGAGGACTAGGTTGTAGGCAATTCACGCTGACTTCACTGTAGAGACATACACGCAGCCAAAGCCGCATGTTTTCATTCCATCGGGGGTTGATAGTTATGTGCCTCGATAGGAGGACTATGACCCCGAGCTAGCCTTGAAGGACCCCACGAGGCACTTGGCATTGACTTGGGAGCAGGTATAGCTTTCAATTCTTGCTTTAATTTCCATTCAACTTATTGTATCTTGAATTTAGAACTTGAATTGACTTTGAATAATTGAATTCGACTATAGAATGCCTTTGATAACTCGACTTAGAATAGCTTGAGTCGACTGTAAAATGCTTTGACTTTTGAACTCGATCATAGGATGCTTGAAGTAACTTGAATCGATTGATAAAATGCCTTAAAACTTGATACGACTAACAATGCCTTGGATACTATGAATCTACCGTAGAATGCCTTATACAATTGAATGTTCCAACGAAATGCCCTCAACTAGTAGTATTCCTTGAATACAACAACTGACGATATGGGTCGGATAATCGAAATCGACTGTAGGATACCCTTGAAATTTGGATCGGCTAATAAGATGCCTTGAAATATGAACTTGACTATAGAATACCTTAAATTGCTTGATTGGCTACTTATTGAACTTGATTTGCATATGTACTGACACATTTCCTTTTATTTGTTACTGTTTTGAATAGAGGAGAGTGGCCAGCTCGCAAGGGCGTGGAGGTGCAGCAAGCTCGCTTGAGCTTTATAGAGGATTGCCCAAGCCAGTCCGACAGTTGGTGGATGCAGTAGGGTTTGGTCATTTTATCGCTACTTTGGCAGTGGCAAAGAATGACCATGATGTGCTTACCGCTTTGGGTGAAAGGTGGCACAACACATCCAACACCTTCCACTTTCCAATTAGGGAGATGACTGTGACCCCACTGGACTTCACGGCCATCATAGGCCTGAGAGTAGGAGGCAAGCCCATCCCATTCAACTTGGGAATTCACAAGGATGAGGCAGCACTGAAGTGGTTCTTGGGACGAGCGCTTGAGCGGGGAGAGGAGATGGTCAGGTACGAGCAATTCAAAGATTACATGAAGAAAATCCCGACCACTTAGCAGGAGGAGGAGCAGATGGCGAGGGCCTATCTGCTATATTTGTTTGGGGCTACATTGTATCCAAACAAGCGCGCCATGGTGCACTTGTCCAACTTGCCGGCCCTTCACGACCTTCGCACGGCCTCTCGGTACGATTGGGGAGGAGCAGCTTTAGGGGCATGCTACGGCTTCATGGGGGAATTCACACGATACAAGAAGGCGGTCGCTGGCTATTGGAGAGTGTGGGAGGTACAAATCAGAACTCTGTAGTTCAAATTCAACTCATACTTGTACTTTGAATTGCATCAACTGTATTCTGATGTCTTGCTTGCTTGAAAACCTTGCAGTTGTGGGCCTACGAGGTATTGAGGATGTACCCTCCAGAGAACAAATGTTTGAACATGAGGACCCTTCCCCGCGCCATGATCTGGGGGCCACTGCACAGGGCCAAAAAGAAGTCAAAGGGGAGCCTGAACCGAAGTACGTGGCTATGAGCAACTTGCCTTAAATGCTTTATTGTTGTTGCTAATGTCCTTTGTTTTGCCCTTTGTTGCAGGTGGAGTGGAATCCATGGGACAGTGTGGTGCCTGAACTAAAGTACGTGGCTAGGAGCATGGCAGTGACTGCGAGCCGAGTGCTACTGGAGTCAGCTTTCGGGTGGCAGTGGTGCTTGGGCGACTGAGTGATGATACAATCACTTGGTTTGTCAGTGTTCTAGGTCCCTGGGCCACTTTCGCCTCGTGCTTTGCACATAGGTAGGTACACGCTGGCTGAGCTGCAATGGTTTACAAGATCTGCCTTTTTGAGGCCAGAGCATGACTATGCCATCTATCAGAGGCAATACTTGGAAGGACCACTTGGGGTGATGACACACTAGGCCGTTGCGAGTGAGGCCTTGGAAGAGAGCTTAGAGAGGCGAGGTTAGAGTTTGAGGTCAAGAGACGGGACGGCTCACTCGAGGGAGAGGTCGAGCTCTGCGGTGGCGACTGGCTTGCCTCTGCTTTCTTGGACTCTGACAGTGCGTGACACACAAGGAGAGGCCGCTGTAATTGAGTTCAAGCCAGCCAGGACTGAGCCTGCTCGGGTCACAGGACCGGTAAGACATAGTTCCAGTTTGTTCTTTTCCTTTGTACCGTATTTGAACTGTATTTTGAACTTTTCCAAAAAATTTCTCTCAGGTACCAATGAGTGGGCAGAGGAAGTTGTTCGCTTGATGCTTGCAATGGAGAAGGAATTTCACAAAATAGCAAGCGGTACTCCTCTGCGACTAAAATACCCAATGGTGACTCCAACTCCTGCTTCTGTACAGACCAGACCTCAGGTATAATCCCAGAAACTTGTTCAATTCTGCTTTCGATACTAGATAGGCTTATTGTTGACACATGATACACCTGCTCTTGATTCCTGCTTTCAACATTTAATTTATACAATATATACTGAAATGATTGAATGAATTGACAATACAGGGACAGGTTAGGGCGGCTCTTAGGAGAAAGAGTGTATGACCCGCTCCTTAAAGGAAGATGGCAAGCGCCTCTACCACTCCTGTCGCAGCCCAGAGACAGGCGAGTGCTTTACAGCCAGCAGTGAGCGTGCAGAGAGGGGCAGAGAGTGCAGACCGCGAGGCGGCGAAATTCTGAATTAAGCTAAGGGAGAGGCCAACACAATTGAGGCCAACTCAAAAGAGAAGGAAATGAGCCACAACATCTTGGACTGCAGAGAGCGAGAGTGAGGAAGAGGAGGAGCGCTCACCTTTCAGCAGCGGCTCCGACGACTCCGTCGACGACCCCAAATATAAGATGGATGCAAGAGAGAGATATGACGACGACGAGGAGGACGACGACGGCGACAACAACGCTGAGGATTTTGATGACTGAAGGCTACCACCGAGCCTCATTTATTTTACTGTCATTTGTATCGGGCCTGCGCACCCACGTAAATAGACTTGATGGCGGGCCGGCCTACTCTAGACTTGATATTTTGGAGGATGGCTGGGCCTGCGTCCCCTTTTGACTTTTGGGCGGATGTGCCCAGTTGATATTACTTTTTACTCGGGCCATTGTGCAGCCACGTACATTGTTCTACCTTTTGTCCATGGATATTAATATAGTAGTATATAAAATTGCATCTACCGTTTATTAATTCTCTTTGTCAAGAAAAGTGATAAAAGAACGCATAAATCAACCACTAATATCCAACTTCTATTGACAAGTAATCTGAATCGACAAATAGACACAGGTATATGCACATACTGACCTAGCTCGAAACAAAAAGGATAGAAAAGTCCCAGGATACGACGCGAACCTTTGGACACATGGAATATAATGAAATTTTGGACATTAATGGACCAAAACTCGAAATTTCCTTAGACAGGGGAAACTGACGCTTCCATAAGGTCATATAGGTGTATTATGACCTAAACGAAGCAACAAAATTGAGAAAAGCATCCTAAAATGAGAAATGGACCGAAAAACTAGAAAAATATCACAAAAATGGACATAAAACACCAAAGATGACAAATTTAAGTCCTGGACTGAAATGACATCCCCGTGCACTCACATTAGGTCAATATGACGTGTACGGCATGACAAAACTTGGCAAAAGGCCATAGAACTAATTTCGACTCTCCGAACTTTTAATTTGAACTTGAAATGAGCCGCTAGGGGCCTAAATTCTTCGTTGAGCATGACATTTAGAATCCGATGCTTCGACACAGTCCTAAATACCCATAGTGACTTGTAGGAACCATCAAAAGTGCAAGAAAGGCCCTCGAATAAAAAATGACCATTCGAGGATAGTAGGCTTCAGAAGCTATTTTCTGGTGTATTGGACTGGCGTACGTTGGTCCATGACATGCGTACGGCAATCAGCAAAAATCAATGGATACGCGTACTCTGATCCTTTACTGGCGTACGCCTGTAAACTCTGCATCAGATGCCTTTGTTTGGCAAGTCTCCTTTTGGTAAAATAATGCCTTGTCACTACTCCACACAGTTTGCACATGGGTTGTGATCACCAGAGGGCAGTGTCCGTGCATGCAAAGGTGGCGGGACACCAAGGCATGGGTTTAACTTCGGCACGAGAATCGAGGTTGATATTTTGACATTTTTGCCTATAAATAGAAGGTGCTAGCAATGTTGAACTCACACTTTCACTTCCCATATTCAGCAATCCTTGGTATTCTCGATGGAGAATCCACTCCCAACTTTGATTAAGCCTTGGCTAGTAGAATTTCTGTCCATGGATTGGTTGAACTTCCAATCACATGGCCTTGCCTCCTTCCAACATCTCCAACATGTGCAGCTCCACCCTGACCTCTTAAGAGCTGCTCTTAGGTTTTGGGACCCTGATGTTTACGTCTTTCGCTTTAGCAATGACGAGATGTGCCCGACTGTCAAAGATTTTTCAAGCCTTTCTTCGGAGCTTTGCATCTCATACAATCGTTGTTTCACCTTATCAAGTGAGCATGCCAGGGCTGTTAGCGACCTTACTCAACATTTCTCGAGGGTTGCCCAATACCTTGCTTGAAGGTGGTCAAATTAACATCCTCCACTTGATTGAAAGGTATAGTCCAAACGGTGACTTGGGTAATGATGCTGTGCAGGCCCAGCGTCGCTTCGCCTTGGTGATCTGTCTATTGGATGCCTATCTGTTCGTTCCTGCTGATGGGTGGGTCAGTACCCTCCTAGTGAGTGTTGCTACACAAATGGGGGTTCAAAAGAACATAGGTGCCCATAGTCCTTGCAGAGACGCTTTTGGGTTCGGATCTGATAAGCACTGGCTAGACCAATGACTTTAGCGGCAGTCCACTTCTTCTGCAGGTAAACTCACTCAGCTCACCTTTTTCTATTTTTCACGCTTTCCCATTTTACCTTGACACTCGGCTTAGGCTACTCCTAGTTCCTTACTTGTTTTCTCGCTCAATTTTTATCTAGCTTCTTACTTGTCTTTTCGCTCAAGTAGTTGTGGCTATCGGACAAGATTGGGCTACTTTATCCACTAAAGGAAGGCTGGAACCTCTTTCCACGAAGGATTCATCAATGGCAGATGAGGTTTCCCGAAATGGATTTGGAAGGTTGGTACGAGTTTCTAAGGCATATGCAACCTGATGAGATCACCTAGAGCTGTCCTTGGTTGGATCTGGTTGACATGGCTACTCACTCCGATGGATTTGATAGGATGGTGATCGCCGGATTGACTTAATTCACCTTCTACATTCTTGGTCGTATCCTCCGCCAGCTAGGCATTTGCCAAGGGAATGACTGTGTCAGTAATGAGAACTTCCATCTTCCCAATTTCAATGCGCAGACACTTAATGGATACCAAAGACGTTGGATTCTTAGAGAGATTCAAGCAGCAGATCCAGATTTCAACCCAACGCTAATGAGTCGGTATAAAAGATGGCTGCGAGCAGAGACACGCGGAAGAGAAACTATAGACTGACTCCGGAACTGACTTTGCTATATTTAGAATAAGTTGTGAGCCGTTAGACTTCTCTAGCATTTTGTTTTGTTTTTCATGCTTCAAATGTTTTAAGGCTTTTATGCTCAGCTTGTATATTAGAAATAGTAGTTTGCAATAAAATTGAAAGACGAAGGGTTTCCCCCTTTTGACTTCCTAATGAAGCTTGACTTGTTCTCGACCTTCTCGACCGTTGATGTGTACCAAAACATCAACCATTGGATCGAATTGAAAGATTGTGACCGAATCTCAAGGTGAGATTGCCTACGTATCCCTTTTCAAGGAATCAAGTCAGCACGTAGTTCAGGCCAAGGTTCACTCGTGTGTTTTACCTTTCCTTTTACCCTCTAACTTTTGCCTAGAACCGTCTTTTCAGGTTTTTAGTCTAGCGAGCTTTTGATTTTTTTTTTTTGCCTAGACTGCCTCCTTAGGTTTTCGGTCTAGCTGGCTGCTCTAACTTTTGCTTGGAACCACCCACCCTGGTGGTTTTCGGTCCAATAAGCATCTCTCAGGGATAGTAATGATTGAGTTGATCCAGGTTGACCAAGGTATTGAATTCATTGCCGTCAAGATCGATGAGCTTAGCAGCACCCCCAAATAGGATGGTCTTGATAATGTAAGGCCCAGAACGCTTTGGTTGGAACTTCCAGTGACGATCAAACACCGGAGCACAGATTTCTTTTGTAACCATATCCCCTTCTACCAAGTCCCTTGACTTCACTTTCTTGTTGAATGCGCGAGCGATTCTCCTTTGATACTCTTGAATATGGTACAAAGCACGGAGCCTTCTTTCATCAAATAACATCAACTCAACAAATCTCCCACTCAGCCATTCAGATTCTGTGAGACCACACTCTGCCATGACTCTTAGTGACGGTACTTCAAGCTCGATGGGGAGTACTGCCTCCATCCCATAAACTAGAGAATAAGGAGTTGCTATAGTTGAAGTTAGAATTGATGTTCAGTACCCCCAAAGTGCTAGAGGTAGTTGCTCATGCCAGTCCTTTGCGGATTCAACAGTCTTCTTAATGATCACCTGGACATTCTTGTTTGCGGCCTCGACTATTCCATTTGTTTGTGGACGATAGACTGTTGAATGATGGATCTGGATCTTGAATTCCTCGAAAAGTTCCAAAACCCTGCCCTTGAAATGAGTTCCATTATCGGATACAAATGCCTGTGGGACACCGTATCGATAAATGATGTTCTTCCGAACAAATTGAGCGACTTGAACTGTTGTGATGGTTTTGTAAGACTCAGCTTCGACCCATTTGGTGTAGTAATGTATCGCCACTAGTATAAACTTATGGCCATTTGAAGTAGAAGGTCTAATCATGCCAATAACATCGATGCCCCAAACAGAGAAAGGCCACACGAAGTCATGCCATACAAAGTAGACGGAGGAAGATGCTGCAAATTAGCATGGATTTGACACTTATGACACCGTTGCACGTAGTCGATGTATTGAGACTCCATAGTGGACCAGTAGTAGCCCTGCCTTAAGATCTTCCTAGCAAGCATGACAACACACATATGAGGACCGCAGACACTTTTGTGAATTTCCTCCATTATCCTTGTTGCCTTAATGCCGTTGACACACAACTTGTGCATTCCATAGTGGGACCTTCGATACAGCTTCCCTCCACAAATGACGTACTGGGTGGCTATGTAAAGACCTGTAAGTTCGTAAAATTGATTTAAATGTTTTACAAGAAATAAAAGGAGGAAATTGATTTGGGAAATCAATAATTAAGGTTAATGTGTTAAAGTGTTGAAATTGAAGGATGAGTGTGTGATTTGTGTGTAGTGTGTATATAGCATGTGTGTGAGTGTGTATGGAAAAACTTTCCCATTTTTCCTCTTCTCACTCTCCCGTCCATCTCCCTCTCTTGGCTCCCATCTCTCTCTCCATTCTCACTCAAAATTTCACCTAAATAACTCAAAACCCACACAAAAACAGCCTTCAATCCTTCATTCCTTCACGTAGTGGGGCTCGTTTCTTGTTGGTTTGAGCTCGGTGGAGGCATATCCCATTCGATTGCAAGCTTTGGAGCTAGGGCTTGGAAAATCATTTGATTGCATTCTTCAATTTTGAGGTAGGGAGTTCTAACTTGCAATATATGATTATGACTTGTTTCTTGTAGCTTGATTCTTGCCATTGATCGTTGTTATTGTTGTTGATATTGTTACTGTTGAGAAACCCATGAAAATCAGCTGAAAATCTACTCGAATTGAATTATTATCGATACCTTTAGCATTGTTATCGATACCTTCGTGTTCCAAGGCCCAGAAAATCACTTGTTATCGATACCTTTTGTCCTAGGTATCGATACCCTTGCGTCTAGAATCCTTCTCGGCCAAATGGTATCGATATCATTTTCCATGGTATCGATACCTGTTGTTTAACTCCAGCTTTCGTTGTTTTGCTTCGTACCTCACTGTGTTGATTTCCAATCACTTCTAACCTATTCAAATACCTCCCGAATGACTCTTAATTTGATTACTCGTATCTTAACGACTCGTTGAACATATTCATGACTTTAATGCTCGTTTGAACTTGAGTTCATGAAAATCATTCTATATATTAAAATTGGATTTGAACGGTACGGACATGTCGAAAAAAGGATTTTGAAACTTTATGAACACGACAAGAACATTCAGGACTCATTGGCGGGGGAGTGCCTGGCAAAGGACATCGGGGTCCTTTAATTGGCCCGGCAGGAGCTATATGCTCGTAGTGGATACTTCAGGACCACCCTATGGGTAAGGTGCCTAGTAGAGGACATTAGGGCCTTTAATTGGCCCGACAAGAGCTACGGCTCATGACACTTGTACAAGACACATTTCGACACATGATTAGTTTTGGAAATGAAAGGTTGGAATTGGATTGTTTTCATTGTCCACTCATTAGATCTTGTTGTCATTGTTCCTCTTGTGACCATCCCTACATTTCATATGCATACATTGTTAGATTAGAGCTTTCTGTTGGGCCAGTGTAGCTCAAACCTTACATTATTTTTCAGGTACTAACCCAGGACAGTAGTTTCATGTTTGGAGTGCATGGATGTGGACATTCTTTTGGAAGCTAACATTGAGGAGTTACTAAGTCATCTTTGTGATTTATCTTTTGGAAGATGTATTCATAACTCTATTTGTAAATCTTTTGATTAAAGAATATTGTAAGTTCTTAACTCTAGTTTGATATTCAGTACTTAAGTTGATTTGGGCCATGGAGCCAAATATGTACTTTTTGGAAACATTTGGATGTTGAAGTGTTATTAAGGAAATGAGAATGTTAAACTCTTGTGGGCTATTGTATGAATTATTATGAGGTTTTATGTATGAAAATCCCTTTATATTTATGTTGAAAATCGATGGCGTGACAGGCTAACCACTGCAAAGCGACTCGATCCTTTCTTGTGGACTCAGCGGGAAACTCCCCACACTCCACAAAATTCCATATGTCATGGTACCAGGGTAGGCCATCACTGACATCATCAACGGCATTGACGTACTCGTATGCAGGCAAGTCCCTTTGTTTAATCACGATTGGCCATAGTCTAACACCTGCTGGGAGTTCGATCATTGAAGCCAAGGTCGCCAAGGCATCGGCGAACTGATTCTTCAAGCGTGGAATATGGGTGAAAGTCACCTTATTGAGATGAGGAATCAGTTCTTCCAAATCTTGGTGATAAGGCTTCAACTTTTCCTCACGAACCTTTCAATCAACATTGGCTTGAGAGACTACCAGGTTTGAATCTCCGATTACTTCATGCTTTTCAACTACTCCAAAGGCAATAGCAACCTCCATTCCAACAATCTAGGCCTCATACTCAGCTTGATTATTCATGACATCAAAGTTTAACTTGAAAGCAAGCAGAATATGAGCACCAGCAGGCGTGATCAACAACACCCTAATCCCAAATCCTTTCTAGTTAGCAGCCCCATCAAAATAGAGCGTCCAAACCTCTTCGACTACTGTTAAAACCTCCTTGTCAGGGAACGTGAAATCTACATCCTCTGGTCCATCAATTGGATGATCGGCTAGAAATTCTGCCAGGGCAAGTCCTTTCACGAATTTCCTTGTGACATATTGGAGATCAAATTCTACCAGCAAAAGCAATCAACGCACTAGCTTATGAGTGAGCGCAGGTTTCCCCAACAGATACTTGATAGGATCCATCTGAGAAATCAGTCTCAATGAATAAGCCAACATATAGTGCCTCAGCTTTTTGGAGGCCCACACAAGCACCCAACACATCTTTTCCAAAGGAGTATAGCGCTCCTCACATCCCACCATCTTCTTGCTTAGATAGTAGATAGCTTTCTCAACTCCAGTATCCCTTCTTATGCTAGCAAACATTCCATAGCTGTCGGAGTTACAGATAAGTACAAGATCAAAGGTTGACCCGGTGTAGGAGGCATCAACACTGGTGGATTTTGCAAGTACTTCTGGATTGACTCGAGAGTGGCTTGGCACTTATTCGTCCATTCAAACGGGACATCCTTCTTGAGCAAATGGAACATTGGCTTGCAAGTTAAAGTCAACTTGTCAATGAATCTGCTTATGAACTGTACCTTACCCAGAAAGCTTCTCACTCCCTTTTCAGACCGTGGTGGTTCCATTTTGAAAATTGCCTTGATTTTAGATGGATCTACTTCGATCCCTCTTGCAGTGATTAGGAACCCCAACATCTTGCATGCCATGACCCTAAATGTGCACTTCTGCGGGTTGAGATGCATTCGGTACTTACGAAGTCTCTCGAGGAATTGCCTGAGTGTTGAAATGAAATCCTCTCGTTCCTTTGCCTTAACAATCATATTGTTGACATAGACCTCAATCGTCTTGTGGATAAAGTCATGTAACAAGGTCGTTTGGGCACGTTGAAAGGTGCAGCCAGCATTCTTTAGTCCAAATGGCATCATCGCATAGAAGTAGGTACCCCATTCAATGATGAACGTCGTCTTTTTCTGGTCCTCCGGTGCCAAGAAAATCTGGTTGTATCCAGAGAATCCGTCGACGAATGAAAGCAAAGCTTGCCCCGCCGTATTGTCCACAAGCACATCGATGTGTGGCAAGGGAAAATTGTCTTTGGGGCCTGCTTTGTTCAAGTCCCGAAAATCAACGCAGACTCAGATCTCTCCATCCTTCTCGAGAACAGGCACGATGTTGGCGACCCATTTAGCGTACTCTATGACCCTCAAGAAACCTGCGTCAATCTGCTTGGTGAGTTCTTCCTTGATATTTTATACACAGTCTGGCCTCATGCTGCAGAGTTTCTGCTTGACAGGTATAGCTCCAAGCATCAAGGGAATCTGATGTTGCACTATCTTGGGATCAATGCAGGGCATATCTTTATAAGACCATGCGAAGACTTCGAAGAATTCCTTGAGCAGATCGATCAACACAGTGCGATCCTCCAGGGATGAGGTTGAACCAATTTGCATCATATGGGGGTCATCCTCGTTTTTCAAATTTACAGAAACTACTTCTTCTTTTAGAGGTTGAGCATGCCTTTCGTCTTCCCTTTCGATGAGGGAATGCAATTCAGCGAGGATGTTCCCATCAAAATCTATTCCTTCATCATCGGGGTCGACACAGTTTATATAGAAATTAGCAAAGTAGTCAGAAGCAGGATCATGCATTTCATAAAACGCTCCAGGGTTGCCAGGTACAGTCAACTCAAAATCAAAGTAAAAGCTACGACGTGGAGGGCCAAGAGGCACAAACTCCAACTTTGAGCTAGACTTAGACTCGATAGACTCTGTGTCAGATTCAGACGTGTCATCAATCCAAGTTAGACGCAGTGTGAAAATGCAATTTTTAATACTACCTTTAGCCTCCATGATGAGAAAGGTAGGATCCTCGAGAATATCGGGCCCAAGAATCAGCACTTCAGCCTCCTCAGCATCACCAACCAAACCTACTTGGGAGAACAACTGCTCAAAATTCCCCTGATTGAACGTCTTCAGCCAGTCGGTTTTCACTTTGATCTAAGCCAACTACTTCTTGAACTTTTCTTTAGCCAGCTCCTCATCCTCACTATCAAACCTGGTGTCAGCAGCGAAGACCTCGAAACCAAGCAACCAAGTATGAGTTTTCGGATCCCAAAACGGCTAGACCTGTCCCATATAAGCAGTGCCTCATCCTTCACGTACAAAGTAACTATCAGCGTTACCTTGAAGGGTTTGAGGCTTTTCCGTACCTTTCCTTTTCTTGACATCTTTAGCATGGGGAACATATCCCAAACCAAATCGGCCTTCGGTGAAAGGAAAGATAGGGAATTCAATGATCCCTTGCTGGTTAATTCCAAGTCCCAAGCCAGGCACGTAAGACATCCTCCTCATTATCTCGAGGGCAACTGAACTTATGATGAACTTGTCGTCCATGGTGATGGCAAGGACTGAACCAGACGTGTCAAAAGTGAAACCTCCAAAATCGGCATCCTCCTCCCCATGTAGAATTCCCAAGATCGGTGATCCATCTTTAGTGTGCGGACGGATTCCAAAGTCCTCGCAAATTGTCAAAGTCCCAAAAGTGAGTCCCAGCATGACCTTCTGGTGAAGAGTAGAGGGTGCGGCCATGATGTCTGCTCTGTGAAGCCATGACCTACCCAGCAGCAGATTAAAGGTAGCAGGGATGTCGACTACGTGAAACTCAACATCCATCTCAAAACCCTCAGCGTCGAGTTTGAGCATTAGCATCCCCTCCACCACATGGCGAGTGCAATCGTAGGCTTTGATTGCCAAGTTAGACGGCGTAAGATCCTTCTTAGTAAGACCCATACGGTAAGCGACCCTCAAAGGGTAAACATTGACTGCGAAGCCATTATCAATGAGAATGGTCGGCACCCAATGCCCTCTGCACTTGACAGTTATGTGTAACGGGCGGTTATGAGCAGCTCCATCAATAGGAAGGTCCATCTTGGTGAAAGTGACAGAGTGTTTTGCTATGAGCGGTAATATGAGGGCAATCATGGCCTCCGGAGTAATATCGGGAGGTATCGTGAGATGAGCAAGAGCTAAAGACAACTTCTCACGATGATCTTTAGAAGAACATATTAGACCACAAATAGAGATTGACCACAAACAGAGATTGCAGCGGGGATCTGCTAGAGTTGCTTTTTAATGATATCATCCTTCGGAGCACCACTTGGAACTATGGGAACTACAAGAGAAGTGTTCCTTTGAGCAGCAGGAACATTGGGCCTTTGAGCAGATGGATTGGACAAGCTTCCAGCTTGAAGATTAGGAGGTTGGAAAACTCGACGGCTCCTTGTGACATTGGCAACGTCTCACAGAGAAGACATACCATCGAAACCTCATAGGTCGGCAGGAACCTCTTCTAGCTTGCGCTTTCCTTTATTGACTCAAGCTCCCGTTGGTGATGTATCCTACCCAAGAGCTAAGTCCATTGCAAAATCCTACATAACTTATCCCTCCCAAAAAGCACGGCCTTGAGTAGCAGCATCTTCGAAAGGAATTCCCGGATTGGTAACAAATGGAACGTCCCAGAGACCCCTATCCACCAAAGCCGAGTTGACAGTCCATACTTCGTCGCCGATAGTTATATCCACCACCGTATCGACATCCCAGAGATTAGATGCTGGTGAGGCTTTACCCATGTCTACAATCTCGTCGACTTCCCAAAGATCATCGGGCGGTGCACCTTGTAAAACCATGATGCTGCAGTCATCACCCGGAGCGGTAAAGATAGGGCGCGGGTTGCTCTATAGAGATGATCTCAAGAGAAGGGTCAAATTCATGGATACGACCATCGACTATGTTTGAGATTGAGTTTACTAGAGGGAGCATGGCACCGAGTGGACGTCGCAAATCAGGAATAATCTCCCCTTCTCCATAGTCACTCCAATACTGCTCATCGACGTCACTTTAATCCAAGTCAGAGTTGAGGCCTAATGCTAATTGTCCAGCATCAGGCTGTGGATCCCACACATATTCTTCGGCTTCCTCTTCAAGATTGTCCAGTTCAGGTTGGTGGTAGAGCATAAACAAAGAAAGGCCATCCAAAGGATCTACCTGTGCCGTGTTCCATTCCCCTTCCCAATGGTCTAACCATGCTTGATTGATATGGTATGCAGGAAAATCCATGTTGTATTGCTTGATCCAATCCTCAGAGAGCCATTTCCATTCTTCAGCCTTGTCTTCCATGGCGCAACCTGCTGCCATCATGCTGGTGCTAAGTTCAGGCAGGATGGGTACAATCGGCTTAGGGTGGTTTTCCAGGACAATGTAGTGGGTAGGATTGAATATGGTGGAGCTGAGGTTGTTTTGAGCGGGCCTTGGGTCGATTTGAGTGGAGCTAAGGGATATCTAGCTAATCTGCAGGTTAGAGTTGTGATTGGGCATAGAGTTGGAGATGACATTTGGTTTTGATGGAGGTGGGGTTTGAACAATGCTGTTATCAATCAAATCTTGAATTGCATGACAAAGGTGATAACAAGAATCAGTAAGATGGCCGGGCATCTGATGGTAGGCGCAAAAGGCATTGGGGTTATGGCTAGGAGGTAGATTTTGAGGAAGAGGGGTCAGAGTCAAGGGCCTGAGATGGAGACTTGACTAACTTTTTCATCACCAAGGAAAGAGGTGCCTCGAAGATAGCAAAGTTTCGGGGTTGTTGGTTTCGGTTTCGGCTTTTCTGTGGAGCTTGGACCTGATTGACATCCGCAGTGCAGTTGGAATTCTAAGCAGTGGCATTGTTTCCACTGGAAGCCGCATTGGCGTAGTTGTTGCTACCAAATAAAGCTGTACTACTTCTTGTGTAAGCACGGGACTTAGCCTTTTGAACTAAAGTATAAGAGGTAGGTTCGCTTCTTGGCAAAACCCCAGTTTGTAGTGCTTCTTCGATTGCCAAACTGGACTCAAAGAAAGTCTCAAAGTTGGCCGTCTGAACCAATACAAGGTTTTTAGCATAGTCGGGCTGTAGGTTGCGAAAGATGATGCAGATTTGATCTCTTTCACTCTTACGATCGGTCATGAGGGCGGCCTTACTTCTCCACCTTTTGATAAAGTCTACAAAAGACTCATTTGCATTCATTTTGGTTGACTCAAACTCTCGAGTAGTCATCTTGAGTTGGAAGTTGAAATTGTATTGAGCGACAAAGGCTGTCCCAATGTCCTCCCAATGTCCCTTTTTTAAAGACGTCGAGAGACAAGAACCATTAGAAAGCTAGACCAGAGAGAGTTTGCGGGAACATTTGAGCCATTGCGTCTTCTTCGATCGCCAATAACTTCATAGCGCCATGATAACCAACAGATGAGTTTTCGGGTCACCGGTTCCATCGAACTTAGTGAAGTCTGGCATTTTAAACCTTCCACGGAGCTTGGCATTTAGGAAGAGGCAAAGTCGGTCCATGTCCAAACCACTAGCACCAACCTTTTTAGATTTGGAAACAGCCGCTTCAAGCTTAGCCATCTTTGCAATTAAAGCTGCCATTTCTGGATTTGGAATAGCTACTTTGAGATGAGGAATTTGCACATCTGGATCAGGATTGGGCCTTTCTTCGCTAGCTGCTCTTGATGGAAGTCGTTCATTGATCAAAGCACGCAAATTGGCCATGGAAGTCTTGGCCTGATCAGCCCTTTCTTAAATGATTGCCATGTTGTGCTGGAGATTAGTGAGAATAGTAGCCTGATCCTGAGGAGCATCAGCCATGATAAGTGCTTGGATGGCTTTTGGTGATGACGTTGAAGAAGGAGAGGGCGGAGGAGTCTCGTGCGGTGTAGTCGGCGGTGAATCTGCCTTTGACGGTGAACTAGCCAGAGCTTCCGTTGTAACTGATTAGGGAGCAAGTATTGCAAGACTTCTTCTGTACGGACCCGGTGGACGCTCCCAAGCAGGTTTGGCTCTTCTTTTGGAACTTTCTTTGATGGTGCAATGACTTACGGCTAGACAGTAATGCAAATGAGAACTCAGTGCTACTCCTGTAGCAATTTTATTTGAAAGAATGGAAAATGCGCATGTCATCGTCGTCGTCGGTGTGCTCCTAGACTCTACAACTAAAGAAGAGTCTATCTTATGACATTCGTACACTGCCAAAATCCTTAGAATTCTTTTCAATAGTGTATCCCTGTTTGAATCGACTAATACTAAGAGATGTCAAAAGAGTCTAAGCCTTTGACTATTCCGTTCTCAAAGTTTCAATTTTTGGAGTTGGAACAACTCGTTATAGATGACGTAATACCGGAATCGGGGTGGCATAAGCAGCATTGTGATGGAGCCTAAGCGGTGTAAGTGATTAGCACTTTTAACCTGGGTGGTGTAAGTATCACGGCATTCTCTCCATTGTTCCTAGTTTGCTGTTTGAAACCTTGATGGGGCTTTAAACAAGGACTTAGAAAGTTTTGATTTCCTAAAGTCTCGTTGATTCAAGGATTTTGAAAATTGACAATGTGCACCATCGAGACGCACGACTCTTCATCAGGCCATGACAGTGCTAATAAGCAGAAGACAGACTCGACAAGAGACAACCTAAAAGCCGTCCTATCATGCTCCTATGCAAAACGGTATGTATGTATAGTGCATGCGATAGGATAAGCAGTAACACGTAGACAATATATGGGGATTAGATGCAAGTAAATCTTACCCTGCGGGTATCTGTCCTAGTTTTGGAGAGTTCTAGTGCTTTGTACAGGAAGAGACCGGTTTTGGTTTGATGGGGTTCCTCAGACTAAAGCCAAGATATATCTCTCGTTGCCTGCATATTGCAGTGCAACGGTCGAATGGTAAAATGACTCATCATCGTCCATGGTTGTTGGACGTTTGAGGACCCCGGCTCCAATAAACTGTGCCGGTTACCCAAAACACCTCAATGGGGCTAGCCAACATCATTGCACATGAAGAATGCCGAAAATTAATTAACAAGAGAGAAACGCAACATTTGCAAAATGCCTTTTAAAATGTGGCTCACCTTTACTAATCAATACTTGGAGAAAACTACTCAAGTGAACAATCGGAAAAGTCCCAGTTCGGATTGGTCGGATGCGGAGATCCTGGTAAGTCACCATTCCGTTCTTTAGCAGCACGGAGCGTACTATTTTGACAGACTTTTGAAGGATTGTTCTCAAGAGTATTAATTTCAAAGTATAGACTAATGCAATAAGTCTCCAGCGGAGTCGCCACTGTGGGCACATGCCCCTAAAATCTTGTTTAAAAAATCGGGTGCACCCCTTTTTTTGGAAAGCGCGACAAAACGCTTTGATTTAGAGTCGCCACTCGGGTTTTGCAGTAGGTTACCCAAGGAACCAAACTTGAAACGCTTGCTACATTTTTTATTCTGAAAAGGCATAGACTGGTCCGTCGTCACCTTGATATCTAAGGTTCGAGAGCTAGGTTACGAGAGGGGAAGGGTTTTAAGGCATCCCTCTCGCCCAATCTGGAGATCAGTCTCTACTCGGGCATTTTGCAAAAATGTTTGATTCTCTCTTTTTAATCAATTTTTTAGCTAATTAGGGCGGGGGAACAGTTAAAGGGGTTTAAAACTGTAACCTATTGGCAGGATGTGATAAAATGACATGCTTGTTTATTGAAACAATTAGTATAGATTGAAAATAGACTCCTGTGGGAGTTTTAAACAAACTAGAATACACTAACCCAGAGTGATATGCGCAGGAAGAAACCAGCATGCACTGACCAAGTCACTCCATGCTAATTGCACCTGCTTACGCCACTATCGACCCAGCGTGCGCCAGTAAGCCTAAGCCCACAGTTCTTATTTTCAACCCTCTGGGCTCTGAAAATGACCAGTGCACACCCAGGGCAAATCAAGCAGTTCTATATACAGGTATGTACAATTCTAAGTAGGTTAAATGGGCTCAGAAGACACAGAACAAATAAAGCACCTCATAAATAGTGTGGAGAATAAGATAGAGGCCAAGGCCTACCTGCCATGCAAGGGCCAGCTATTGGACTAGGGTGAACTGGCACATGCAGGTAGAGGACTACCATACGCCAGTTGTAACCTCTTGTCCAGTGCTTGGCTTTGCACTTTCTGGGTTCTGAGACATGTTCAGAAAGACCCCAGAGGCATTCCAAAGCAGCAGATATAAATATTGAAAAGTAAAACTAGCAGATTTAACTATGAAAAGCAGTAAACTGGTTTTAACATGCTCAAAAGTGATAGAAATGAAAAGAAAGATAAAACAGCTAGACACTAATCCCCACGCCAGTGCTGCACATACAGCTATGACCGTCGTACGCAAACATATGACTGGCGTGAGCCAGTTCTAGCCACGAATAGTTTTGAAACTTTGCCAGCTTTAGGGCCAAGACTAGTATTGATTACCAGCCTTAATACTGCCAGCCCCTCTCAAGGATCATTATAGAGAGTTGTCAAAGGTGGTATACCTTTGATTTTTGAGTTTGGAAGGATGTTTGAACTTGAGTAGTAACTTGGAGAAGGGATGGAGTATGTTTATGGAAGGATGAGTGTAGTGTTGTTTGTTTATATCTTCCCTTAGCAAGCAAAATAATGACCAAGAGACTTGGAGAGTTGTAAACTTGTAACTAGGGACTTAGCACTTGGTAACTTACATTGTGGAAACCTTTTACATTGGTGAAGAGAGGGGGTATTTATAGGAGATATGGGGAGTGTAACCAGCTGGTTGAAGGCTGGTTGGGTTGGAGTGCAAGCCTCTTTTGCATTAAATGCATGTGACAAAGTGATGGGTAGCTTGTGAGAGGGGGTAGGGAACATCCCCTGCCTCGAGATCAACTTTCAAACGGATATTCAGAGTCCTTGGATGCCCTAAAAGTCTTGTGAACGTGGCTGAATAAAGGTGATGGGACTAGGTTTGACCGGCGTACCCAAGTGGTGGACCTGTGTACGCGAGTCCAAGCCTGATGACTGACACATGGGATATTGACCAGCGTAAACTAGTTTGATACAAGCGTATGCAGGTAGGGTTTGCTGGGGCTTTTTGGCTCTTTTTGAAAGGGGTTCGGATGGATTTATCCGCTCAAAACTCAAACACACTAACATTCTCAGGGTGTTCTTGATCTTTACTCATCATCAATGAATCAAATACCGTAAGTAAACTAATCTGGGAAGCCCAAAATAGGTTTCTACACTCTCTCATACTCCTCAATTTCTATGAACCCTATAGTCTCACCCACCACTACTGCCATCTCCAAACCTTTGCTTGTACTTGCACCAGAGAAAGAGGACGGAAACAAGAAAATCCCTTTTTTGTCTTTCTCACTCAGCATCTTCCATTCAATTCTAAACCCAGGATAAAGAATTAACAAGCCCCTCCCGAAAAGACAAGAAAATCTCATTAAAGATTTTAACAGACCCTTCGTTAACGGGTATATCTACTTCCATCCCCATAACAACAAACAACGTTGTATCTATTTAATTTTCCTTAGGAATTGCTTTGCTTTCGACAGATACTTCAATCCCCACCACAACAGACAACGGTGAGAACCCCAAATGAGTCTTGTTAAGGATCAGTTGGTGAAAATCCCAATCTGGGTGCAATTTTTTAATGTCCCTCTAGAGTTCTGGACTGCTGTAGGGCTTAGCTATGTTGCTAGCACCATTGGTAGGCCCCTTTATGCAGATTCTAGGACTGAGAGATGTCAACGTCTCAGTTATGCTAAGGTTTGTGTTGAAATAGAAATGGGTGCTCATCTCCCTCTATCTTTCACTCTGAGGTTTGATAATGGAAAGGAAGTGGGTGCTTTTGTTGTGTCTGATTCTCCTGAGCAAGAGCAGAGTTTGTTGGATCCTGTGGCTAAAATGAATGAATCTAATTCTACTGTAGTGGTTCTTGGTTGTAAGAACCCTACTGGTCTTGATTCCTCAGTTAAGGGTCTTGATCAAGTTATGGGAAAGTCTGTCGTACAAATTATTCCGGAGATTTATAAGATTGAAGGACTTCCTAATGAAGGGGAAGGGGGCACTACGGTCCCTGGGGTGCAAAAAAAGAGTAGGAAACCGAACAAGAAGTGATGATTAAGTTTGGAGCTTGGAATATCATAGGCTTGAATGATCCTTCTAAACAAGTGGAGGTTAGAAAGTTAATTGTTGATACTTGTTTATCCCTATGTGGGATTGTGGAAACTAAGGTTAGGTCATCTAACCTTGTTTTGACTATGAAGAACTGTTTACCTGCTAACTGGAATTCCATTCATAATATTAGTGTTGGGTCTGTTGCTAGGATTCTCTTTACTTGGAATGCATCTCTTCTTAAGGTGGATTTCATTTCTAGTAGTGTTCAACATGTTACGTGTAGAGTCCATCATGTTAATTCTTTTCTGCCTTTCGTTGTCACTGTGATCTATGGAATGAATCAGTCTGGTGATAAGGCTGTTTTGTGGAATGAGCTAAGGGGGTTGCATCAGTTCTTGGGTTCAGAACCTTGGCTACTTTTGGGTGACTTTAATGCTGTTAGAGGTGTTAATGAAAGGAGTACTATCGATAGTTTTGACTATACAGCTGCTATTGCGTTTAATTCCTGTATAGAGGATATTGAGATTGAAGATCTTCCAACAAAAGGGTTTTGGTTCTCATGGTCTAATAGAAGTGGTGGAATGGGTTGTAATAAGAGCAGAATTGACTGAGTTATGGTAAATCATATTTGGCAGGATACTTTTACTGAATCTGAAGCAGTGTTTCTTGCTCTAGGGATATCTAATCACTGCCCTCTCCTGGTCTCCATTTTTCATTATAAGCCCAAGAGGAAACCCTTTAAGTTTTTTAATTTTTGGATGCACCATCCTTTGTTTTCTACGCTGATCATGGAGGCTTGGGCCCAGAATAGGAGTTCTCACCCTATGCAGAGGCTCTCTTATAAAATGGGGTTTATGAAGGGGTTGCTTAAGAAGCTGAACACTACCCACTATAGTAATATTAGTGGTAGAGTGGCAGATGCAAAGGCTAAGCTGGTTCGAATCCAAGAGGAAGCTACCCTGGGTCATGTTTCTGAGGAGGTTATTGCTCAAGAAAGAGAGGCTATGTTTGTGTATAGAAGTTTAAGTGCAGCTGAAGAGGCTTTTAAACGACAAAAATCCAGGGTACAATGGTTGAAGTTAGGGGACAATAACACTAGTTTCTTTCATAGGAAAGTGGCTGCTAATAGGTTGAGGAACAAGATTCTGTCCATTAATGATGAGCATGGAAAGAGACTGAAGATCCTGCTGAGTTTAGGAAGGCAGTAGTTTCCTTCTATGAGAAGCTTCTAGGTACTAGTTTCCCTCATAGAGCTGATTCTGCTACTGTCATGAATAGTTTAGTGTTTGCAAAAGTTCCTATAGAATGTCATGATGGTCTTATTTGCCTAGCGTCTGCTGATGAGATAAAGTCTGTTATGTTTTCTATTGGGGGGGATAAAGCTCCAAGGCCTGATGGATTCAGTGCTGCTTTTTTCCAGAAGAATCGAAACTTGGTAGGTCCAGATGTGGTGTTGGCTATTCAGGCCTTTTTTGTCACTGGTTTTATGCCAAAAAGTTGGAATGCAACTGTATTGACCTTGGTTCCTAAAGTTTTAGCGCCTACTAGTATGAAGGAATTTCGTCCTATCGCGTGTCGTAATGTTCTGTATAAGTGCATTACAAAAGTTCTAGCTAATAGAATGCAAGGCATTTTGCCCCTTATCATTAGCCGTGGTCAGTCAACTTTTGTAAAAGGAAGATCCATAGCCGGCAACATTCTTCTTATGCAAGAGCTAGTTAGGAACTATCATAGGGATGGTGGCCCTCCAAAATGTGCTATGAAGATTGATCTTATGAAGGCTTATGATTCTGTTTCATGGGAGTTCTTGCGAGAAATGATGAATGTCAGTTCACTAAATGGGTAATGTATTGTGTGTCTAGTGCCTAGTTTTCAGTAGCTTTACATGGGGATTTGGAATGTTTTTTCCAAGGGAAGAGGGGGTTAAGGCAAGGGGATCCTATTTCTACCTACCTTTTTCTATTAGTCATGGAAGGCTTCTATTCTATTTTGCAAGCCAAGATCATAGGGAGCGACTTCACTTTCCACCCAAAATGTAAAGCTTTGCAAATCCACCATCTTGCTGTTGTAGATGACTTGTTTGTTTTGTGCGGGGCTGATAAGCATTCTTTTTCTATTGTCAAGTCAGCTTTGGATGATTTCTATTATTTTTTCTGGGCTCCAATCGAATCTTCAGAAAAGTGCAATCTTTTATTCTGGAGTAAGCAGTGACCTTAAGAGAGAATTGGAGTCTATTCTTCATATTCCGCAGGGTACTCTTCCAGTTCGTTATTTAGGAGTTCCTCTGATTACATCTAGGCTATCTTATAGTGATTGTGTGCAGCTCAAGGAGAAGATCTTGCAAAGAATTAAGAGTTGGTCTACAAAACTTTTGTCTTTTGGGGGAAGATCTCTGTTGATTGAGTCAGTGTTGTGGAGCATGCAAGTCTATTGGTGTTCTATTTTTATTCTTCCCCAAAAGATTTTAAAGGAAGTTGAAGATATGCTTAGGGCTTTTTTGTGGTCTGGGGTTCAGATGAAGCAGACGAGGGCAAAAATTAAGTGGGATTGGGTGTGCTCTCCGAAAGAGGAAGGGGGGTTGGGTTTCAAACCTCTAAGACTTTGGAATAAAGCAACTATGACACGTCACTTGTGGGCTCTAAGTAAGAAGGCAGATTCTTTATGGGTCAGATGGATTGGAAATGTCTTTGGATGATGCAATTGCCTCAGAATTCTTCGTGGACTATTAGAAAATTATGCAAGCTTAGAGACAAGGTGCAACCTCTGATAAAGCATGTGATTGGAGATGGGGATAGTGCTTTTCTCTGGCTGGATCATTGGCATGATGTTGGTCCCCTATATAAGGTGTTTGGTGACAATATAGTTAGGAATGTCGGAAGCTCTCTTTTGGCAAAAGTTTCTTCTATTATTCACGAAGGTGAGTGGCAATGGCCAAGGCATCGTAACAGAGCCATCATGCAGATAATAGGGAGCACTCCCCTAGCACTGAAGCCTAACCATTTGGTTGCTGATTCTGTCATTTGGATCCCTGCCCATCATGGCATATTCTCTGTTAACTCTGCGTTGCAGGCTTTTAGAACTCCTCTCCCTAGGGTATAGTGGGCTGATATTGTTTGGTTTAAACAAAGGATTCCTAGATGGGCTTTTATAATGTGGCTTTTTTGTTGGGGTAGACTCTCTACCAAGGATAGAATTCTTTCTTAGGGTTTAGTGGTGGATCCCATATGTGTATTGTGCCATGGTGGGACTAAATCTCATAGTCACCTATTCTTTGAGTGTCCTTTTTCAGCTTTGGTTTGGGCGAAAATTTTGCAGAAGTTTGGTATTTGTAGGAGTCCTGCTGGCTAGTCTCAAGAGACTGATTGGGCTATTCATCACCTCAAGAAGTCAGGTTTTCTTTCTTCTCTCTATAAGTTGACTATGGCAAGGTCAGTATACCACATTTGGAGGGCTAGAAATGATTGTATTTTTTGTAACAAGCAGTCATTCTCAGAGGTAGTTTATGATCGGATTATAAATGATGTGAGGGACAGGGTCTATTCTTTGGAAGAAAGTTGGGGTTAGCCATGGCAACAAGGTTTTGTGTAAAGCTTGGAACATCTCGGTGAAAATCTTGTAGAAATGATGTATAGGGCTATTTGTCTTGTTCTTTTGTGTTGAATCTCTGTGTAGTCCCTTTTGGTTTCAGGGGTATGCCCCTTTGTTTCACTTGTATTCGTCTCTTTTGGTAATAAAATCCTTCTTTACCAAAAAAAAAAAAAAAAGACAACGGTGAATGATAGACACCTAAATGTTCACATTAACGCCTCTTAATTTATTATTGTTTAGTCCATTTGTATTGTTTCATGGAGATTAGAGCATCCGCAATGGTAATAATCAAAACCAATAACCAAAATGTGCCACGTCAGCATTTGATTATCCATTTAGTCCATAATCAAACTTAATAACCTCTACCTCTACATTGGTTATTTTTGCATCCCTAACAAACACCCACCCCCCCCCCCCCCCCCCCCCCCCCCCCCCCCAATCGCAAACGAGTTCTAACTACGCACCCAATCAGACCAAATTATTCGTCTCAATATGACGATTCCAAAACTGAAAAGCGGGTCGCCGAAAACATTTTCCTGCGCCCTCATGCACCCCCTGAAGAGGCTGCGTGTGATATCACACACCTTTACTCGATTTGACACATTCGGCGCATGAGGGCGCATGAGGAGGTTTACGGCGATTGGCTTTTTCGTTTTGGAATTGTCTTGTTGAGACAAATAATTTGGTGTGGTCGAGTGCATGATTGGAACTCGTTTACGAAAAATTTGAATTTTGTTATTGAGTTTGGTTATTGGTAAGAGTTGTTAAGTTTGGTTACAGAATGGGTGGAATTTGGTTATTTGCTAAAAGACTTGTAACTTTACTTATTACAATGTGGGGGATTTTTTAAACATTGTTGTACACCTATTTTCTTATTACAATGTGGACGCTCTTAGTAATGCGTTTCTTGTGATTGGAGGTATTTAGAGACTTTGATACAATGTGGATGCTAAAGTTGAATTTTACTCGATATTGTAGACACCCCAATCTAGTCTTTAAGTTTGGCTCGATTGGCTCCCCGATAATGATATAAGGAAAAACATATCTTCAAGGCTTGGTTCATTACTCCTTCACTAACCTCAACAAAACCCCTTTTCAAACATATAGGGTGGCTCCTGGTTCAATTTTAAAAGAGAAATATGCAATCACTTAGTAAAAAAAGGCTTTTTCCATGACACACTGAGAGTAAAATAGGCACACATTTTAATATATAAAGCATCTTTGAGTGAAACCAATTGAGTTAGAAAGAGGACTCAACAAGCTTTCCAACACTTTGAACCATGCTCAAATTCGAGTTCGAGAGTGCCCGGGGTGCCCCCGTGAAGTTCAATGTCTTGTGCAGTCTGATTTCTCCGCATGGCACTTTAGAGCACTGCAAGGCACTTTACAGTGCCGTGCGACACTTTAAAAGTACTGTGTAGCACTTTAAAAGATTCCTGACAACAACAGAACCACTGTCGGTCACGCATCATTTGATCCGAGCACAAACCCTAGTAGCCATAAAGCGTTACTTCGGGGCAACGAAAGGGTTTCCGAACAAAGTTTTAATCACTCTAAACTACCTTATTGATTCATGTTTTGATTGGTCGAAGTGAGTGACCCATTGCCTATATAAAGAGGCCCTTAGGGTTCCAAAATTAATAATTCAATTCATCCATCCATCTCCTACTACGAAACTTTGCAAAAGTCTCTCTCATATCCCCTCTACAAAAAACCCTAACTCCCCGTGAGCAGCCGCAATCTGAGTGATCAAACCTCAAAGTACCCATTCTAGTTCTTAGGGTTTCGAGAAACAATACAATCAATCACCCTCAATACGAAGCAATCAAGCTACTGAGGGATCAAGGTGGTGAGGCCCAGGGGCTTAGGGTTTGATTTAAATTATGTATTTACGCTTTAAACTGAGCTTTCTTTTGTCTCTTTAAATTCTATTTTCTGGTGTGAGGAAGAACACCGGCTAGGAATCCGATTAGCCGACCGGCACATTGAACCAGTGAGATCTGCTGCCCACGAAATCAATTCGCCGGCTAGCAGATCTATTTGTTGGGACAGTTTATTTTTGTGTCATTTTTTGTTATTTTCTGCATGGCATCCCTTTCCTTATCCCGTGTGGTTTAGTTACTCTCATGGCTCACCTATTTATTGTTTAAAGGCTAATAAATGGTTTATGCATGGAATTAAATAAAATAACTATTAATCCTATGTTGATTGATTATGGGTCGGTCTCGCGACCAGGCAGAGAGGGGTGCCTAACACCTTCTCCTTACTGTACTTTTGGCTCCTATTCCCGGAATCTCTACTTGTTTTCTTAGTTTCATTAAACTAAGTGGCGACTCTATTTAGTGGTATCCATTATCATGTGGCAATATTTCTAGCCATGGGAAGATCCACGATTCTGGGTTTATATGAATGAAACGTGTAGCGATGATCACTGTGTGGTGATGTCCCTTCTAGAAGGTGTCCATAGATCTCACACATTCTCCACACTTCATCAGATTTCTATTCACTTAAACAACGTCTACCAATTCTCTTGTCGCAAACCACCCTATGCACCTAAGTCCACAGTCCAACGATTAGACAAAACAACTTATATTCAAAAAGTAACGACATCTTCACATGCGATATGATGGTATGAAAGCCAATAAATAAATACTTTAACAATATTCAATTATCAAATCAACTCAAACAATGATTGAGTTGCACGTTTAGATATCAATTCAAGTTGTATAATGATTAAGTTGCATGCTCAACTATTTAATCAACTCGTACAATGATAGGCTTGCATACTATAGTAGTCCAATATCAATAAAACAAAGTTCGGGGGTCAAAACAGCACAAAAAACTATGCCCGGGGTCCTCCGGAACACCCCTAAAGTTCCAAAACTAGAACCGCAAGGTTTGAATCTGCTATCGCAAGGTCAGTTTGAACCAAGGTTGCGGCCGCAAGGTTAGTTTCTAGTTTCAGTTGCAAGGTCTGACTGGTCAAAGTTTGCAGCATCGTAATGACTTGTTTTGATGCACGGGGCCTTCCAGAGACAAAATATAAGGTTCAAAACACTTAAATATACATAGGAGATGGTAGTTTAAGGGTTTATCTACCATGCTTTTGGTTGAATGAGCTTGAAATGCAAAAATCAGGTTTTCGGAAAAACAGAGAAGACGACTAGAATAGGGATGTTTGGATTGCCTCTGGGTGATTAGTTGATGGGTTTGGGATGCTTGAGAATGGAATTCAAGTTTGGAAGCTTGAATTTGAGTGTAGCACGTCATTTTGGCACAAACTCGCTTCATTTCTCTCTCTAGACCTCCATATCCGAAAACCCCAAGCTTTCTCTCTCTTTCCCTCTTCTCCGTTGATTTCTGTGGTAATGGTTGTGTTGTGGTGTGTTTTTGGAGCTTGGGGAGCATGGTATTGTTCTCATTACAGTGAGTTATAATCTTAGTAGGGCACCCAAAGCCACCCTTTACTAAGATTTACTAATGCATCAAGTAATAAAATTTATAGCACAACAACATGATAAGTCAATCTCTTAATCCATTAATTCAATAGTTCAGTGAATTCAACAATCTCATTCTCAATTTTCTAGGGTTAGCAACCCACAACCAATCCAATGGATCCAACATCCAATATCAAAGTTTTCAATACAACACCTCACACTTTTCAATTTCTCGATCCCAACCATATATCAAGCTATCCAACATCGATTCCCATCCAAAAATACACGATCCTTTAGGCTCCAGTCCACCATGCCTAACTCCTAGGGTCATGGCCGGCTTCATGACCTCTGGGTATATTTTGCGATTGGCTCAAGACCCATGTCGGATAGAAACGTTCCAACCGATGTGATCACAATTTTACTCATTATCTCATTTAATAAATCAATATGCCATCTATGTCAAAATATGGGATTCATGCATCATATGGGTCTAATAATCACACAAGTCTAAGAATGTCAATGGATATTTAAAGCACAAGTACTATGCCATCTATGTCTAAGTATGGGATTCATGCATCACATGGGTCTAATAATCACACAAGTCTAAGAATGTCAATGGATATTTAAAGCACAAGTACTACTAAAATTTACGATATAAATATGATCCATTCATGTTCAATTTCTAATAATTAGCAACTAACTCCAAAAATCATAATATTCTACACAAGCATAATTTATAACGTTAGGAGCAGCTTTTGTGTTTCACCCAAAGTCTAATTTTAAATTTAAATTGGATTAACTTAAGTTTTCAATCAGAACAGTATGCTGCCTAAAATGTGTACAGTGCAGTCACTTTCGAAAATCATATTAAATTCTCCAAACCTCCGTTTGAGACAATTTTTGTGTTTTACTCGAAATCCAAATCCATCATCTAACTGGGTAGAAATAGGCTTGAAGTTGTATTGCTAATTTGCCTCAAAACTACACTAAGACAGCAATTTAAAAAATTCATAACTAACTCTACTGACCTCCGTTTTTTACAAATCTTATGTCGAAACTACTTAATTTTTTGAGAGTTACAACTTTCAAGTTTTAAGTTTCCTCAGAATCCACTTAGAAAATCCAAAATTTATAAAAAACAGAACAACATGCAAACTAACCGTTTCTTGTCATTTCGAACTCCCACATACCAACGACTCATTATCCATTCAAATCCTACTATATATCTACTAACCAATCATCTTCCACTTCTCTGTATGATCTAAGTAATACACGAAACACTTAAGCAATAAACCCTAGTAAAAGTTAGATTTTGGAAGTCCTACATTTCCTCCGTCGAATCAAGTTCAAAGATAAGAATGATAACGTTGAACGATTATGACACCAAGAAAAAGTTTGTGAAAAGTAAATACTCATCGTGAGTTAACGAAAAGTATACCTCGAGGAAGATAGAGAAACTTACCAATTGTTGGAGAGAGGTATATAATTAAGGAGAGAGTGATAGGGAAAGAGGGAAAGATAGAGAGACGGTGAGAGAGATGTGTTGTGTGTTTTACTTTAGGAGAAACACACACACACACACACATATATATAGAAATCTTCGGGTAAGGACCTTATATGCGGACCTCCCCATTTCTCGCCTTTTCCGATCGGATTTCGATGATCCAAGCCGCTCAATGTGTTTAGAACGTGATTTTAAGGGTACCCGCGAGAAATCGGCAAAAAATGACCGGGGAAGGGCTTGATTTGAGCAGTTTTTATTTTGAACTGTTCGATAAAAAACAAACAAAAACTGCTTGGGTGAAGCCCTTCCTGGTCTTTTTTTTTTTTGCTTATTCCTCACAGGTACCCTTAAAATCACGTTCTGAACACATTAAGTGGCTCAGATCATCGAAATTCGATCGGGAAAGGGAGGTCCGCATTTTATTAAAATAAGGAGGTCCTTATAAGAAGGAGACTCATATATATATATATATATATATATATATATATATATATTATAAAACAGAAGGGTGTAGGGACAAGCTGTTTTGGCTAGGATTCATTTGATCCAAAGTTTGAGAGGCATTCTCCTCATTTCATTAAAGAGCCCATAGTTTTAAGCTAAATTATACAACTGCCATATATGTCTCCTTCACCGTACTTCGTCTTTTCCTTCCACGTTTCAAACCCACAAACGTTCTAAACCTAAACCCCAAACCAGCAGCTTCGTCTTTTTCTTCACCGTACTGTGTTTTCTCCTTCACTGTACCAGTGGACTCCACCGATCTAACCAGCAGCTCCAACTCACGAACGCAACTTCTTAGACAACCCCGCTGGCCCCTGCCTTGCCTAGCAATGGAACGCACCCGAACGCAGTGAGCCCATAGCACACGACCATTAGATCACCACCACGAAAAACCCCTCTTGGCCCTCTTCCTTCTCTGCTTTTGAGAAGGTATGTTTGTCCATGAGACTGAAAATTGTAATGCATGTTTAGGAGAATGCATACAACGTGTTTGTGAAAATGCATGTGACTGGGTTTTGTGTACTTTAGATTGTGCTACATTTAGTTGAAGTGTAATAGTTTTGTGTACTTTTGATTGTGCTAAATTAAGAGAAAATAGCATGCAAGAAGAATTGAATGGGAGGGAAATCTTTGTCTGAGTGCATAAGTAAATGAAAAGCATTACAGAAACACCTTTTTGATTGATGAAAATGCATGGCTCTACAGATTCCCCCTCCTCCTTCTTCTGCACCAACCTATTAAAGATTGGACCAAGCCCAACGCACCCCCCGTATTCACATTTAACTCTCCTTGACCGACCAACTTTTCTCAGATTCTTCAAAACAAAAATGACAAAAACACAATCCTTAATTAATTTGGGTACATCCTTTGCTGATCTCTCATTGTTCTATGTATAGGTACATATTGTACATGGAGAAGGAGAGTAATCGATATCATATCACGAAACTTTTCTCTTATAGACTTAAAATTTTGGAACACAATGATATTTTCTTTTTCTAGTTGGATACAGTTACTCACTATTTGGAAAGTGTTTGACAAAATAGTTGGATATAGTATTTTGATGAGCACCCAATATTGTAGATATTTGGTCCGACTAGTCCTATTTTATGTTGTTTTAACTTGCATTTATTTAGCTTTTATAACGATATTGCACGTAAGGTGTGTTTTTAGTGTTTTCAGGTAAACCATGCAAATAGGGCATGTTTTGACGCCATGGATGGCCCAAGTGCTTCCAAGTAGCCAAAGACCCTGTCGGCTCCTTAAAATCTGTCTAAGTATGAAAAAATAACTTTCTAAAAAAGTATTGATTTTCGAGATTAAAAATGGCGGTAATTGATCCTTGAATTTTTTTAAGAATAACTACAAAGTTGCAAGGTTTTATTTGAAGAGCAAGGTCATGTTTTGAGCCATTTCCTCTAGAGAAAAACGTGCAGTTTTCCATTTTACACTAAAAGTGGGGGGTTGACATTTTGATTTAATTGGAATCTTGAAATTCTGATAATGCCATTGTTTCCAAATGAGGGGTACTTTCTTATTTTCATTAAATAAATTAAAGTAAAGAAAAGGTAAAAAAAAGGTTTAAAATGTAGTCTTTACTTAAGTTTAGAGAATGAATATAAGATGTTGAGGAGCTGTGAAGTTGCTGGAAGCTGTCTATTGAGGCTGGCCTGAAGAACTGGAGATAACCTCTTCATATCGATACAATCTTATTCTGTATCGATACGCATTGGCTTACTGAGAAGACATTGATTGTTGTATCGATATGGATTAAGGTCGTATCGATACCAAAACGTTACGGGAAAAATGGTCATTTTAGCTTAGCTGTGTGGTATCGATACACTCCATAATAAGTATCGATACCATGGGTTTTCGGCCAGATATTTGCTGCTTTTTGGACTTTCTACTTATCGAATAGTTGCTACTTTTGGTATGTTTTTAGGATATTTTGTAGAGAGGGATTTGTTTGTATAAATAGGTAGGAAGTCTTTCTCTCTCAAAAATCTACTTTATGTTCTAGCTTTAGTTCTCTCTCTAGGAGAGACCTCCATTGTTGTTCATACTTTTCCTTTAATAATTTCCTTAGAACTCAAGTAAATATTTGTCTTATGTTAATTTTTCGTTTATTAATGTTGTAGCTATGCTTTGGATCTTTGCATAAATCAAGTTTATTTTCGTTTTCTTTGGTTAAATCTTTTGCTCCATTTTCTTACCATGTCTAGTCTTTGAGGTATGTGTGAGTAGTTCCTTGGCTAAGTCTTGGGTTACTCTTTCCCGAAGACTTAGGTTGTTATTTGGTTCTCGAACCCTCGGGTTTAAAATCATGGTTTTTGGAATCGAATTAACCTAGCCATTTTGGTCTAAGCGAGGGGTATTAACTCCCTAGTATGTCATTTAGTCAAGCGGTCTTGGCACGCAACATATTGAGGGCTTGTGGCCTCCCATGTGTTAGATACATTAGCAAACATAGGTTGATTTAATTCCAGTTAATCTCATCTTTTGTTAAACGTAGTCTTTTAAAGCTAAATCTTCTGAGTGTGAGCGCACGGTCGTGACTCTCACTTGAGTTATATTCGAGAACCGGTACCGACTTTTGTCAAGAGTTAGATGATCTCTAGACTTGCCTCTTTTAAGTTAATTAAGCAATTCTAGTCTTTTTATTAGCATTTCCACCCTTTCAAAGGAAAACCAAGTTGGTCGTCTTAACGCCGAGAACCTTTCAAATTCCTACTAATCCGATTGAGCTATATTCGATTCTCTGTGGGTACGATCCCGGACTTCTGGAAATTATGTCATCGACAATCTAGCCCTACGCTTGGGGTTTTCAACCTTATATTGAAGGCAAAGGTCTTTTTTTCGGCCTAAGCATATTTCTTGCCAAACTTCATTTTTATGGCAGTTTTGAATCTTAGTTTAAGTATCTTGATTGCTACAATTACATGAATTCGTAAAAACTGGAGTTTTAGGTTTCTGTTGCTACAGCCAAACTGTAGTCGCCAGCGCTCTTCTATCGAGATATCGAGAGGGAGCTGGTTTTGAGAGAGAGAGAGAGAGAGAGAGAGAGAGAGAAAGAGAGAGAGAGAGAGAGAGAGAGAGAGAGAGAGAGAGAGAGAGAGTACAAAAATATGTAGATTTGATTAGACATAGATACTCTTCATGTTTCAAAATGGTTATTAGATTTTTGGGCAATGTTTTTGAAACAAGAATGGTCCAATTGTTCACTGGTTTTTGTGAACTTTTGGGTGTCGGGCGAGTACACACACGTGGTACTTTTGATCGTTTTTCGTGACTGAGTTTTGTGTACTTTTGCTCCTCCACCCAAGGGGTTTTTTGTACCCGACTTTTCCATAACCATCTTTCCCAACGTTGGCAATCAATTTCATTTTTCAGTCTCATGGACATACACTCGATCAGCATAGAAAATTAGTTTTTTTCTCATTTTTATTGGGGCTTTAAGATCAGAAACGTTGTGATAGAAAATAGTGGCTTCTGGGGTTTAACCTTTCAAAATCACTTTGGTTTCGTGTTACTGCTATGCATTTGTGGCCCATCATCATTTTACAGTCGTTCTTGATGCTAATTCTTTTTTTCTCTTTCTAGGTAATTGTATTGGATAGGGGCAAGAGTATAATCGCCCTCTATACTTTCATCATCATCAAAATTGGAAGTTTGCTTAGCGAATGGTACGCTTTTTTGAGCTTTTTTGATTTCTCTGCTTTTGACCAATCTCTCTTTCTTTTCTTGTCAAAGGTGACCTTCGGCGAGAGCTCTTTCTCCAATAACACTCCAATATTGTCTAAAATTAATTTGTAGGGGGGACTGGTTAGTTTTAGGGCACTTCGGTGGACTATTTAGTTTTAGGGGACTTCGGTAGTATGGGATTCGTAGAGGGTTTTTTTTTTTTTTGCCAATCGGCAAACATCTCTATTATAAGATAGACGGGTGTGAGGACAAGTTGCAACGGCTCAGATTTGTTTGATCCAAGGGCTGAGATGCATTTTTCACATTTTATGAAAGTATCCACATTTGCCCATTATATTACATAAATGTCATCTATTCTCTCTTTTTGTGTGTGTCTTACCACATAGTGAAGAAAAGAAAGAAGGGGGAAAGCAATTCTCCTTGTTTCCTTTCTACGAGATCTTTCCTCCCCTACGGGTTGACTGTCTTCAGGGAAGGGGTTCCCCCCCTTGGACTGTCGAGCACTGGGACTGTCCACCGTCCACTCCTCCTTGACAGTCAAACCCCTTGGGTGAAATCAAATCGGGAGAGGTATTTTTTGTTACCCACCATGTGTTTGTTAAAATGTTCTCTTCTATTTTGTATACACTTCCTCCAAAATCTGGAGAGGTATTTTCTATTGCCCACCATGTGATTGTTAAATGCTCTCTTCTGTTTTGTGGAGCTGTAGAGACTTTGTGGGTTTTTTTTCCCCATTTTGAACGGCGTTTTGCATAATTTTGTGAGTTACTAATTTCTTCACTACACTATTTGCGTATTCACTTACTTCATATCAATAAATAAATAAAAAAATCTTCGCTGTTCAAAAAAAAAAGAGGTTAATTTCTAGCAATTTGTAGCTACCTGAAAATTGAAATAAACTTTTGAGCCACTATCAAGATTTAAAGGGTATTTAAATTCCAATCAAGGTGAGTAGTGCCGTAGGCACGGGTTAGGGTGGGTACAATCATTTTCAAATGAGGAGATATAATATATATATATATATATATATATATATATATATTATAAAATAGAAAGGTGTGGGGACAAGTTATTGCAACGGCTCAGATTTATTTAATCCAAGGACTGAGATGCATTTTTTCACATTTTATGAAAGTATCCACATTTGCCCATTATATTACATAAATGTCATCTATTCTCTCTTTTTGTGTGTGTCTTACCACATAGTGAAGAAAAGAAAGAAGGGGGAAAGCAATTCTCCTTGCTTCCTTTCTACGAGACTTTTTCTCTCTTTTTTCTCAATTGATTGTCTTTGGGGAAGGGTCCCGGTGGATTGCCGAGCACTGGGACCATCCACTCCTCCTCGACAGTCAAACCCCTCAGGGGAAATCAAATTGGGAAAGGTATTTTCTGTTGTCCACCATGTGTTTGTTAAAATGCTCTCTTCTATTTTGCAGAGACTTTGTGATTTATATTTATAGTTTTTGTTGACACTGTGGAGACTTTTTGGTTTATTGTGAAGTAGAGGCATACTCCTCTTACCATCGGGCTTCTGCAGATTTCTTTCCCCCTTTTTGAACGCAGTAGATATATTTTTTATCTTATCAATTTTGTGCTGAGTTGCAAATGATGGTCGCAGGGTAATCTTTTTGCATATCAATAAAAAAAAAATCTTTGCCGTTAAAAAGAGAGAGGTTAATTTCCAGCAATTTGTAGCTACCTAAAATTTTTATAACTACCTAAAAATTGAAATAAACTTTTTTTGAACCACTATCAACATTCAAAGGGTAATTTCAATTCCAATCGAGGTGGGTAGTGTTGTAGGCACGGGCAAACACTAGTATATATATATCGGGGTGGTTCCGGGGACTCTTAAAAAAACCTCTAAAAAAATCCACCAAGTTTCCGATCGAATTTTGATGATCTGAACTGCTCAATATAATCAGAACGTGATTTTAAGGGTACACGCGAGAAATCAGCAAAAAAATGGAAGGGCTTCATCTGAACAGTTTGTTATTAAACTTTATTAAACGGTTCAATAAAAACTACTCAAATCAAGCCCTTTCCGGTTATTTTTTTTGTCAATTTCTCGCAGGCACCCTTAAAATCACATTCTTAACACATTGAGCGGCTCGGATCATAAAATTTGATCGGGAACTATGAGATTAAGATTTTGAGATTTTTTTAGATGTTTTTTTAAGGGTCTCCGGAACCGCCCCATATATATGTATATGTGTATATATGTATGTATGTATATATATAAGTCTACGTCTCGTAAGGACCACCTTAACTTAATAAATTGTGTATCTCCCTTTTCTGATCGAATTTTGATGATTCGAGCCGCTCAATGTATTCAGAACGTGTTTTTAAGTGTACTCACAAGAAATTAGAAAAAAAAAATGACCGGGAAAGGTTTCATCCGAGCAGTTTTTGTTTGTTTTATATCGAACGGTTCAAACAAAAACTGTTCGGATGAAGCCCTTTTCGGTCATTTTTTTTTGCCGATTTCTTTCGGGTACCCTTAAAATCACGTTATGTACACATTGAGCGACTCGGATCATCAAAAATCGATCAAAAAATGAAAGAAATGAGATGGTCTTTATTTTAGTTAAAATAAGAACCTCCTCATTTGAAAATGACTATATATATATGTGTGTATGTGTAAGTGTGTGTGTGTAGAGAGAGAGAGAGAGAGAGAGAGAGAGAGAATGTAACGTTCAAATGGAGGACGAGGTTGAGAGATACAAGAAGAGTGAGAAGTGAAGAGATAGAGATAGGGGGAGAAATAAGTGGATAGTTTTTCTAGGATAAATCATAGTTTAAATAAAAAAATTTATACACACACATATGTATATTCCTATTATTCTAATTTTAAAAAAATATCAGGATTTTACAGTCCATTACACAGTTCACATAGCCCCAACATACACTAAAATACACAGTTCACATAGCCTCAACACATACTAAAATACATAGTTCACATATTATGTTCACATAGCCCAACGCACAGTTTATATAGCCTCACCACTCACTAGAATAAATAGTTCATATAGACAACTCACTTAGCCTTACCACACATACTTCACATAGCCCACCACATACTTCACATAGCCCCAACAACACCAAAAATAACACAGTTCACATACACAATTAACATAGAAAAAAAACTATGAATTTTTTTAAAAAATGAAATCAAAATCAAAATCAGAAGTCTTTCTCCCTCTAATATTTTTCATCCATACTAGAAACTTTCTCAAAAATCTTCCAAAATTTATACGTCTGAACACTTCTAGATTCCATCATTAAAGTTTAACAAAAAGAAAAACCAACTACAAGCATAATTAGGATATGTTTTCAAAATTTCCCGCTAGGCCATGCTTTACATGGAAAAGGACGTTGAGAATTTACACCATTTTTCCGACGCAACAGAGATGTACATCACGAGCTAGCCAAGCTGACGGCCTCTCACCATCGAGAACAGATTCGAAAACGCCTTGGTCATCCTCCATCGCTTGACTCTCAATCAACAACCATGTCAACCAGAGCTCGTTACTCAAGATCAAGGGAGAAATGCGGCGAACAAAAGGTTGGAAGATTACATCGTGGAACGATCCAAATTTTGGGCATATTTTTTTTGAATAAAAATATAAAATATATAACAAAAATAATAGTATTATATATAATTTTAGTGTTTTATATATATATATATATATATATCCCTTCCTATAAGGGCCACCTTAACTTGCTAAAATATGGACCTCCCCTTTTTTGATCAAATTTTAATGATTCGAGCCGTTCAATGTGTTTAAAACATGATTTTAAGGGTACTTGTGATAAATCGGCAAAACAAAAAAAGACCCAGAATGCCTGATCCATGCAGTTTTTTATATAATAATTTCTGTCAGCATTTATGAAAAACTGCTCAAATCAAGTCATTCCCAGTCTTTTTTTGCCGAATTCTCGCGGGTACCCTTGAAATCACGTTTTGAGCACATTGAACGGTTCAAATCATCAAAATTTGATTAGGAAATGGGAGGTCTGCATGTAAGCAAGTTAAGGTGGTTCTTATAAGAAGTTTTGTGTGTGTGTGTGTGTAACGCCCCGGATTTTGGGAATGTTAAATAAACAATTTTACTGGAAACTTAAATAGAGTCTTGCTCGTTATTACAACATAACTTCCGTAAGAGTACATTTATTACAAAGGGAAGGAAATTAGGGTTCCTATCTACAGCTTCGCCTGCTCTTCTGTCCTAGCCAGCTCCAAAAGCCTCCAAAGTGTACAGCTCACCCTGATCATCAACAAAGTCTGACACATTATACCAGCGTCGCCACCAATATAATATGTCAGGATCACCAAAGATAACACCATGAGCTACGAGAGCTCAGCAGAATAATTCCATACCTGCTAACCCATAAAATACAAACAATAAGTCATAGAAATAATATGCCAATCAAAAATTTCAAATAACACATGTATACTTAACAATGACACATCCACACTCACTATTCAACTAACGTTGGTGTCTGTGATATCTGTATTTCTCCTACATGACTCATCGTAGACTGTGTCTCATTTTCATTTACCAAATCAAAACTTCAAAAAAATATTTTTACATACCCAACCTCAGTTTTGCCGCTCCGGGTTCCTGAGTATCCTCACAATGGTTCCGTCGTTCCGAGTTTCCATTGGCACACACACACACACACAAACATTTGTGGTTTCAAAATCATTTTTCAAAATCATTTTTACACACCCAACCTCGGTTCCGCTGCTTCGGGTTCCCGAGTATCCTCAAAATGGTTCCGCCATTCCGGGTTCCCATTGGCCCACAAAAACAATTGCATTGGCTCCTCTCAGCGGATAACCAAACTACAATTCAACCTCGGTTCCATCGTTTCGGGTTCCCGAGTATCCCCACAATGGTTCTGCCGTCCCGGATTTTCATTGGGTTTTCAAAAATCGTTTTACACATCCAACCTCGGTTCTGCTGTTCTGGGTTCTCGAGTTTCCTCACAATGGTTCCGTTTTCCCGGGTTCTCATAGGCACACAAAATTTAGCATTGGCTCCTCTTCATGAATAACCAAGCCACACACCACAAAATGGGCTACCACGTCCAGCCACATTGCGGTTTTCAAAACATTTTCTTTTTTCAAAACACACCTTTCATTAACAACATCCTAAGTTTCATATTTCTACTTTCTCATTTTCATGCAAAGACTCCGTGGTAGGACTTTTCACGCAAGTACACTATAACATAAATCATTCATTGTAATCTTGTAACTAATCTAGCAAGATCATCCAACTCTATGTTGCTTTTTCATGCTCATATTATCCCTTGTAACGCCCCAAATTTTGGGAACATTAAAAGGATAATTTCATTGAAAATTAAATGGAGTCTGGCTCAATATTAAATCATAATCCTAAAACAAGTACTTTTATTCAAATAAGGGAGGGAACTAGGGTTCCTATCTACTGCTTCGCATGTTCCCCCATCTTGGCCAGCTCCAAAGGCTTCCAAGGTGTAGAGTTCACGCTGTTCATTTATAAGATCTGACACATTATACCAACGTCACCACCAATATAATATGTCTTGGTCACCAAAGGTAATTCCGTGAGCTACAAAAGCTCAATAGAGTAATCCATACTCACTAACCCTTAACTTAAGAGCAAACGATCATAAATTCAATGCTTTGCACATAGTTCATAGATATTCGGCAAACAGTTAACAATGACACATCCGCATTCACTATTCAACTTAACGTTGGTGTCCATGATTTTCTGAGTTTCTCCTACGCGACTCCTCGTAGACTGTGTCACCGTTTTCCATATTTCATAACCATATCAACATTTCCAAAATCGTTTTTAACACACCCAACCTCGGTTCTGCCGTTCCGGTCTCCTGAGTATCCTCACAATGGTTCTGCTGCACTGGGTTTCCATTGGCACACTTTGCGTTAGCTCCTCTCTGCGGATAACCAAGCCACACACCCAACCTCGGTTCCGCCATTCCGGTCTCCTGAGTATCCTCACAATGGTTCCGCCGTCTCGGGTTCCTATTGGCACACAAAACACACACCACACAATGGGCTACCACGTCCTGCCACATTGCGATTTCCAAAACATTTCATCTTTTCAAAACACGCATTTTCATTAACCACACCCTAGGTGTCATGTTTCTACTTTCTCGATTTTTGTGTCTCGTTTTCATGCATCGACTCCGCTATAGGACTTCATATGTAATCATAAATCATTCATTGAAATCTTGAAACTAAACTAACAAGATCATCCAACTCAATATTATACCACAAGTAATACAAGCAATTCATGTATGCATGTTCCTAACCATTTTAAAGATCAAAATTGTAGAGACCCATATTTATTTTATCAAATGCTAATATTTTATAAATGCATGATTATTGAGAAAGGAAGTGAAATAATAGTATTTATGAGATTTGGGGCTAAAGTGATAGAATTGATCGTGGAAGGGTGAAATGTGTGATTTGTATATGTATGAGTGTTTATAGGAGGGTGAGAGAGTAGGGGATCATTTTCCTCCTCTCCTCCCCTCACGTCTCTCTCTCGGCTCCCTCCATCTCCCTCACTCTCATCCAAAATCTCACCAAAACACCTCAAAACCTTTGCAAACTAACCTTCATTCATCTTTCTACGCGTGATTTTGGGCTTGCTCTTCGTCGATTAGAGCTCGGTGTGGTGTATTTCGTTCGAATCAAGATTTTCAGAAACTAGGGCTTGTAGATTTCTTGGGTTTTGTGCTTCAACTTCGAGGTAGGGATTCTACCTTTCAATATATGTAAAAGACATGCTTCTATCCTTGAATCCATGCTGCTTGTTGTTGTAGTAGTTGATGGCATTGAAACCCATAAATTCTACTCGAAATGTCATCGTATCGATACCATTTCGAAATCGTAGCTTCTCATTCTGTTTGCTTTCTGTATCGATACAGCTATTTTGGCTGTATCGATACCAGATGCTTATGGACAGTTTACACTACTTTGTTCCAAACTTCATTGTTTTGACCCTCGATTATTTCTAGCTTGTTCTAAGCATCACCAAATCACTCTATAACATTGTTAATCATATTCGTTGAGTTTGTTATGTGTCCTTGGCATCCCTTGCCATTGTTCGATAAATTTTGACGTTGATTAATTCATGAACTTTGAATTGAACACGTAATGAGAATGTGATACGCTCGAACACTTGTTGACACAACGAATACATTCGGGACCTATCGACGGGTTGGTGCCTGGCAGGGGATATCAGGGTCCCATAATTAGCCCGGCAGGAGCTAATGCTCATAATGAACATTCAAGGCCCAGCATTCTAGGTGGGCGCTTGGCAAGGGATATTGGGGTCCCATAATTAGCCCGGCAGGAGCTTCGGCTCACGACACATAATGTGAAGTGATTTTGGACACATGGAAAGTTGAAACGGTTAAGGGTTGAGGTGTTTACCAGATTTCGTATCAAGTACATTGGATTGTTGAACCTTGGTTATTGCCTATTGTTGGGTCTCCATCCTGTTCTTACCTTGTGATCTTCCTTGCATCTCTCTCTTACATATAATGTTAGTGTAGAATTTTCTACTGGGCTAGTGTAGCTCAAGCCTATTATCATTTTTAGGTACTAACACAGGGCAATAGCGTGCATGGTTGAAGTGCTTGAGGTGGAATTATTTTTGAAAGCTAACAACTGAGGATTTACTTAGGCATCTTTGTAAATCTCTTTTGAAGATGTATTTGTAACTTTATTTGTAGATCTTTTGACTATGGAATATTGTAATTTTTAACTCTTGAATATTCAGTAAAGATGTAATATTTTGGAAATGCTATATTATTTTGGTTATCGTACGGATTATGGCAAAGTTTTATTTATGGAAATCATTTATATTTATGTTAAAAATCAAGGGCGTGACAAAAATACAAATACTTCCTATCAAGTGGTAACATTCTATCTTTTTAAAATCCGTCCTTTCCTCTTTTGTGGAAAATTCAAAACAACACATGTTTATTGAAGTAAAAGTTCATCATTCAACACGTTCATACCACCATTAGCAAAACGAGTTTGTTTACCATCATGCATTCTAAACATTATAAGCGATAGATAACCTTATTTACTTAAAAATATTTCATGTTATATTTTGAACTAAAGAGTAAAGACATCCTATTTTTCAAAATACGGTTCTATGCTATACGTTGAGTTAGGGGACAAGGGATTCTACCTTACTTCTTGGCGGTTGGTCGATTTTGAGAGTTGGTCGTCGGTTTTGCGAATCGGAGGTGTAACGGCTCTGAAGTGCTTCGAAAGAAAGAGAGATGGCTTTTCTCTTCCTAGAAACAACTTTGCTAACTAAACTAGACTACTTTAAAGATCTAGGTGTGGTTTGGTGGTAGCTCTCAAGAACTTCAAGAAAACTCAAGAAACTTGAACTTTGGAGCAAAGGAACCTTAGAAATTCTAGAGAGAAGTTGGAGCAAAAAGTAAAGGTGTGAGTTTAAACTTGAATGAGCTTGCTATTTATAGGCCAAGCATGCCCTCTCTCTCCCTCTCACCCGAATCTCTCTCTCTCTCTCTCTCCTATCTTGGATTTTTGTCATGCTTTGATTGAAAGATCAAGGGTTTGCTTGCACTTTTCTACCTAGTTCTAGGCTTGCATGGCTAGATTTAGTACTTTGGATTAATTTTGGAAAGATTGGTGGAAAGAAGGAGGATGGTACAAGGTTTTATATTGGCAATTGTACATATAAGGACAATGGAGGATAGATTTTTGCTTGGAGATGTATATAACCCTAGATTGCAATCAAGTCAAAGTACAATGGAAAGATCAAGGCAATGTACACACCAAATCTCCCTCTCTTCCTCTTTCTCTCTCTCTCTTTCTCTCTCTAATACTAGTACTACGGAAGTATATATATATATATATATATATATATATATATATATATACTCTTCCGTACCTAATGAACAAATCTATTAAACACATGTTCTTATTATATATATATATATATATATCACACACATGTCCAAGTAATCAAATATATAATAGTACTATGAAATCTAGTAAGATTTCCAAGTATCCAATAAAAAATTATAAGATCAAAATCCTTTATTAAAATAGTCCAAATTGGTGCATGTTACATTATAATACTAGATTATGTACTTAGAGTATCTTAGGGTAATATATTATAAGGTACATATATACATATCTTTAAAGATATAATCACATGGAAAATCTAGGATGTGATTTATTTAATAAATCCTAGTACTAGTTAGTAAAACTGTACTAGTTAGTAAGACTAACTTATTATCCAATGGATAGTATTTTCCCTTGCATTTATTGACCAATGGATAAAATGAATAAGGTAATATATACTTGAATAATATTTAAAATAACCAATGTCCTTTAGGCATGTGTATATAAGTCTATATACAACTATATATGAGTACTTTATCAAATCTAGCACAAAATATCTTTGATAGAAAATCTAGGTTTTCTATTGTCCAATGGATAAAATTTTCCCTAACTTTTATTGTCCACCGGGTAAAGGTTCATCTAGGGTTAGGAAATTATAACTAGATGAATTGGTAGTTCAGTTCTTCCAACTAATCGGTTGAAAACTAATTCTACTTGCCACGTACAATTTCTAGTTAAGAAATATAATTTAAGATTTTATTTTATACACTAGGAAGATATACAATTGTTTCTACAAGTACACTTGTCTTTTGAAAATGACTAGATTGTCCAGTGCAAAGAAATATAATTTTATAAGTCTCAAATCTAGTTATGACGGATTATTAAAGTTAAAAAGGAATTTTAAAGGAAATCCATGTAATTAAAAATAAAATTTAAATATTTAACAAAATTTTTATTTACCAAAAAAATCAGGGTCGTTACATCCCTAAGTTCACGAAGCATATTTACACAACTTAAAGCATAGTGTCACATGGACGGACACCTTTGGAGTGGAAAACCACTTATGCTTCATCACACATCAAGGCAAGTAATCCTAATAATCATGTATACATACGCTCATAACCATCCTAAGATCAAATTACGAATACTACCTAGCAAAAGATCATTTCTTGTATTTCAAAATCTATTCTTTCTTTCTTTTTGGGAAGTTCAAAACAACATATGTTTTTCTGGAAAATAAAGTCGAGTTATTCAACATATTCATATTTCTCTTCGAACCTTTAGTAAAACACTTTACTAGTTGTCATGCATTTCAAACAATACAAGCAATGTATAATTTTACTTTTATACTTAGAGATAGCGTGTACGGGACTCAACCGTTCTTCTTGGCAGTAGGTATGGCTACGGAAAAAGTACGTCAGCTATCGAATGGAGTGACTTCTTACGGTAAGCTTACGGTAGTTTCGAAAGAGAAAAGATGAGACTTTCTTTTTCTCTCAAAACTAATTCTTGACTAAATTACTAAACTTTTTAGATCAAGAGGGTGGTCGAGTGCTGGTTTGGTGGCGGCCTTAGATGAGTTTCTTGAAGAACTCAAGAACACCAAGAACAAGAAAGAACAAGAACAAACACAAAGATTTCTAGAGAGAGAAGTTGAAAGATTTGAAGGTGTGAGTTCAAGGCAAGAGTGGGGTGCTATTTATAGGAAAATTGGGATCCCTCTCTCCCTCTCTTGGCCGGCTATCTCTCTCTCTCTCTCTCTCTCTCTCTCTCTCTCTCTCTCTCTCTCATTTTTTTGTTTCATTGTTATGTCAAATCAAGCCTTTTATGCATGCCAAAGCCTTGTCAATTCATTCTAGGGTTAAGGCTAAGTAATCATGGAGATTTTCTAAGGCTTAAAGGCAATCGTAGGTGATTATACTCTAGATTGCAAGTCTTACAAGTCTAAGATATGAATGATTAGGCTAAAAGAAGTAGTCTTCCCATTTTTAGTCAATCCTAGGCTAGGTTGTAAGTAAATTTCTAGGATGATTAAGGCTAGATTTCATGTTTAAAGTAGTCTAAAATGGGTTGTAAAGTAGTAATTAGGCTTGAGGCTAAAGAGGTAGCTTGTGGGAGTGTACAAACACATGCACACACCTCACTCTCTCCCTCTCTCTCTCTCTCTCTCTCTCTCTCGGCCTCTTTCTCTCTCTCTTTGTATCATGAGTGTATATATATATATACACACACATATGTGTGAGTTTAGGTACCAAGTAGCCCTATTAAGTCTAGGAAAGAGTAATGATGAGTGTAAGGCTTTCAAGTGCAAGGCATTGTCCAATGGGTAAGATTTTTCCTAGAAAGTATATCTATGTATCTATAGGTATGATTATGGTAGGCTATTATATATTTAACTATGTATACAGTGTGGCCCGTGATCTCTTCTGGCTCGAGTCCTTCCTCCGCTGGTTCAATGGTTATCTAGCCTTCTCCACGCCACCTGCACAATGAACGCACGACTAAGACCTGGCCGGGGATTGCCCGACAAGGCCCTCTGGCGAGAGGATAAGTATGTGTTGGAGGAGAGGATAGAGACTAGGGTTTTGAGTGGGTAATCGCGTATGAGAGTGCGTACCTTTTCAAAGGCATTATCCTTCAGTATTTATAGAGTTTCCCTGACTTGCTCTCCAAGCACAGGCACGTGCCTCGCACGGGTTAGGCGACGTCGTTGTGACGTCACTGAACGAATTTGATAACCGTTTTGGTGCCAGCTGGCACATTCCACGTGTACTCATGTTTATCCTTTGGTGTAACCGTCTTAGCACGTGGGGCGACACGTGAGTACACAGGTGGCCGAGCCCGTGAAACCGTGGGTAGCCGAGCTTGAGGTTCAGCCGAGCTCAACCGCTTTGATTACATGTGGAGGCATGACTCCGTATGTAGCCGAACCCAAATATAGCCGAGCCCGACATTGATCAGAGCTCGGAGATGGCCGACGTTAATGGGGAGCCGAGCTTGACTGACACCTTGATCCCAGATTTAGATGAATGCCCCGCCGGTTGACGATTCTCGGCCATGGTCCAAATGTGGTCACGGTAACCAGCCACAGTCGGCCAAGTTTTGGTCACCCACAATAGCCCCTCAATCTTTGCCGTCGCCGAGCGCGTGGTAGAGATTGATTTTAAGTTCCAGCTGAACCTGATGTTCACCGATTGTGGCTGTAGGACGCGTACGGCTTTTAGCCGAGCCTAATTCCTTTTAACGACCATCGCAATATAAGTCTCTTGAAAAATGGCTCCAGATGTCATTTTGCAGTTGGGCACGGTTAATGACAGGGCGGCTAGGGCACGTGAAGCCCTGCAGGGTTGTCCCATCATCGCCACGTGTCAAGCATTGGTTGGCAGCTTGGTTCGGTGGTGCAGAGATGGGCGGGAACTTCAAATTCCCTAACCCTAGGTCTATATAAAGGGTGAAGGGATGAGAGAGAAAGTTCACGAACTGTTTCTCTCTCTAGGACGCCATTACCAGACCTCCATCTCAGGCTTCCTCAATCTCCAGCTTCGATTCAGTCTCAAATCCTTTGAAAGACTTCAGGTATACGTTCAATCCTTAGTTCTTTTTACGTTTCCATAGTTTTTATGTCCTTTCCCACTCGTTTCTTGGGATCTTTTGTTCTGTATGAACAGTGTCTCGCTGGGGATGAACAGTCTGTTCATCTCCCAGGTTCAACTTGTTCTTCCGAGCTTCAATAGAGGCTGGGGTTTGTTTGGCCATTGTTGGAATCGACCGAACCTAAAATTTGGGCTTAGCTGATGTAGACATTGGCCGAGCCCCACTTGGTTGTAGACAGGTTCGGCTGACGATGGGGTTGGCCGAACCCTCGATACTTAGTGTTGGAGATCCCCGAGTCTGAAGCCTTAGTAGAATGATACTGGGTGGGCCAGTAGGGTAGCCGAACGTAGTGAGATCCTTCCTTTTGCCGACGCCGAGGTTCCTCATTATATTCCTTCTGTTTTGTTAGGTCTGGCTCACCTGGTCATAGTCATTTCTTCCGACTCTGAGAGCTCAGAGGACGATTCTGGGGACTTGGTAATCCGAGAATACTTGAAAAGATATAGAAGCCAACGCCAAGCTTCTTCAATTGCTTCGAATATGTCGACGGACTCTAGTGACTCTAACGCCGAGCGTAACTTCGAATATGGAGCAGATGAGTTCGATACCGAGCCTGAAATTTCGTTCTCCCAATCAACCCACTCCGAGGCCGAGCCCCAGCTGGGACCAGAGGCCGAATCTAGACTCCATTCCCAGGCCGAAGCCACCTCTTCAGCTCGATCGGGGCATAGTGAGACTTTTTCCGAAAACAAAGAGGTTGCCGACCTCTACGAGAGGGGTCAGGTTTGTCCACATGCCCACTTTTTCAGTGGGGAGCCTGGTGAATATCAAAGCTTTTGCCGAGATTACGATATTCCCGACGATGTGGTCGTCAGTCAGGTGGCCAGTAACCGTATCCGGGATAGAAGAGAGCACCATCCCGAGCACATAACAGTACCCTTGATGGCTATTTGTGAAGCCGGACTGCGGTTCCCCCTTCATCCATTTTTGAGGGAGCTGCTAGCTAGGTTTAGTCTGGTCCCCCATTTCTTTGCGGTCAATAGCTATAGGATTGTGATGTCAGTCATTAAGCTGAAGGAGCTTCATAACATTGAGTTTACAGTGGCCGACCTATTTCATACGTATATAATGTCTAAGCACGGTCAGACCGAGCGTAGGTACCTGTCCACACGCAGGGGTAAGACGCCCCTGGTGGATGGTCTGCCCGATACCGACAAGTGGGCTAATTTTTATGTTAAAGTCAATGGAAATTATGAGTTCGGCGACCAAACCAACCGTCGGTACGCCGTACCGAAGATAAAAGATTTCCGAGGTTGGTTTCCTTCAATTTTAGTTTTCTGCCGAACCTATTGTTGCTCTTGTGTCCTTGTTTCCCTCAATGTCATTTGTCATCCTTTGTGTTGTTTGCAGATCATAGATCTATCACGAAAACTCAGCAGTCTTTGGCCGTTGAGAGGCATACTGAGATCTTGATTTCTCAAACTGTTAGAGACGCACCAACGCTGCTCGGCTACGAGCCATCATACAGAGGGAAACTTAAAAGAAGGGAAGAGGCTGGTGGGCCGAGCAATAGCGAGGGAATTGTTAAGAAGAATTTTTCGACGGGAGAGAAGCATCAGAAGAAGAAGGGAGAGAAGAAGCAGAGGGAGCCGAGAGTAAAATTTCCCACGTTTAGGAAGCCAGCTGAGTTTTGGTTTAAAGAGAGTCAGCAATCCGAGCACTCAGGCGCGAATATTCCTCTACAAACCATTTTACCCGAGCTCAGTACTCAAATGGGGAGAAGAAATGTTGTTCGTGTCAACCTCAGGGACGGCGCTGCGGTTCGTCAGAGAGATACTGATGTAGCCGAGCCCGTGGAGAACAGACAGAAAGTAACCCATGACTTTTTCCCTTCAAAGCCGTCGTCGCCGAATCCGAGTAATAAGGACAAAACCGAGTCTTCAGTTGCGGGGGGCTCCAAGGCCGCCGAGAAGTCATTTGGTTCTGCCGAGCCGGATGTTATTCCAGAGTTTGCTCCATCTTTTGCCCTAGCCGAGGGTAGAGTTGTTAATGTTCAGGATTCGGTGAAGATGGAGCCTGGTTTGGCGGTGGCCATGCTTCTAGGATTAGCTCTTCCTCGCGACATGCAAAATGTTCCCGATGAACTTCAGCCGAGCTTAGTTCATGCGAGTGCTTACATTGTCCAGGTTCGTCCGAATGTTTGTTTTCCCTTCTATCCGTGCTTGTTCAAGCTTGCTTTTTGAATTTGTTTACGTTTTTCAACCTTCTTACTTTTCTTGTCGATTTTCAGGCTGGGCAAGCTCTTCTGCGTGCTTCGAATAAAGCCGAGCTTGTTTCAGCAGAAAGGTCTCGATATCGTGAAGACCTTAAGACCGAGCGAGACAAGGTGAAGTCTTTGAAGTCCAACTTGAAGGTTGCCAAAGCTCATGCGGCCGAGCTCGAGGCTGAGAAGGTGGAATTGGAGGAGAGAGCTAAGAAAGCCGAGCGTGAACTTGGTAAAGTTCTCCGGAGGGAAAAAAGAAAGATGAAGGAAGTAGATGGGAAAGCGTATCAGGCTGGGTTTGACCGGGCGGGTGCTGAGTACGTGAGGGAAGCCCGGTCAATGGTTAACGATGAGATCAAGATGAGAGTCCCGATTGCCTACCGAACGGGGTACAAGGACGGTGTGAAGGCCGCATGTGCTGTTATGCAGCTGGAGCCGGACTTGAATCTGACGAAGTCGATTCCTGCACCTGTCACACCCGAGCTTGTACTACCGTATTCCGAGGAGGAATGTGCACCTCTCCCTCCTGAGAATTTTCCTGACAGTGATGATGATGTAGAAGAGGTTTCCGGTGAGGATGGTGAAATGGGGGCTACCCCACAAATTGCTGTTGATGTCGGCGACAAAGTTGGTGACGGTGCTAAGAGAACTGTTGCGAGTGCTGATGGTGAGCAACAGAATGTTGAAGGGAACGCCGAGACTGGAACTGGAGCTGATTTGGTCGAGGCTGCTGAAGATGCTGCTAAAGTTTGAATGGGGTCATTGCTTATTTTCGTTTCTTCTGTTGTCATAGCTTGAGGTTCTTTTTTTTTTTTTTTTTTTTCTAATTTGGCCGAAGCTGCAGATCCGAGCTTGGATTCCCCCGTATCGTTTGTAATTAGGTTTATGGAAAACTGTATTCGAATGACAGAACTTTGCAATGTCTTCAACCTTTTGAGTTATCTATAACACCTGTTTCTCGTCTTTTGAATGAATGACTTTTGTGTTTGCGATGTATTGTCAGACATGTTCTTGCTTGTTCGTATCTGTTTGAGATTATGGTTGACCGTAGCCTCTACTTTGGTGTATGTAGCCCCCACTTTGGTCTATGTTCGGCTGAAGCATATAGATGTTGGCTTAACGTTGTTGTTAGTTGTAGATTTGCCGAGCCTAGACCAAAGTAGTTAGGAGAATGGTGTGGAGAATCTGCCGAGCATAGTATTGTGCTCGGTAATTTGTCGTGGCCATAAGTTTGAGGGTTCTTACTTGTGTTTTGGGATTTGGTCTAGGTGCCAGACCTTAGCCGAGTTTAGGAGGTATAATGCTTGAGGGTGGTTTGCTCACCAAAATGTGAGTGTAACCGGGCTGTGGCCGACCTCATCGTCTTGCCAAGCCGAACCGGAGCCTAAGTTCCATTTGATGGACTTTTGGGCTCGGTGGACCTGATGTCCGTTTTGCTTCTTTGGGCAGTAATAGTGGCCGAAGCAGAGGCGTAGTAGCCGTTTGTGGGTGTGACCGAGGTCAACGTTTGTGGTCGGCTGAATTTGCCGAGAAGAAAATTTTTTACAAGAAGAAGTTGCTTTGGAATTTGCAAATGACAAGCTGTAAGATAATATTGCTTTGATTTCTCAATCATGGAAGTACAAGTTGAAATAAAAAGACTTGGGCCGAAGCCAACTTAAACGAAAATAGGATAGGTAATTGCTGAACATGGGGCACATTGTTCGGGATTTCAACTACATGTACGCCTTCTCGAGATTCTGCGCATTCCATGGGTTCGTTAGTACTTTCCCATTCATGTCCTCCAGAACGTAGGCACCTTCACCAGCAATCTTGACGATACGGAAAGGTCCCTCCCAGTTGGGCTTGAATTTTGTTTTCTTGCTGGCTTGCACAACTTTTCGCCAAACCAAATCGTCCGGCTTGAACTTTTTGATTCGCACGCCACGATTATATCCCTTGGCCACCTGTTGCTGGTAATCAGCAAGGTGCAGGCGAGCGTCATCACGCTTCTCTTCTGCCAAAATTAGCTCCTGTGCGATGGCGTCGTCGTTTGTTTTTGGGTCAAACGTTTCTGTCCTGAGAGTTGGAAACTTGGACTCCAATGGGATGACGGCTTCCATGCCAAATGCCATTGAAAATGGTGTTTGGCCCGTTGATCGCCTTGGTGTTGATCGGTAGGCCCATAGAACGCGTGGCAGTTCTTCAGCCCATTTTCCTCTTTTGGAGTTCAGTCGACGCTTGATGCCGGCACAGACGGTTTTGTTCGTGGCTTCTGCTTGGCCATTTCCTTGCGGGTAAGCTGGTGTGGAGTTGAAGAATCGTATCCCAAACTCGGCACAAAGGTTTGTGAGGTCCTTGCCGACGAATTGAGTTCCATTATCAGAGACGATGGCGTATGGTACGCCGAACCTGGTAACAATGTTTCGCCATACGAATCTTCGGACATCCGCCTCAGTTGTTGTCACGAGGGGTTCAGCTTCAACCCGTTTGGAGAAGTAGTCTGTGGCTGTAATCAGAAACTTGAAGCCTCCAGGAGCTGTAGGCAGCTTTCCCACGATGTCAAGCCCCCATTGGGCAAAGGGCCAAGGGCTTGTGATGGGTGAGAGATCTTGGGCTGGCTTTTTTGGGATGGGTGAAAACAGCTGGCACGGTCGACATTTGTGGACAACTTCCTCGCAGTCTTTCTTCATGTTTTTCCAGAAGTAGCCTTGGCTCATGGCGCGTTGACACAGGGAGCGGCCGCCAGAGTGACAGCCGCAACTTCCTGAATGAAGTTCCGTCAGAATTTCAGGTACTTGGGTGGGGTGGACAACGAGGAGGTACGGCCCGGTGACGGATTTCCTGTAAAGTTGACCACTTTCAGAAAGCCAGTAGTAGGCGGCTTTATTTCTTACACGGTAAGCTTATTTCTTGTCTGTGGGTAGGGCGTCGTGCGTCAGAAACGCAACGATCTCATCCATCCAGCTGGGACCGAGTTCGACATTAAGTACCTCTGGAGTGGGTTCAAAGGAAGGGCGGTCGATGCTGCCAAAATTGATTGTTCTGAATTCTGAGGCTGTGGATGCCGAGGCAAGGCCTGCAAGTGCGTCCGCATGAGCGTTGTGCTCACGGTTGATCTGTTCGATGCTGAAATTGTGGAACTGGGAGATGAGCTTGGCTGTTGCAGCTTGGTATTTCATCATTGGAGGGTCCCGAGCTTCGTAGTCGCCAAGTACTTGATTGACGATGAGCTGGCAATCGCAGTAGACAGCGAGGCTGGTGACATTCATTGCGACGGCTGAGCGTAAGCCGGCGAGGAGTGCCTCATATTCTGCTTCGTTGTTGGTGGCTGGGAAGTCGATGGTAAGTGAGCTCTCATGAAGTGTTCCACAAGGTGAAACCAAGACTACCCCAGCCCCTGCTCCGTTGCTGTTGGAAGCCCCGTCGACATTAAGCCGCCAAGTTTCTCCTTGAAAAAGGTGCCATTGTTTGGTTGATGGGCTAGTATCTGCAACTTCCATTGGGGTAGGGGCACTGAGTGCCACTGTGTCTTCTGGGGTGAGTTCTGCTATGAAGTCGGCCAAGACCTGGTCCTTGACTGCTGTTCGTGGCTCAAAGCTGATGTCGAAGTTTGCAAGTTCGACAGCCCATTTGGATATACGATTGGAGAGATCTGCCTTCCGAAAGATAGCTTTGAGCGGGTGCTCCGTTAAGACGATGATGGGATGTGATTGGAAATAAGGCAGAAGTTTCCTGGCCGCTGTGACGAGAGCAAGTGCCAATTTTTCAAGTGGTAGGTAGCGTGTTTGAGCTGGAAGGAGCGTCTTGCTTGTGAAGTAGATGGGTTTGTCTTCGGCGCCTTCCCGCCGTATGAGCGCGGAACTTGTTGCGTGGGCGGACACGGCGAGATAGAGATATAGAGTTTCGAACTCTTTAGGTTTCACCAACAGTGGGGGAGAATTTAGATAGTCTTTGAGTTCGGTCAGAGCAGATTCGCAATCTGGGGTCCATTCAAAGCTGCGCCGGCTTTTTCCCTTCAAGGCATGGAAGAACGCGTGGCACTTGTCCGAGGATTTGCTAATGAATCGATTCAAAGCGGCTGCCATCCCAGTGAGCCTTTGTACTTCCTTGATTGTTCTTGGTGGGCGCAATTCTTTAACAGCCTTGATTTGGTTAGGGTCGGCTTCAATACCTCTTCGAGTGACAAGGTGCCCGAGGAACTTTCCTGCGCTTACTCCGAATGCGCACTTTTCTGGGTTCAGTCGAAGCTTGTGGTACTTAAGGATTTCGAAGACTTCCGCCAAGTCTCGCAAGTGATTGGATTCCTGCTTGCTCTTGACGACCAAGTCGTCAATGTAAGCCTCCACGGTGTAGCCAATTTGTTCTTGCAACATCTTGAATATTGCTCTGTTGAACGTCGCACCAGAATTCTTGAGTCCAAAGGGCATGACGCGGTAGCAGAAGATGCCATAAGGCGTGATGAAAGCAGTTTTCTCCATGTCGTCAGGGTCCATGGCAATTTGGTGGTAGCCACGGTAAGCGTCCAGAAAGCTTAGCCGAGCATGGCCCGCTGTCGCATCCACGAGTTGGTCAATCTTTGGAAGTGGGAACCAATCTTTTGGACAAGCGTCGTTGAGATTGGTATAATCCACGCAGACTCGCCATTTGCCGTTTTTCTTCTTAACGACAACGGTGTTGGACAGCCATGTTGGGTATTGCACTTCTTGAATTGCATTTGCTTCCAGCAGACGCTTGACCTCTTCGATGACGGCGTCGGCGTGTTCGGCTGCGGAGCGCCTGGCCTTTTGGACGACTGGTTTTGCGTCTTTCTTGATGTTGAGAGAGTGGCTGATGAAATTTGGATCGACCCCCGGCATTTCGTTGGGGGTCCAGGCGAAGACTTCCATGTTTTCCTTGAGGTACTGAAACATTTCTTCGCGGTCGGACTCGCTGATGGAAGAGCTGATCAGGAAAAATCGGGAGCCATCCCCGTTGATTGGCATTTCGACGAGGTCCTCTTCTGCTTTGTCTTCGGCCTTCTGGCCGACGTCGTCGATCACGGCCATGTCTGGGACCTCTACCCATTGTACTTCTTTGGCTATTGTTGAGTTGTGGACGGCCGAAACGTAGCATTTTTTGGAGGCTACTTGGTCACCTCTCAGATCTTCTTGTCGTCCGCCGGAGCCGATGAAGCGGACAACCTGGTGGTAGGTTGAAGCGATTGCCTGCATGTTGTGAAGCCAGGTTCGGCCGAGAATTGCGTTGTACGGGCTTGGCACGTTGACGACGATGAACTCGACGGTCAATGTTTTTGAACCTGCTACGACCGGAAGGAAGATTCGTCCGAGTGGCCAGACCGGTGTTCCGTTGAATCCAATGAGAGGGACTTCGGCGGGTTGTAGGGCTGATTCTGGGAGGTCAAGTTTTTTGAACAAATCATAGTACATCACCTCTGCTGAACTTCCCTGGTCGATGAGGATTCGCTTGACATCATGGACTCCGATTTGCACGGTAACGACAAGAGCATCAGAATGTGGAGTTTGTACGAACTCGAGGTCGCGCTCCGTGAAAGTGATGGTCCACTTGGGTGTTTCGTCTGGACGCGGGCGTTTTGACCCGGGTCTTACCGCAAGCACCTGTTTAGAAGTGGAGGCGTGATCGAGGTCGGCTCTGAGATGTGCTTCGGATTCCTTTGTCACTGGGCCGTGAATGACATGTATCGTCGGCCGCGGCTCGTTGGGGTTGGGATTTCCGACAGGTGGGCGGGTGGGCGTCTTTGCTTGATCAATGTATTGGTCGAGATGGCCTTGGGCTGCCAGTCGTTCCAACAATGCTTTGTATGGAGCACATGCCGTTGTGTAGTGGCCAAGCTCATTGTGGTATGAGCACTTCTTTCTCGGGTTTTGATCCGCTTGGCCGTTGTCCATGCCCAGTTTGCCTTGCGGCCACTCAAACCATGGTTGCCTCATGATTTCCTTTAGGAAGGACGAGATGGGTTCTTTGAAGTGGGTGGTTTCAGCCACGTAGTCGTGCTCCTTTGGCTGGCGTTTCTTCCCTTCCTTGATGTTGTTGACGTGTTTCTTTGGATGGGATTGTTGAGTCGCGATTGGTGTCTGCAGCTGAGGGGTTGTTGTTGGTAGGCAGGCCGTTGAGTTGGGAATCCCCTGAGCGGCCCGGTCTGCGTAGAACTCTTCAAGAGCACAAAAGCATTCCACGACACGCATCAATTCTCCCATGCCGTGTGGAGGTCGAATAGCCAGTTCGTCGAGTATTTTGCTCCCAGATTCCAGCCCATTTTTGAAGGTACGCGCGACCCAATATTCATCGATTCCGGGAATTTCATTGAAAAGTTGCCAGTATCGCTCTGCGTAGTGCCTGAGCGTTTCACTTGGGAGCTTCCTCATCTGGGTCAGAGATTCAGGCTCCTTCGCTGTTCTGTTACTGGTGATAAAGCGGGTGTTGAAGGCGCGTTCAAGGTCAGCCAGGTTCCGTATGGATCCAGCGGGCAATTTGTTGAACCACTGGAGTCCAAGAGAGCCGAGGCTAGATGGGAACGCTTTGCATTTGATCTCGTCCTTTGTAGTGCACAGCTCGATGGTTTGGCGAAAGTGAATGAGGTGAGTGTAAGCTTCGCAGGTGCTTGGGTCGAATTTGGTGAATTTTGGTAGGTGGAAATTGGGTTCGGCGATAGTGTTGATGATGTGGGAGGTGAAGGGTGAGATACCGAGGTCTTTTAGTTGCCGTTCGAATCCAGGACGCAGTGGTTTGCCTAGCTCGTCCGTCCGCGGCCTCTTTGGGTGCTTCTCTCGTTCTGAGGTTTTCTCGCGTACTCGGCTGCGAAGCTTGTCCCGCAGGTCTGTTGTTTCCCTACGGGGGTGGTCAACCGACTTCTCTTTATCGTGATAGGTTTTGTTCCCATCCTCCGCCCCTTCGATCCGCACGCTTTTGCCATTCCGCCGAACGTCGTTTTCATTATGCAAGTTTTCTGGTGGTATCCCCCCGAGGCGTTCAGAGACGTGGCGCCTGGTTTCGGCGGAGTCTCGGCTTCGGCGTGAGGCCGTTGTGCGAGAGAACTCTGCGCGACCAGTCGAGTACGTGCTCGTGAATGATTCGGTGTCTCTGGTGCGGGTCCGCTCGTGGTGGGACCTGGAGTGGTGTGTACCAGATGTTGCAGGTCGTTTGTAGAGGATAATTTCCCTAGCGTCTCCCTTTTCTGGCGTAAATCCTAGGCGGTCTTTGACGGAGACGCGATGGCCCGCCTTGTTGGTGTGGTCTCGCGGCGGAGGAGGAGGAGGGGGAGGAGTGTTTCTTCGCTTCCATCGTCCGCCTCCGGTGGATCTGGAGGCCGCTGGGGTTGCGTCCTGCATATGTTGCTTCATCTGGGCCACTTCCGCCCTCAGTGCTGCGAGTTCGTTGTCTCTTTCGTCGTCTCGCCGTTGCAGAAGGCGGATGTAGGCCGTTGTTATGTCGTCTGCGGCCGGAGAGAGCCCAGAATCCGGTGGTAGTGAGATGGACATGTGCCTTTCTGAAAACGGTGGGAGGATCGCGTTTCCACTGGTGTCTTTGGCTCCAGAAACTGAGACGTTTGGTGAATCTCCGCCCATCGCCGCTGAGTTTTCGTTCGTCTTTTTGAGAGGAAGGTGATTTGAAAGAGCGTTTGAGCCGTTTGGATCAGAGGCTGAGAAGTTTCACGTCAGGTTCACCAATTGTGTGGCCCGTGATCTCTTCTGGCTCGAGTCCTTCCTCCGCTGGTTCAATGGTTATCTAGCCTTCTCCACGCCACCTGCACAATGAACGCACGACTAAGACCTGGCCGGGGGTTGCCCGGCAAGGCCCTCCGGCAAGAGGATAAGTATGTGTTGGAGGAGAGGATAGAGACTAGGGTTTTGAGTGGGTAATCGCGTATGAGAGTGCGTACCTTTTCAAAGGCATTATCCTTCAGTATTTATAGAGTTTCCCTGACTTGCTCTCCAAGCACAGGCACGTGCCTCGCACGGGTTAGGCGACGTCGTCGTGACGTCACTGAACGAATTTGATAATCGTTTTGGTGCCAGCTGGCACATTCCACGTGTACTCATGTTTATCCTTTGGTGTAACCGTCTTAGCACGTGGGGCGACACGTGAGTACACAGGTGGCCGAGCCCGTGAAACCGTGGGTAGCCGAGCTCAACCGCTTTGATTACATGTGGAGGCATGACTCCGTATGTAGCCGAACCCAAATATAGCCAAGCCCGACATTGATCAGAGCTCGGAGATGGCCGACGTTAATGGGGAGCCGAGCTTGACTGACACCTTGATCCCAGATTTAGATGAATGCCCCGCCGGTTGACGATTCTCGGCCATGGTCCAAATGTGGTCACGGTAACCAGCCACAGTCGGCCAAGTTTTGGTCACCCACAGATACTTAGGTCTAAGTAGTCTTGCTAAGTCTATAGGATGGGTAATGATTAAAGGTAAGGCTTTTAATGACAAGACAATATCCAATGGTTAAAACTTCCCTAGAAAGTCTATGTCTATAGTCATGATTATTGTAGGCTATTATGTGTGTGTGTGTGTGTGTGTGTGTGTGTGTGTATATACACCTTGAGTGTCACGTCCCTGATTTTTAACATAAATAAGTAATACATTTTAATAAAAGAACCTTGCGCATTGTACATATTACCCAAAAGAGTTTCCCACCTGTTTAATTTACAAACAAGTCCCCATGATTTAAGAAATACAACCTTGGCACTACGGCCCAAATTAACTTAGATACAATACGACATATTCAGGATGTTACAAACTTTAGTCAAAAGATAGTTCACGAGCAAATTAGTTACAAAGCCATCTTTGGCCAAAAGTTAGTCTATTTCAAAGAAAAGTTAGTCTATTTCAAAGATGAATAAGTAATTAAATGAAATTAGCTTCCAAAAATCTTCATGTCCAAGCACACCATTGCATGCAGTCTATTGCCCAGCATTAGAACCTGAAAAGAAGGATTTTGTTGAGCAACACTAGCCCAGTAGGAAAGTCTTTACCAATGCTAAATGCAAACTTGTTGATAAGTGCAAATGAAGAAGGATAAGAAAACTCAGCTTGAATATATATAGAATTCAACCGACTTGAAAATGAACTTCTATCCAGTTTAAGTGCATGAGTCATGTGACACAAATGACTTAGATAATCCCAACTTGACTCGCTAACCCAAACTCCCACCATTTGTATTTCCACCCCTTGCATTACCGTACAACGCCACAAGGATTACCGTGTTACCACCCTGTGCGTCACGGTGATCCCTAACGAATCGGGTTACCGTATTCCCACCCCTTGCGTTACGAAACCCCTCTAAGTCTCCGTATTTCCACCCCTTGCGTTACGGGACTCCCTAAACCAACTTCCAACCCATTCGACTATTTTCTCACACAATATACAAGCTACGACTCACCTATGACCACATTCATAGATGGGACATCATACGTTATGCCAATGTCATCACAAATGCACCAAGAACAATCACAAGTATCAATAATTTATAGAATACACTCTAACGACATTTTAACTACGTAATTTCTTATTCGATTCTTACTAACGGAAGACCATCGGAACAAGGATAGCATCGAGAAGTCAAAGGAAGTCAATTAGACAATCTTAAGATAGGTTAGGAGGTGTCCAAAAGGATTTAGAAGTGATTGGGGGTCAAAACAATCGACGGAGAAGGAGCAAAACTGGAGTTAAGCTCCTAGTATCGATACGCGCATAATCCATGTCGATACAACACTAACTGTCCAAAAAGATAAGCTTACTGTATCGATATGCCACATAATCCGTATCGATACCACGGGGCTTCGGGTAGCGATTTCAGTAGATTTTCATGGCATGCTCAATAACCAAAATCCAACAACCCAAGGTATGAATCTACACCAAATCAACACATAAACACATAGAAGAGGTAAAGAAGTCCCTACCTCGCAACAATGACCGAGATTCAAGCATTTTTGAACGAGCCCTAACCTTTCGAACTCCGAAACTTAGATTCAAGCTTGACCCACGGATCTTCGAGCTCAAGAACGCGAATGGAAGGCCTGAGGGAGGTTGATTCTTGAAGATTTTGGGAGATGAGGTGGAGTCTTGAGTGAGAGGAGAGGAGAGAGAAAGAGATCGGCAGGGAGAGAGAGGGAGAACGGATGAGAGAAAGAGAATGGAGATAAAAAAAAATGTTCTCCTACTCCTCACACACCAATATATATACTCATGTATCTTTTTATTATACCACACTCCCTCAAAATCTCTATTCTTTCACTCTAGTCCTCAATCCAAATATCCGCCAATTTATCCATATTTTCTCGATTAGGCATTTAGTTAACAATTCAAAAATTAAAATTATTCGGGTCTCTACATTGAGAAAATCTAGGAAAGTGATCTTTGGAGGGTAATTAGGTTCAAGGCTATTATTCTTAGGCTTACATGCATGACAAGCCTAAGAATTTTAGTTATGGAAGCATAATGATTACTATCCTAGGTCTAAAAGGTTCAAGTAGGGTTGGAAAGGTTCATAAGCTTCATCTAGAGTTAGGAGAATGTAACGAAGTTCAAATGGTAGTTAGGTTTCACTAACTAATTGGTTGGAAACAAATTCTACTTGCCAAGTAGGATTTCTAGCAAAGAAATATAACTTTAAGATTTTATTTTACTCACTAGGAAAATATACAAGTGCTCTTATAAGCATACTTGTCTTTAGAAAATGACTAGATTATCCGGTGCAAAAAGATATAATTTTATAAGTCTCAAATCTAATTATGACGGATTATTAAAGTTAAAAGAAAATTTTAAGATCAAATCCAAGTAATTAAAATAAAATTCAAATATTTAACGAAATTTTTATTTACCAAAAATCAGGGTCTTTACAAACTATCCCCCTTAAAATAATTTCGTCCTCGAAATTGGTGTGTGACTATGGATCAGACATAGTCGCTATACTGGTCTTTGAATCATCGTCTATCCCCCTTAAAATAGAAGCAGGTCACCATCAATTACTAGCGTGATGTTGAGGTGATCATTTTCGTCATTTGTCAGTTATATGTTAGACACAGGTGGATATCGCCATCCCATAACTTTCATAGACTAGGTTGACGGCTATTCTCCCTCCTAGAGTGGCGGTAGGTTTAAGAGCGATCTTAAGGGTTTAGTTTCTAGCCCTGTATAGGTACGCAGTGATAAACAATTTAGGATGAATCTTCCCATTCAAAGGATAGATTCTCAATGGGAAGAAGATGGGGAGTCAAAATATGCTTCATGGGTATAGGTACCTCTGAGTGTTGGCCGGGCTCAGAATTTAGGATTTAAATTTATGATTGAATAGAGAGGGGTGATGTCAAGGAACGAAAGAAATGCCCTTGCAAGTCAAAAATGACTCTATTGGGTATTGTAGGCATGTTTTAAGCTAATCAGCGATCTAAATAAGATTCAAATAATTTGGCAACCTACAAAATTGTTTGGCACCACACGGCCACAGTCTAAAGGCTCTGACAGGTCCTAGAAGTATTTCAAAGTAGCACGATAGCATTCCAGTCATCTCTTACAATCCTTTTCATGTTTGTTAATCGAATTAAGCCTCATCACTTGCTTAACAAGACGGGGTTGAAGTTGCTTCAGCCGTCGAATAATTTGCCTTGTTGTAGGCCTTTGATAGAGTTTCCACCGTAAACGCCGACGTCAAATGCGAAACTTCTACCAAATCATCATGCGGACCTATATCCCACAAACGTTTTCTTAGCACGTCCCTGTCGAATCAGCATGCTTCCCCACCTAACAATATTAAACCCGTTTCTAAAACTAGGAAACAATGGATCCACTCGAGCAGAATCACTCCATAATCATAAAGCATAAGTACTCCATCCTCACCCAGGGGGGGGGGGGGGGGGGGGGGGGGTGAATCGAACATCAGCAAGCAAGCCCTATGATATTCTAAAAGCTCGGATATTATTAGCAAAGGCATTTAAAGCACCTATGCAGTCAGGGAAAACAAGCCTTTGGAAAGGTTCATAAGGTTCATCTAGAGTTAGAAGAATGTAACTAAGTTGAAATGATAGTTAGGTTTCACTAACTAATTGGTTGGAAACAAATTCTACTTGCCAATTAGGATTTCTAGCAAAGAAATACTCCCTCCGTCCCATAATATTTGTCCGGTCCGCGAAATAAGGACTACAAAATAATGCATTTCTTTCGAGAAAAAATTTAAATTTTTTTCATAAGTTAAAAGAACTCGTCGAGATCTAATAGTTGTTGAATTTTTTTTCAACTTTTCTTACAAAAATAGTATTATTTTTACGTCTCCATTTTGCGGACCGGACAAATATTATGGGACGGAGGGAGTATAACTTTAAGATTTTATTGTACTCACTAGGAAAATATACAAGTGCGCTCCTATAAGATACTTGTCTTTAGAAAAGGACTAGATTGTCTGGTGCAAAAAGATATAATTTTATAAGTCCCAAATCTAATTATAACGGATTATTAAAGTTAAAAGAAAATTTTAAGATCAAATCCAAGTAATTAAAATAAAATTCAAATATTTAACGAAATTTTTATTTACCAAATATCAGGGTCGTTACAAACTATCCCCCTTAAAATAATTTCGTCATCAAAATTGGAGTGTGACTACGGATCAAACATAGTCGCTATACTAGTCTTTGAATCATCGTCTATCCCCCTTAAAATAGAAGCAGGTCACCATCAATTACTAGCGTGATGTTGAGGTTATCATTTTCGTCATTTGTCAGTCATATGTTAGACACAGGTGGATATCGCCATCCCGTAACTTTCGTAGACTAGGTTGACGGCTATTCTCCCTCCTAGAGTGGCGGTAGGTTTAAGAGCAATCTTAAGTGTTTAGTTTCTAGCCCTATATAGGTACGCAGTGATAAATAGTTTAGGATGAATCTTCCCATTCAAAGGATAGATATTCAATTGGAAAAAGATGGGGAGTCAAAATATGCTTCATGGGTATAGGTACCTCTGAGTGTTGACCGGGCTCGAAATTTAGGATTTAAATTTATGATTGAACAGAGAGGGGTGATGTCAAGGAAAGAAAAAATGCCCTTGCAAGTCAAAAATGACTCTATTGGGTATTATAGGCATGTTTTAAGCTAATAAGCGATCTAAACAGGATTCAAATACTTTGGCAACCTACAAAATGGTTTGGCACCACACGGCCACAGTCTAAAGGCTCCAGCAGGTCCTAAAAGTATTTCGAAGTAGCATGACAGCGTTTCAGTCATCTCTTACAACCCTTTTCATGTTTGTTAATCGAATTAAGCCTCGTCACTTGCTTAACAAGACGGGGTTGAAGTTGCTTCAGCCGTCGAACAATTTTCCTCGTTGTAGGCCTTTGATAGAGTTTCCACCTTAAACGCCAACGTCAAATGCGAAACTTCTACCAAATCATCATGCGGACCCATATCCCACAAACGTTTCCTTAGCACGTCCCTGTCGAATCAGCATGCTTCCCCACCTAACGATATTAAACTCGTTTCTAAAACTAGGAAACAATGGATCCACTTGAGCAGAATCACTCCATAATCGTAAAGCATAAGTACTCCATCCTCACTCTCAGGGGGGGGGGGGGGGGGGGGGGGGGAATCGAACATCAACAAGCAAGCCCTATGATATTCTAAAAGCTCGGATATTATTAGCAAAGGCACTGAAAGCACCTATGCAGTCAAGGAAAACAAGCCATTGGCAGCGTCAACTTCAGGCAGTAAATTCAGAGGTACGACAATCCTGAAAATAATTTTCCAATTGTGGTCGTCCAAGATAACCCTAGGTACTGGTCAGGATGGAAATGACTGATTTAAGCCACCCTTAAGTAGCGCAAGCTATTGACAAGGAGTTGATGATGCCTGGTTAGTTTAAGGAAGGGTACCCATCTCCTAAGGAGATTAGGTTCAAACAAATTTGAAAGGGTTGTACTTCAAGGATCGTATCATGTGAGTGAAACTAGGAGTTTTTCCGTAATGATTTGGATATCATCAAGAGATGATCCGAAATTATTGATTACAGACGAAATGGAAAAGATATAAGTGAGTGAATGGATCAATCATCAAATTCCAGTTATTGCGGATTGGCATTGCCGGTCATTATTGAAAGTGCCAATAAAAGTTGTATTGGAAAAGAAAATGGTCGTTATGATTCTCAAGGTTCAAAACTCAACGGATCAATATCAAGGAGTTACTAAAAATTCGAGGGATAGTGAAAAGTCTTCTGGTAAGTGATAACGGTTAGGATCAGTAACACCATAGGGTGCACCGCCGAGTTGAATTGCTGGCCAATAAGGTTGGGCACAAAAGATACTCAAGATTACGCCACTCTTGTCAGTAAGTGTCGTAAGGAGTTAATAAGGACAATTTCATTACTTGAAGCAACGAGGGCTTCCTTCCCAAGGATGTCGATTTCAAACAGAGATTTGAGAGAAGCAATGTAGTTAGGAAATGGTACAGATATGACTAGCCGATTGATATATGCTTCCTACTAAGATTTAATCTGCAGAAGTAATTGTCGTTCCCTAACCCTAACGATTTCTTTGATCTAAGTGTTCTCGATTTGCGTTCAGTATAGGTGGTTAGTGTCTGCAACCCTCGGACAGTTTCATGCCTCCCTTCGTCAGTTTATGATTCTAAGGATTCTTAAGGTGTTAGAGGTTAGAATGGGAGTTCTAGAAGTAATGGTTGATCTTGTTGGCTTCAGACGTTGCATTGGGGTGCACTTTTAACTTCGGCATCGATGTCACCCTTGTTGCTTGCGGTGGCGGTCCTGCCGTTGGTGCTTGTATCTTGACTTGCTCTCATGGTTCTTTCTTTTTAGAGTTAGAAGGGAGTTATTCTTAATCTAGTTTCTCAAGGGCTCGTAACTTGAGATCGCAATGTTCCTATTCCTAGTGAAAGGACTATGATGTGAGAAGAGACCATTGAGATTTTGAAACACGAATCAATTTTCGAAGCAGCAATGGAAAAAGGTGAGCAAAATCTTTCTTTGAATTTGGGCTATGGTTTCGGCTGCTAGGGCCTGGGGGTGGGGAGTGGGGTTGGTGTTGAGAATGGCTATGTTAACTTGGTTAGATCTATTTTGCGTTAACTGAGTGAAAATTTTAAAGGGGCATTTGGTTTACTTACCAAACAAATTTCCTTTTGCAAATGGTGCATCACATAGTATGCAAAACAAATTTTCCATATATAGTGAAAAGTACAATAGAATGCATAGAGTTCTACTACAATGGCAAGTAGGGACACAAGATGAGATTTTCCTAATACAAGATATGACAAAACGATCCTACATACTCCTACTACGTGGTTCTACAGGTTATCAGGTTTTAATCTACACCGCTGCTACTCCACTCTAGGGTAGGACAATTTCTATAAATCTCCCTCAATCACTTCATGTAGTTCCAACTAATAGGTTGACTAGGTGGTTTATCTATAAGAAAAAAATTTAAACTTCAAATTTGTAACATTCTAAGACAAGGATTTATTAACTTCTAGAGAAAACTTTCGAGTTTCTAAGTTCCACATTCGATCCTTGATAAAAGTCATCATCCAACTGTTCGGGAATTCCCAACTCGGTGGTACTGTCAATTTTCACAACTTGCTTAACCCAGAGGTTGTTCCGTCAGAATTCCACCCAATTTAGGATGATAAACTTAAACTCATTTCACATTTGTGCAATGGTTGAACTATCTTATGGTCTACCCATACTACCCATGGCCGACGTTTTCAACCCAGAGCTCTGATACCATATTGTAACGCCCCGGATTTTGGGAACATTAAATAAACAAATTCATTGGAAACGTAAATAGAGCCTGGCTCGTTATTAAATCATAACTCCCATAAGTGTACATTTATTACACAAAGGGAGGGAAACTAGGGTTCCTATCTACGGCTTCGCCTACTCTTCCATCCTAGCCAGCTCCTCGGTCCCGAAAGCCTCCAAGGTGTATAGCTCACCCAGATCATCTACAAAGTTAGACATATTATACCAGCGTCGCCACTAGTATAATATGTCAGGGTCACCAAAAGTAACGCCATGAGCTATGAGAGCTCAGCAAAATAATTCTATACCCGCTAACCCATAAATTACAAACAATAAGTCATAGAAATAATATGCCAATCAGAAATTTTAAATAGCACATGCATACTTAATAATGACACATCCACACTCGCTATTCAACTAACGTTGGTGTCTGTGATATCTGTATTTCTCCTACGCGACTCATCGTAGACTGTGTCTCATTTCATTAACCAAATCAACAATTCGATGAAAACATTTTTACACACCCAACCTCGGTTCCGCCGCTCCGAGTTCCTGAGTATCCTCACAATGGTTCCGCCTTTCCGGGTTCCCATTGGCACAACGCACACACAAAAACATTTGTGGTATCAAAAATATTTTTCAAAATCATTTTTACACACCCAACCTCGGTTCCGCCCTCCGGGTTCCCGAGTATCCTCACAATGGTTTCGTCGTTCTGGATTCCCATTGGCACACAAAAACAATTGCATTGGCTCCTCTTCGCGGATAACTAAACTACAATAAAACCTCGGTTCCGCTATTCCGAGTTCCCGAGTATCCCCATAATGGTTCCGCCATCCCGGGTTCCCATTGGGTTTTCGAAAATCGTTTTACACACTAAACCTCAGTTCCGCCATTCCGGGTTCCCGAGTATACTCACAATGGTTCCGCTGTCCGGGTTCCCATTGGCACACAAAATTTACCATTGGCTCCTCTCCATGGATAACCAAGCCACACACCACACAATGGGCTACCACGTCCGGCCACATTGCGGTCTTCAAAACATTTTCTTTTTTTAAAACACACCTTTCATTAACAACATCCTAAATGTCATGTTTCTACTTTTTGAATTTCTGTGTCTCGTTTTCACGCAAAGACTCCGCGGCAGGATTTTTCACGCAAGTACACTATAACATAAATCATTCATTGTAATCTTGAAACTAATCTAGCAAGATCATCCAACTCTATGTTGCTTTTTCATGCTCATATTATCCCTAAGTTCACGAAGCATATTTACACAACTTAAAGCATAGTGTCACATGGACAGACACCTTTGGAGTGGAAAACCACTTATGCTTCATCACACATCAAGGCAAGTAATCCTAATAATCATGTATACATGCTCATAACCATCCTAAGATCAAAATATAAATACTACCTAGCAATCGATCATTTTTTATATTTCAAAATCCGTTCTTTCTTCCTTTTTGGTAAGTTCAAAACAACATATGTTTTTCCAAAAAATAAAGTCGAGTTATTCAACTTATTCATATTTCTCTTTGAACCTTTAGTAAAACACTTTACTAGTTGTCATGCATTTCAAAAAATACGAACAATGTATAATTTTACTTTTATACTTAGAGATAGCGCGTACGGGACTTTACCGTTCTTCTTGGCGGTAGGTACGGCTATAGAAAAAATACATCGGCTATCGAACGGAGTGACTTCCTACGGTAAGCTTACGGTAGTTTCGAAAGAGAAAAGATGAGACTTTCTTTTTCTCTCGAAACTAATTCTTGACTAAGCTACTAAACTCTTTAGATCGATAAGGTGGTTGAGTGGTGGTTTGATGGTGGCCTTGGATGAGTTTCTTGAAGAACTCAAGAACACCAAGAACAAGAAAAAACAAGAACAAACACAAAGATTTCTAGAGAGAGAAGTTGAAAGATTTGAAGGTGTGAGTTCAAGGCAAGAGTGGGGTGCTATTTATAGGAAAATTGGGATCCCTCTCTCCCTCTCTCGGCCGGCTCTCTCTCTCTCTCTCTCTCTCTCTCTCTCTCTCTCTCATTTTTTTGTTTCATTATATGTCAAATCAAGCATTTTAAGCATGCCAAAGCCTTGACTACTAAACTTTTTAGACCAAGAGGGTGTTCGAGTGGTGGTTTGGTGGCAGCCTTGGATGAGTTTCTTAAAGAACTCAAGAACACCAAGAACAAGAAAGAACAAGAACAAACACAAAGATTTCTAGAGAGAGAAGTTGGAAGATTTGAAGTTGTGAGTTCAAGACAAGAGTGGGGTGCTATTTATAGAAAAATTGGGCTCCCTCTCTCCCTCTCTCCCTCTCTTGGCCAGCTATCTCTCTCTCTCTCTCTCTCTCTCTCTCTCTCTCTCTCTCTCATTTTTTTGTTTCATTGTTATGTCAAATAAACCCTTTTAAGCATGCCAAAGCCTTATCAATCCATTCTAGGTGTCAGGCTAAGTAATCATGGAGATTTTCTAAGGCTTAAAGGCAATCCTAGTTGATTATACTCTAGATTGAAAGACCCGGGATGCCCGCTATTGGTCCGTCGTCAGCGTTTTGGTTTTGGCGGTTGGCGTTCAAAGCAGCTATGAATGCTTGCATGATTTGGGTTAGGTCAGGGTTGGGGTTAGAGGATCCTCCATTATCGTATCCTAATCCGTGACGCATATTCACCATCTACGAGGGAAAATCGAAAGGGGAGGTTTTAGTCTACTTAAACAATTTTTCTTTTGCAAATGGTGTTTCTTCCTAAAGTCAAAAGTGTTTTATCAAGTAGTATGCAACAGTACTCTTTAAATAAGCAAGATTTTCATAGATAAGCAGAAAGATACAATCATAAGCATAGAGTTCCACTATAATGGCACATAGGGACCTAAGATAAGATTTTTCCTAATACAAGTTGAAACGATCCTACATACTCCTACTACATGGTCCTAAAGGTTGTCAGGCTTTATTCTATGATGTTGGTACTCCACCCTAGAGTAGAAAAATTCCATAAATCTCCCTCATTCACTTCATGTAGTTCCAATTAATTGGTTGACTAGGTGGTTTATCTAAAAGGAAAATTTTTAAACTTCAAATTTGTAATATTCTAACACAGGGATTTATTAACTTCTAGAGAAATCTTTCGGGTTTCTAAGTTCCACATTTAATCCTTGATTTAAGTCATCATCCAATTGTTCAGGAATTCTCAGCTCAATGGTACTGCCAATTTCCACACCTTGCTTCAACCCGGAGGTTGTTCCGTCAGAATTCCACCCAATTTGGGATGGTAAACTTAAACTCATTTCACGTTTGTGTGCAATGGTCGAACTATTTTATGGTCTACCCCATACTACCCATGGCCGAGTTTTGAACCTAGAGCTTTGATACCATGTTGTAACGCCCCAAATTTTGGGAACGTTAAATAGACAATTTTATTAAAAATCTAAATAGAGTCTGGCTCGTTAGTACAGCATAACTCCCATAAGAGTACATTTGTTACACAAAGGGAGGGAAACTAGGGTTCCTATCTACAGCTCGGCTTGCTCTTCCATCCTAGCCAGCTCCGAAAGCCTCCAAGGTGTATAGCTCACCCTGATCATCTAAAAAGTCGGACACATTATACCAGCATCACCACCAGTATAATATGTCAGGGTCACCAAAGGTAACACCATAAGCTATGAGTGCTCAGCAGAATAATCCCATACTCACTAACCCATAAATTACAAACAATAGGTCATAGAATTAATATGCCAATCAGAAATTTCAAATAGCACATTCATACTTAACAATGACACGTCCGCATTCACTATGCGACTAACGTCGGTGTCTGTGATATCTGTGTTTCTCCTACGTGACTCATCATAGACCGTGTCTCATTTTCATTTGCCAAATCAACATTTCGAAAAACACTTTTTAAACATGTTACCAATGAAGCTACCACGTCCGGCTCCATTGGCAACACACACACAATGGGCTACTAAGTCCGGCCATATTGCGGTTTCCAAATCCATACACACAATGGGCTACCACGTCCGGCCACATTACAGTTTTTACAATTCACACAATGAGCTACCAAGTTCGGCCACAGCGGTTTCCAAATCCATACACACAATGGGCTACCACGTCCTGCCATATTGCAGTTTTCATAATTCACACAATGGACTACCACGTCCGGCCACATTGTGGTTTTTCTTGGCTTCTCTCCACGGATAACCAAGACACACTTCCAATGAGACTACCACGTCCAGCTACATTGCGGTTTCAAAGCATTAATCTTGCCCTAGGGTCATGTTTCTACTTTCTCGATTTATGTGTCTCATTTTCATGCAAAGACTCCATGGCAGGACTTTTTATGTAAGTAATCATAAATCATTCATTGTAATCTTGAAACTAAACTAGCAAGATCGTCCAACTCTATATTACTTATCATGCTTATATTATCCCTAGTTCATGCAATCATGTTCAAACATTTAGTACACATCTTAAAGCATAGTGCCACATGGACGGATACCTTTGGAGTGGATACCACTTATGCTTTGTCACACATCAAACAAGTAATCCAAGTAATCACATATACATGCTCATAACCATCCTTAAGATCAAAATACGAATATTTTCATTCAAGTTTATATTTCAAAAAGCCATTCTGTCTTTCTTTTTGGGAAGTTCGAAACAACATATGTTTTTCCGGAAAATAAAGTCGAGTTATTCAACATAGTCATATTTCTTTTCAAGCCTTTAGTAAAACACTTTTCAAGTTCTCATGCATTTCAAACAATACAAACGATATACACATTTTTATTTATACTTAGAGATAGGGGGTAAGAATATTCTACATGATTATAAAAATTTTCTATATTTAGGATTAATGAGTAAGGGAAAATCTACTTATACTTAGAGTTAGAGTGTAAGGATAATCTACCGTTCTTCTTGGCAGTCAGGCAGTTACGGAAAAGTAAGTCGACTATTGGACAGAGTGACTTCCTACGATAAGCTTCCTGTAGTTTCAAAAGAGAAAGGTTTCTCTCGAAACTAGTTCTTGGCTAAACTACTAAGGCTTTGTATGGTTGGGAGTTTAGTTTAGTTTAGTTTTGGTAGTGGGTGGAGAGAGAAATAGAGTAATGATTGAAGATAGGGGTAATGATTGGAGAGAGATAGAGAGAGATGAGAAAGTAATAATTTGAGATATAGGATAATAATTGGAGAAAGAAATAGGGTAATGATTGAAACTAAACTAAAACTAAAAGGTTAACCGAACCAAGCCTAAACTTTTTGGATCAATAGGGTAGTCGAGTGGTGGTTTAGTGGCGGCCTTGGATGAGTTTCTTGAAGAACTCAAGAACAAAGGAAGAACAAGTAAGAACAAAGCAAGAACACAAGGATTTCTAGAGAGAGAAGTTGAAGGGTGAAGGTGTGAGTTGAATAGCAAGTGAGAGGTCCTATTTATAGCAAAACAATGGCTCCCTCTGTCATATGGCCGGCCCTCTCTCTCTCTCTTTCTCTCATGTATTTGTTCCATGGTCTTGTCCAATCAAGCCTTCCAAGCATGCCATGACTTGCCTTTTCCATTTTTAGGCTTAAGGTATATGAGGCAAATAGGATCTTAAGCTTTTTAGGTAAATCCTAGGTAATTATAGTCTAGGATGCAAGACTTACAAGTCTAATGATGCTAAAAGAGTAGACTTTCCATGTTTAGTCAATCCTAGGCTAGGTTGTAGTCAAAATCTAGGGTAATTAAAGGCTAGGTTCTAGGATGATTAAAGGCTAGATTGTGTGCTTGAAGTAGTCTAGAATGGGTTGTAAAGTAGTGCTAGGGTTGCATGTAAGAATGGGCTAAAGGGTAGCTTGTGTAAGTGTACAAACACATGCACACACCTTACCATCTCTCTCTCACTCTCGGCCTCTCTCTCTCTCTCTCCTCTCAGCATCTCTCTCTCTCTCTCTTGTACTATGTATGTGGATATATATATATATATACACATATAAGTATACTTAAGTACTAGGTAGTCCTATTAGGCCTATGAGGAAAGTGTAATGATTGAAGGTAAGCTTTCAAGTGTAATCTATTGACCATTGGTTAAGGCTTTCCAAGAAAGGCTATATATGCGTATAGATTTGATTATGGTATGCTCATTTACATATAGCCATGTGTACTTAGGTATAAGTAGTCTTGCTAAGCCTATGGAAAGGTTAATGATTATGGTAAGGCTTTCAATGACAAAAACATTGTCCAATGGTTAATACTTTTCCTAGAAATTGTATATATGTACATAGTCATGATTAGGGTAGGCTATTATATATAAATGCCTAGAAAAATCTAGGAAAGGTTACTTATAGGTCAATAATAGGTTCAAGGTTATTAGTTATGGAAGAAAAGATATGATGATGAATCATGGCCTTCTTGATGTGACAATACATAATCATGATTGTTTGGAAGAACAAACTTGGTCTTGGTCTTGATTAGACAAGTCCATGGTAGAACTATTATTTAGACAATAGGAAGTCTTATTTATATTACTCAAAGGATAAAAATTACCCTACAAACTATTATTTAATGGGTAAAGAGGTAATGATGAGAAAAGATATTCTTAGAAGAAGTAATGATGAGTAATAAAGTCTTGAAATGACTAGTCATGAAAGTGAAATGATTTCCTAGTCTAGGATTGAATAGGTTCAACTAAGGTGTAGAAAAGTTCATTAAGTTCATCTAGGGTTAGGAGAATGTAACTAGGTTGAATGGATACTTAGGTTTCTTTAACTAATCGGTTGAAAACTAATTCTACTTGTCAAGTAGGATTTCCAGCCAAAAAATATAATTTTAAGATTTTATTTTACTCACTAGGAAAATATACAAGTGTTTCTATAAGCATACTTGTCTTTAGAAATAGACTAAATTGTTCGGGACGAAAAGATATAATTTTATAAGTCTCAAATCTAATTATGACAAATTATTAGAAATTAAAAAGGAATTTTAAAAGCAATTTTCGAGTAATTAAAAAAATTTAAATATTTAACAAAATTTTTATTTTCCAAAAATCATGGTCGTTACAGAAAAACTGTCCCTAAACAACAGGTATCGATACCTAGTGAAATGGTATCGATACCATTGGGCCGAGAAACAGTCCAGACGCAAGGGTATCAATACCTAGGACAAATGCTATCGATACCAAGTGAGTTTCTGGGTTTTTAAACACAAAGGTATCGATACCAGCTCAGTTCGAGTAGATTTTCTAAAGATTTTCATGGGTTCAACGATAACAATAACAACAACGATCAATGGCACAAATCAAGTTGTAGAAAACAAGTCATTAACATATATGGAGAGTTAGAATTCCCTACCTCAAGATTGAAGAACAAAATCAAAGGGTTTTCTGAGCCTTAGCTCCAAAGGTTAATATCGAATGGGATACGCCTCCACCGAGCTCAAACCAGCGAAATACGGGCCACAATACTCGTAGGAGTGAAGGATTGGAAGTAGTTTTGAGTGGGTTTTGGGTGAAATTTGGAGACAGAGCAAGAGAGCGATATGGGAGCCGAGAGAGAGAAAAGAATGGGAGAGTGAGAGGAGAAATGGGTAAAGTTTTCCGCTATGCTCGCACACATAGGTTATATACATACACTAAGCACATATATCACACTTACCCCTCAAGTGCAACATTTTAACACATTAACCCCAAATCTCAATTTTCCAAACCAATCCCATCCTTTTATTTCTTATAAAACTTTTAAATCAATTATACAAATTTACGGGTCTCTACACCCTATCATTCTTAAAGAAATTTCGTCCTCAAAATTTATTATGTCATGCCAACTAACATGTGCATCATGAATGCATATAACTATCATGATCATTAAAATTATGCTACAAGTCAAATAGCATGAAATTTTGATATTAAACACTCACATCGACTCATTCTGGAAATAGGTGCGGGTACTTCTCCCTAACTTCATCCTTTCTTTCCCATGTGGACTCCTTGCTACCCTGATTACTCCACAAGACTTGAACCAACGGTATCGTTTTACCCCTCAACACTTGATCGCGCGAATCTAGAATACGTATTGGCTTTTCCCCATAAGATACATCAACTTCCAATTCGAGTTCGGACCATTCTAACACATGTGATGGGTCTGATTCATACATTCTCAACATAGAGACGTGGAACACATTGTGCAGATTCAATAATCTCAGTGGCAAAGCCAAATGGTATGCAACCTCTCCGATTTTCTCGATAATATCGAACGGAGCAATATAACGTGGTGAAAGCTTTCCCTTCTTCCCAAAACACGATAAGCCTCGACGTGGCGATACTTTAAGAAACACGTGATCTCCCGTTTAGAATGACAATGGGTCAACAACAGTCGGCATAGCTCTTTTGTCGGCTTTGAGCGGTTAGCAACCTTTGACGAATCACCTTGACTTGTTCGGTTGTTCTCGCTTGAGCCTCTAAAAGTTGTTGGCAAATCGATCTCATACTCTCGGTAGTTTCTCTGATCATATCCGGTCCCACTAGCGTAGCCTCTCCCAATTTGATCGAACACACGGGTGATCGACATTGTCTCCCATACAAGGCTTCATACAGCGCCATCTCGATACTCGATTGATAACTATTGTTGTACGTGAATTCGACTAATGGTAGATGATCTTTCCAACTACCCCAGAAATCCATAACGCAAGCCCGAAGCATATCTTCTAAAATCTGAATTGTTCGCTCGGATTGACCATTAGTTTGTGGGTGATAGGCAATGCTAAATAAGAGATTTGTGCCCAAAGCGGCCTACAAACTTTGCCAAAAACGTGTGGTAAACCTCGAATCTCGATCAAACACAATAGATACGGGAATTCCATGAAGTCGGATAATCTTTTGAATGTATAAACGACTAATTGTTTCTATGGAATCGGTAACATGGATGGGTAGAAATTGAGCGGTTTTGGTAAAACGGTCCACAGTAACCCAAATAACATCATGCCCCCTTGGCAAACCCGTAACAAAATCCATCGTCACATTTTCCCATTTCCACTCGGCTACCGATAACGGTTGTAGTTCTCATGCGGGTCATTGATGTTTGGCTTTTACTTGTTGACACGTAAGACACTTGGACACAAAGATCACAACATCATTCTTTATCTAGCCTACGCAAGTCATGTTACATTTTAGTTCCTCCCAGATGGACGACCAACGGTGAATGGTGAAACTCTCATAGGATTTCCTACCTACACGAAACGGGTACTAACAACTTCCCTTGATGTCGTAAGCTTCGGTCAGCGTGAATCATCCACCCATCTCGAGCATTCCCGCTAAGGAATTTGGTACAAAATTCCTCCGCCTCTCCTTCATTTTGTTGAGCCTCCACTACTCGTGCCGATAAGGTCAATTGGACAGTGAGATTGCACAATGTAACCCCTTCTTGAAGTTCCTCAAAGCATAACAGCCTAAATCGTTTACCATCTTCCACTTATGTATGGCTAAGCTCGCTAAGTGTGTTGGTTTTCTACTCAATGCATCCACCACAACATTCGCCTTACCCGAATGATAATGCAATTCAAAGTCACAATCTTCTAAGTGTTCCATCCAACGACGCTGACGCAAGTTAAGCTCCTTTTGGGAAAAGAGGTACTTTAGGCTCTTATGATCGAAAAAGACTTCAAATTTCTCACCATAAAGATAGTGACACCAACTCTTCAAAGCAAAAGCAACAGCCGCGAGTTCTAAGTCATGGGTAGGATAGTTTCGCTCGTGAGTTTTAATTGCCTCGAACCATACCCTACTACTTGCCCTACTTGCATTAGTATGCATCCCAATCCCTCCTTAGATGCATCACAATATACAGAGTAGCCAACTCCACGTTTGGGCACAATCAAAACTAGCGCGATAGTCAATCACCTCTTCAATTCCTCAAAAATTGCCTCACACGAGTCACTCAAATGAAACGGGTCCCCTTACGCATTAGTCTAGTCATCGATGCCGCTAGACAAGAGAAGTCGAAAACAAAACGGTGGTAGTACCCGCCCAACCCCAAAAAGTTTTGGATCTCAAATACGTTCTTCGGTCGTTGCCAGTTCATAATGGACTCTATCTTCCCCGGATCAACGGACACACCTCCCTTTGAAACTACATGACCCAGAAATTTAACCTCAGGTAACCAAAACTCGCACTTACTAAGCTTGGCGTATAGTCAGTGTTCCCTCAAGAGTTCAAGAACGATGGTGAGATGAATTTGGTGTTCCTCCTCCGTGGATGAATAGATAAGAATGTCATCGACGAATACCACCACAAAATGATCGAGGTAAGCACAAAAGATACGGTTCGTTAGATCCATAAAAGTAGCTAGAGCGTTCGTCAAACCGAATGACATCACAACGAATTTGTAATGAACATAGCGAGTACGGAAGGCAGTTTTAGGAATATCCTCTCTACGAACCCTCAATTGGTGATAACCGGACCTCAAATCAATTTTGGAAAAGCAAGTCGCACCTCGGAGTTGGTCAAACAAGTCATCGATTCTTGGCATGGGATACTTATTTTTAATGGTCACGCGGTTGAGTTAACGATAATCGATACACAAATGAAGTGAACCATCCTTCTTTTGGACAAACAAAGCCGATGCTCCCCATGATGAAGTACTAGGATGAATAAACCCCAAATTTTCTATCTCCTATAATTGAACTTTCAACTCTCTAAGTTCGGCGGGCACAAAACGATGAGGAGAAATTGATATAGGAGCGGTGCCTGGAAGCAAGTCTATCTTGAACTCGATTTCTCTTTAGGAGGCAAACCGAGTAACACTTCTGGAAATACATCGGGAAACTCGTGAACCACTAGGGGTAATTCCCCACGTGTAGACACATCCTCATCTAACATTAAGCTCACCAACATAAGGTAAACCAACTCTTTTTCCTATGACCCACATAGATACGGTTCTAACAGTTCTCGACGCTCGCCATGGAATTCGAACCAAACACCCCTAGGAGAACATATGTGAACACGACACTTGAAACAATCGATGGTAGTGTGAAACGTAGACAATAATTCCATTCCCAAAACGAGGTTGAACCCCGACATATCCAGCACTATAAAGTCAAAGACAAAGCGATGATCACAAATAACGAGCTCACAATCTTTATAGACATGACTCAGAGATGACTTTCCCCCTAATGGTGTCTCGACGAACAACGGTGAATCAAGATTCTCGGTGTCCAACTCCAATGCATACACAAATGATGCAGCAATGAAAGAATGTGATGCTCCATAATCAAAGAGTACTCTAGCGAAAGAGTTGAATAAAAGGAAAGTACCCCTCACAATAGATGCCTCTAGAGCCTGAGAGACAAAAGGTAAAGCATTGGTGTTGATGTTGAAAACATGCCCCTGGGTACCTTAACCCTACAAAAGGCCTCCCCTCTGACCGGAACCCTAAGAAGGTGCAGACGAGCTTGTTCCCCAGTCAACCTCAGAACTCTGAACCGATGACGTCTGGCAAAAACGAGGCCGTTGCTACCTTTGAGCACCTATAAAGGACTACTGGCTAAAACTACGTCCTGCCCCTGGCTGCTGTACGGAGCCCGACTCACTACGTGGTCACGCCCCTTGAGGGCAACTCCAAGCAAGATGATCGATTTTACCGCAATAATAGCACGCCTTAAGAAGTTGCGGACACTAAGTACGGATGTGCCCGGGTTGATTACACTTGTAGCACACAGTCAGAGGTCTAGACGAGCCACCCCGAGTACCCGAAGAAGTAGGCATCTTAAAGTTGGATTGATTTGATGGTTGTTGAGACGGTTCCCTCTGCCTCTTCCATCCTTGACTCCCGAAACTGCTCGAAGAAGAACTTAAACTTCCCACTGATTGCCTTGGTTCCCAAGCCCTTGCATTTCATTGAGCTTTCTTCAGAATTTCAATGCTACTTGCACACTCCACAACTTCAGAGAACTTCATCTTATGCTGGGCTATCACCATTCTCCTCACAATGCTATGCAGCCCCTTCTCAAATCGTCGACACTTCCTCTCCTCCATAGCCACCAACTTTGGGGCGAAACGAGACAAGGATTGAAACTTCTGCACGTACTCTGAAATGATCATATTACCCTGCTCCAATTTTTCAAATTGATCCCTCAAATTTTCATGTGAAGTTTCCAGAAAGTATTGCTTCTTAAAGAGCGCCTCAAACTCAGCCCATGTCAAATTTTCAACATTCGGTTCATTTCCCTGAGCCGTGGTCCTTGCCGCCCTCCTCGCATCTTTCCTACTTTCCATAACAGATTCCCACCATTTGCCAGCCTCTCCAACTAGTTGAAAAGCCACAATACCTACTCTAATGTTGTCTTCAGTGATATTGAGAGCTCTAAAGAGTTTGCGGATTTGAGCTAGCCAATGGTTGGCTACCAAAGGGTTGCTACTAGTCCCATCGAACACCGGAGGATTTCTACGGCTAAACTCTCGCATCGCCACCATGGCTCGATCGTCAGCATTCCCTCTAGGAGCTTGGTTTAATAGATTTGCAGCTGTAAGTGCTGCAACGAGGTCCCTAGCAAATTGCTTCTGAATAAGCAGTACTTTTGTACCCCGACCGGCCCCAACTCCTGCGTTCCCACCTGGATTCTCCCCATGCTAACTAACCTCATCCTCAAGGGGTACCCCACGGCCATGACCACCCCAGTTTTCGGCCCCACCTCGTCTATCATGCGTCCACGGAGGCATCTTACTACATGATATAAGAAAGAAAAACTATTAACCACAATATTTTTACTATGAGGTCAAGGCCCCCAACTTCCCAACACAGATTAATAACAACTCTATACCACTCTACTATATTAAAATGCAATGCCAAGTAGTCACATGAAGGTTAGTCACACAAGCATGCACAAGTTATGTTAAAAAGGCGCAACATTTTGAACCCATGAGACGAAACGTCTCCCCACAGTCTCTAAGTGTTCTAAACCTATGCTCTGATACCAAGTTGCCACGCCCTCGATTTTTAGCATAATTATAAAAGGTTACTATAAATAAAACCTCACATCAATTTGTACGATAACCCAAAATAGTTTGACGTTCCCATTTCTTTAATAGCACTTGAACCTCCAATAGCTTCCAATAGTACATCTTTGGCTCCATGGCCCGAATCAACAAAAGTATAGAGTATCAAAGAGAGTCAAGAGTTTACAAATATTCCTCAGTCAAGAATTACAATATTAGTTACAAATGCATCTTTCAAAAGATGTTTACGAAGATGAATGTGTTACTCCTTTGGTTAGCTTTCAAAAGAATGTCCACAATCCAAGCACTCCAGGCATGCAAGCTACTGCCCCGAGTTAGTACCTGAAAATGATGTAAGGCTTGAGCTACACTAGCCCAGTATGAAGCCCTAATCTAACAATAAATGTAAATAAAATACAAGTATGATCTCAAGAAAATAATGATAACAAGGTTTGAAGAATGGACGATAACAACAGCCATTAATCCAATACTTCAATTTCAGAACCAACTGCACAACTCGATGAGTAACCTTTGAAAGTACCACATGTCCATTTGTGTCTCATACAAGTGTCTTGAGTCGAAGCTCCTACCGAGGTAGTTAAAGGACCTCGATGTGCTCTGCCAGGCACCTTACCCATTGGGAGGTCCTGAAGTATCGAATACGAGCATATAGCTCCTGTCAGGCCAATTAAAGGACCCCGATGTCCTCTGCCAGGCACTCACCCATCGATGAGTCCTGATTGTTCGCGTTGTGTCAGAGAATGTTCAAGCATTACGTATCCTCGTATTATGTCATTCCAATTCAATCGTGATTCATCAATGTAAAATTTCTACTGAACAAGGGTAATAAATGCAAAGATACTCCACAAACTCAATGAATACTCATCATGTAATGGGGTGTTTTGGAAGTGTTTGGAACAAGTTAGAAGTGATCGGGGTCAAAACATGAAGTTTGGAACAAAGATTGAAAAACTGTCCCTAAACAACAAGTATCGATACCAAGCGAAATGGTATCGATACCATTGAGCCAAGAAACATTCTAAACACAAGGGTATCGATGCCTAGGACCAATGGTATTGATACCAAGTGAGTTTCTGGGTTTTGAAACACAAAGGTATCAATACCTGGCAAAATGGTATTGATACCAGCTTAGTTCGAGCAGATTTTCTGCAGATTTTCATGGGTTCAACGGCAACAACAACCTGAACAACAATAACAACAACAATGATCATTGGCACAAATCAACCTGTAGAAAATAAGTCATTAACACATATGGAGAGTTAGAATTCCCTACCTCAAGATTGAAGAACAAAATCAAAGGATTTTCTAAGCCCTAGCTCCAAAGGTTAATATCGAATGGGATACGCCTCCACCGAGCTCAAACCAGCGAAATACGGGCCACAATATGCGTAGGAGTGAAGGATTGGAAGTAGTTTTGAGTGGGTTTTGGGTTCTTTGGTGAAATTTGGAGAGAGAGAGCAAGAGAGAGAGATGGGAGCCGAGAGAGAGAAAAGAATAGGAGAGTGAGAGAGGAGAAATAGGGAATGTTATCCCCTATGCTCGCACACATAGGTTATATACATATACTAAGCACATATCACACACTCACCCCTCAAGTGCAACATTTTAACACATTAACCCAAATCTCAATTTTCCAAACAAATCCCCTCATTTTATTTCTTATAAAACTTTTAAATCAATTATACAAATTTATGGGTCTCTACAACTTCTAATCCTAGATATTAAATGTTGAAGCTATTGAATAATCTTCGCATTATTTGGCTTCGGAGAAGCCAAAGCTTGACAACAGGTTTCAAGTTGATCAATCAACTGGTGCTCAATCAGAAGTGAGAAGTCTAGTACAACAAACCCTTGACAAATCTCAATCAACTCTTGAATCTCCTCTTGAGAGAAAACAAGTTGAATATGTGGAGAAGGACGACTTAATAAAAACTCTAACTCATTCATAAGGGTTAGTTTGATTGGGATTGGAACAGGTAAAGAAATCTTGTTATAATAAGCTTTAACCCTCATGCTAATGCATTCGCATCAAAGAAAGGGGTAGTAGAGGAGGATGCTACTATAGAGAGACTAGACCTGTTAAGGTTTAAGTTTGAAGCAGCATCCTATTTTAATATTGAAAGAAATTCTAGACGATAAAAGAGGAAAGGAAATACCTTTGGTGGAGTAGATTCCTCAAGGGAAGATTGAATAGTGGCCTTAAATGGTTGAGGTTCTAGTGGAATGGCTTCTTCTGGGATAAATTGTGCCAAAATTTTAAGTGTTTGAGATTCCACCACTAGGGGAGGAATTTGAGTAGAGGTGGGCACATCTGTGCTAAGACTTTAAAAGGAACAAGTGAAATATTAAAACTTTGAGAGCAAAAGATTCTAAAGGGAATATGAGAATGGCATGTACCTATGAGATTGGAGTTTCCAAAGACTCTGAGATTGGAATCTCAGGGGTTGCAAGAGGAGAACTAACAAGGCCCTTTGTGATTATAGGAGAACCAGGATTTTGTGGCTCAAAGGAGTCCTCAGGTTTATTAAGGTTTATATCAACTGTGGGATTTGGTTCAGTTTTAGCAATTGGTTCAGCCATAGAGGTATCTTGAGGTGGACTCTGAACCAAGAATAAATATTAAAAGAAGAAAGTACAAGTTAAACCAACACTTTATAAGGAGGAGCTTATACCCGACGAGAAGGAGAATGGTTTAAGGTTTGAGCTTGAGGAGTTTTAAGCTTAGACCTTTTTCTAAGATATCATTTTCTTCTTCTTCATCTATTCCTTTTTCCTCTGCTGTGACTTTATCCCTAGCCTACTTGCTAGCTTTACAAAGCTCAGCATGTTCTTCTTCCTCTGACAAGATTTTCTTCTTAAGGAGGAAGAGGCCTTGCTTTTCTTCAAAGATGTGAAGGAAATAGAAATCACAAGCCAGTGTTCGGAATCTTAATCGAAAAGATAAAACAACAGGAAAAGAGAATTAGAACCTGATTTTGAAGTAGGTGAAGTAGTAGTTTCTTAAACTCTCCCTCTCTTTCGAAGACTCCTAGTGACCCTAGGACGTGATGCAGGGGCTAAACAATAGAAAAAAGAAAAGTCTATAAGAATCAAAAGTAATATTCAGAACAAAATCTCAAACACTATGAGAAATAATACTTGAAGAAAGGGCATCCAAAGTCTTGGTTTGCTTCTTCTTTTACCGATAAATGGGAGAGGGAGCAACTACTTGAAGAGGAATGGCAACAATTGGTTCTGGTTGCTCAACCTCTTTCTCCCCCTCAATTTGATTTACTTCCCAAAGCCATCATCAGAAATAGTTTGAGAGCCTTCAGAGGCTATATTTTTGGAGATGGAGGGAAGAGCATTTATGTGCTTGAGAAACTTCTTAGCATGAGAAGTTCAACCATAAAGAGTCATCGAATTATGCCACTGTAGAGACTTGGATAATTTTAATTATTGAAATGCTTATTAAATGGCTAATCCTATTGCTTACTCGCGTGCACTAGTCCTATTGGGCCTCAGGCCCAATTAGTGTTTTGAGCTGGCCCAATCAATTTATTCCCTTGAAGCAGCCCTTTGGTTCATTTTTATGGTATTTTGATGATTTTTGGGTCTTTCCGACTTGACAAATCCAATCTGAGGCACTATTTCCCCAGCAGTGGTCTATCCGCAACCTCTTTAATCCTTGTGGAATTACGATTACAATCAACGACGATCTATCCATCCGATTTCAATCAATGATTACCAACGATGATCTATCCGTCCGATTACAATCAACGACAACCTATCCATCCGATTTCAATCAACAATTACAATCAATGACGATCCATCCTTCCGATTCCAATCAACGATTACAATCAACGACGATCGATCCATCCGGTTTCAATCAATGATTACAATCAATGATGATCCATCCCAACAATTTCAATCAACGATTACAATCAACGACGATATATCCATCTGATTTCAATCAACGATTACAATCAACGACGATCCATCCGTCCGATTTCAATCAACGATTGTAATCAACGATGATCCATCCGTCTGATTTCAATCAATGATTACAATCAACCCGATTTCATTCAATGATTACAATCAATGACAACCTATCCATCCGATTTCAATCAACGATTACAATCAATGACGATCTATCCTTCCGATTCCAATCAACGATTACAATCAACGAAAATCGATCCATCCGATTTCAATCAATGATTACAATCAATGATGATGCATTCCTCCAATTTCAATCAACGATTACAATCAATGACGATATATCCATCCAATTTCAATCAACGATTACAATAAACGACGATCCATCCGTCCGATTTCAATCAACAATTACAATCAATGACGATCCACCCATCCGATTTCAATCAAAGATTACAATCAATGACGATCCATTCGTCCGATTCCAATCACTGATTAGAATCAACGACGATCCATCCAATCAATGACGATCCATCCATCCGATTTCAATCAACGATTACAATCAACGACGATCTATCCGTCCGATTTTGATCAATAATTACAATCAACAATAATCTATCCATCTAAATTCAATCAACGATTACAATCAACGACGATCTATCCATCCGATATCAATCAACAATTACAATCAAGGACGATCTATCCGTCCGATTTCAATCAAGCAGCGACGATCTATCCGTCTGGTTCTTGTCAATGACGATCTATCCATCCAACACCAATCAATGATGGTCCACCTGTCCAAATTCTTTTGTTCCCCAGGAGAGTTCACCTGAGCATTTGACGTTGATCCGCTCATCCAGGATTATCTACTTCCCCAACAGAGTTCAAACTCTTTTCCAATGATCTTTCGATGGTCCGCCCGTCTTTGATCTCTCAATGCACGGTATTTTTATATACATATCTGCATTTTCTATTTTATTTCTCTTGGGCAGATTCGATGGGTGTCTAGAAATCTTTGACGTTACCTATGCCAACCCAATGGTACTTTGCGTGCCGTCAAAGAGGGACTACTGTAGACACCCCAATATGGGTTTCCTAATTGATTTATTTTATTTTTAGGGTTTCTTGTTTCCCCGATGATGAATCGGATCGAAAACAGTCTTGAGAACGAAAAAGATTTGGACTTTGAGTGTTTGGGACCCCCTTTTGAACTTTAAACCCTGAATCATAAACCCTAGCCGAAGGTTTGACCAACGTGCATTGGTATGGAACCTGCGTGCGCCAGTCAACTTGCCAGGTGTTGGTCAAAGGTCAAACTTTGACCATTAACTGGCACAGTGGTACGTTTGACACACGAGCGCCGGTATGAGACCCACACGCGCCGATCAACACTTGTCCCTATCACCTTTTTGCCAGCCAAATTTTTGCCATCAAAAGGGGTCTATTACACCATAGAGCCCTGATTTCGTCACCTGAACAGTAAATCAGCAGGTTTGGGGTGCCTCCCCTCTCAACCTCTCCTATCACCTTTTGAGGCAACCTTCTCCACCAAGCAAGCCCAACCAGCCTTGTTGGCTGGTTATTCCACCTTGTTTGCCACCTTCCAACCCCTATAAATACCCTTATTCATCTTCCATTTCAAGGGTTAACAATTTTTAAGCAAAAATCATCACAATCCAACCCTAATTCTCCTACATCCAAGCATACATTCTTCACCACCATCTAAACAACTACCTCAAATCCCATTTTCAACCACAAATCACCAATTTCAAATCCATTTTCAAACCTCACGCAAAGGTATAAACACGTACTATTTTCCTGATTTGATCCCTGAAGGGGGCTGGCAGGGCCAAGGTTAGTAATCAATACCAGTCCTAGTCCTAATGCTTGCAAGGTTATAAGAATCGTGTGGCCATTCACACCGGCGTGCACTGGTCATCAGTACGCGCGCGTCAATCTTTGGTTGCGCGCGCAGACCTTTGTGGGGACAGGGGTGTTGGTATTTTATATTTTTAATAGCATATAGAACACCTTGATGCATGTTAAAACCTATTTACTGTTTTACATGTTAAGAATGTTAGTAGTAGGTCAATATATGCATGTTTGCTCCTTTGGAATACCCCGGGTTGCTTCTTAACATGTCTCAAAGCCCAGGCATGCAACACCAATTACTGGAAGTCCAGTCAGAACAAGCACGCATGTCCTTGATCAGAACAAGCACGCATGTCCTTGATCTGCACATAGGTGTAATTTGATTTCCAGTGAATGGCTTTGCATGGGTAACTTGGCTTTTGGCCACTGTTTTGTTCCCCCACACTGTTTATGGGGTGTATTGCCATTCTTTGTCATTCTGTTTGTAATTATAGAGTCCCCTTGCGATTGTAAACTGCATGGTTTGGTTATGGGTGAGCACTGGTCTTTCCAGAGCCTAGAAAGGGATAAAATCAAAACTGTTTTAAAAATACAACACATGCACGCTGGTTTGGATTTGACATGCGCAGGTCTACTTGCATGCACATAGATCATTGCATGCAAGTTGGTCCCTGTTCTCGCCAACTTTCAAATAGTGTATTGTTTTGGCTTTTTGAGCTATACTTGGATTTTATCCCATGTATTATTTATTGTATCATCCATCCATGCTATTTCATCAACTTGCAAATTGTTACAGCTTTAATCCCTATTAAACTATCCCCCACCCTAATTCGCTAAAAATTGATTAACTGAAGAAGAATCTCAAAACTTTTCACAAAATGACTAAGTAGAAACCGATCTCCGGATTGGGCGAGAGGGGTGCCTTAAAACCCTTCCCCTCTTGTAACATGGCTCCCGAACCCAGATATGGTTATGACGGAATGGTGCTTTCACTTTTTCAAATCACATATCGTATATAAGGCATTTCAAGTTTGGTTCCTTGGGTGTCAGACCTTCAAATCCAAGTGGCGACTCTGAATTGAGCGCTCGTCCCACTAGCGCTCCCTCGATCTGGCCTTTTAAGAACCTAAACCTGAAGTCTATCCAAAATTTGGAAAATAACCTCAGTCAACATGCTTGTTAAGGTTCTTCATGGCATCCCAAGTTCAATTATGGGTACTGAATCGTGACTTGGAATTCCATTCGAACTTAACTAAACTAGAAATGAGGCATCTTAAGAGCAAACTAAGTGCAAGATGATAGTGCAAAAAACTATATAGGAACAACACAAGATGGGACACTTTTAGCCAAAGATCACCAATCATTCTTCACTGGATCAAAATGACACATGCATAGAAAAATGAACCCAGATACGCAAAGACAGCTTTCAAGCTTCTAAGGAAGCCAGATTGCTGCATGCACTTGGATATTCTATTTGCATTTGGGATGAACTACAAACTTATGCTGATGAAACGCTAATGCCAAGCAAAATACTCGTGAAATCTCAGTCCATGGATCATTGACAAAGCACTATGTAGGTACATGGTACCAAATACTAAGGCACTTTTAAGAGATAAGGCAACCTTCATACTCAAGCTAAAGGCCAGGCCCGAGTCATTTGGGACTGAAGGAGGATTATGGAATGGAGGCTAGAGCCTAAGGGGTCATTTGGAGGGTCAAACTCCCTTCAGGAGTTTGAACTTTAGACCTATCTTAGAGAGAGAGAGAGAGAGAGAGAGAGAAAGAGAGAGAGAGAGAGAGAGAGAGAGAGAGAGGAAGATTTGCTGCCAAACTCCCTTGAGATTCGTACCCTATCTACTGTTAGTAATTTATTTTTCAATCAAAGGGTATCTGTAATCTTAACGTGGGGAGTTAATAAGTATTTAATATCATGAAGCTCGTAATATAATTGAGATAAGGATGGGAATGCAATTATAATTCTGGAGTGGGGTGAATTATAATTAGTGAAATAAGAAACAGAATCCTAGTAGGATTAGGTTTTCTTATTTACACTAGGAACCCAGACTTATTACTCCTTAGGTCCCTATCGTAGCCCTATATATACACGTTATGCTCTCTAAGTCAGATTGATATTTTTCTATTATTCAATAAATAGAGGCAGGCTTAGAGAGAGCAAACAGATCACGAAAGAGTCCACACTCGGTTCGTGTTCTAGACATGCGGGGAATACAGTAGAAGATCGTAAGGTACGGTCGAGCAATATTCGTGGCATACAGCAAGGTGTGCTGTAACAAGTTCAACCAGCGTTCGTGACGCAGAAGTTGTGGTAAAACCCTAATTCCGCCTTGTAGGGTTTTGCGATTTTTGTTGTCTAATCTGTACGCGTTATTACTGGGTTCTGGGAATCGTTTCCAAACAGTGGTATCAGAGCAGGCTATAATCACGCGTATGGATTAAACAAGCCATGATGTCCGTAGGTTATAGAGGGTAGAACGTAGAACTGTGATAACCCTTGTTTTGCAACGTTCTTACCCAGCTATTATGGTCACATGATTTTTTGTTGGTTTTGTGTGATTGGATCCCATGATAATTTTTTCGTGGTTATTGTTATTTATTGGGTAGCTCAATTATTTTTCGTAATTGTAATAATTAACGTAGCATGTGTTATTTATTGGGTGCCACGATTATTTTTCGTGGTTGTAATAATTAACGTAGCATGTGAACTCAAATGGAGGCATAAGATCGATGTTTGTATGTTTCTTCGATTGTAATAGCATTCAATGGTTATTCGGAGATCGAAGATGGTAGATACAAAAGATACAAGTTGTTTGGCTCACAACATATTTTTTTCAAATTCGTAGGGTCTGATTGCAAGGCAATTTCGACCCAGTAAACGTTGGAATTAGAAAATCTGTTCTTCACAAAAGTTGTAGATAATTAAATTTCAAATCCAACCCAATTTGAATCACTTAAATTGGAGGTCGGATGAGGAAGATATGACCAAAATACTAAAGGCTGTGCAGTTTACACGGGAATATGTCAAATCTGAATTTTCTTGCCTAAGCACGGTTGGATTTAGGTTTCCTTGATTGATTCAAAGTATCTAAGCCTTCCACACAAGTATGGCTGAAGGAGTTCGAGTTATGGAATGATTCTTATTGCTTAAGGATTTTAAGCTATGGAAAGATTCCTTCTCATTTAAGGATTTCAAGTTATGGAAGAACTCCTTGTCATTCAAGGATTGCAATCTTGACCATAATAGCTAGATTCTTTTATCTTGTATTTCCTTATTACTTGTGTTTCCATTTTGTTTGCATGTATGATAGTTTACCATATTGGGACAACATGGTAATATTTGGCCTTTGACCTAGATCATAATTTGTTTGCAAACTAGAAAATTTGATAACCCTCACAAATTTTTAAAATAACTAAGTGGGAGAGGGAATTTATTTTGAATAAATCCCATGGTCTCCATTCCTAATCTGTAGATGATATAATTAATTTTGTGTGTTCGTTTCAAAACCTTCCTCCTTATCGGACAAAATTAATTGTGGCATCATCGGTACAAACTTCCTAAAGGGATAGTTCTAAGATAATTATTATGTGTGTCGCTTCTCCATCTGAGGTGGTTCATAACGGAACAATAGGTCTAAAAGCTAGGTAATGGTATACACTTAGTTATAAATACTAATATCCTCTCTATCTAGGTCACTGTTATTATTTATAGGACCAAAGTAATATTGGCTATTTAATTTTGTTTGGCATAGTATAGTGTCCAGATAGCAAAATTAAAAGATTGTGCCTATCTACACGAATGATGAAGAGTAGACGACCTTCCCATCGAGGCATGCTCTTCACAGTGTGTAGGGTTGCCAATGTTTTTCTTTTAACATGTGGTTGAGGGAACCAATATTAAAATGAAATTCAAGTTTTTATTGCCCTTCATAATTGTTGTTATGTGATTCTCAGATTCAAAAATGGATTTTTTCAATTTACTTGCAATTATTCTCAAAGTAAATAAACTTACTGGATCGAATTATATTGACTGGAAAAGGAATTTGGATATTGTGTTAACTGTTGAATGGCACAAATTTGTGTTGTCTGAGGTGTGCCCTCCTAGACGTGATGAGAATGCCACAGAATAGGAAGCAAAAATTTATAAAAATTGGTGAGTATCACCCATGTTGAAGGGACCCCGATTAGGGATCATGTTCTAAAGATGATAGCTTTTCTTAATGAACTAGAGATTCTTAGAGCTGAAATTGATGGGGAAACCTAGATCGATTTTGTTCTTAATTCACTACAGTCTGAGAGTTTTAAGTAATTTTGCCTGAACTATTATATGAACAAAATGCATTTATCTTTGGCAAAACTTCTTAAGGAACTCTAAGCAGTTGAGGGTCTTTTGGTTGTGAAGAAACCACCATCAGTGTTAGTGGCAAAGAAGGTTTCTACTTCTAAGCTGAAAGGCAAGAAGAAGCAGAACAAGTCTCAGAAAAAAGGTTATGGAGGCAGTTCATGCGTCTCAAGGTAGAGTGAAAAAGCCTCCGGACAAGTGTTTTCACTTCAAGCAGAAAGAACACTGGAATGTCCATTCTATCTCAATAAAGTGAACAATCAAGATGAATCTTTTTCACTTGTTGAATCACGTTTAGTGGTGTTATCTACCAGTACCTAGTGTGTAGATACGAGAGCCACTAATCATGTTTGCAATTTGTTGTATGTGTTCTAGGAAACCAGAAGACTCAGTGATGGATAGATTTATCTACATATGAGAAATGCTACGATAGTGGTAGTAGTTGCAGTAGGAAATGTCATTTTAAATTTTAGTAGTAATAGGAGTTTAATTTCGAGAGATTGTCTTTATGTTCCTTCTATTAAAAGAAACTTGGTTTCAGTTTCTAAGTTGATTAAAGATGGATATTTGGTTTATTTTAATAACTTTGTGGTTATTAAGTTAAATAAACGTTTTATCTATTCTAGTTCATTGGTGGATAATCTCTACTTTATTAATCCTCTGTTTCCTATAGTGCAACTGCACAAATTGAATAACACTAGTAATATGTCATGTAAGAGAAATGAGCTTTCTAAATTGAACCAAACGTATCTTTGGCACTTATGCCTTGGTCATATTAATCTGAATAGGATTTCTAGACTGGTCAGGGATGGACCTTTAGGTTCATTGGAAGTTGAGGAACTTCTAATCTGTGAATCCTATTTAGAAGGTAAGATGACCAAGAGACTTTTTTTTTATCAGTAAAGGGTTACAAAGCCAAAGAACCATTGAAATTGGTTCATTCTGGTTTGTGTGGACCCATGAATGTCCAGCAGGAGGTGGTTTTGAGTATTTCATCACTTTGATTGATAATTACTCAATGTTTGGATACTTTTATTTGATGCACCGTAAGTCCAAATGTTTTGAAAAATTCAGGGAGTATAGGGCGGAAACGGAGAAGCGTTTAGGTAAATGTCTCAAGACACTGCGATTTGATTGTGGTGGCGAATACCTCTTGGGAGAGTTTAGGGACTACTTGTCAGCTTAAGGGATTACATCCCAGTTGTTAGCTACAGGTATGCCACAATAAAATGGTGTAGCAGAGAGAAGAAATAGAACTCTTATGGATATGGTTAGATCATTGATGAGTTATTCAGATTTAGCAATTTTATTTTGGGGACATGCACTAGAAACAGCAGTGTACATTCTTAACTTGGTACCATCTAAGTCAGTACCATCTACACCCATAGAATTGTGGACTGGGCGCAAATCTAGTCTACAGCATGTTCGGGTTTTGGGGTAGTCCAGCACATGTGTTGAATGAGAACGCAGACAAATTTGAATTGAGGACATAAGTTTGCTTGTTTGTGGGGTACCCTAGAGGAATAAGAGGTGGACTGTTTTATAGTCCTACAGATAAGAATGTCATTGTTAGCCCTAATGCCCGGTTTTTAGAAGAGGACTATGTAATAGAACACAAGCCCAGAAACAAGATTGTTCTAAAGAAATTGAGAGGAGAGGGACCGATAAAGACTTTTTCAACACCAATAGTATAGGAGGTTACATTGCAAGAGAGAGTTTTTGACACACCGATACCTCATCGTAGTGGGAGGGTTGTTGTCCCACCCAGTCGGTATACGTTCTTGGGAGAATCTTATAATATGATCCTTGAAGAACAACATGCTGAACCCTGCAACTACAAAAAGGAACTAGAAGGTAAAGATGCGGAACTTTGACAAAAGCCTGTGAAAATCTACATCCACATAATGAAACCGAATGGATTCATAGAAAAGGGTCAAGAGCACATGTTGTGCAAGCTTAAGGAGTCTATTCATGGACTCAAGCAAGCATCTAGATCTTGGAGCATCTGTTTTGATCAAGCAATCAAGTTTTTTTGGTTTTGATCAACGTCCGGATGAGTCATGTGTGTACAAAAAGTGCAACGGCAAAGTGATGGTGTTCCTGGTACTATATGTAGATGATATTCTGCTAATTGAAAATGATGTGGGAATGTTGTCTTCGGTAAAGGTGTGACTATCTTGCCAGTTCGATATGAAAGACTTGGGAAAAGCCGGTCAAATTCTTGGGATTAAGCTTATGTGAGAACGCAAGTATAGGATGTTGGGCTTATCATAAGCTACTTATGTCGATGAGATCCTTGCTCGTTTTAGCATGCAGGATTCCAAGAAAGGGTTCCTCTCTTTTTAGACATGGAATCAATCTATCCAAGGATCAGTGTCGTAAGACACCTGAGGAGATGGAGAAGATGAAGGCAGTTCCTTATGCCTTGGCAGTAGGAAGCCTCATGTATGCTATGATGTGTACTAGACCTGATATTTGCTTTGCCGTTGGCATAGTTAGTAGATTTCAGTCTAATATAGGGCAAGAGCATTGGACTATAGTGAAACATATACTCAAGTATCTGAAAATAACTAGAGATCATATGTTAGTGTTCCAATCAGAGAGTCTGGTACCTTATGGGTACATAGACTCGGACTTTATGTCAGACAAGGATTCCAGAAAGTCTACCTCCGCATGTTTGTTTACCTTAGGAGGTGGAGCCCAGTTGGAGGAGTATCAAGCAATCGTGCATTGATTGATTCCACCATGGAGGCAGAGTATGTGGTAGCTTCTTAAGCAGCCAAAGAGGCCGTTTGGCTTAGAAACTTCATGATGGATCTAGAAGTGATTCTTTTAGTGCAATTAGCTATTACATCTATTGTGACAATAGTGGTGGAATTGCTAACTCTAAGAAGCCATTGACTCATAAGAAGGAAAACACGTCGAGCTTAAGTATCCACTGATTCAATAGATCGTTCAGCGAGGTGATGTAGTTGTGTCCAAGATCGCATCAGCAAACAACCTAGCAGATCTTTTTACGTACAGCTTACAGGCTAAGACTTTTGATAGTCACGTAGAGAGAATATGGGTGAGATGCGTGGCAACATGACTTTGAGTCTGAGTGGAAGTTTGTTAGGAGGTTATGTAAAAGTTATGATTTTATATGATGGATTAATATTGTTATGTATTAATTAGTTTTATCCCTTTTTTATGAGAATCTTTTATGGGCAATGTTTGCATACTATTATTGTATATTGTGCATGTGTGTCTTTTATTTTACAAAGTAGATGATCCGGTGTGTAGAGTTTGGCTTACACACGGAAGATCAGATCATCGATTCTTGTGAAATATAAGATATGGTTCACAGTCTTAGATAGAACTAGACACACCATCGGTAGGACTATAGTACAATGTTTAGTAGGTCTATCTTGACTACAGGGAACGGTCAAGTTCTAACTCATTGTGCTAGTACACTTTGTGTGTATTGAATGGAACCGCATTGAGGTAATTGTCTTTATACTAACTTTATAAAACAATTGAAACCTCATGGTTATTATGAATGCTTATGCTCTTAATCTAAAAATAATTATTAGACGTGTATATTTAATGTTGTTGACTTTGATTCATTAAACAGTGAGATCTTTATACGGTCAATAGTTTCGGTGAGTTGGGTAGCAACATTATGTATATGACAACTATTAATTATTGATGGAATCCACGTCCCAGTAAGGATTGATGATACCCCTTGAGTAAGCTTATAAGTTTCGATTATGTCAAACCCTGCAGGTAGGTATTTGTATCTGACATATCGAATAAGTTAAGTGGATAGTCTCAAGTTAAGATGTTGATTAATTGGGAGATTGTTAGTAATTTATTTTAATCAACGGTTATCTGTAATCTTAACATGGGGAGTTAATAAGTATTTAATATCAAGGAGCTCGTAATATAATTGAGATAAGGATGGGAGTGCAATTATAATTCTGTAGTTGGGTGAATTATTATTAGTGAAATAAGAAATAGAATCCTAGTGGGATTAGATTTTCTTATTTACACTGGGAGCCCAAACTTATTACTCCTTAAGTCTCTATCGTAGCCATATATATACACGTTATGTTCTCTAGGTCAGAATGATATTTTTCTATTATTCAATAAATAGAGGCAGGCTTAGAGAGGGCAAACAAATCACGAAAGAGTTCACACTCGGTTTGTGTTCTAGACGTGCGAGGAATATGGTAGAAGATCGTAAGGTACGATCGAGCAGTATTTGTGGCATACAGCAAGGTGTGCTGTAACAAGTTCAACTAGCATTCGTGACGCATGAGTTGTGGTAAAACCCTAATACCACCTTGTAGGGTTTTGCGATTTTTGTTGTCTAATATGTACGCTATTACTGGGTTCTGGGAATCATTTCCCAACACCTACCACCTGACATATCACTGACTTCTGGACCCTAAACCTCCAAACCTAGGACCTAAACCTCACATGGCTTCAGCTCCCCCATAACCTTTGACCTCTAATACATCACTATCAAGGTCAACCTCTCTGACATCAAACACTGACCATCAAACCAAGGATATCACTAGGAGGTTACCACCTGTCCTTCAGGGGGATACCTCCTCCTATATAAACAGACACTTGGAACAACATACACTAGATACCAAGACCCATCCCACTTCCTATACAAATCTCTTGGTTCTCTCACTATCTCTCTCTCCTGGATTTGCCTTCGGCTCTTTCCTCCTCCACCTTTGGGATCTCAAGTCTTTGCCATATCATTGCACTATAAGAAATAATATTTTTGCGACAGTATTTGGTTTATGGTGGCTAAAGGCCTTTTGCGACGGGGTCACGACGGGAATGGGTGGTGGCAGATGTTGGGGTGGCAAATACCCTTTGCGACAGGTTTTCCTGTGGCAAATATACTGGCGACAATCTAGCCCCCGTCGCAAAAAAATATCACAAAAAATATCACAAATCTTATTAGCAACTGGCCTAGCCCACCCTATCGCAAAAAAGAAAAATTCTTTAAAAAAAAAAAGGTTTTCCAAATCATGTGAGAACCATGTATCCAACCAAATCAGAAACTTTGAATTCAGATACAAGCAAAACGATTCTTACAATTAACAAAACCAACAATTTACACATACAATTTAAAGTTCATGTTCCCAGACAACTACAATCAAAATAGGATCACAAAAAATAAACACAAGGAATGAAGGCGCCACAATCATATCACTTGGCCCGCCCATCTTTTTTCTGGAAAAACTGCAAATTTAAGAAGCAATTTTATGCAAAAGCTACAAAAGTATATGATTACAACAAGGAATGAAACAACAAGACATATTACTCAAATGTTGCAACCGTTTAAACAATAGCTACTCACCTCTAATTAATTAAGAGGTTCCTCACATAGCATGCACCACTAAAAGAATTCATGGCTTTCTTGGCATTTTTTAAACGCTAGTAATAGTGAAATAAACGCTAGCAATAGTCTTCCAGGCGTTTCCCACGACATTTTTCTGCAAACGCCACGACTGCCGGCGTCAGGAAACTAACGGGAATAGTTTCTTGTGTTTTTGCAACTATTGCCGGCGTTTTATAAAACCTCAAGAATAAGTCCTCGATCGGCATCTTTTCCGGTCCAATGAAGCCTTTGCGGGCGTTTTTTAAAACGCCGGAAAAACCTTTCTTTGTTTTTTTGAATTCCCCAATTTCTCAGTAGATTTTTTTTAAACTTCTACTCCTCATGCCACAGCTAACAAAATAGTACGACTTTAGAGTGTACAAATTGTTCCCCAAATATTTTCAAATACATTAAGGGTCCTGCAAATGGGTGCTATATAGCACCACTTAATCTCAAAACTAGAGAAGTATTTTAATTATATAAGTCTACATCAGCCCACATGTAGTACTAACAGTTTTTCTTCTTTTTTTTTGCCAGAACCGTAATTACCCCATAATATACTACTCTCAGAACTCTCATTTTGCTTTGCTTTGACATTTTCACCCTTTCTCTTCCCTTCTTTCTCTTTCTTTTTGCCTAACTTGTAACGTGGTTCCCTGGGATCAACTTCGATATCCGACACAAATGATTGAAGCCGCTTTATTTGTTTAAAATATTTTTTTATGAGTTCTTGAAAAAAGTAGCTCAATCCAATATCTTGTTTCAAAATTCATAGGGATTAGTAATATCGGGTTAAGCTATTTTTAAAAAAAATCCATAAAAAAAGGTTCTAAAAATAACTTGCAATTTGAATAATCTTTGAGGATCCGTAATATTCCGAAATTTTTTAATAATTAAAAATTCCGCAATATTGATTTTTTTTATTTAAATCCCTGTTTTAATTAGTTAAGGACCGCTAAAAAAAATCAAATCGAGTTTTCGAAAATTCACAAAAAATACTTTCTATGATAACCGAGATTACTTTTTCACTAAACAAGACCGCGGTTAGCATCAATGATTTTGTGACGTTACAATTAAATCCTTAGATTTTTTTTTTGAAACCGAAAACCAAACGATTGAACACCGCGAAGCACATTCCCTCGCGTGCACACCCTCCCATACCCAATTATTTCCCCTCCCCCCCCCCCCCCCCCCCCCCTCACGGTACATTCCCCCATTTTCCCTCCGTACATTCCCCCTTTTCCCTTTCCCTCTCTACTGAACCTCTCCCCTCTCTCTCTCTCTCTCTCTCTCTCATGACTCAAAGGCCAACTTGGCAAGCAAGAAAGAGACCCCCTGCCCGATTCGACGAATCATGGCTCGGTTCGACACTTATAAATACCACCACCCCCCCTCCCCCTCACACCTCTGAAACCACAACCACACACACCTCTCTCAACCTCTGTGCATTCAAAAACCAGTAGAAAGGTAGGAGAGTGAAAGCATAAACACCGGCCATGGCAGCTTAGAGAGAGAAACCGAAGAAAAGTGGGTTTGTCTCTTACACCACCTCAAACTCCGAATTGATATTACCAACCTTCCATACGAGCCCAAAGCATCTCAGAACCAGTCCCAAATCATTCGAAGTCGTCCCTACGCCCCATACTCATCATCTTCTTCGCAAAATCGAAAAACTTGAAAAACCCATTTAAAGCTTGTTTTGACCAAACCGAAAGTATGTACCCCTTCTCCCACTCTCCCTAAGTATAATAGAGTAGTTTGGAATAGTTAATTGGACTTGAAATGAGCCCGAATGGAAAATATAGCTTACTATATGTTTTTTGCTAGATTCACCATTTTGATATTATTTATGGTCCCGATGACCTATTTGATATTATTTATGTAGAAGATGACCCTTATGATATTTGTTCTACAATCTTTGTGATATTATTATTCTGACAAACTACTGACCTGATATTATTTTCTAACTGCATAATATCATTTAGTATAAAATGTAATAGTTAAATCAGTTTAATTTATCTAGTAAATTAAGTGGATATTTGGTGACTTTTTTTTTTTGTACAAAGTTTAGATTATATGTATGCTCAATTTTCTCTTTCTACTTGATAATTACATATAATATCTTGAAAGCAAAAAAAATAAAAAGTTTTATTATTACCTTTATTTAGTAAATTTTTTTTGAAAGAAAATTTGTGGATAAAAGATATTTATAATATTAGCTTAATACTATAAGTAGTAATAAAATATCCTCTTAAAATTTCGTAAAAACAATAGATTTGATGGTATATAAACTTTGTAAATCAATAAATAAATTTTTTTTTAGATTTTTCAATTGTAGTATTACTAATTTATCACCGTTCGTTAATAGGTTAGTAGTATATTTATAAAATAAAAAGTAGTTTCTTAAATAACAATTTGTATTATTTTAAAATACTAAGATTAATATATTATCACCATGTTTATAATCAGTTATGAGGCTAGAAAGCAGTTATTAATGACATTCATGAGAATGTGATAGTTGGATTATAATTTTTGATTTATTATTATTTGGTGTGCTTTGGAACGTAGAAATGTGGACTTAGGTACCAAGGGCGGTGTTCGTATTTTGGAATAATCAATTAGACGTTTAAACTCTAGGGAAAGTGGAATGATGTTAGTCACTGTTGAGAAGGTTATAGTCAGTAGATAACCAAAGTGACCGAGTACCATTGATTACTGAAAGAATGAGTAACGGGATCGGCACTTGTGGTTTTAAGACCGGTGGATTTTGATATATCGCGTGAACCCTGAATATGACACTGCTAGATTTATCTTTCGGAATTTCCGGGGGTGTTTTTATTGGTTGAAACCAGAGTGTGGGTATCATTTCTCGCGGTTGGTTGGTTTATCATTCACTCCTTGTGATGGTACAGCCGAGTTCGACCTGACATGTAGTTTGGTCTTATTCGTTTGGGACCCCAGACTGGGCAAGGAAGGGGAGGGTAAATCGGCAGAGTTGCCATAGTTTAGAGATTGTTTAGGAGGAATATTTCTCATGACAGAGAAATTTAGAAATCACTTAAAGACAAGATAATTCATAATACATTACTAATTGCTGTGACTTTATCCTTTCTGCCCATTATTATGTTATTGCTTATATTTTAAGGGTTATGGATTTAGGGATATCTACTGGGTGATTTATCACTCACGGATACGTTCATATCTTGGTAAATTGGTTGCTTCGGCGATCAATTTGCCAGAAGCTGCAGGTAGTGATGACATAGAAGAACAACCTTACGAGACGGATACGTAATATACAAGGGAAATGCCTTACGAGACGGATACGTAATATACAAGGGAAATGCCAAAAGCAGAGACAGAGCAAGAGTATGCATAGAATCCATATCAGAACTAGAGTCGCTCTGAGTCATTGCTATGTGTCGTCATGTCACCTAGAGACCTTCGTAGCATATTAATCGATTTTCTATTATTTCGAGTTTCAAATTTGAGTTGTAATAAGGGAAATTCTATTGATAGAATTCCGTAGTTTGTAATAAAAAGATTATTATTTATGTTAAGTATGATATATTAATACTTCCGAAATTCTTTGAAAAATCGGGGCGTTACAGGATCTGTAATTTCTTGCCCTTTTTAGCTACACCAAATAGGACCTTGCTGTATAATTTCTTGATTTTTGAGGGCCCCATTGCGGGTCCTACATAAAATGTTGAACACAAGTTATTCTTAAACTTTTTTTTAAGGGTTCCTGAAAAAATTTGCTAAATCAAATATCAGTAAAAACTGTTTCAGAATTTGTTAAATTTAATAAGAACTGAAAATATGACTGACTTGTTTATTTATTTTTGTCTTTATTCAAAATATTATGAGACTTGATCATAATTATTTACTTACTCAATTCCATTTGTCGAGACAAATCAATAGTCACAAAAATTTGATACAAAACTAACAAATGCAGAAAAAATTGAATAAAGACAAAAAAAAGTCATCTTTACTATTTATACGTAGACAATTAACAATTGAAACATACACAAATTTATAGTATAAAACTCGAGAAATGATTTTCACAGTCCTTTTTTTTTGTCTACATTTTCTTTTTTGTCTTTTAGCAAAAAAAAAAATATATACTTGCAATATTAAAAAACAAAAAAAAAAGTTTGAATATCAAAAAGAGAAGTGTGAAAATCACTCCACTAAAATTTTGACAATATAAAATTTACATCAAAAAATTAAAATTTTAGTTTTAATTAATTGTATATTCAATATGGATCTCATTTAGTAGATCTATACGAGTAGATTAAATTATTTTTCATTTATATTATTTTTTAATTTGAAAATGTGAAATAATACTTATTTTTTAAAAAGGTGTTCAAGAACGGGTCCTAATAGTTATAAACATTTTAGAACAAAAATAAAAAAGGACGAGAGAGAAAAGTGGGAAGAGAGAGAGAGAGAGAGAGAGAGAGAGAGAAGTAGTGGTAAGAGTGGGCAATGGGGCGGGAACAACAAGGGTAAACTTGCCATTTCCGTGCAGACAGTGAAAGTAATGCTTGACACGCTGAAATTGATTTGACTCTTGCGGCTAAAAGGTTGGAAGGCTGGCTCGTGAACAACACAAACCGGTGCCACATAGCTGTAGTTAGCATTTGCCTTCTTAATCCATAGGATTGAAACATCTAACAAAAAAAATTAGCAACATCCCAAAATCATATGATTTCATGTCCACAATCTACATTCAAACAAAGCACAACTAGGATAAAGAAAAAAATTCTTCAACCATGGAACTATAGATTGTCTATCAAAGCACATGTAACGTCTTATTACTGTACCATACAGTCCTTACTAGTAACAGTTGAAAAATGAAAAACTATAACTTCCAAAATCATCTTCAATTGAGGGGTTCTTTCTACTAATGAACGTGGGCACCGCTCTCACGCTTCGAGCCTGGAATCTGCACCAACTGCCTCATACACGCTTCGAGCCTAGAATCTGCACCAACTGCCTCATACATGGTCTTGAAAGTTGAAACCATCCCTTTCCAAGCATCTAGCAAGTTTTTGTTAAAAGAAAAGGCACCATGATAATATAATACAATCTGAATCCAATAGAAAGGAATAAAGCATAGCTTAATAAGCCAAATAAAAGATACAAGCTCCATGTCCATAATTAGTAACATAAGTATCCAACAAAAGAGACTGCAAAATGGAACAACAATGCTCTGATGTAAACAATGACTGATGGAGGAGGAAACATCAAAGGCAGAGGGTAGCCCCATCATATGCATCACTTTTGGTAAAGATTCAGCACAACATCAGCAGAGATTTGGTAATAACAACAGCCGCCTTAGCAGCATTCTCAACACAGAGCCAATCCTAATAAAACCATGTTAAAGTGAAGCCAGTGGAGCACAAACCTAATATAATGAAGCAGCAGCAGAAAATCTTCAAGGGGTAGCATATTTTCCAAAGTAAGAATCAACATAAGCATAAAAGAGACAAATCCCTATTCCTGAGCACTACTAAACTTTCATAAAGACTCATCTGTCACATAAGCATATCTCCATTGCTAACAAATTGCAAGAGTAATTAAAAACATTGAACCTAAGATTAAGAACTCGGGTGAAAAAGGATAGTACCATTTGTTTTTTTTTTTCCAGAATTTGTCAACATTCTTTTAATCCGCACCTGACCTGCGAATACACAAAAGGAAAGCGCGCATAAGGAAAAAAAACACACGCAAAAGAGTTGCCTTGTGATCCAACTGCTTCAATGCAATGAGTTTAGTTCGTTCTAGATGCAACCATTTTAACTCACTCTAGTCATATCAACCAAAAGTAGTGATCAAGCCACTGCATTAAGGTACCACCTAATTGCAGTAGAATATCTGACCCACAAACCGTACTATTTCCTTTTCAAATAAACTATGTGCTTTTTAAAAGAGGTAAAACAGCAAGATATGACCAGGGAATAGTGTGTTGATTAACCATTTCCATTATAATCCAATGCTTTTTGTAAAACAGCAAGGCAGATTCTACTAGAAATCAAATCACAAAGAATAACAATTTGTTGATAAAGAAAGCAGGTGGAGTTGTTTCTATTTACAGCCAAACATGATTCTATGTCTGCTTCAACAGAAATTGATTCCTTCCATTGACAAACTAAGAAAAACAGGAAAAAATGAAAACAAAATCATCTTGACAGTGAAGTGGGATCAATACCTCCATCTTTACAAAAAGCTCTTTGGCAGTTGGAGCGGAAAGGATGATGTGTCGAGCACTTGGCTTGATGAAACCTTCTTCAACACCATTGTCAAATAATGCAAACAAGAGTTGTAGTACCCATCTGACATTTAGCAGACCAACCTGCACAAGGATTACACATTTACAAAACTAGGGGAAAAAAAAGGACTTGGATTAAATATTTTTCTGAATGTAGATTGATGGGTCACCGGTTTCTTATGAATTCCAAGTTGCGACCATGTTATCATCTCTAGAACCTCTTCCATAGTTTGATATCCACCTAACTAATTAAAATTCATTAATATAAGTACACCAAATGCATGCAACTATACTTTCTCCGCGAGAGAACAAAGATGTTGATAAGCACCCAATATTGTGTATATTTGGTGCGCCTAGTCTCAGTTTATGTTAGTTATTTTGTGTTTTTTCGGTTTTTATAGTACTTTTGCACGTAAGGTGTTTCTTAAGTGTTTTAGGTAAACCGGTGTAATACATCGCTTTTCGAACCCAACTTTAGCCCATGAGTATGCCCAAGTGTTGGGGGTAGCGTGATACGAGGCCGGCAAGGCTGTGAAGGCATTTGGAGGGCCGTTGGGCAGTCGGGGGATTCTTCGGGTGCCAATGCAAGGCCAAAACCTGGAGGCTGCAGGAAAACGAGGCGGTATCGATACAGGAAAAAATATTGTATCGATACCATAAGGAAACAGGAAGCTCGGAGAAAGACCATTTCAATGTTGTATCGATACAGGAAAAGAAGCTGTATCAATACGGTTACTTTTCTGCAGATCTTTTCTGCTTTTTGGACTTTCCACTTATGGAATGTTTTTCACTTTTGGTATGTTTTCAGATATTTGGCTGAGAGAGGAGGGCCACCTTGTATAAATAGCCTCACCCTCTCTCTTCTTTATCATTCTCACATTCAATACACCTTTAAGTCTTTTTAGCTTTTAGAACTCCATTAAGGCTTTTAAGCTTTTGTGTTACTTCCTTGAAGAACACCTTAAGGTATTAGTCGTTTATTGTTTTCTCGTTTATTAAAGTTGCTTGTGCGGACTAGATCCTCCTTAATATCAAGTTTGTTTTCGTTTTCATCGGTTAAAATTCATGTCTCATTTTTATGCTTTCTTTTGTGCTTTAGCTATGAGTGAGTAGTCGTTTGGGTAAGTCTCGGGATAATCTTTCCCGAGGACTTAGGTGGTTATTTGGCTCTCAAACCTTCGGGCTTAAAATCATGGTTTTCAGAATCGAACTAACCTAGCCATTTCGGTCTAAATGAGGGGCGTTAACTCCTTGGTATGTCGCTTAGTCAAGCGGTCTTAGCAAGCGGCATATTGAGAGCTTGTGGCCTCCTACGTGTTAGATACATTAGAAAAAATAAGTTAGTTTAATTTCGTTTAATCACATCTTTTGATAAATATAGTCGTTAAAGTTAAATCTTCTAAGCATGAGTAAGCGGTCGTGACTCTTGCTTGAGTTATAATTGAGAACAGGTAACGGCCTTTGTCAAGGGATAGACGATCCCTAGACTTGCCTCTTTAAGTTTATAAAGCTCATTTCTAGTCTTTTCCAATATCATTTCCACCGTTTAAAGCAAAACCAAGTTGGCAGTCTTAAATGCCGCAATCCACCTTATAAAACCTACAATCCGATTAAGCTATCTCTGATTCTCTGTGGTACGATCCCGGACTTACCGGTTTATTATGCTACCGACGATCTAGCCCTACGCTTGGGGTTTTCCAACCTAATATTTGAAGGCGAGGTTCCGGAGCTAAGCAGATGTCTAGTTAATTACCCAGAAGATCAATAAAAGCATCAGCTTCTCTAGCCATTTCAGCTTTACACTCATGCAACAAGGGCTACTGAAGCCCTTCCATCAGATAGAGAACTAGGACAACAATTAAAAGGTACCCTGGAAAGTATTTTTTTAAGTCATTCTTTCGAAGAGTTAGACCACCCAACAAGCAACTAATAGAAACAATCAAAGTTAAGAATATCACCAAGAATCAAATTAACCTCATATGAGAGTAGCTTCACAACCACCTTTTGATCAAAAAGATAATGTGATCGTAAGAATAACTCAAATTCTCTCTACGAGGAAATAACATCATTTACTTGAGACATACTAACACTGGAAACAAAGTTATAGAGATCAGAACATTATTGATACCTCGAGAGGGACAAGAGCTTTAGGAATGACCCTGCACATGTGAGCATTTAAGAGTTGAGTCATATGCTAAAGCATGAACAGTAGACCCTAGTTTAAATCAATGAACAAGTTTGTCGTTTTAAAATATGTAAAATACAAATTGGCTCTAGTTTACCCAAGAACATGGCAACCTCTGTCATAAACTCTCTGGGATATCAAACCCATTAGCCTAACACTTCCTCCACCATACACCAAATCTATTTTCCTTTCGACCTGAAATCACAAGTCACAATTTTTTTCGGTAATGACAAAATTGCAATAAGAACACTCGAATAACAGAAAATCAGGAACCAAACGTAAGCGATAATCATCTCATTAACTGAGGGAAGTAAACCAGCACAAAATATCAAACACCCAAAATAACAGAATCCTCCTATACTCGTGTTCCAAATCCGAACACAGATAGAACAGTATCAATTGCCATTGTCAATGTCATGAAACCAGTTCAATAAAACAAAACCCACCTCACAACTCCACATTTTGATACCAGAAGAAAAAAAACCAAACAGTCTCACCATCAATAAGTTACATTCTGGATGGGAAAATCCCAGTCCAATAACCACCAATTTTCAAATTCATATTTAAATAACCAAAGCACTATTTTGAGTTAACAAAATAAGATTCAATCAGAGAGTATATGTAGCAAAACAAAGATGAATGAAAATAAGATTCAATCAAAGAGTGTACGTAGCAAAGCAGACAGTAGCCCAAAGAGAGAAAACTTACCACTACAATTTTTAGGGCAGAACCGGTATACGATTGAAGCTGAATCTGCAATGTTCAATATAGGATGATAAGGAATTTAGGATCTAATCAAAGCCCTAATCTGAGACACACACAAAGCGACTGATTGAGAGAGAGAGAGAGAGAGGAACCGTGGTGGTACAGTGTGGTGGTCAACGGCTATCGTTTGCGGTGGTGGTCGACAGTCATCATTCGTGGTGACGGATTCCTAATCAAAGCCCTAATCTGAGACACATACAAACACACGACTGAGCGACTGAGAGAGAGAGAGAGAGAGAGAGAGAGAGAGAGAGGAACCTTGGTGGTACAGTGCAGTGGTCGACGATCATTGTTCACGGTGATGGTCGGTGTTTGTGGTGTTGATCATCGTTGAGAGAACTGTGAAGTAGGTCGGTGGTGGTGGGTGCGGACGATCGAGAGAGTGAGGGAGGAGAGTGTACGAGAAGATGGGGAGGAGAGGGGGCTAGATCTGGAGAGAGAGAGAGACAGAGGAGAAGAAAAGAGAGGAGGCGTGAGCGAGATGGAGGCATTTGGGGGCTAGGGTTGTTGTGAGGGTGGGCCGTGAGAGAGGGACTGCCGCGTGTGTATTACTAGTAACTATTACCGGGATTTTTGGTAAATGCGGGGAAAAGTCTTTTTCTTTGTAGTGATGGCAGAAGAGTTCCATGCAAGCTCCTATGGAAGGAGACAAAAACTCCAAAAAAATTACCTACCTAACCCAGCTACCTACTCATAAGAAGAAGTTAACTGCACAACCAAGCATGGAATTTAACTGATAACAATGGAGTGTGTCAGTAGGAACTACAGTGGGTACAAAACCAAAATGTAGCATCATTTAAACGATACTGTGTTTGGTTTGTGTTTTGAAAAGTTTTTTGAAAAATAGTAGGGGTAATAAGTGGAGAGAGATAGAGAGAGAAATGTTAGAAGTAGGAGGAATCTAGGGGGAATTTTTTGAAAAATTCTTTTCAAATAGCAAAGAGAACAAGGCATTCTCATTTGTAGCGGACCGAACTCGTCTACGCCGAGACATGGCGGTCGTGGGCGTTGCCTTCACTTTGCATCCAGCAGCCGAGGGAACCATGCCATGCTCGGCCACCTTTTGTAAGGTGGCCCCGTAGACGATTTTTGCTTGGCCCAAAGTCGTTTCAGGTTCGGCTACCCTTTAGGCTCGGCTACCTGCGCGATCTTTCGGGATCGGCTACCTGCACACCCACGTGTCGCCCCGCGTGCTGAGGCGGTTACACCAAAGAATAGTCGTGAGCGCACGTGGAATATGCCAGCTCACACCAAAACGGTTGCCAGATTCGTCTGGTGACGTCACGACGACGTCGTCTGACCCGTCCAAAGCACGTGCCTGTGCTTGGAGAGCAAGTCAAGGAGACTCTATAAATATAGAAGGATAACGCCTCTGCGGAGGTACGCACTCTCATACGCGATTACCCACTCAAAACCCTAGTCTCTATCCTCTTTTCATTCACATACTTATCCTCTCGCCGGAGGGCCTTGCCGGGGCGACCCCCGGCCAGGTCTTAGTCGTGCGCTCACTGTGCAGGCTGCGGGAGAAAGGCTAGGAGATCACTAGACCAGCGGAGGAAAGACTCAAGCCGGAAGAGACGGGCCACACAATTGGTGAACCCGACGTGAAACCCCTTCTCAGCTTCTGATCCAAACGGCTCAAACCCTCTTCCAAATCACCTTCCTCTCAAAAAGACGAACGAAAACTCAAACAGCGATGGGCGGAGATCCACCAAAAGTTTCAATTTCTGGGGCCAAAGACACCAGTGGAAACGCAATCCTCCCACCGTTTTCAAAAAGGCACATGTCCATCTCACTACCACCAGATTCTGGGCTCTCTCCGGCTGCAGACGACATAACAACGGCCTACATCCGCCTTCTGCAACGACGAGACGACGAAAGAGACAACGAACTTGCAGCGCTGAGGACGGAAGTGGCCCAGATGAAGCAACATATGCAGGACGCAACCCCAGCCGCCTCCAGATCCACCGGAGGCGGACGACAGAAGCGAAGAAACTCTCCTCCCCCTCCTTCTCCTCCGCCGCGAGACCACACCAACGAGGCAGGCCATCGCGTATCCGTCAAAGACCGCCTTGGATTTACGCCACAAAAGGGAGACGCTAGGGAAATTATCCTCTACAAACGACCTGCAACATCTGGTACACATCACTCGAGGTCCCACCACAAGCAAACCCGCACCAGGGACACCGAATCATTCACGAGCACGTACTCGACTGGTCGCGCGGAGTTCTCTCGCACAACGGCCTCCCGCCGAAGCCGAGAATCCGTCGATACCAGGCGCCACGTCACTGAACGACTCGGGGGGTACCACCAGAAAACTTGGAGAATGAAAATGACGTTCGGCGGAAAGGCAAAGGCGTACGAATCGAAGGAGCGGAGAATGGGAACAAAACCTATTGCAACAAAGAAAAGTCCGTCGACCATCCCCGTAGGGAAACAACGGACCTGCGAGACAAGCTTCGCAGCCGAGTACAGGAGAAAACCTCAGAAAGAGAGAAGCACCCAAAGAGGCCGCGTGCGGACGAGCTAGGCAAACCACCACGCCCAGAATTTGAGCGACAACTAAAGGACCTTGGTATCTCACCCTTTACCTCCCATATCATCAAAACCATTGCCGAACCCAACTTCCACCTACCAAAATTCACTAAGTTTGACCCAAGCACCTGCGAAGCCTATACTCACCTCATTCACTTTTGCCAAACCATCGAGCTGTGCACTACAAAGGATGAAATCAAATGCAAAGCGTTCCCATCCAGCCTTGGCTCTCTTGGACTCCAGTAGTTCAATAAATTGCCCGCTGGATCCATACGGAACCTGGCTGACCTTGAACGCGCCTTCAACACCCGTTTTATCACCAATAATAGAACAGCGAAGGAGCCTAAATCCTTGACCCAGATGAGGAAGCTCCCAAATGAAACGCTCCGGCACTACGCAGAGCGATACTGGCAACTTTTCAATGAAATTCCCAGAATCGACGAGTACTGGGCCGCACGTACCTTCAAAAATGGGTTGGAATCCGGGAGTAAAATACTCGACGAACTGGCTATTCGACCTCCGCACGGCATGGGAGAATTGATGCGTGTCGTAGAACGCTTTTGTGCTCTTGAAGAGTTCTACGCAGACCGGGCCGCTCAGGGGATCCCCAATTCCACAGCTTGCCTACCAACGACAAACCCTCAGCCGCAGACACCAATCGCAACTCAACAGTCCCAACCGAAGAAACACGTCAACAACATCAAAGAAGGGAGGAAACGTCAGCCAAAGGAGCACGATTATGTGGCCGAAACTACCCACTTCAAAGAACCCATCTGGTCATTCCTGAAAGAAATCATGAGGCAGCCATGGTTTGAGTGGCCGCAAGGCAAACTCGGCACAGACAACGGCCAGGTGGATCAGAACCCAAGGAAGAAGTGCTCATACCACAATGAGCTCGGCCACTACACAACGGCATGTGCTCCATACAAGGCACTGTTGGAACGTCTGGCGGCCCAAAGCCATCTCGACCAATACATTGATCGAGCAAAGACGCCCGCCCGCCCGCTCACCTGTCGGAAATCCCAACCCCAATGAACCACGGCCGACGATACATGTCATCCACGGCCCAGTGACAAAGGAGTCCGAAGCACATCTCAGAGCCGATCTCGATCGCGCCTCCACTTCTAAACAGGTGCTTGCGGTAAGACCCGGAACAAAACGCCCGCGTCCGGACGAAACACCCAAGTGGACCATAACTTTCACAGAGCGTGACCTCGAGTTCGTACAAACTCCACATTCTGATGCTCTTGTCGTAACCGTGCAAATCGGAGTCCATGATGTCAAGCGAATTCTCATCGACCAGGGAAGCTCAGCAGAGGTGATGTATTACGATTTGTTCAAAAAACTCGACCTTCCAGAGTCAGCCCTACAACCCGCCGAAGTCCCTCTCATCGGATTCAACGGGGCACCAATTTGGCCACTTGGACGGATCTTCCTTCCGGTCGTCGCAGGTTCAAAAACGTTGACCGTCGAATTCATCGTCGTCAACGTGCCAAGCCCGTACAACGCAATTCTTGGCCGAACCTGGCTTCACAACATGAAAGCAATCGCTTCAACCTACCACCAAGTTGTTCGCTTCATCGGCTCCGGCGGACGACAAGAAGATCTAAGAGGTGACCAAGTAGCCTCCAAAAAGTGCTACGTCTCAGCCGTCCACAACTCCGCCAAAGCCAAAGAAGTACAATGTGTTGAAGTACCCAACATGGCCGTAATCAACGACGTCGGTCAAAAAGCTGAAGACAAAGCAGAAGAAGACCTCGTCCAAATGCCGATTAATGAAGATGGCTCCCGTTTCTTCTTAATCAGCTCTTCAATCAGCGAGGCCGACCGCGAAGAAATGTTTCAATATCTCAAGGAAAATATAGAGGTTTTTGCCTGGACCCCCAACGAAATGTCGGGGGTCGATCCAAATTTCATCAGCCACTCTCTCAACATCAAGAAAGACGCAAAACCCGTCATCCAAAAGACTAGGCGCTCTACAGCCGAGCACGCCGACGCCGTCGTCGACGAAGTCAAGCGTCTACTGGAAGCCAATGCAATTCAAGAAGTGCAATATCCAACATGGCTGTCCAATACTGTTGTCGTCAAAAAGAAAAACGGCAAATGGAGAGTTTGCGTGGATTACACCAATCTCAACGACGCTTGCCCAAAAGATTGGTTTCCACTTCCAAAGATTGACCAACTCGTGGATGCAACAGCAGGACATGCTCGGCTAAGCTTTCTGGACGCCTACCGTGGCTACCACCAAATTGCCATGGACCCTGACGACATGGAGAAAACTGCTTTCATCACGCCTTATGGCATATTCTGCTACCGCGTCATGCCCTTTGGACTCAAGAATTCTGGTGCAACGTTCAACAGAGCAATATTCAAGATGTTGTAAGAACAAATTGGCCACACCGTGGAGGCTTACATTGACGACCTGGTCATCAAGAGCAAGCAGGAATCCAACCACTTGCGAGATTTGGCGGAAGTCTTTGAAATCCTCAAGTACCACAAACTTCGACTGAATCCTGAAAAGTGCGCATTTGGAGTAAGTGCAGGAAAGTTCCTCGGACACCTTGTCACTCGGAGAGGTATTGAAGCCGATCCTAACCAAATCAGGGCTGTCAAAGATTTGCGCTCACCACGGACAATCAAGGAAGTACAAAGGCTCACTGGGATGGCAGCAGCTTTGAACTGATTCATCAGCAAATCCTCGGACAAGTGTCACGCGTTCTTCCATGCCTTGAAGGGAAAAAGCCGGCGCAGCTTTGAATGGACCCCGGATTGCGAATCTGCTCTAACCGAACTCAAAAATTACCTAAATTCTGCCCCGCTGTTGGTGAAACCTAAAGAATTCGAAACTCTATATCTCTATCTCGCTATGTCCGCCCACGCAACAAGTTCCGCGCTTGTACGGCGGGAAGGCGCCGAAGACAAACCCATGTACTTCACAAGCAAGACGCTCCTTCCAGCTCAAACTCGCTATCTGCCACTTGAAAAATTGGCACTTGCTCTCGTCTCAGCGGCCAGGAAACTTTTGCCCTACTTCCAATCACACCCCATCGTCGTCTTAACGGAGCACCCCCTCAAAGCTCTCTTTCGGAAGGCAGATCTCTCCAACCGAGTATCAAAATGGGCTGTCGAACTTGCAAACTTCGACATCAGCTTTGAGCCACGAACAGCAATCAAGGGCCAGGTGTTGGCCGAATTCATTGCAGAACTTACTCCAGAAGACACAGTGGCACTCAATGCTCCAACAACGGAAGTTGCCGAATGTAGCTCCTCAACCAAACATTGGCACCTTTTTCAAGGCAAAACTTGGCGGCTTAATGTCGATGGGGCTTCCAACAGCAACGGAGCCGGAGCTGGGGTAGTCTTGGTCTCACCTTGTGGAACACTTCATGAAAGCTCCCTCACCATCGAATTCCCAACCACCAACAACGAAGCAGAATATGAAGCACTCCTCGCTGGCTTACGAACAGCCATCGCGATGAATGTCACCAACCTCGCTGTCTTTTGTGACTCCCAACTCATCGTTAACCAAGTACTTGGTGACTATGAAGCACGGGACCCTAGAATGCTGAAATATCAAGCCACAACAGCAAAGCTCATCTCCCAGTTCCGCAATTTCAGCATCGAATAGATCAACCGCGAGCAAAACGCACATGCGGACGCTCTTGCAGGCCTCGCCTCGTCGTCCGCAACCTCAAAATTCAGAACCATCAACTTCGGCATCATTGACCGCCCGTCTTTTGAACCCACTCCGGAGGTACTCAATGTCGAACTCGGTCCCAGCTGGATGGATGAGATCGTTGCATTCCTAAAGCACGACACCCTACCCACAGACAAAAAGGAAGCTTACCGTGTGAGAAATAAGGCCGCCTACTACTGGCTTTCTGAAAGCGGCCAACTATACAGGAAATCCGTCTCCGGGCCGTACCTCCTCGTTGTCCATCCCACCCAAGTGCCTGAAATTCTGACAGAACTTCATTCAGGAAGTTGCAGCTGTCACTCTGGCGGCCGCTCCCTGTGTCAACGCGCCATGTGCCAAGGCTACTTCTGGAAGAACATAAAGAAAGACTGCGAGGAGGTTGTCCGCAAATGTCGACCGTGCCAGCTGTTTTCACCTATCCCAAAAAAGCCAGCTCAGGACCTCTCGCCCATCACTAGTCCCTGGCCCTTTGCCCAATGGGGGCTTGACATCGTGGGAAAGCTGCCAACAGCTCCCGGAGGCTTCAAGTTTCTGATTACTGCAACAGACTACTTCTCCAAATGGGTTGAAGCTGAACCTCTCGTGACGACAACTGAAGCTGATGTTCAACGATTCGTATGGCGAAACATTGTTACCAGGTTCGGCGTCCCATACGCAATCGTCTCTGATAATGGAACTCAATTCGTCGGCAAGGACCTCACAAACCTTTGCACCGAGTTTGGGATACGTTTCTTCAACTCCACACCAGCCTACCCACAAGGAAATGGCTAGGCGGAGGCCACGAACAAAACCGTCTGTGCCGGCATCAAGCGTCGACTGAACTCCAAAAGAGAAAAATGGGCTGAGGAATTGCCACGCGTTCTATGGGCCTATCGATCAACACCAAGGCGTTCAACGGGTCAAACACCATTTTCAATGGCGTTTGGCATGGAAGCCGTCATCCCTTTGGAGTCCAAGTTTCCAACTCTCAGAACAGAAACATTTGACCCCAAAGCAAACGACGACGCCATAGCACAAGAGCTGATTCTGGCAGAAGAGAAGCGTGATGACGCTCGCCTACATCTCGCTGAATATCAGCAACAGGTGGCCAAGGGATACAACCGCGGCGTGCGAATCAAAAAATTCAAGCCAGACGATCTGGTTTGGCGAAAAGTTGTGCAAGCCAGCAAGAAAACAAAATTCAAGCCTAACTGGGAGGGACCTTTCCGTATCGTCAAGATTGCTGGAGAAGGCGCCTACGTGCTGGAGGACATGAATGGGAAAGTTCTAACTAACCCATGGAATGCACAGAATCTTAAGAAGGCGTACATGTAGTTGAAATCCCAAACAGTGTGCCTCATGTTCGGCCACTGCCTAGCCTATTTTTCTTTAAATTGGCTTCAGCTCAAGTCTTTGTATTTCAACTTGTACTTCCATGTTTGGGAAATCAAAGAAATATTATCTTACAGTTAGTCATTTGCAAATTCCAAAGAAATTTCTTACTGAATTTTTCATCAGCAAATCCAGCCGACCACAAACGTTGACCTCGGTCACACCCACAAACGGCTATTATGCCTCCGCTTCGGCCACTATTACTGCCCAAAAGAAGCAAAACGGACATCAGGTCCACCGAGCCCAAAGACAGTCTGGCTGGAATTCGGGCTTCGGTTCGGCTTGGCAAGACTCTGAGGTCGGCCAAAGCCTGGTTACACTCACATTTTGGTGAGCAAACCACCCACAAACGAAACACTTCACCAAATCGCTGGGGGCTAACACCTCGACCAAGCCCCACAACTCAGACACTACACTTTAATAGCTAACCCAAACGACCGAGCAAAACAATGTGCTCAACACTTTCTCCACTCCATTCTCCTACTCAACTTTGGTCCAGGCTCGGCAATTCTACTGCTAACGACTACAACGTCGAGCCAACATCCATACGCTTCAGCCGAACATAGACCAAAGTGGGGGCTACGGTCAACTCTAATCTCAAACAAATACGAACAAGCAAGAATATCATATCAAAGCAAGCATTGCAAAAGATTGAAGTAATCCGTTAAAAAGAAACTATCCATTCAAGTTCGGCGAAACATTCAACAATCATTACATCCGACACGATAAAATCCGAACTCGGATCCGCCCGGTCCAAAAAAGTTCAATAAAAACAAGAAAATCACTAAGTACAAAAAATCAGCCTCGGCCACCGCAACTTCAGATTTGGGCAGCCTCTTCAACTTCGGCTCCAGCTGCACCAGAACCACCAAGACCAGTCGCATCTTCGGCAAGAGCGACCTCATCAACATTCACAGGTCCTCGCTCGGCAACAACGACAGCCTTCTCGCCGACACCATCCTCCACGCCTGTCGGACCTTCGGCAATAACGTCGGCGTCGGTCAAATCTTCGACATCGTCGTCACTCTCGGGAAATTCCTCTGGGGGGAGAGGTGCACATTCTTCTTCCATGTACGGAAGGACGAGGTCAGGAGTGGCAGGAGCTGGGATTGATTTCATCAAATTCGTGTCCGCCTCCAGCTGTATAACGTCACAAGCGGCCTTCACGCAGTCCTTATACCCCGTTCGGTAGGCGATGGGGACCCTCATTCGGATAGCGTCATTGACCATAGACCAGGCCTCACGAATGTACTCGGCCCCGGCTCGGTCAAAACCGGCTTGATACGCCGCCCCATCCACTTCCTTCATCTTCCTTTTTTCTCTCCTAAGAACCTTAGCCACCTCACGCTCGGCTTTCTTCATCCTCTCCTCCATCTCATCTCTCTCCTTTTCGAGCTCGGCAAATTGCGCCTTCACTGTCTTCAAGTTGCCCTTGTAGCTTCTCACCTTCTCTCGCTCGACCCGTAACTCATCGAGAAAGCGGGCGCGCTCGGCAAGGGCGAGCTCGGCATCCTTTGACGAGCGAAGCAAGGCCTGCCCAGCCTGATAAACAAAAAGAACGTCGGCATGGGAGTACTCAAAGAAATAACAATAAACCAAGGTCGGATCGTACCTGGACGAGGTAAGCACCGGCATGAACAAGGCTCGGCTGAAGTCCCTGAGGAATTTTAGCCATATCCTTCGGTAAGGCCAGGCCTTGAAGCATGGCGGTAGCCAGCCCCGGTTCAGTCTTGACCGAGTCCTCCACCGTCACCACTCTACCTTCGGCCAATGCATAAGATGGAGCAAACTCCTGAGCTGCAGAACCACCAGCCGAGCTTGAAAGGTGTTCGGCTACTTTTGAGCCTCCAGCAGCTGACGACTCGGTCTTCTCATGCTCACTGGGGCGAGAGCTCGGTGGCTTGGTTGGGAAGAAGTCGTGAGTGACCTTTTGCCGCTTTTCCGCAGGTTCGGCTGAACCCGACCCCTGGTGCACGGCCTTTCCGTCCCGAATGTTCACCCGAACAACGTTGCGACGGCCCATTTCGTTGAGAGGTTCTGGAACGACGGTTTTTAGTGGAACGTGAATACCGGGTTGCTCGCCTGGGCGACTCTCCTGGAACCAGAACTCTGCTGGCTTCCGGAACGTTGGCAACTTTACCCTCGGCTGCTTGCTAACTTTTGTCGGTTTCACCTTCTTTCCTCGGTTTCCTCGGTTTTGATCTTCTGTGCTCGGCGCCGACTCCCTTCCCTTTCTCCTGAGCTTACCCTTATAAGACGGCTCGTAACCAAGCAACGTCGGCGCGTCCCTCCAGGCTTGAGACAAGAGGATATCGACGTGCGCCTCGACAGACAAAGATTGTTGAGTCTTTGTGATGGCTCGGTGATCTGCAGAATAACGACAGTCAACGAATCAAGAAATGCACAAATATCCAAGCTCGGCCAAAACAAAGAAGGCCGACCTACCTCTAAAGTCTTTGACCTTTGGAACGGTGAACCTACGGTTGGACTGGTTGCCGAACTCAATTTTCACTCACTTCAACGTAAAAATTCGCCCATTTGTCAGTATCGGGCAATCCATCCACAAGGGGTTGTTTCTTACTACGTGTCGACAGATACCGACGCTCGGTCTGGCCGTGCCTAGACATGATGTATGTGTGGAAAAGGTCGGCGACGGTGAACTCAAGGTCGTGCAGCTACTTCAACTTTATTACCGACATCACTATTCGGTAACTGTTAATAGCAAAATAATGAGGGACGATGCTAAACCGAGCAAGAATTTCCCTCAAAAATGGATGAAGAGGGAATCTCAACCCTGCCTCACATATCGCCATGAGAGGGACGGTGATGTGCTCGGGGTGGTCTTCCCTCGTGTCCTTTATTCTGTTGCTTGCCACTTGATTGATCACAACATCGTCGGGGATGTTGTATTCTCGGCAAAAGCTTTGGTATTCCCTAGCGTCTCCACAGAAGAAATGGGCGTGAGGACAAACTTGGCCCCTCTCGTAGAGATCGGCGACCCCTCTACCCTCGGACTGAGACTCACTGTACCCGGAATGGATGGAGGATGGAGCGTCGGCGTACGACACAAATCTAGATTCGGCCTCTGGCCCTGGGCGAGGCTCGGCCTCAGAGTGCGTCGACGTGGTGAAAGATATCTCAGGGTCGATGCCAAACTCATCGGCACCGTACTCAAAAACACGCTCGGCGTTCGAATCGTTGGTGTCGGTAGACATATTCGAGGCAATGGACGAAATTTGGTGTCGGCGCCTGTTTTGTTCCAGCCACTCGCGGAATACCGAGTCTCCAGAATCTCCACTCGAGCTTTCAGAGTCGGAAGAAATGACTACGACTGGGTGAGCCAGACCTATCAACAAAGATAAAGATGAGAAACCTTATCGTCGGCGACGGATGAAGTTCTCTCTATGCGCTCGGCTACCCTACTGGCCCACCCTAACTTTGCCCTATGGAGACTTTAAGCTCGGAAGAATCTAAAGCTCTTGTTTTGGGGCTCGGCGTCGGCCAAGCCCAGCCCACAACGAAGTTGGGGCTCGGAAGAACAGGTTAAAGGGAAGATGAACAGTTCGTTCACCCCCAGGTCTTATACTGTTCACATAGAACAGGAAACGCTCCAAGAAACCCAGGAAGATCGAGAAAAAGTTTAAGAAACTGCAAAAAAGTGAAGAGAAGCAGGGAACGAACTCATACCTGGGGTTTGTGGCAAGATTTGGTGGCGAAGCGGCTGAGAGTCAAGGCTGGGAGATGAACGAATGTGCAAACAGAGCTCTGGCGATGGGGGTTTAGAGAGAGAAAGCAACGGTGGCTTCTCTCTCTAACCCTAGCCCTTTTTATAGAAGTAGGGTTTGGGATTCGAGTTTCCCGCCCAAATCATTGAACCGCCGAACCTGCATCCAATGAGCACTTGACGCGTGGCCTGATGAGACGGCTTGACAAAAACCCCACGCGTGCCAACCGTCCCCCTGTCAGCCGTACCCAACAAGAAATGGACACCTGGCGCACCTGTACTGGTCCACGATTCGTGACGGTTCGTTGAATGAAAATAGGGCTCGGCAAAGTCCTCTCCGGCTACCGTGATCCATGCTCGGCTATGAAGCAGAATGGGCCAAAAACTATCAATCCCCACCACGTGCTCGGCGTCGGTAGAGATTGGGGGGCTATTGTAGCGGACCGAACTCGTCTACGCCGAGACATGGCGGTCGTGGGCATTGCCTTCACTTTGCATCCAGCAGCCGAGGGAACCATGCCATGCTCGGCCACCTTTTGTAAGGTGGCCCCGTAGACGATTTTTGCTTGGCCCAAAGTCCTTTCAGGTTCGGCTACCCTTTAGGCTCGGCTACCTGCGCGATCTTTCGGGCTCGGCTACCTGCACACCCACGTGTCGCCCCGCGTGCTGAGGCGGTTACACTAGAGAATAGTCGTGAGCGCACGCGGAATATGCCAGCTCACACCAAAACGGTTACCAGATTCGTCTGGTGACGTCACGACGACGTCGTCTGACCCGTGCAAAGCACGTGCCTGTGCTTGGAGAGCAAGTCAAGGAGACTCTATAAATATAGAAGGATAACGCCTCTGCGGAGGTACGCACTCTCATACGCGATTACCCACTCAAAACCCTAGTCTCTATCCTCTTTTCATTCACATACTTATCCTCTCGCCGGAGGGCCTTGCCGGGCGACCCCCGGCCAGGTCTTAGTCGTGCGCTCACTGTGCAGGCTGCGGGAGAAAGGCTAGGAGATCACTGGACCAGCGGAGGAAAGACTCAAGCCGGAAGAGACGGGCCACACATCATTCTAGTAGTCGTATTTAATCAACCCATAGAGCATGTCAGAACTTGGGAACTTTGGTGGGGGTTGGTATTGTTTTCCCCGTAGTCGATTCAAAAGGTATTTTTGGTGGAATGGATGGAAATTTAAAAGAAGAGGTAATGAGAACATTAAGCTGATTTCGTATGCTATGCTTGCTACAATCACATGGTCTTTTTTTCACATGATTTGTTTGGAAAGTAAGAAATAAGCTGATTTTTTAGGGGGTGGATACCAATTGGGAGGAACTAGCTACTGCCATCAAACTAAAGTTGGATACCAATTGCAAGTCCATAATGAGCGTAGAGAATTTCACCAACAATTAAATGGCAATAAACAACAACAAAAATGTACAACTCAAAGATGGCCAAGTATCATACTCTATCTTTTAAGGGTAATGCTTTACCTGACTTCTACGTTCTCGTCTTCCACAAACAAATGTGTAAATTCCCTTTCGCAACAGCGTCCTTCGATTAATATGAGATGTCAATTCTGTTCCCCTCTGCATAATTAGAAAACGAATATCACATATAGTAGTTAGGTACTAATAAGTCGTTTCATAAACATAATACATTTGCGACATGGAGTATGAAAAAGAAAAGAATGAAACTAATGATCCTGTTTAGAATCAAATATTATACTCATGGCTAAAAATCAAAACCTGGGGTAGTGAGCTGCGATATACTTCACTAACCTGGGATAGTGAACCTAAAAACATAAGCTATTGTCAATTGAGTTCATTCTCCTGACAAAATAAGGTTGAATAAACAATGTGCCAAGGACAAACACTTAACCAGCAGTTTTCAAAGCTCTTTCAATAAACCATGTACTCAACTAGTAAATTAAATAAGAATATATTTTGCTCAGATTCCTCGTTAGATACAGGAATAGGATCATTCAAGTTCAAGAAGTACTGAAGTACATTTAAGTCCCTTTTGAGGGGAAAAAGTTCGAACAAACCCTGCTAAAATTGTTTTGTTATTTGCCTAGTCAACAATATAAAAGAAGGGTACATGATATTGTAAAATGAAAATCTGTAAGAATGAAGCCATCCAGTTGCCTGTACCCATTCAAGTGACAAAAAACTTGATCAAGGGGAACCCAATATCAATGTTTGACAGTCTATTGAATGGAACAATGGAACTAGAGCAGAACACTCTCAACGGCTCAAGGTATCAGTTCTTCTCCGTTAAGCACATAATGAAATCCAAGCCATATATACAAATTTATACGAACCAGGAGTTTATCAAGGGACAGAAAAGAGAACAAGGTTTACACTTTGGGCTTAATTTTTGGAAACAATTGAGGGTTTTTGAATTTGGTTTCTTTTCTAGAACAAATCTAGGGTTTTCTGAAATTGGGGGTTTCCCGTATATGTGGAGAGAGAGAGAGAGAGAGAGAGAGAGAGAGAGAGAGAGAGAAGCAACCTGGTTTATCTGTCGCGTGCTGTTGCCACTCGTGGGTTCTCTGAAATTGGGCTTAATTTCTGGAAACTTCTCTCGCTCGCAAATGGCGGAGACCGGTGATGCTTACATCCTCATTTTCCCGTGTCATGACACACACAAACAAACAAGCAGAGGAGGAGAGTGGGTGGAAGGAGCAAGGGGGAGACAAAGTTCTTCATTGCAAGAGGGAGAAGGGGGAGACAAAGTTCTTCAGTGCCAGATCTGAGATTTTTTTTTTTCTCCTGTTCCGAACTGAAGATAGAGAGAGATGAATGTGCGTGGGCCAATGTGTGGCTCAGCCTCAACCCTTCGGCGACCAGAAAACTGGTCACCAAATGTGCTCAATGTACAAGTACTGAAACCACGCCTAATCTTTCCGCTAAAAAATTGGTGCACTTTTAAAAGAGGGGAAAATAAAGTGCAAAATTAAGAGCGGGTGTTTTGATTTTCGTATTTGCGACAGGGCACTCTCCCGTGGCAATTATTTGAACGTTTGCAACGAGACAACATCCCGTCGCTAAAAGCAGCCTTTTGCAATGGGAATAGTCCCGTCGCAAATAATGTACTATTGTTTCTTGTAGTGTTGGTTAATCCGGATCTATCGCTATCATACACACAAACTATAATTTCAGTCTATATTTTTTCCCTCAGAAAAAAGGTGAGGTGAAAGTCAATATATAGAGGATTAAAGCTGCTTCGAACAAATACTGCCGTCAACTTCATATCGAAGAACTCTACAATTAATGGTAGTATGAACATATAAATTGCAGTCCAGAAGCAAACTGCAAGTTCAAGAAAAAAGTTAACAGGAAATGACCAAACTCCATAGAAAATTCATTCCGCATTAGAAATTTTGAACATAAAAAAGCCAAGGGAGAATGAAAAGCTTCCCCGTCATAAATATTTTATATGTTAGAACATCTATAACTCAAGTTTATGCAGCATCCTATCTTAAAAAAAAAAACAGTTCCTTTTCAACAAATCCCTTTGATCACGCTTGGATGGGAGTGAGCATTGCAATGAACCATGAGTGTCCCAAGTACTGAATACACATAATCCAAATTCTCATTCATGTTCCTCTTCACCCCACCCCAGGTAGCTAAATTCTTCCGAAAGGAGCAAGTAGATGAATACAAGGTGAAAGTAGCAACAGCCAACAAAAAAATTAGTTAGTAAATCCTACTGATCTGACATTCTAAAGAGAAGGGAAAAAGAAAAAAAAAAAAAAAAAAGCCTTACTCGGAAGATGCATCAATAAAAGACCTCATGCAGTACATCATCCTCATCACCATTTGCAATTGTGAACAGCTCCGCGTCCTTCTCTTCATCAGTTGAAAAGTCCCGCCTCTCAAGCTTTGAATGAGCAGCAATAAATATCAACTTCTGTGCCCTATCCATACCTAACCTGGAATGCCCGTGGGTACTCACCCATTTCAAGAAAGACCAATTGCACTTGAACCCACACGAAGTCGCACGAAGGAAGATCAACCGAACTGCAACTTTCCCTAATGACTTAAACTGAGTAAGGTGAGTTTCCCACACAAGCCTACTACTCTGGGGATTAGCAATTCTCATTTTTCCTGTAATGGCGTCCCTCTGCTTCAACTGCACAGCTTGTGCATATACTGGATCAAGCCCTTCGGTTCTCCACTTCATAAGCTCCATAAGAACAATATGAGCCTCTTCCCTTGATACAAGCCGGGTTATGAGCTTGTCCACATCTTTCTCTTGCTCAGGTGTCAAGCATTTGAATGGGGGTAAATACTTCCCACTGGTGTCCCTAACTAGATACAGTGGATCAAGTATGAACGCAGCAGCCCAAGCCGGGTGGTAGTTTTTTTTGAACCGTCTATCGATCACTTTCTCCACATGAGGTTCAGCAACGTGGAATCTAGAACACCAGTCCCTCACTTTAGCCCTCAGCTCATCCCAAAGAGGAATGCATCGCCCTATCAGTGGCCTTTCTTTCTCAATTTCCTGAGACGTTCCCTTGATCAGTTTAACCACCGAGTGGACTGCCTCTAATTCGTTCCAAAAATGAGGATCCCTCAGCATTTCCTCAATCTCTCCAGTGACTTGCTCCTCCACGGACACGATCTTGTACGACTCATCAAGCAAGACTAACTGAAGTGCCCTAGCCGAACTCAATATATCCTCCACCATAGTGTGGATGGGTCCAAAGTTGGATTTATCTTGGTCTTTGATAGGTACTCTTAACAACCCAGATTGCCCATACTCCTGCAACTGATACTTATGGAAGGAGTTTCGGAGTAGAGACTTGCTATTGACGAAATTCGCTAGTTTTAGACATCTCTCTGCCACATTGCTGAACAATGGAAGCTCCATACTTAAGTCCTTGATCAAACTATTAACCCCTCGGAACTGACAGGAAAGATTTACCATCCAATGGTGTTGACTCTCTAAACTCCTCAATGCCTTGGCTTTGAACTTGTCTGACACTATACCTACACATTGTTGCACAGCATTTCCACAAATGCCCCTTACCGATTCCCATAAAAGCTCCTCTGCATATTTGGAAGGAACATCCCCACTAGTGAAAACAGCTCTTCGGAACACACTAGTCCCATTGGGAAGATTCGCAGCTAAATTCACCAAATTCTCTGACTTCCACCCATCGGATGAAATTTGAAAGAACATGGCATCTCGGATTCTTGATTCTGACTCTGATTTCGCTTCCTCGTATTTAGCATCTAATCTGGCACCGGCAAATTCTCGTCGCGAAACCGGCGGCAATCCGACGTGGTTTAGGAAAGCTCTGAACTTTGGGTGCTCGAGGCTTGAAAATGAGACCGACCCACACGATTCGTAGACCCAATCGGAAAGATAATCAAGGGATGAATCGATTTGGATTTTTGTCAAGGTTGGCCCAGGTGATGATTTGGGACTCTTTAACTTCTTCACACTGTCTTCCAACATAGCTAATGCACCCAAGTCTTCTTTCCCACCTGATAACATCAAATGCTGCTGCTGTTGAGTATAATAAGAACACCCACTTCCGCCTCCGCCTCCGCCAGCAGTGGGAGTAACAACAGTAGCAACCGACACCGGCGGCGGGTAAGCAAGCTCTACTGAAAACCGCGACGGATCGACAATACCAAGCGGTGGAAGCTGGAAAGAAGAAGCAGCAGCAGCACCTCGGCCGCCGGAAGAAGAGCGCTTTCGGTTACTAGGAGGCGAGGTTAGAGTGGGCATGGAAGAAGAAGACAGGGAAACAGGAGGATATGGGCGTTGGGGAAATTGAGGAATTGAAATTGGGGCAAGTCCCTCGCTTGAGATGCTCCGAAGCGGTTCGAGACGGGTTCGAAGCCGAGAAAACGGCGTCGCAGAGAGAGCACTTGAGTTTAACTGATTTAGGTGAGCCGGTATCAGAGTTTTGAACAAGGATAGGCTCCAGGTGCGCCCAATACCAAGCCCCTTTGCCCTTAATCGCTTTGGTCCGTACCGTTGCTAACCCTTCGTACCTCTTGTGCACTGCTTTCGTAGCCGCCTCGTCGGCTGATGATAGCTCGACGGATAGGGTTGTGGAATCAGTCGCCGCCATTGTGAGAAAGCCAGACAGCCGCAAAGAAAATCAAGAGTGTGTCGTACGGCAAAATTGACGTGGAAGTTTTTCGGGGCTTTTCGTTCAGGGGCATGTGTGTCGGTAACTCGAAGGGCTGATGGGGTGTTGGTTTTCCGGCGGTTACGGATCTACGTTAAGGGGGGGAGGACTGTCGGCGGATGCCGGAGCTTCCGGCAGGGGTCCATGCCAGGGTGCAGAGATCTGGAGATTTGGAGTGGTGTTATTCTGGTCCAGAGGGGAGGGGTCGTTGTCCGACTTCGCCGAGAACCATATTGAAGTTTGGAGAGAGGATAGAGGATAGAGAGAGAATACAGTCAAGGAGAGAGGGTGTGTGTGTGTGCGTGTGTGTTTAGAGAGAGGGGTTTGTGTTAGTTCGATTCTGTGAGCATCATGTAACACATTTGAGGAAAAAGTTTAGGGGAAATTGGCATTCAGTGGAATAAGGGGCAAATAAGTCCCGATCCATGGACTGGTTTTTAGGAATTGCATGGAAAGGAGAAAATTATTTTCCAATACATGGTCTGGAAAATATTTATGGACAAAAATACCCATCTCCCTACACGACGTCATTGGAATCCCTTCTTCCCAAAACACTTAACTCTCCCACCCCCAAATCACATCCAAACCCTAGCTCTGAAACTCTCTCTCGCTGTTGCTCTCTGTAACCCATCCCGCTGCTCCTCTCTATCCATATCGTTGCCCCTCTCTCCTCCTCTCTCTCTTGTCAACTGACGACCAGCAATTTCCCCATCTCTCTTCGTCGATCTTCCTCGACATTGTCATTGGGCTTGAATCTCCAGACACAGTTGTTTCCTTTAGCCGCTGACCTCAGGCGACCTTGGAACTCGGCGACCATCTCTTTTCTTTTCCGGCCACCGGAGACCTCTATCAGGTTTCGGAATTGACTGGGTTTGAACTTCCAGAACTGATTTGCTTCAGAAATCCCCTGGGTTGGAGATCTTTTCTACCATTTCTTGCCCTTTGTAACAAGTATTTTGTTTATGATAGATTATTTGTTTATGGATGTATAGAACTTTGATATTTAGTTTCCCATCTCTTTTCCGTATGCCATTTATGGTGCATGTGTGCTTTGGTTATTTACTTTAAAGCATTTTGCCATTGTATGTGTTTGTGAATAAATGATAGAACTCTTATTGGGAAGGGTGAGCAAGGTCTATGAAATACGGTTGGATTGGGATTCCAGGTTTATATTCTTTACTGTGTTCTCGTTTTGGCACTCAGTGATGTGGGCCACATTAAAACCATCAGACTCGGATTTTTCTCTATTAGGAACAGTAATTTGCATAATATCAGAGATGCTGAACGAATTGTTGCCCCTTCCATGCAAACTTCCTAGACCCTGAATTTGTATTTGTTGGTTGGGTACCTTATTCTAATTCTATGGGTTGAGCCGTTTGATGTAAAAGGGTTTCAGAGCTGTTGAAGGCGACAAATACAAGATTGGTTGATTATATCCCAAACTAGATTTAGGTATTAATTTAAATGTGCCACTTAATGTACCAAATCTCCTTTTACTATGTTCTCCGCACTTCAATTAAAATGATCTCCGAAAAGAAGTCACTTACAATCATAGCTTTTTGTTTGTCTCCAAACTGAAAGCACTAAAAATACAAGGATCATTGACGGACACTATGTTGTGCATATTTTTATCCATAACCTCTATTTTGTTAGCCTTGTTCGATAATATGTCACACAGCATTCAGCCAAATGGTTTGACCAATCCAAAACTTGCGGCAAAGACATTTGAAAAAATCCTTATTTTATCTTATGACTTAGGGTTAAGGGTAACCACAAGACCTCACCCATTTAATCCAATATAATTAAGGGAAAATTGCAGAACAGTGGGAAGAGGGGCAAAAAATACCCAAGTCATGGACCAAGTTTTTCAGAATTCAAAATTCATGGAAATGAGAAGAATAATTCCAAAGACATGGAATTGAAAACAGACCTTGACAAAATAGCTAATTCTTCGATCAGGTTTCGGAATTAAGTGGGTTTGAACTTGGGGGAATTTCCAGCACGGATTTGTTGGAAGTAAATAGCTAATTCTTCGAGTCCAGGCTAAGAGTTCTTGACCTACACAACTTCAATTTTATCTCATTAATACGTACTTACTATTATTTGTTCCAGTGCTTTATTATTGTTTTTGCTACATTCTTCAATTTTATCTAGGTTTGAGCTTCCGAAATCCCCTAGGTTGGAGATATTTTCTACTGTTTCTTGCCGTCTGTAACAGGTATTTTTCTATGATGATTAGTTGTTTTGGTTTTTCTGGGTTACAGGGTTAGTATGTCGTGCAGAGGTTTGTTCTGACAAATTTTCTGGATTTGTATTTGTTTGATTTCGCTGTGGGGATTGATATAGGGGGCCCATTGATATATAGAACATAGAACTTTGATTTTCAGTTTCCCATCTCTTTTTCGTATGCCATTCGTCGTGCATGTGTTTGTTAGGATTTTGTGGTAATTTTTTTTTTTTTTTATGTTTGTGTATTATGTGTTGAAACCAGTGGCACTAAAATACAATTAGTCACATGATTAGGAACAAGAACACATATTTTGCCGTGGGTATATTGGTATTAGATAGGGCTATGAATACAATTTTGGGATGGCAAAAACAGTTGGGAGGTAATGCATGTAATTAATGTACTTTTTTTTTTTTTATAGAAAAAGGAGTCATATGATTAAACATCCCAAATAGAGAATAAAATCCTTGATTTACCCAACAGAAAGCAACTGCGTTCAACTAAGACAATCCAAACAGAAACACATGGCTCCAAAGAAACTTACGAAGATCACCGATCTCGCACTGAACTCGATCAGGCAAGCAGCATAATCAATTCATTCTCTCATTGTGTCAATCCTTCTAGCAATTAATACTTGATTACTGTCGGTTTCCTCATTCACTAGGCGGCTATGATAGGTTTGATATGTTTCGAACTCTTTTTTTGGCTTAAGTTCTTGTTGGATAGCATGGATAGTATTTTTTTAGGTCATTATTAGGTATATTAGGATTTATGAAAATGTTTGCAACAATTTGGGTTTCCAATTAGGCATTGCAGTCAAATATCCTCGTGGCCTCTTATTTTCACAGAGTTAACATCTGATTTTTTTGGGGAAATTGCATATCAATCGAGAAAGGGGTAAATAATGCCCAAGTCATGGAGTAATTTTTAGGAATTCGAAAGTCATGTGAAGGAGACAAATATTTCCCAATACATGGAATCCAAAACAGAATTGGACAAAAGTACCCCTTCTCCTACACATGATGTCGTTCCCCTTTTTTCTCCCACCCAAAACTCGTGAAACCCTCCCAGGCTCCCACCCAAATCACTCTGAAACCCTAGCACCTCTCTCTCTCAGTGTGTTGCTCTCTCTCTCTGTGCGTTGCTCCCTCTCTCCTCTTCTCCAACAACCAGAGAAACCCCTCTCTCTCTCTCTCTCTTTCTCTCTCTCTCTCTCTCTCTCTCTCTCTCTCTCTTCTCTCTCTCTCTCTCTCTCTCTCTCTCTCTGTGTGTGTGTTGCTCTCTCCCTCCATCTCGTTACTCTGTTGATTCCTCCTCTCTTTGTTGCCAACTGACGACGACGATAGAGCAACCCTCTTCCTCGATCGATATTCAGTGGGTGTGTGGCAAGCGCTTCCTTGACTTCCATTCTTGTACAAGCGTGGGTATTTGTTCGATTTCTCCTTTGTTACGTTGAACTTTTGAAGCATTTTGGGTATGGCTTTTTTGGGTATGGCCTTGATCCTTTCTTGGGTAAAAGGATACGCATCAACTCCATAATCCCGAATGAACTCAACACCATCCTCTGTCATAACTTTCCCATTCTCATCAAGGATTACAAGGTACGGTATTCCCATCACCTTGAACAACTCATCCAACTGATCGCGCGTGTTTGAATCAGAAAATGGGATGGCAAGCCAGGGCATCTTGGACAAATAACCCTTATATGCCTCTTCTTCTTGATCTGCTGAGACAAACACAATCTCAAAATCGCCCTTGGCGGACAGTTCATTGTAAACCTCCACCAGATTTGGGGTGAACTGTTGACATGGACCACACCATGATGCTGAAAAATACAACCCGACCTTTTTACCCTTCAAATTGTCAACTTTCACCTGTTATGTTCAGAATTAAGATATTACTTGCGCTTGTAACACCACCAGAAAATGTACTTATCACTCCCATTTAAAACATTGCCAATTTGATCATAAGTACCCTGATATACTTGTTTTAAGCAATATAACTTTCTGCTGCTACATGTATATTCAACTATTTCAGATATCTCAACATGGAAACTTACAAAGGAAAATGAAATTTCAGGCACATCAAGCATGCATGTTACACTGTCGAACAACTACTACACATCTAAGAAGATTTCTCCATGGAGTCCTTTATTTCCAACTTCGAGATCAACAAAACTCCATGCATCTCATGTCACTAATAATTACTAATTAGGGTAAGGTTTATGTACCCACACATGTCCCTCAAGGTTCCTTTGAGGCTTGCTTCAACAGTAGTTTTGGAGTAGTCTAGGTTCCTTTAGGCACTTGAATAGGGGAATTCAATGGTGCAGTCACAATGCCGCAAGAGTAAGAGTCATTGAATCCGATAGACACTGGCTTCGACTGCCAGCAGTAGACACCCCAATTTGGACTTGTCGAATTTCCTTAATTTGTGGCCCTGAGGCCCCCCAGTGATGAATATAAGTCAGAACGAGCCTTGTACCAATTGAGACGTTGCTCCTTGAAGAAAATGACCAAAATCAATCCCAAGCGCTCGGAAGAACTCCGAAGCGCTCAGAATTGTTTTCCAAAAACTCTGACATTGCTCACTCTCAAGCGCTCGAGAATGAAGTCCCAAGCGCTCGAGACTACTCCGAAGCGCTCGAGACCTCTCCCAGTGCCCAATGGGTGAAGAAGATTTCCACTATCCATGCAAGTCATCATTGCTCCGACTGAGGTGAGTCAACACTCAACCTCAGTCAGAGAGGAAATTAGCTGAAAGATTTCTTTCAAAAACCACTTGATTTTTCAAAACCATAGGATATATCCCCTATATATATCCCATGTTTTGCAGCTGAAAGGGATCCTCTCTCTCTCTCCCTCTCTTTCCTCCCTCTGGAAAACTCTATCCCTAGTCTCTCCCTTCTGCTCAAAGAGAAAACATCTTCCAAAAATTTTCTTTCCAACCTCAAAGGTGTTCTCCAAAATCACCAAAGAAAAGGCCAAGAAACCCAGTGTGTTTGCAGTCTTTGTTCTTTCACCACCATCCAAGGAGCAGGGTGTCTAGCAAAGGTAGAAACACTTCTATCTTTGGTCCAAGTCAAGAGGCTGTCCTTCATTCTGAGGGAGGGTCTCTCAGCCGGTCCCAGTCCTTAATACTGGTGTATGGTTGGGAGACCTGAACGAAGTAAGTAAGAATAAATGGTCTACAAAGAGCATTTTCCCAAAATCCCTTACTGGAAACACTCCAGAGCGCTCCAGAGTGCTCTGAAGCGCTCGAGACTGCTTCCAGTCTCATGCATGGCATTTTGGTAAAGCAGTAGGTTGGGGCGAGATGCACTTCCAAACAAAATGGTTTTGTTTTCGTATGCAGACACAGAAAATCATTTTTTCTGAAACACAATGTTCCTTATAAATTTCAAGTAGGAACAAAGTTTTCCTAAGTCAAGAATAAGATCTTCTCTTGTTAAAAACTCAGATAAAGATGTTTGTACGATGAAGCAGTGCCATTTTTTTTCGTTTTGTTTGAGAGTAAGCTGGCATGCAGTTCACTCCCAAGTGCTCTAATCCATTCCCAAGCGCTTGGGAGTGCATGCAAGCCATTGCATTTCACTTTCCCAGTTTTCTGTGATTCGTCAAGGTTTTGCATGCATAGACGTGTACACTTTCCCTTTTAAAATTGTAGACCTGCTTATTCAATGGCAAGGATACATGACTTGAAAACTTGAAGTCCTATCTCAATTTTTCAAGCCCTCTGCTGAGTCGGTGGTCTATGTAATAGCATTTCATTTTGCATTCTTCACATTATATTTTGTCAGCACTAACAGAAAAGTGCAGGTGAGGGTTCAGACGCTCCCAAGCGCTCAAGAGTGCTCTGGAGCGCTTGAGAGTGAAGCCAGCGAGCTTTGTTTCATTTCTTGCCATCTCATTGTCTTTCATCGCGTGATCACCATCACCCTCCCATGCACATGCACCAGTATACATTGTCATTTGGCATCCTATTTGTGACTAACGAACTCTGCAGGATTCGGTCAGTGACATTCCCAAGGGCTCGAGAGTGTTCTCAACCGCTCGAGAATTGATCCAGTGGCAGTCTATATTATCCTACCGTCATGCATGTATTCATCATCATTTTATCATCCCTTGTACATAAGCACCAGCATACACTTCCTACATGCTATACCTGTGGATATTTGCTTCGTGTTTAATGAAACAAAATCCATTTGAAAAATCCCACAAACGTTTGGTAGAGACCGACATCGCGTCGGGCGAGGAGGGTGCCATAAAACCCTTCCCCCTTTGTAACGTGGCTTCCGGACCCTTAAATGATCTGTGGTTTTCAATCAATCAATTTTCAAATTAAAACGGTTTCTCGGGTGGCGAACCATAAATCCGGGTGGCGACTCTTCAAAATCTTTCGAACCGATTCGACGGAGCGGTGTTCGCGTTTTTCGGGCCGCACCGATCTCACCCGGGGCTGTGGTAGCCCACAGTGGCGACTCTGCTGGGGACGTGAAAGTTTTAATTGAACTTGTGAGCCAGGCTTGAAAAAAGTTTGTGGGATCTTCAAATTGATTTTGTTTCGTCGTCTATTTCTTGTGTATATATCTTGTGCGACCCCTCTGTTGTGTTTCGGCAATCCTACCTGGCTTGTCGGTGATGGGGAATCCCGGAATGCTCAGCAACCTTCGACCGTGATGAGTCATCTCTACCGTTCGTACCATTATTGGGTGTACGCTCAATAGTGGGAGGCATACCTTGACTCTAGTCCGGGGAACCCGTTTCATGCCAAAACCGGCCTTTGTACATGTTTAGCAAGCCCTAGAACATTCCAAGTTAGGACAGGAGCCTGCAGGGTAGGATTACATGCTATATACTGTCTACGTGCTGCATTTCATCCCACGTCATCATGTTGTCAGTCACGGTTTTCGAGACTTGCTCGCGCGGTCTTCGGGAAGTTGCCAAGACCCAATGAAGAGTCATGCACCCTAGTGCGTGTTGCTAATTATGTGAATCCCTAAGCGAAAACCTAAGGGAAACTGGGATTTTGTTGAGTCCTTGACTAGCGTTCGGTCGGGGAATTAACCGAAGGGAGGAATAACATGGAAACAAAACATCATGATACCTTCACCGTCCAGGCTAAAAGCAAATGTGTTGCTTACGCCGCTTCGGTTATCGTATCATGTTGTTCACCCCAAGTCATTCCAAACCGATGGTCAATTCCTCGATGAGATAACTAGCCGAATACTCAACTTATCTTTGCATCTTTCGGGAAACGACGCCTCCTAAATGGGGACGCACCCTAAAAATCCGAGGATCAAGGCAACCTCTCAAATGTTCAAATCGTTTTTCAAAAAAAAAAACAAAGTCGATGACGGTAATGGTGACGCGTGCATTTTTTTTCGAAGAATTATATACCAATTGCATAAGATCTAAGCAGGGACCACATCTGAGCACGGGTTTTTGCTTTGCTATCAGTTTTGAGCAATTGGGCCAAGGAAGAAGAACATCATACCCTCCTGGACCAGACCATTGGGACAGAGATTGGAACGGCTCCAACTTCAGGCAAACCCTGCCGGTGCATCGGATTCAGGGGTGGAAATGGACCTGCTGATCGGGAACCTCAATCCGAATGGGGACAATCCAAACCCAAATCCAATCCCAAGCCTCGGCCTTAACGGAGGCAGTCCAAATCCTAATGGAGACAATCCAAACCCAAATCCAAATTCGGAACCGAACCAAGAAATCCCGAATGGAGAAATGAGGCAGATCACGCAAGCCATTCAACGTCTAGGCGAACGTACCGATAATCAGATCGCCCAACTCATGATGATGATAACCGGGGTTGCCCGACAACTTCCAAACCCAAATCCCAGTCCTAACCCCAATCAAAATCCGAACCTTAATCCAAACCCTAATCCAAATCCCAATCTAATCCCCATGACAAACCCAAACCCTAACCTAAACCTGAATCCAAATCCGAACACCAATCCGAATCCCAACCCAGAGCAGCCGATCCTCGAAGCAGAAGCTCCGCAAAATATCGAGATGGCAGCAATCTTGGCAAAGATCACCCAGTTGGAACAATCCGTGGCGAGAAATGAGAAGATTGCCTCGACAGGTTTTGACATCAACAAGCTTTGCCTCTTTCCCAATGCAAAGCTTCCGGAGAAATTCAGACCGATCGACTTTGCTAAGTTCGACGGGACCGGGGATCCGAAAGCACATTTAACTGGGTACATCGGAGCACTGTCTATGTGGGGAGTAGAGAGAGACGCCATGGCCCAGATGTTCTCCCAGACTTTGGTGGGACATGCTCTTTACTGGTTCACTTCGTTGGATGAAAGAAAGAAGCGCTCGTGGGAAGACATATGCGCGGCATTCGTGGCCCAATATGATTACAACATCCAACTGGAAGTTACCACTCGGGAACTCGAATCTACGAAGATGGAGGCTAAAGGAAACCTTCGCAGACTTTGTGAAAAGGTGGAGATCTAAAGCAGCACAGATGAAGGATAGGCCTACTGATAGAGATCAAATCCGGATGATTGTTCGGAATCTTCAGCCCAACCTTGCGAGGCACATGGTAATGGCTCAGGCTTGTTCTGATTTCAAGACATTCTTCGACACAGGCTTGGCCGTCGAAGAAGCAGTTCAACTCGGAATTCTCGATAAGCCTGAACTCCCTCCCAAAGCCAAAAAGGTCTACTCTGGTAACAGCAGCACGCTGTTCGGGAACTCCAATTACACCCAACTCCCAAACACCTCTTCAAACGCAACCCAAGCTGAACCAGTCAACCAGATTGTAACCCAAACCAGTCAACCTCGGTCTCAACCCCGTGTGTTTGCTCAATTTTCAGCACCTCTCTCTGCGGTGTTTGAAAAATTGGTCGAAAGTGACCTCCTTAAACCACTTGCCCCTACCCCATTGCCACAGAAACTTCCTGCCTCTCACAATCCCAACGCCTTCTGCGCCTATCACCAAAACCCTGGCCACCTAACCGATAACTGCTTCCGCCTTCGCCATGCCATCCAAGACCTCATAGACAACAAGACCATTCCTATGCCTCACCAGAAACCTAATACCGTCTCCAACCCACTCCCGAAACATGCAAACGCCCGCACAAACCACATTTCCCTGAGCAACCCCTTCAACCCAAGCCTTCACATCATCCCTGTCACTGAACCCAAGCCAATCGTCGAGATTCCGACCGAGGATGCCATTTGTGCACTTGAAACGGTAGAATGGGATTTCCAAAGAAGGTGGGAGGACCTAGCAAATGATTTCCTGGCTGTGGAACAACGAGCCGTTCTCAGTGGAGTGTGGCCTGTGTCAGTCAATGCTCTGCAAACCGAAGAACTGGAACATGGTGAGTGGAGACGAGCTTGGGACGAGATGATGGCAGATCCATTCGATGGATATTCCCTGTTTGCTCTATTCTCGCAGCCTGAACCAGTCGAGGAGTTTGACGAATGGGACCCAGAACCCGGTGGATGGCTCTGGCAGGATGATACGGACCCTCTTGATGAGACATCTTTGGTATACTTGTTCTGGGAGCAGGAAGAGGAACAGGGCCTTGATCTAATGAACCCCCGCCTATTCCCCGGGCTTTCCGCTTCAACCATAATCAATATCGATAGGGATTCTGACGCCCTCACCCGTACCTTGGATCATGTCTTCTGTCCGCAGGAGTACATTATTAATGAATTCATCCCACAACCAGGTGTTGAGATCCCTGACGAACCCCATGTTTATGTGCTGGATTCTGAAAACCTTTGGGGCAAGTTGAAATGGTGAACGTATGGGTCGACGGTGAAGAACTTACTGTTAACAAAGCTATGTTGGACGAAGGCTCACTACGGGTCAACAACAGCGGCAACGTCGACTTCTGGAACTCTCTTGAAGAAGAGAACATATGGAATACCTTGGAGATGGAACTCTTGAGTGACACCCTAGAGGAGACGAAGCTCGACAAGGGAAAACGCAAGGCCAGTACTGATCTCTCCGATTTCTGGGAGGGTCTTCGATGGGAATCCGCCCCCATGGTAGTCAGTAATCTCATCAGAAGTGGTAGGGTGTACCAGCCCGCCAATCTCCAGCAAGGAAGCTCGTCCCGAGCAGCTCCCCCTCAACAGAGTAACCCTCACATCCCCGAAAATCCCACCAAACCCACCCTTGTCTCACCAGCTCCACAAAATAACCTCTCAAACTCCAATGACCTTCCACACCAACCAGACTCGCCCACCCGCCTTAATCCATTTGTCAGCTCAAACCAGAACGCCTCTCATCACCAAAACCCAAATACCAATGATGACCCTATCATCCAGCAACTTCATGAAACCCCTGCCCGCATGTCCATGTGGGGAGTATTGGCAGCATCCCGCGTGCATCGCCGAAGGCTTGTCAATTCTCTCTCCAAGCTTGAAGTCCCTTCCGACATAGCCCCGGAAGCCCTCATCGCCCTTATAACCCCAAACCTCACCCAACACACCTTGTCCTTCACCGAAAAAGACCTTCCGCCTGAAGGAACCGATCATAATAAACCTCTCCACGTGACCATGAAATGCCTGGGGAAGTGGGTCCCCGCGATACTCATAGATAATGGTTCGGCCATCAACTGTGTGCCCTCTCCGCACTGCTTACTGCCTGGGCCTCAAAAACAAGGACTTTGCACCATCGACTCTGGGTGTCCGTGCTTATGATAACACCCGACGTGATGTCCTAGGGACAATCAACCTGGAACTGGCAACTGGGAAGTTTAAGACGGCCTGTGGAATTCTGTGTACTAGGATATACCTGCTTCGTTCAACCTCTTACTAGGGAGGCCATGGCTGCACCGTTCTGACGTTATGGGAGTACCTTCTACGTTACATCAGAAGCTCATCCTAGGATTGAATTCTGGGACCCTTATCATCCACAGGGATTCTGGTATTCGTCCACACTCCGAAGATAGTTCCCCGCTACTTGAAATCATGCACGGTGAAGAAGACATGGCCATGGGAGGATTTGCTGTCGTAACCTCAAAGGTTTGCACCATTCGGGCTGAAGATGGGTTCTTGGTGAGTTCCGCAGCACTGGAAATCATGAAGCGAATGAATTACCTACCAGGTATGGGCTTGGGGCTCTATGAGCAAGGAGTCTCCGAATTCCCTCATTTTCCCGGGAGCAATGAACGCTTCGGCCTGGGCTATGAAGTTCAAGAAAAGTGATCCAGAGAAAAGATGGCGCAACCGTGCCCGAGCTCATACAGTCGGAAAGGATCAGAGGGAAGTAGAAGGCACCCTACCGAGGAGAACCCGAGCCCTTCATTGATCTCGAGACAAAAGTGAAGGTACCCGGGGTTCGAAATCTTCGCCAACGACACTTGGGAGGATGATGAAGAGGTAACTAAGATGGAAGAAGTGTCCGAAGCACTGGATTGGCTTGAAGCCTTCGGTTTGGGTAGCCTCCAATCTCTGTTCGAAGATGAAGAACCAGAGGGTATGATGGAAGACGCGGCTGTGCTCATGCTAGGAGGAGAGGATGAATCGGAAGACCCTTCTAAGCTCATTGTGGATGCCGTGGGCACCTATGAAAACTGCACTTTCGTTCCATTTGTAACACGCACTCATGACACTAGCACCGATTTCGAGCTTGAGTCTGACGCCAGCTCTTCGTCTAGCAATGAGTCGGAGTTTGTGCCTATCGGCCCTCCTCGTCGTAGCTTTTACTTCGAGTTCGAGTCAACTGCTGTATTCCCTCCATCCGAGGAGCCTATCAATGAAATGAACGACACCTTTGCTTACTCGCCGGATTTTGAAATAAATTGTTTGGATCCCGACGACGAAGGAATAGATTTCGATGGGGAAATTCCCAAGGAAATCCGTTCCCTCATCGAACGTGAAAATGAAAGGCATGCTCAGCCTCTAAAAGAAGAAATAATCTCAATAAACTTGGGTGATGAGGAGAACCCTCGATCGATTCAGGTCGGTTCCGGACTATCTCCAGATGAGCTCCAAGAGCTCACTGATTCACTAAAGGAATTTAAAGAAGTCTTTGCTTGGTCCCACGCAGACATGCCCGGAATCGACCCGGAGATCGTCGAGCATAGGATCCCTCTTTATCCTGATGCAAAACCCGTTAAACAAAAGCTGAGGAGAATGCGACCCGATTGGGTATTAAAAATAAAAGAGGAATTAATGAAACAAATCGACGCTGGTTTTCTAATTGTAACAGAATACCCCACTTGGGTTGCAAACATCGTGTCCTGTCCCCAAAAAGGATGGGAGAATCAGAGTGTGCGTCGATTTCAGAGATCTGAACAAAGCAAGCCCTAAAGATGACTTTCCATTACCGCACATAGACGTACTCGTTGATAACACTGCAGGGCACGCTTTACTGTCCTTCATGGACGGTTTCTCGGGGTATAATCAGATTCTCTTGGCTCCAGAAGACAGGGAAAAGACTACGTTCATCACGGAGTGGGGGACCTACTGTTATCGGGTTATGCCTTTCGGATTGAAAAACACCGGCCCTACGTATCAGAGGGGTGCTACGACACTGCTGCATGACATGATCCATAAGGAAGTTGAAGTGTACGTCGATGATATGATAGTAAAGGGGAAAGAGCGGAAAGATCACCTCCCAGCACTGAGAAAGTTCCTCGAGAGAATTCAAAAACACAAGATGCGCCTTAATCCACAGAAGTGCACGTTCGGAGTCACTGCTGGGAAAATGCTCGGGTTCATGATCACAACCCGGGGGATTGAGGTGGACCCTTCTAAAATCAAAGCCATTCTCGAGATGGAGCCACCCCAATCAGAGAAGGAGGTCCGATGTTTCTTGGGAAAGATTCAATTCATCAGTCGATTCATCGCCAAGCTGACCTCGACGTGTGAACCATTATTTCGACTACTCAAGAAAGATGTAAAGTTCGAGTGGAATGAGAAGTGTCAGAAAGCTTTCGAAGCAGTGCGAACTTATCTCCAGAATCCACCGATCCTGATGCCGCCTACGCCAGGAAAACCTTTGATCCTATACTTGTCCGTCACGCCCTCATCAATGGGGTGCATGCTCGCACAAGAAGGAGAAGATGGGGTTGAAAGGGCGATTTACTACTTGAGCAAGAAGATGGTAGGGTCCGAGGAGCGATATACTTCACTCGAAAAGACGTGTTGGGCGCTTGTATGGGCCACAAAGAAGTTGAGACACTACATGCTCGCTTACTCAGTGATGCTGATCTCTCGGATGGACCCTCTCAAATATCTATTCGAGAAGCCAGCACTTACTGGTAAGCTAGCACGTTGGTTGCTCTTGTTGGCGGAATTCGAGATCAAGTACGTCACTCGCAAGTCAGTAAAAGGGAGAGCAGTGGCAGAGTTCTTGGCAGATCGCCCGATCAAAGGGCCAGAGCACACAGAATTTCAATTTCCGGATGAAGATGTAATGTCGATGGTCAATGAGACGTGGATGTTGTACTTCGATGGGGCCGCAAATCAGAAAGGGATACGGGAATTGGCATACTGCTGGTCTCGCCTGAGGGGTCGCATATTCCCCTCGCATTCAAGTTGAACTTCGAAGTTACAAACAACGAAGCTGAGTACGAAGCATGTATTGTAGGAATGGAAGCCGCATTGGAAATTGGTGTCAAGGTGCTAGAAGTTGTCGGAGATTCCAACCTGGTCGTATCGCAAGCAAACGGAGAATGGAAGGTCAGAGACGAGAAAATGAAGCCGTATCATCAACAGCTTGACGAACTCCTTCCGAATTTTCAAAAAGTGACCTTCACGCATGTACCGAGGATGAAGAACCGCTTTGCAGATGCCCTCGCCACTTTGGCATCCATGCTGGAACTTCCAATTGGGGTAAAGCTGAGGCCTGTCATGATTGAGCAGAGGGGAAAACGTGTGTACGACTATATCATGAACATCGACGAACCGGACGATGGGCTCCCTTGGTTCTACGACATTCGAAATTTCGTTGAAAAGGGGGAGTTTCCTGCGGATTCAACTAAGAAAGATCGGATCGCACTGCAACGACTCGCGTCTCAATACATCATCTGTGGAGGACAATTGTACCGGCGATCTCCTTGCGGAGTACACAAGTTGTGTATTCACGGAGACGACATCAGAGCGGTAATGGAAGAAGTTCATGAAGGAGTTTGTGGACCTCATATGAATGGGATGATGCTGGCTAAGAAGGTGTTAAGGCTAGGCTACTATTGGTCAACCATGGAGACAGATTGCATTGAGTACGTACGCCGGTGCCACAAGTGCCAGACTCATGCCAACCTTATCCACGTCCCGCCCTCGGAGTTGCACTCGATGGCAACACCATGGCCGTTCTCCGCCTGGGGCATCGATGTCATCGGGAAGATCACGCCTGCAGCTTCTAACGGTCACAGGTTCATTTTGGTGGCAGTCGATTACTTCACTAAATGGGTCGAAGCAGCTTCGTACAAAACTTTGACGACGGTTCAAGTGGCTCACTTCATCAGGCAAAACATCGTTTATCGGTATGGGGTCCCTCAAGCATTCGTATCTGATAACGGTGTTCATTTCAAAGGAAAAGTTCTGGAACTCTTTGAGGAATTCAAGGTTCAGATACATCATTCGACCACCTATCGGCCACAAACAAACGGAGCAGTTGAAGCGGCGAACAAGACTATCAAGGCGATTCTGGAAAAGACTACGCAGTCGGCAAGAAATTGGCACGAGCAACTACCGCTAGCTTTGTGGGGATACCGGACGTCTATCCGTACACCGACAGGGGCAACACCTTACTCTTTGGTGTACGGTATGGAAGCCGTTCTCCCTATCGAGCTAGAAGTGCCATCTTTGAGGGTCATGGCGGAATGCGGAGTGGATGAAGCTGAATGGATCAACGGAAGATTCGAAGAACTCATGCTGTTTGATGAAAGAAGGCTGCGCGCATTATACCACATTCAGGGCTATAAGCGAAGAATCACCCGGGCATTCAACAAGAAGGTGAAGTCGAGGGATCTACGGGAAGGCGACATGGTAGTCAAGGAAATCCGTGCGCCAATTTTTGACTTACGAGGGAAGTTCCGACCTAAATGGGCGGGGCCCTACATCATCAAGACCATCCTCTCTGGAGGAGCAGCTTCAATCGTCGATCTCGATGGCAACGAATTTGCGAATCTTGTCAATTTAGATCAACTCAAGCGTTATTACCCCTGAGAGAGCTCGCTGGGCCGAAAACCGCAAGGGCGGGCGGTTTCAGGCAAAAATTAGAGCAAGCCTACTAGGTCGAAAACCCGAAAGGGGCGGCCTAGGCAAAAGTTAAGGCAAATAATCAAAGAAAAGCTCGCTAGGCCGAAAACCCGAAAGGGCGGTACTAGGCAAAATTTAGAGCATAAAAGGAGAGTGTCAATACCCGAGTGAACCCGTAGCCTGAACTACGTACGGGCCTGATTCTCTTTTACGAGGGATACGTAGGCAATCTCGTGCCGAGATTCGGTCCTAATTCTTGAATATCAAAGTCCGATCCCAAATCAAATCCAAATTGACAAATCCAAAACGCTTTTCAGAGTTGCACGTAATCAAATGAACCGAAAGGGGGAAACCCTTAATCAGTCAATTTTATTCAGATTACTTCTTTATTACAAGCCGAGCATGAAAATGAAAAAAAAAAAAAAAGCACGAAATCGAAACACACTTCTTATTTCAAAATCTGGCAAAGTAAGCAGTCAACCCATCCTCGCTTTCACATCTCTCCTTAGCCATTTCCGGTACCTTCCGGTCGAAGCAATAGAAAACAGCGGGTCACTCGGCTCGGTCCTACGAGTCCCCCACGACCGGGTGTAACTCCGAAGGCCCGGGATGCTGAAAGGAGGGAGACGGAGCACTTCAGAGCCTGGCTGCGGCACCTCCTGGCTAAGTCCAAGCTGACGGAGGATACGGAAGGGTGAGTAGAAGGAGAAGCCTGTCAAGCCAGCCACAAGCACATGCGTCGAGCCCATATTGCCAACAGTCATAGCAGGAAGCCTCAGCCAATGGCACCGCCAAACAATGTCATCTTCCTCCGCAGAAGCGAGGAAATCAGCCCAGTCATCTTCGCTACCATACATCACTTGAAAGGGACGGTTCCATCCACTTGCACGATACCACCAGTCATTGGCTGGGGGTGTCAACAGACTTAATTTGTCACAAAGCCACATCTGTCAGGAAGAGAGAAAACAAGTGAGGAGCCAGATAAAGCCTGAACCGAGTGTCGAGGTAAAATGAACGAGAGAAATAGAAAAAGGAGAGCTGAGTGAGGTCCCTCACCTGCAGCAATAGCGGGCTACCACCAAAAACCCTTGTGCGACCAGCATGATCAGCGTCTAACCCCATCAAGGTTTCAGCAACAACCAATGGCGCGACGTCCTTACGAGCCTCGATCTGAGCAGCAGCCCCCACCAATAAGGAATTGGGCTGACCTACGGACGGAACCAACAAGAAAGCCGCCAGGAGGCAAATGCAACAAGCCATCATCCTACGACCTTGGTGCTCAAAATCTGTCAAGTCCCCAGGTGGGCTGAACCTCTCGTATAGCTGCATGACGTTAATGGCATTACCCCGAGTAAGAAACTCGACGGCGTTACCACTAACACCCAGCTTTGCCTTCAGAATATTTTTCATGCTCTCCCTGATCATAGGAACTACCGGCTCAGCAGAGTCATGGCTTCCGAGATAAGCATGAAACTCCTCGACGGTGGGGCACAAGTTCTTGAGAACCGAAGCGAAAGACATGCACCTCTGAATCCCAAAAGCGCGCCGCCGCATGCAGCAAGACGGGATGAATTGCAACCTCTCGAAGATATCTTAGGGCATGAAGTCGATGCCCTCGGAAGTTCAACCAATCGATGCCCTCAAGGCTGTCCAACCAAGGACGAAGTAAGGCTTGGTTTAGCATGGTGATAGAAAGATTGGATTTTTGGAGGGAAATGGTGAAATGAAGTGTGAAGGGCTTACCAAAGGAGAGCCTGGTATTTATAGAAGCTTAAAGTGAACAGCACCACTTCCCCACCAACTTTGAAACTCATCAAATTCATCATTTTCAAAATCTTTTCAAAATTCAAACTTTGGAAACTTGGAAAATGTTGGAAAAACCACAAGTCAAGCCTTGGGAAGCCATTCTGTTCTGGGGAGGCAACTAATACAAAGCCATTCAGGTGCATTGAAAACGTGCAAACAGAGGAAAGCAACAAAGGACAGCCAACAAGTGGCATTGGGAAACAGCAAGGGACAGGCCATGACAGTAGTCCCGAGTGCTCGGGAGTGAAGTCCCAAGCGCTCGAGACCACTCTAGAGCGCTCGAGAGTTCTGCTGTTTTGCAGCAGACTCTAATTCCCCCATTTTGGCTTCCACGTAAGCATCGAAAGTTTCATGACTCCCAGCAGTTATTTGAGGGGTACAGCAGTTCTATCCATGTGTTTCGTCATGTATTCAAAGGTGTCACGTGAAAAATCACAAGTTCGCAAAAAAAAAAATTTCACTCCCTGGACACATCGGGATCTATATTTAGGGCATTCGGTCGAATCAAGTGACACACTTGAGTCGTGACAGGTCTCAATGACTGTTCGACGCACCCCAAAAACGTATCGACACTCTTAATGCAAAGCTTTCGTCATTCAGTCGTACCAAAAATCATCATTTTAAATGCAAGCGTCGAACGTCAAAAATTTTGGGTCCCCTCGAGTCACGGCACCCATTGTCGACCGCACAGCACGCTTGGTTATGATCAAATGTCCTTAAGCCTAAATTTCATGATCAATCCCTTGAGAGTTTGTCATTTGGTGTCGATGTCGAGTTTTATCGCTCACATTGAGAGTATCGGTCGAAATTCGCGTACTCTTTATGTTCTTTCAAAGCTAGACGAACATATTTCATAAAATACAATTCCGTGATGGTAGTGCAAACAAATAAAAGAGCAAAGTGCGAATTTTCATAAATGAACATGGTGTTTACAGTGAGTGAAGTAGGAAGTACAAAAACTCGGGCAAACACACGCCCAAATCCTGACTACCGGGGCACGCAGGCCCGAACAAAACCGGGGCACGCAGGCCCGAAATCTACAACTACGATGGCACGCAGGCCTATGTACAAGGTAAAGCTAGTAAAGCAAAAACGCGAGGCTCAGACCCGTCGAATCCTCTTCTGTCGTGGTCCTGCAGACTCGGAACTCTCGGGCTCGTCATCACCGTCGTCATCAGGAGAGCCAGAAGAAGTACTCGAGTCCGATGTCCCTAAGACACGTGACTCAGAGGACTCCTCTGTCCCCTCCTCTGTCTCCTCCTCCGACTCCCCCGGCTCCACGCAAGCTGGCCTCCGCCGGGACGCCTCCCGAGGCAAAACCTCGAACCGTCCCGCACCTGTAGCAGCACGTGGCGCACGTCCTGTGCCCCGACCTCGCGTGCTGGCAGAAGCGGGAGGGCTCGTGGTGCCCCGTGAACGCATCCTAGCCGAACGCCGTGGTTGCACCTGCATATCACAAACATTTTCTCATCTTATCAATATTCGAAAGCAATGTCACTCAAATCAAAATATGGAATATGTATGCATGGTATACCTGGGTAGCAGCAGGAGGAGAAACCGCAGGGGCGGGTCTCGTCTGGAGGACCCTCCCCTTAGCGCAATCCTTCAGCAGGTGGCGCATCCCCACCATCAGCATCACGGCCTGCTCAGCCCACTCTCGCGGTACCTGCGGAATAATCCAAGACTCAGAACATGCAAACAGGGAATGATCAATATGCAAAGCAAGCACAAATGTTGTTTATACCTGAGCAGGAAACTGCATCGGCGGCTGTGGGAGACGGGGCACGTCAATCACCTCCCATGCGCCTGACGGACTCATCACGCCTATGGTCCACTTCAGCGTCGGCAACCCCGGTAGTGCTGAGGTGTCCGCAGTCTCAGGGACCCTCGTGCTCCCCTCTCCCCTGCCTCTTGCACCTGTGCCTCTCCCACCAGCAACCGCCCTGGCGCCTCATCCTCGGCCCCGTGCAGAGCGACCACCGCAGCTCGCCGCTCCGCTCTCGTCCCTCCAAGCCCCCACACCGGCCACCCTTCTCTCGAACTCCTCCTCCACCCCCAGGTTCCTCGCCAAGTATCGATCCGCGTAAACAGCATAGTCCAGGGAGCATCACAAGTGCCTCTCCAGATTCGTGTCCGGCACGGTGAACAGCTCGAGCTTGGCGCGAGTATAGGACTCGGTCCTCTGCACGCGTGGGGGGAGCAGCCCGGGAACCACAAACGCTGGGAGGCCAAGTGACTGTCGAGTCACCCGGTCCCCCAAGTACCACTGCCAGCCCAGAGGGCACTCCAGCAGGACCCTGCTCCGTGTCACCTCCCGGCTCCTCGGGAGGAAGTCAGCCTCCATCCCCGCCCACCGGCCCTAGTGAACCTGTAATTCAAATTTTGGGATCCATTCATGAGTCCGTTTTACGAAGAATTTGACGAAAGAAAGCAGGAGGTGTCGATCGTACCACTACCCCTGTCAGGTTATCCAGCCAGCGCCGAAAAGTCATCACCTCCCCTCGTCGCTCTTTTGCCCGCCGGAACGCCTTACCCCAGGCTAAGCCGCGTGGAAGCAGGTTCGGGTCCGTGCAAGTGTTCTCGGGCGGGAACATCCTGAGAACCTCGTAAGCCCAAAGCTACGAAATTTCATAATCCAGGATGAGTCAATCTCAGATGCATAATTCAAATTGAAGTAGTCGAAAGCAATTCATAAGCAAATAACTCAAAATCATACCTCAAACACCCGCCAGTATCCTCCAACTGTATCTCCGACCCCGCGAGAAGCAGCCCCAAGGAGACAGTAGAGCGTGCACAGAGCAGCACCTCCTCAGTTGAAGCGCCCCGCCTGCCCCAAGTCCGCTAAACCCGCCAGATAGCACAGGTGCACCCGGCTACGCCTGTTCGGGAATAGAGAAGCCCCGAACAAGTATAGCAGGTACGCCCGGGCCATCTGGGCTGCCTCTTCGTCGGTCGCGGGCTCGTGGTCCCAGTACTCCACGAACTGCCCGTAGGCTGCCATCCCTCCGCTGTGGCGTGGCACTCGTCCTAGGAACCACCTCATAGCTGCGTCATCCAGCACCAAGCTCGAGTCATAGGGAATCGGGTCTCCGCGAACCCTGAGCCCCGTGATCGCCGCGAAGTCGAGGGGCGTCATCGTCATCTCCCCGAACTGGAAGTGGAAGGTGTTGGTGGTGTCCCACCACCTCTCCGCCAGCGCTGTAAGCACGACCCGATCTACCCTCACCACCGTCAGCAACTGTACGAAGGGCCCAAACCCTGCCGCCTCCACCAACACTCGCACCCTCTCAGGCAAGGCCTCGAAGTGCGCCAGCGAGCTGGTCGAGCCCTCGTGGCCGTACACGTCTGTCGTGCGCTGTTTCAACAAAGCAAGAAATAGCGTTAGATCTCAAGCAGGAAGTGAAACTTGGAAATGAATCGCGAAAAGGTAATGATCAGAAGCTCACCGTAGTCCACCCAAACGAGATATGTGAAGCTCGATCCCGCAGGAGCATCTCCTCGGGATAGTTGGTGCGGCCGGGGACATAAGCTGTCATCCCCACAGGCTCGAAGTGCAGTCGGGGAGAGTACGTAGACGGAGTGAACTCAGGCCGCTCCCTCGCCAGGAAGGCCCGCCGCTCCTCCAGATAGGCTCTCGCCTCGTCTACCGCGGTAACCCGCGTCTCAGCAGCCGCCTCGGCACCCCCTCCCAACTCCTCCGCCTCCGGTACGACCGCCTCCCGGGCATCCGAGCCCACTCCGCTCAGCAGAACCCCCAAAAGTGGAGCCGAAGCCCGATCCTCAGGCGTGCTAGCGTCCCGTAACACCGCAGCGACCACTGAGTCGAGGCCGAGTGTGTCCAGGACACCCCGAGGCTCCGCGCCCTCCAAGAAGTCCCTGTCCACAAAGGGAACAGGGCGTGAGGACCCAATCCCGCTATCCCCACTCCTCGGCTCCAACGCTGTCGCCGTCCTCAGCACCGGTGTCGCACTGAGCTACCCGACAACTACCTCCTCGCCGCCGCGGCCAGAAGGTTCCCCGTCACCCACCCGCTCGGCAGCCATGAGCAGCTCCTCCACGGTAGGGGTGGGAGGCCCGATTGAAACTCCGTCCCCGCTACCAGAATCCCCCACTCCTGCCACCTCTGCACCACCACCCATGGAACCCGCCGCCCTCTGGTCACTAGCAACCCCCACCACCGTAGCGTCAACCAAGGCGTCCACGCCGCCCGGCTCTGCCCCTGAACCACCGTCTCCCCCTTCGGCTGCCACCACCGTGGCACCCACCTCGACCGCCTGACCAGCGGGCTCCGCCCCAGCCCCGCTCCCGACCACCGTGTCTTCGTTCTCCCGCGCCATTGCAAGATCGAGGGAGAGAGAGGGTTATGAGCGAGAGAGTGAGAGAGACGAGAGAGCTAAGAGACTGAGAGAGTGAGAAGGCTGAGAACCGTAAGAGAGTGAGAGAGTGAGAACGGTTGAGAAAACAGAAGTAGACGGCAGTCTGGTTCTCGAGCGCTCGAGAACTAGAAGTTTTAACCCCCGATTTAAAGAAGAAGACGAAGGGTCGGTGGTCCCCAGCGACACTCCCAAGTGCTTGAGACCACTCCCAAGCGCTTGAGACCACTCCCAAGCGCTCGGGAGTGGGTCCCCCAGTGCTTGACTCTTTTGTTACTCTTCGTAAGCTCATGCATGGCACCTTGATTAAAGATAATTGTCCTTCAAGAATTTTTACAAAATCAATCTCAGTCCTATTTAAATCCGAGTCGAGACGGAGCAATCGATGGCGGATTCCGTTTCGTGATCTATTCTGGATTGTCCTCATTTGTCGATGGGTTCGCAAGAAGTTTTATCCGACGCGTGATACTTCTTTCATCATTTTGTCCACCGAACAGAGTAACGGATGGGCCTCAGTTCTTCTCTTTATCATTGTCGAAGCATTTGTCGATTTCTTTCTAATGCATGAATTACACGTGTTTGCATTTGCCCCAAAGAACTACGCTGGTCTGATCCCTACAAACGGGGTACGTAGGCAATCTGAAAAGACACGACCTCATGCATTGAGTACTTACATGCTTTTTACTAGCATCTTGATTTGTAAATTGAGGATTCGATTCGGCCCGAATTGGGTTGTCTCGATCTTTGGGCGACACTCGCATCCAAACATGATGCCGAGCGCCGTCCAAAGAGGGGCAACTGTAGACACCCCAATTTAGACTTGTCGAATTTCCTTAATTTGTGGCCCTGAGGCCCCCCGATGATGAATATAGGTCAGAACGAGCCTTGTACCAATTGAGACGTTGCTCCTTGAAGAAAATGACCAAAATCAATCCCAAGCGCTCGGAAGAACTCCCAAGCGCTCAGAATTGTTTTCCAAAAACCTCTGACATTGCTCACTCTCAAGCGCTCGAGAATGAAGTCCCAAGCGCTCAAGACTACTCCGGAGCGCTCGAGACCTCTCCCAGTGCCCAATGGGTGAAGAAGATTCCCACTATCCATGCAAGTCATCATTGCTCCGACTAAGGTGAGTCAACACTCAACCTCAGTCAGAGAGGAAATCAGCTGAAAGATTTCTTTCAAAAACCACTTGATTTTTCAAAACCATAGGATATATCCCCTATATATATCCCATGTTTTGCAGCTGAAAGGGATCCTCTCTCTGTCCCTCTCTCTCCTCCCTCTGGAAAACTCTATCCCTGGTCTCTCCCTTCTGCTCAAAGAGAAAACATCTTCCAAAAATTTTCTTTCCAACCTCAAAGGTGTTCTCCAAAATCACCAAAGAAAAGGCCAAGAAACCCAGTGTGTTTGCAGTCTTTGTTCTTTCACCACCATCCAAGGAGCAGGGTGTCTAGCAAAGGTAGAAACACTTCTATCTTTGGTCCAAGTCAAGAGGCTGTCCTTCATTCTGAGGGAGGGTCTCTCAGCCGGTCCTAGTCCTTAATACTGGTGTATGGTTGGGAGACCTGAACGAAGTAAGTAAGAATAAATGGTCTACAAAGAGCGTTTTCCCAAAATCCCTTACTGCAAACACTCCAGAGCGCTCCAGAGTGCTCTGAAGCGCTCGGGACTGCTTCCAGTCTCATGCATGGCATTTTGGTAAAGCAATAGGTTGGGGCGAGATGCACTTTCAAACAAAATGGTTTTGTTTTTGTATGCAGACACAAGATCATTTTTTTCTGAAACACAATGTTCTTTATAAATTTCAAGTAGGAACAAAGTTTTCCTAAGTCAAGAATAAGATCTTCCCTTGTTAAAAACTCAGATAAAGATGTTTGTACGATGAAGTAGTGCCATTTTTTTTCGTTTTGTTTGAGAGTAAGCTGGCATGCAGTTCACTCCCAAGCGCTTTAATCCATTCCCAAGCGCTTGGGAGTGCATGCAAGCCATTGCATTTCACTTTCCCAGTTTTCTGTGATTCGTCAAGGTTTTGCATGCATAGACGTGTATGCTTTCCCTTTTAAAATTGTAGACCTACTTATTCAATGGCAAGAATACATGACTTGAAAACTTGAAGTCCTATCTCAATTTTTCAAGCCCTCTGCTGAGTCGGTGGTCTATGTAATAGCATTTCATTTTGCATTCTTCACATTATATTTTGTCAGCACTAACAGAAAAGTGCAGGTGAGGGTTCAGACGCTCCCAAGCGCTCAAGAGTGCTCTGGAGCGCTTGAGAGTGAAGCCAGCGAGCTTTGTTTCATTTCTTGCCATCTCATTGTCTTTCATCGCGTGATCACCATCACCCTTCCATGCACATGCACCAGTATACATTGTCATTTGGCATCCTATTTGTGACTAACGAACTCTGCAGGATTCAGTCAGTGACATTCCCAAGCGCTCGCTCAAGAATTGATCCAGTGGCAGTCTATATTATCCTACCGTCATGCATGTATTCATCATCATTTTATCATCCCTTGTACATAAGCACCAGCATACACTTCCTACATGCTATACCTGTGGATATTTGCTACGTGTTTAATGAAACAAAATCCATTTGAAAAATCCCACAAACGTTTGGTAGAGACCGACATCGCGTCGGGTGAGGGGGGTGCCATAAAACCCTTCCCCCTTTGTAATGTGGCTTCCGGACCCTTAAATGATCTCTGGTTTTCAATCAATCAATTTTCAAATTAAAACGATTTCTCGGGTGGCGAACCATAAATCCGGGTGGCGACTCTTCAAAATCTTTCGAACCGATTCGACGGAGCGGTGTTTCCGTTTTTCGGGCCGCATCGATCTCACCCGGGGCTGTGGTAGCCCACACCAGCACATTTTTTACCTTGTATCTGGATATGCCTTCAGATTTCACTTACATACATACCACTTTTGAATTAACATTTGACACGGTGGGTAACCTTCTTCGCTGTTCTTTTATGTTGAAGCAAATGTTGGTCAAGCAATAGTGTTTAGTTGTGTTAGACACAAACACAGGTACATGCATCAGTTTTAAGCAAAATGAACAATCACACTTGGGCACTATTGTAGAGAATGAGGCCATGCTATATTTGGTTCCATTCCCGTTTCCCCATATCATCAAATACATTGCAAGCTGAATGTTCATACTATTGTTCACACGACAACAAGAACAGATTATTGAATACACCAATCTCTGCAATAAAGTTACCCAATTTCCCTTTCACCCAAAATTCCAATTAAACACCCACAGTTAGCGATTGTTTGATAACCAATTTCAGCACTTAAAAATCGAATAAGTTAACTAAAAATGAAATAAGTTGGTTTGATAACAAAAACAAAGAGTTGCTGAATACGTTAAGAGCACGGAAGGATGAAGCACAAATTTTCTCTTTTGAACAAAAACACTGCAAATTTGTCTCTTTTCATCAGCACCTGCACCACCATTCCCCTTGCCAGCTTCAGTTTCTCTTTTCAACTTGCCCTGTAGTCCTCCCTGCACCTCTATTCCTCTTCACCTGCACCACAAATGCAAATTTTCAACCATGTTGAATACGTTATCAAAACTAATTAAAATAACTTTAACTTCATATAAATTTTCAAACAAAAAATTAATAACTCGCTGGTAGTTCGAGCCTTGTAGCTGGTACAATGCTTACACCACTCTAACTTGTTGCACCATTCTGCCTTGTTACTCCACTCTGCATGCATAGTATTTTAATTACTTACCACTATGCATGGATTGTATAAATTAAAAAAATTACAAAAACCTCACAATACTTGCATATGACTTACTATTTGGGATGTTGAACCTTGCTGTGTTGCTGCATTTGGAGCCTGCTCAGTTGGAGCATTTGGACCTTCTATTGTTGCTGCATTTGAACCTTCTTCTGTTGTTGCTACAGTTGGATCCCCCTTGCAACTTCTTCTATTGTGTCCTACCTAACCACATTTGCCACAAGTCATCTTAACTCCCTTCCTTCCAACCCTAGTTGGATCCACTGGCTCCTGTTCTTCTGGTTCCCTCCTCCTAGCCTTTTTAGGCCTGCCAGCCATTTTCTTAACATCTAGTGGAAGTATGATAGGATGATCAGCTGTTGGCCACATTTCCCTGCCATTAATTGGTCCCAAATCCATTTCCATAACAACTCAGGTAGGTGGTCACCTTATAACAGTCATGCACATAGTCCATGGGATCCATGTGTAGATGGTTATACGCACATACAGCATGTACACAAGGAATTCCACTTAACTCCCACTTCCTACACCCACAGGTTTTATTCTCCAAGTTTACCTTGTACTACTCATAGGGTCCAACAATTTCAAAATTCCCATTGCCACAGTACCTAGAAATCCATCCCTTTACACCCCTCAAAAGGTCAAGCCTCTTCTTAATCTTGGGACAAATTGGATCCATGCACCTCTTCATAGCTTCAAGCCTCTTCTGAGTTGTTTGAATTAGAATGATTCTTATTCTCTCTAACATTGTAATGATTGGCTTGTCCCTAGCAGATAGGATGGCAGCATTGAAACTCTCACATAAGTTATTCAATAGGATGTCACATTTAGGGAAAGTGTCAAAATGTGATCTGCTCCAATTCACTGCTGGCCTCTCAATCAACCAGGCTAATGCCTTAGGATCTGCCATCTTCATCTCTTCCATGGCTTTGGTGAATGCTGCAACAGTGGAAGCTCTAGCTGCCTTCCAAAGTATTTCCTTTAAATGCAACCCCTTGAAGTCACCCTTGAAATTGTTGTAAAGATGTCTTACACAAAACCTATGGCTAGCATTAGGAAAGACCTGACCCACTGCATCAATTAACCCATTCTGTTTGTCTGTCATAAAGGTGTACCTATATGAATTTTGGACATTGAGATCATCACTCAATAACTCTACAAACCAGAGCCAAGTTTTATTTTTTTCATTTTCAACAACAGCATAATCACTCTCACAGAAGTCCTCATCATCTTCAGATGATGAGGATGAATCAGGGTCATACTCATCTGTGTCTATGTCCCTAGTTCTTACTGCTATTTGCTGTGTGGATGCTACTGCTGTCTCTGTTATGGCGGCTGCTACTGGTACACTGCTGGTGCAATCAGCTGCAAAATGTTATTCTGCTCTTCTGTATTTTCTGTTTTGGCAGCTCCAATCTCCTATTTGCTACAACCTGTTTTGCTATCACGCTGATGATATTTTCTGCTGCTGTTTCTGATCATTTACCTCAGTCGATACTGATGTTTGCAAATCAAAGTAGTTGATGCCGATGTTCGAAATTGCATTGCATTGTCTTCTTCCATTAACAATGCAATGCAATTTCGCTAAGTCTGAAATAGTTTTTGCTGGCCCTAGGAAACTAAGATGATCTGAAACATATTTTCAAGATTTATACTTCACAGGTTGCTTATGATGGTTTTATGTGTAAACTTCTTTGTTTCATGTGTAGTTATCTCTACGATGGTACGTTCAAAGGCCAAAGCTAGGAAATCAGTAGTACCACCTATGAAAGTGCAGGTCAAGATGGGTGCAATAGTTCACGAGGGAAGTAGTTCACACCAGAAGCAACTGGAAACCTAGTTGTTTCGCTGTTTATGTGTGAGTTTTAATAGATGATATTTCATGTCTTTTGTTATCCCGCTTACATATTGACCACTGAATCCTTGGTTAAATGCAGGAAGGATTTTACTCGAGGTGTAAAGAAAATATTTCAAGAAGACAATATAATAAAACAAATAGAGGTTAGGATTGAGGGATGGAAAGAAATTGTATTTTTTTTATCAGTACCATTTTTTAATCTCGTCTATGATATTCATTTCCTATGTAGGTGATGGCAGCCATGTCGGAATGGTGGCATGAGGGATACTTGCGAAAGAACTACGACAAAACCTATTCTGGATCAAGCAGTGACGAAGAGAATGATGAGGTCGATGTGGATGATGAGGAATCGAGTGAACAAGAGGGCGACAATTGTCCGCCCCGTCCAAAGAAGAAGAAGAAGACTACAGGGGAGAGTAAAAAGAAGAAGAAAGTGCCGGTATGTCAATAACTAACGATGCTTTGTATCGTGCTTAGGAGTTGAAATGCTTAATCATGGGATTTCACCTTTATGTGCATTTATGTCCATATATCGGTAGTTATGCCTTTGAATATGTATCCTTTTTCATTGTGGTCTTATCCAATTTGAGTTGAGCCCCACTTTAACACAACTACTTAATTCATTACCACAAATCGCTTTTTGATTGTTTTAACATGTACATGTTTCATACTAACAAAATTACCACCCAATACCTGCTATGTGTGCTACCTTTGTGATAATGAAATTACTACCATGCTAATATAATTTTCCGTTTGTTTATACTTACAGCTTATTATAAAGACAAGGAGTTCCCCTAGGAAATTTGTTTCCTTGATTGGTGAATTGACTCAAGACCAACGTGATGCAATCAAAGCATGTAATCCATTCCATTCATTACTTCATGTGAAGTGTGGCCATCTGCATAGAGTCTTTGCTATGCATTTGGTCCAATGTTTCAATCCAAAAACTTGTAGCATCGAATTTAGGAGGGGCCTAATTGTTCATATTACTGAAGAAGATGTTGCAAGAGTTTTAGGGATGCCAATAGGGGACACACCCGTGCCTACGAAATGCCTTGAATTACACAGAACAAAAATTGAAGAGGACTTTAAAGGAGGTTTTAAGGGGATTGAAATCGTGAAATTGGAAAATGTGATTAAGGAACGCGATACTGATGGGAAGTTTCATAGGGCTTACATGCTATTTACATTAGGATGCTTGTTGTGCCCCACCACAAAGGAAGTTGCGGGGAATAGATTGTTCCCTGGGGTGATTGCTGACGACCTTGAAACCTTGAAGATGTATAAGTGGCCGACCTTTGTGTTGGATTGGTTGGTGAACGAGATTCAAAATTATAAGGTTCAGGTAACCAAAGGTCGTGGACGGAAGGCGGAAGGAGTTGGTGGTAGTCTGTTCCTTTTGATGGTACGTTTACTTAATCTTTTGTAGCATTCTATTTAACACTTTCAATAACAATATTATGGTTTATGTAGGAAGTTAAAAATTATGACTGATTTGTTTTGCAGGTCATATATTTTGACTTACATCCGTTGGATGTTGAAATTGGGAAGGAACCTGAGCCTCCTATTGGCTTATGGACAAAGGAATTGATCGATATTCGCATTTTCGAAGAGGCGGAGGACAAGCCAATTGAGGATTATTTTTTTTCTCAGTTCCCTCCCCATAATTTGGAAAATCAGGTGATGGTATTGGCTTAGTTTCAATATTTCATATATTCATGGTTCTTATAGATTGCCTCAATTAGTTTTCACATATGCTCATATTTTGGTTTATCTTATACCATTTCAGATCTGCATTGATATGTACAAAGATTTCATGCGTCAATTTATGAATAACTTAAAAAGGTTGCATGAAATGGATGCTACTATGGGCGAGCCTGTCGTTGGAAGCCCTGTTCTTCGAAGCCCTCAAGATGGTCCACGGGCAGAACCTGTAGAAGATGAAGGCCATTCGCCACAATTTAGTGCAAATTTTATACTACATGAATATGAGGACCAGGGGGAGTGGGAGGAGGAGCAGGGGGATCAGATTCATAAGTGGGACGAGGGGGATCATATTAAGAAGCAGGGGGATCAGATTCATAAGGGGAAGGAGGGGGATCATATTAAGGAGAAGGGGGATGAGATTGAGGAGGAAGGGGAGGTGGGCGGGACATCCAAAATCATGGATGGGTCGGCGTCCTATAAGCGAAAGCAGGAAGCGGTGGCCATCTCAACTGATCCCACAAAGAGAAAACGTCGAAGAAATGTGAAGCCGAGCCCATCTATTAAATCTCCTTTTGCTGCACAACCCTTTGTCAAGACAACAAAATTAAAGGAAGAAGAAGAATCAGTCATTAACTATCTTATTAGGGGACCGACAAATGATTTAAGGTACCTTTATCTTTTTCGCGACATACCATATTACTTGTAAGGGACAGACCATCGGTTACATTTCTGAAACCATGCTATCTCTTTCCCAATTTTGGTATACTAACAAAATATTTTGGCGCAACAGCGAGGTGTTGATCTGTATTGAAGGGACAAAGTGGCCTCTTACTCGCAAGGAAGTTGCTCAATCGTTTAAACCAAGGGGCCTTGTGTGTAATATGGTATGTTCCATACTTCAATTTGTGTTATTTGTGTCATAACGTTGAATAACTATCATACGCTGGACTACACGTTGGTTATGTACACTATTACGGATTGGCGAATGCTGAAGGAAAGAGCCCATGCGACCAAGGCTCATCCATCACGTCACATTTTCTCTCCAGCCTTTGCGGTAACATATCCTTCTTATTATGGTTAAATTTGTTTGTTTTTTGACTTTATTTCTGATGTATTTCAAAAAAAATTTCCTCAGTCCAATCTACTTGCAACTGAAAGTGACAAGTACAGCAATGTATTGCGGAATGATTGCGACCCTGATAAACTAGGTTATGACTTGTTAAAATGCGACATGGTACGTAACTAATCCCAATATATACCGTATTCCATTGTTTATGATGTGTGCCCCAATGTTATTTTGACTTAATGGTGGCCTATTATTTTGCAGCTCTTCTTGCCTGTGCTTGAAAGTGAACATTGGTTTTGCGTTTGCATATCCCTTGTTGAGTCACGCGTTTATATTCTTGACTCAATGAAACACGCGGGACAAAACTTGGATCAATTGGAGCAAGTTAACATTTTAGTAAGTTGTCGCTCGACCTAATGCATTATATCTTGATTGGTGCACTTTATATTATACTTACAAACTTGTTTTCAATTTCGATTATAGGAAAAGAATCTATTTGCACTCCTGAAGAAGAGACGTACGCGAAGTTCACGAAATGATTCCCGCATATTTAAGTTCAATATGCAGATGTGCCACAACAGACAAACTTGTTAATCATAACTTCCTTGACTTGTGCAACTTATTTTGTCATTCTTTTGGGCGTTGTAGTTATGTCTTTCAATTTTGTTTTTGTAGCCATGATTGTGGAATTTATGTCATGAAGTATGTGGACCGTTGGGATGGTCAAACTTATCCTTCGACTGAACTTCATGGAGATCATATTCCAACCATTCGTAAAAGGCTTTTGCTTCATCTTTTCATGGATGAAGCAAATAAGGAAAGAGACTCCATACTAAAAATCATCCCAAGGCGATAAACGTAAGCATATTACTTTTACTTGTGTTTTTATAGTTAATGATATAATTGTTTGTAACTGTGAGTATATTGGGATGCTATTTTATTTCCATTTCTGAGGTCTCGATCTCGACTAGGATTAAGGAAGTTGGAAGTCCTTGCTGGTTCGAAGAATATGAAAAAAGGGTAATTCAAAGAAAAAGGGATCCTGAAGTAAATATGTTATTACAGTATTTGTTTTGAAGATGTTCACATTGTGTTCAAGAACCTCTGCATGGACATCTTATTTCTGCCCTTTTTCTGAATGCATTTTGCATGTTTGAAAGGTTGGAATATATGTGTGGATAGGATTTTTAGCTAGGAAGTACATAGGTTTTGAAACCTTTAAGGTAGCAGATTTATATGTTGTTTTAAACAACATACAGGGTTGGGTTTTATATATGACACGCTCCATCAAACTTGATTTCTGAACGTGTGTGAAAATTAGAAATAAACTTGGAGGGTATGTAGATTGTCTACTATTGCTCGTAGACAACCGTATCCCTTTGCAGTAGCACTCTGAGTGCAAATCAATTAGCTTTATGGTCGAATGGCCATTTACCTTTTATAAAATGATGAATCTAGATGGGATATCAATGTTACGTCGTCCTTTTACCAAACCCCCAATGTCTGAATGAAGATTTGTTCCGGGAGAATGAGCATTCCATTCCTGCTTAGTTCCATTGAACCAAAGGTTGGCAATATTTATGGACCGAGCTAGGACCTATGTTCGGAGCTTACATGAATCCCTTAATTAGGTTGACTTGTGAATGATAGTAGTTGCTTTGTACAACCAATTTGAGTTCAGCGAATGTGTATGCAGATCCTATGCTATACCATTAGTGAAGTGAAGGTTGAGTTCAATTTTCATATTCCTATTGCACAAAACAAGAATGGCACTATTCGTTTGTGTCCATCTCTTTTCACGGGTTTCTAATTTGTCACACTTTTTATGGTTTTCGTTTTGTGATATGCTATTCTACAATTTTCGTTTATGTTTTTTCTTTGTTTCCCTAGCTACATGAACTCTTGAAGATGTATCAATTAGCCATGTCAATATTTCATTGTTGGAGATTATGGGGTATTGGTGGTCAAATTCATGTAGTTGATACTCCTGTGGATTGTGTGCAGGATACTTTGAAGTGATTTTATGGGTTCGTGGGTTCCTAATTTGCTACCGAAACGGAGACTGGGTATTTCTCCTTTGTCAGTTAGGTTAATGCACAAATACAAACCCCCCAAATACTAAATTTTTTTGAGTTGTAAGGTGCCTGTACATGTGGATGTGGATGGGGACAAATACTACAGTTTCATATATTCTTTTGTTATGAATTGTGACATCTTATATAGTTATTATCCCATTGTCTCTTAGTTTTAAGGGTAGTTATTTCCTAAAGTGTGTAGCTATTGCATTTACAATGATGAATTATATGTCAGTTTTTGTGCTGTATCAATTCTGTTACTGATGTTGCAACTGTTTGCTATTGTATTGTGTTGTTGTTCTGGCTGCTGTAATGAATAGTAGCTGCCTGTTATCTGCCCTTGCTGCTACTGTATTGTGTTCCTATTGTGTGTATCCTGCTGCTGCTGTTCTATGCTGCTGTTTCTGCTGCTATATCAGTCCAACAGAATATAACGTAACAACTTAATTTCCACAATGGGCTACTTTATTTCATAGGAGCAACATATGTGAACTCACAGAGCAGTTGTGACTGACAACAAAACATAAAGTTCTTGCATAGATCCAACAATAATACTACCACAATTTATAATTACTAGAATCAATGTATGAATACAATTACTCCTATTTGTCATCAGAATAATCAGATACTTCGGGGTCGGACGCATACTGTGGATTCCTCTTAATTTCTCTAATAGACTCTCTGGGGTCGAAGCCGTCCCTTTCAGCTTCCTTCACTTTCTTTACGATCTGGACTTGACGGATTAGTCGCTTGCACATTGCATTAATCTCGACCTGCAACCTTTCACACACGTCGTTATGGAGACGGTTTGGCCTTCTTCCTGCCATCATCTGTGCTGATCGTGCTTTAGGCACCTTAAGTAGGTACTTACGACATTTCGCTTCCAACTTGTTCCTCTTTACAAACATGTTAGGCTAGTTAAGTAAATCAGCGGCTTCACCCTCAAATGAAGATTGGTTCCAGTCTAGTTTGAAATAAGCATTTTCACTTGCACCGTATTGCAACAAAGGTTCAAAAAAATTTCGTTTGCCACGCCTGTCGTATATAGCAAGGGTGTAGTTCAATCTAGGAAGGAGCCGTTGATCTTCACGTGGACTTACCGTTGGCGATGGCGGTTCACTGCCTGTCCTCGGCCACTTGTGAAATGAATTGCGCGACATGACCCCTCTGTACCCACGCATATGGTTTACGGGCAAATCATCACAAGTCCTTGCTTTGTTGTTGGCCAACCAAGCATCCACAACAGAAAGCCGTGAATGTCAATGATCGTCCCCTTCTCCATCTCACTTGGTAGTCGGAAACGACAGAAACAGGAGTTGTTCGGTACATCAACAGGTGGGGGGTATACTGGTGGCGACACTTCGATTGGTAATCCACCATATTTGTCTATCGATTGTTCCACAACTTCCCCGTTTGTGAGAACTCTCATAGTTCTTGTTTGAAGTAAACGATGCAGTTCGTGATCTTCTGCCGAACCAAAGGAAGGCCGGGTGTTTGGATGATGAACAGGTCGGGGTGTACGTGCCCGTGCCCGTGTACGAGAACCAGAACTCTCTCCCTTTTCTAGTCTTCTTCCAAAATGACAGTTTGGATCCATATTGTAATTGTTTTGAATGCTTCATCAATGGCCAAGCAAGTGTGTATATGACAGGTAAATTAGGTGATTAGACCATTCAATGGCCCTTCTTGTCGTGTATATGGTGTCACTAATTTTCATACACAGGGCAACATAATTTCCTGACAGGGCCACATAATCTCATAAAAAGAGCCACATATGTGGACTGACAAAGCAAGGGTCTCGGGTGAGAAAGCAATAAGCTGACATGACCATTCACTGGCCCCCCCTTGTCGTCTATATGGTGTAACTAATTTTCATACACAGGGCAACATAATTTCTTGACAGGGCCACTTAATCTCATAAGAGGAGCTATATATGCAGATTGATAGAGCAAGGGTCATGGGTGAGAAAGAAAGCAATAAGCTGACATGACCATTCACTGGCCCCGATAAGAGAGTTGTAGTTAGATTCTCTGAGACCTATTGAATAGCTGCCACCGACCTTATTTCTCATAAATTGCAGACCTTGAACACACCAAATCACAGAGCAACTGTCATGGCCCTAATGCAGAAAAGGGGAAAGGAAAGGACCTTTGAATGCCCCCCTTATCGTGATTATGCTGTAACTCATGGTCATATAGAGGGCAACTTCTTGCCCTGTATGGGCAACGTTATTCAACAGACAGAGCCACTTAAGTGAATTGACATAGCAACTTTGACGGGCCCCCCTTGTTGTGAAAAGGAACGTTTGAATTATTACAAAATACATTATTTTATGTGGCCTTATGTCCTCTATAAATGACAAGACCACCTGGTTCAGCAGTCCATAGCCCCACATTAACTTGTTAAATTCCATCTACAGAACTCTTCCATATATTCAGAAGTTCGTAATGGAAGATTTAGAAGAAGCTATCAATGCATGTGTTGATGCTGAAAGGGCGTTTGGAGCTGATATCATTAACAACATCCCTGCATGCTACATGATTTCCGTGGGGTACAAAGTCAAACAAGTTTCCATCAATGTGAAAGTGCCACCTTATCGGCTGGGGCATCTAGATTGGGTGCCACAATATTATAAAGTAGGAGTCCATGCCGAAGGTTCAATAGAAGAACGAGAAAATGCAATTCGAAGTATAATGGGTTGGAACGATGATGCAATACTGCCTTACCATTCAACCAATGGAAGCTTCGACATCGTTGTCTATTGTTGCGGTATGCAATGGGACAAACCACTCCCTAACATCGAGGACGTGATTTCAAATTTGGTTGGCATGGTTAACATGGACTTAGTAATTATTTTGGGGGCCCATATCCCATTGAAACTCATTGGGAAGTTCTAACAAACATGGGCTTCATAGGCCAACATGCGGTAGAGGGGGCAATATTCGTGACCGGCAATGCATGGTTCCTCTACACAGGCAAGAACGTAAAAGTGGAAATGGAGGTGCATGACAATGAGGAGATAAACGTGACAATGACCCGTAAAGGTTATGAGCGCCACGTTGTGAATCTGCTACAACGAAAAAGAAGGGAAACAAATAAATTGTTCCAGTATAAATGTAGTTCATGTGTATTATTTTACCTTTAAGTTTTCGGGCTTCTACTTCAAATTATTGTACGAGGTTGTTGTCATGGGTTATGTCATTAATTATTCCAATTAACGCAAACTGGAAGAATTTTCGAAACTGATTAATTTTACTCGCATTTGCACGTGAACGGAGATGTTGTCCAGTGAATGGCAGCCAAGGGTAGTTAAGCCAAGGTAGTATATGGCCGCCACCATTCACTGCCCCGCTTGTCGTGTATAGAGTGTAACTTATTTTCATACACAGGGCAACTTAATTTCATTGATAGGGCAACTTAGTTTCATAAAAGGGGCATCTTATTTTCATAAAAGGGGCAATTTATTCTCATAAAAGAGCCACATATGTGCTTACCATTCTCAGGTTAAAATCTCTTGGCTTGGTTAAAAGCACATTGTATTATGGCTGTAGCATGAATGGGGTTTTGTTGTTGCATTGTTGGTCATACTGTTTTGTTTTATATATTACCATACAAAAAATAAATAACCAATAGTTAAATTTAAAAGGGTTTAGTACAATGAAGTCGACACAATTAGCAAAGGGGGCAACTTTATTTCAGAGATGGGGATTTTCATAAAAGGGCCATCTTAATTTCATAAAAGGGGCAACATAATCTCATAAAAGAGTCACATATGTGGATTGACAGAGCTTGTTGTACCAATTTCTCCTGGCACATTATGAGCTCTACTGGCGTATATTTATTTGTTAATAGAGTCGTAAGATAGTTGTTACGAAAGATAACTCTTCTATAGAGTTCATTAGTATCCGAGCTCATTAGCTTACCCCCATCTATTTGAATGATCGGTCTTAACTCGGGAGGAAGAACTGGTAATAGAGACAAAACCATCCATTCTGGTTCTATATTTGTTTGAATTAAATGCTTAGTTAATTGCATGCGTCTAACCAAAAAAGCCTTTCTTCTTGCAATTTTTCGATCTTTCGATTTTTTCCCTGTGGGCCCATCTTCCTCTAATTCTTTCCATTCTACCAATGAAGAATCTAGAATAATTCGTAAATCTAGATCGGCTAATTGTTTGTGAATCGCACCTGCTCCAGTAGAGATCTCTCGATCTCGAAATCTATATAAGACCTGTTTAAGTTTAGTAAATCGAGTAAAAAAAAGTGGGATGCTTTCTTTACAGGATTGGATTTCATATTCGAATGAACCTCGTAATCGTAAGAAAGTAGGTTTTTTAGCTATGGGCTTAGCAAAAGAAAAATCGCAGTATACTAGGCCCTTTAATTCTTTAAGAAAATAGAAAGGTGATATGACCATTCACTGCGTCCCCATGTCGTGCATATGGTGTAACTTTTTTTCATACACATGGCAACATATTTACCTAACAGGGCAACTTCATTTCACTGATAGGGCAACATAACTTCATAAAAGGGGCATCTTATTATCATCAAAACGGGAACTTAATCTCATAAAAAAGCCACGTATGTGGATTGACAGAGCAAGGGTCACGGGTAAGAAAACAGAAAGGTGATATGACCATTCACTAGGCCCCTTGTCGTGCATATGGTGTAACTTTTTTTCATACCAAAGGCAACATATTGTCCTGACAAGGCAACATATTGTCCTGACAGGGCAACTTGATTACACTGATAGGGCAACATAATTTCATAAAAGGGGCATCTTATTATCATAAAAGGGGGAACTTAATCTCATAAAAAAGCCACATATGTGGATTGACAGAGCAAGGGTCACGGGTAAGAAAACAGAAAGGTGACATGACCATTCACTAGGCCCCTTGTCGTGGATATGGTGTAACTTTTTTTCATACACAAGGCAACATATTTTCCTGATAGGGCAACTTCATTTCATTGATAGGGCAACATAATTTCATAAAAGGGGCATCTTATTATCATTAAAGAGGGAACTTAATCTCATATAAAAGCCACATATGTGGATTGACTGAGCAAGGATCACGGGTAAGAAAATAGAAAGGTGATATGACCATTCACTGCGTCCCCTTGTCGTGCATATGGTGTAACTTTTTCCCATACACAAGGCAACATAATTACCTGACAGGGCAACTTCATTTTACGGATAAGGCAACATAATTTCATAAAAGGAGCATCTTATTATCATCAAAGGGGGAACTTAATCTCATAAAAAAGCCACATATGTGGTTTGACAGAGCAAGGGTCACGGGTAAGAAAACAAAAAGGTGATATGACCATTTACAAGGCCCCTTGTCGTGCACATGGTGTAACTTCTTTTCATACAAAAGGCAACATATTGTCCTGACAGGGCAACTTGATTACACTGATAGGGCAACATAACTTCATAAAAGAGGCATCTTATTATCATCAAAGGGGGAACTTAATCTCATAAAAATTTCACATATGTGGATTGACAGAGCAAGGGTCACGGTAAGAAAACAGAAAGGTGATATGACCGTTCACTAGGCCCCCTTGTCGTGCATATGGTGTAACTTTTTTTCATACAAAAGGCAACATAATTACCTGACAGGGCAACTTCATTTTACTGATAGGGCAACATAATTTCATAAAAAGGGCATCTTATTATCATCAAAGGGGGAATTTAATCTCATAAAAAAGCCACATGTAACGCCCTGAATTTTGGGTACGTTAAATAAAATATTTTATTGAAATAAAAACTGAGTCCGGCTCTTTATTACAACAAAAACATAAAAGAAGTACTTTTATTACAAACGGAAGGGAACCAAGGTTCTTAATTACGGCTCCGCTTGTTCTTCCATCCGGGCTAGCTCTTCGGCTCAAAAGGCCTCCAAGGTATAAAATTCACCCTGTTCATCAATGAAATCTGACATATTATACCGATGTCGTCACCAATATAATAGGCCAGGGTCACCAAAAAGGCAACACTGTGAGCTTAAACGCTCAATAGAATATTCCAAACCCTCTAACCCTTAACATACATCAATACAACATATAATCAAAGATTTCCACATAGCATGCTTATCTAGCCAATTTAACTAACAACGACACTTTCGTATTCGTTAAACAATCAACGTTGGTGTCCAAGATTTGTGAGTTTCTCCTACGTGACTCCTCGTAGACCGTGTCATTATTTTCCACGTATTGCCCTTTCAAAAACTGTTTTAACTCAACCAACCTCGGTTCCGCCGTTTCGGACTCCCGAGTATCCTCACAATGGTTCCGCCGTCTCGGGTTCCCATTGGCACACATTGCATTGGCTCCGTAATGCGGATAACCAAGCACACACCCAACCTCGGTTCCGCCGTTCCGGACTCCCGAGTATCCTCACAATGGTTCCACCGTCCCGGTCTCCCATTGGCACACAAAACACACACCACACAATAGGCTACAACGTCCGGCCACATTGCGGTTTCCAAAATATTTCACGCTTTTCAAAACACGCCCTTTCATAAATCACACCCTAGGTGTGATGTTTCTATTTTCTCGAATTCCGTGTCTCATTCTAATGCATAGACATCGCGGTAGGACTTTTCACATATGATATCATTCATTGTAATGTACAATCTAACAAGATCAACCACTCTAAACTACTTGACATGCTTGAATCACTTAACAACGAACATCATGCATTTCATACGTTTTTAACAAAAGATAACATTATCTACTTCAAATAACATGATTAAACTTACTTCCTAATGAACTTATATTTGGGATAGTAGGTAAGGATAACTACCGTTCTTCTTGGCGGTGGTCGGCTACTAAGATTCGGTCGTCGATTTTGGATTTCGGCGGCATAACGGCGTCGGTTTGCTTCGAAAGGAAAAGAGATGCACTTTCTTTTCCTAGAAACAACTTTACTAACTAACGTGGACTACTTTAAAGATCTATGGGTGGTTTTGAGAGGTGGTTTGGTTGTATTGCTCAAGAACACTCAAGAACACAAGAAAATAAGAACTTTGGAAGCAGAAACACTTAGAATTTCTAGAGAGAAGTGAGAGCAATGGTTGAAGGTGTGAGTTTAAGCTTGGAATGGCTTGCTATTTATAGGCCAAGGCTCCTCCTCTCCCTCTCTCAACCGAATCTCTCTCTCTCTCTCTCCATCTTTGATTTCTTTCACTTGTCAAGCTTGATTGAAAGCTTGATGGGTTAGGCCATGGGGCTATCTAGGCTTGCATGGCTAATCTTAGTACCTTGGATGGGATTTTTGGAAGTTATGTTGGATAGGAGGAGACAATGGTACAAGATTTGGTGTTTGATTAACAATTTAAGGGCAAAAGGTGATAGATTTTGGAAGATATTCAACCCATAAGTTAAAATGGTGAAAGAACAATAAGTACAAGTCCCATCCTTCTTCTTCTTCCTCCTTCCTTCCCTCTCTCTCTCTCTCTCTCTCCCTCTTCTTCCCTCTCTCCTCTCTCTCTCTCGGCCTCTCTCTCCTCTCCTCTCCTCTCTCTCGGCTTTCTCTCTTCTCTCTCTCTCTCTCTCAAGTACTAACATATATATATATATATATATATATATGTATGTATGTACAATGAAAGACTAATACTGATAATAAATAAGTAAGTACATAGGTATTAAGATCCTAGGTTAAAAAGGCCAAGATTCACCCAATAAACAATTAAAAGGTACTAGTACTTTAATTAATATAATAATGTACTTTTGTACTTCCGGGAATCTTAACAAAATACTATTTTAATGGGTCAAGTACTTAGTTGAAAGATGAGTTTATTACTTAATGGATAATAAAACCCCTAACTGTTATTAACCAAAGGATAATAAGGTACAAGTACTTTAAATCATAAACTAAGTTTTTGAAAAAGACTACATGTCCTTTTGAAATTTACACATGTGTTATATATATGTACTTACCAAATATAATAAAGGAAAGGCTTTTGTCCAATGGGTAAAGATTACCCTAACGGTTATTGTCCAATGGTCCAAAGTTACTTGGGTACTTTTATTAGAAAAATAATTAAAAGTACTTTTCAAAATAATTATAAATGTCAATCATAGTACTTTGTTTAAATCTTTCAAAATCCTTTTAATATAAAGAAATGGGTTTCTTTTATCCAATGGATAATAGTTCCCCTAACATTTATCGTCCAAAGGATAAAGAATAAAACCAAAATAATAAAAGAGAATAATTAAACCATTTCTAGTCTAGGGTTTAAAATGGTTCAAAAGGTTCAAGATGGGTAAAACGGTCCATCTTTGGTTAGGGAAAAGTAACTAGGTGGCCTTCTAGTTTGGTTACTCCATCAAGCCGGTTAGAAGCTAACTAGGCTTGCTAAGTCGGACTTAATAGTCAAGAAACGATCTTTGAGGGCTAAAGTGCAATTATGGTTTCTAGTCGAGGAATATAACGATAAGGCGTTCGATTGCTTAAAGACCAACTGCTAGAAATTAATATGCAAATCATCGAGCATTTAAGAGAAATTACGATATTTCAAATAACAATGAGATTTTTATTGAATAAAAAATCGAAGTTGTTACAACCTATCCCCCTTAAACAATTTCGTCCTCGAAATTAGGTGGACGCTAGGATTCAAACAAATGAGGGTATTTCATCTTCATGGTTTCTTCTCTTTCCCATGTGGTTTCTCCAGCTCCTCTGTGCTTCCACAAAACTCGTACCAACTTGATGGTCTTGTTCTGGATAGTCCTCTCACTTCGGTCTTGAATCTCCATCGGTTCTTCTTTGTATGTCGCGTCTTCTTCAAAGGTGATGTCCTCCCAATTGAGAACATGAGTGGGTAAAGCTAGATACTTGCAAAGCATGGATACGTGAAACACGTTATGCACTCTATCTAGCTGTGGCGGCAGGGCTAGACGATAAGCGACTTTCCCGATCTTCTCCACGATGTCGAAAGGTCCTATGTAGCATGGAGACAGCTTTCCTTTCTTCCCAAATCTGATGACTCCTTTCTTTGGTCTGATTTTCAGGAACACATGATCTCCCACAACAAAGGTTAATGGTTGGCTTCTCTTATCCACATAACTCTTCTGTCGGCTCTGAGCGGTTTGGATCATTTGTCTGTTAGTCTTAACCTTCTCTGTGGTATCCCTTACTATGTCAGGCCCGATCAATCCTGTTTCCCCAGCATCGATCCAACAGACTGGAGATCGGCAGGGTCGACCGTATAGAGCTTCATATGGTGCCATCCCAATGCTTGCTTGATAGCTGTTGTTGTAGGCGAACTCCACCAACGGCAAATGCTACTCCCAGTTTCTAGAGAAATCCAAGGCGCAGGCTCTTAGCATATCTTCCAGGGTCTGAATAGTCCTCTCCGTTTGTTCGTCGATTTGTGGGTGAAAGGCCGTGCTAAGCCTCATATCCATTCCCAATGCTTTCTGCAATCCCTTCCAAAAGTGTGATACAAAACGTGGGTCTCTGTCAAATACTATCGAGATTGGTACTCCATGGAGGCGTACGATTTCTCGAATGTACAACATGCTTAGTTGCTCCACGTTTTCTGTCATCTTGACAGGCAGAAAGTGTGCAGACTTGGTGAGTCGATCTACGATCACCCAGATGGCTGTGTTGGACTTGGCAGATCTTGGCAGTCCCGTCACAAAATCCATCGAGATGTGCTCCCACTTCCAGGTCGGTATTGGCAAAGGTTGAAGATCTCCTCCAGGTTTCTGATGCTCAGCCTTGACTTGTTGACACACCAAACAGGTAGACACGAACTGTGCTACATCCTTCTTCATTCCTTCCCACCAGTACGTTGTTCGCAAGTCATGATACATCTTTGTACCGCCAGGGTGAACTGCAAAGTTCGAATGGTGAGTTTCTCGGAGTACATCTTCTCGAAGGGTTCCAACATCAGGCACGAACACTTTTCCTTTGAATCTCAAGCTGTTATTCTCCTCGATAGTCCATCCTGGCACTGCCTTTCCTTCTCGGATTTGATGTCGGACGAACTCACAATTCTGCTCGAAGGTTTGGGCTAGCAAGATTTCCTGATGAAATGCTGGCTCCGCAACTAGAGCGTACAGTCGAGCGTTTCTGCTTTCTGATGATGGCCGCAGGTTGAACTCATTAAGGGTGTCCACCATTTCCCATTCCTTGATGGCAGTCTTGACCTTCTGTGCTCTGTCTTTTCGACTTAGAGCGTCGGCTACCACGTTGGCCTTGCCAGGGTGATACTGGAGCGTAAACTTGTAGTCCTCTAAGTATTCCATCCATCGGCGCTGCCTCAGATTCAATTCCTTCTGAGTGAACAAGTATTTGAGGCTCTTGTGGTCGGTGAAAACTTCGAATTGTTCTCCCCACAGGTAGTATCGCCAAGATTTGAGGGCGAACACTACTGCGGCCAATTCTAGGTCATGGGGTAGGATAATTCTTCTCGTGCAGTCGAAGTTGTCGAGATCCGTAGGCTACGACCTTCCCATTCTGCATCAGCACGCATCCTAAACCATCTCTCGAAGTGTCATAATAAACAGTATAATCTACTCCTCGCTCAGGGATGATAAGTACCGGTGCGTTGGTCAGTCTCTTCTTTAACTCTTGGAAAGATTTCTCACAGGCTTCATTCCAATCCAGCTTCACTCCTTTCTGAGTCAACTTGGTCATTGGCTTGGCCAAGGTTGAGAAGTCCGGGATGAATCTTCGGTAATATCCCGCCAATCCTAGGAAACTCCTGATTTCGAACACTGAGGTCGGTTGTTTCCAATTCAGCACTGCTTCGACCTTTCCTTCGTCTACTGCAATCCCTTCCTTGGATACTACATGCCCCAAGAACTTAACCACTTCTAGCCAAAACTCACATTTACTTGCCTTGGCATAGAGTTGGTTATCTCGAAGTACTTGTAGTGCTATCCGAAGGTCTTCTTCGTGCTCCTCCTTGTTGGCAGAGTATATCAATATATCATCAATGAACACCACTACAAACTTGTCTAAGTAGGGTTGAAAAATCTTGTTCATGAGACACATGAATACTGTCGGAGCATTGGTCAGCCCGAATGGCATCACTACAAACTCATAGTGGCCATATCTGGTACGAAAAGCCGTCTTGGCAATATCCTCGTCTCGAATCCGTAATTGATGATAGCCTGATCGGAGATCAATTTTAGAGAAACAGGTTGCTCCTCTTAATTGATCAAAAAGATCATCGATCCTAGGCAACAGATATCGATTCTTAACGGTGACTTGATTCAACCTCCTATAGTTGAAACATAATCGCAGCGTTCCTTCCTTCTTTTTCACGAACAGAGCAGGCGCTCCCCACGGTGAAGTACTCGGCCTGATAAATCCTTTGTCCAACAGCTCCTGCAGCTGGGTCTTGAGCTCTTTTAGTTCGGCCGGGGCCATTCGGTATGGCGCCATTGAGATTGGTGCCGTTCCTGGTTGAAGCTCTATGGAGAAGTCTATCTCTCGCGGAGGTGGTAAGCCAGGAAGTTCCTCAGGGAAAACATCGGCGTATTCGCACACGATGTGAGGTAATCCTAACTCCATCCTGTCAGTTTCTTCCATTTGGAGACTAGCTAGCCATCCAAATAGTTGATTCTGCCACCTAGATCTTTTCGTTGTCGGACTCGCTACTTCTCTATCCCCCTTAAAATAGAAATGAGTTTCCTCTGGGGTGTAGGCCGTCACTGTCTTCTGATGACAGTCTACGACTACTCGGTGAGCCGATAGCCAGTCCATGCCTAGAATTATGTTGAAATCCACCATGTCGATCACTCTGAGATCGCAGGTTAGGCGCAGGTTGGCTAGTTCTAACTCGCACCCTCTACACACTAGATTAACAGTTATGCTCCCCCTTGTTGGTGATACTACTTTCGTACTCTTGCTCAGGGGTTCCGTTTCTAGTGCTAGGGCAGTTACGCAAGTAGTAGATATGAACGAATGCGATGCTCCAGAATCGAATAAAGCTCGTACACAGGTGCTATACAATAATAGCGTACCTTGGATCACAAAGGGATCCTGCTCCTGCTCCTCAGTCTGTAGGGCAAAGATACGCCCTCCAGTGCCTTGCTGGGTTCCAATGAGCTGCTTTCCCTTGTTTTGCCCGTTCTGCTGCTGCGGTGGGCCTCCAGGATTTTGCTTCACAAAGCTGGCCTGCCTGGGTTGTTGAGTCTTTTGATTCCAAAAGCTCCCATTCTTTTCTTTCTGGGGCTGGGGGCACTCACGCCTGTAGTGACCCATGGCTTGGCAGTTGAAGCACTGGACCGTTGCTCTGTTCTGGTTGCCCCTCTGCGGTTCACCATGCCTGGATGCAGCAGTCTTCCAGGGTTGGTTGTTTTGCGCTAGGGTGAAAGGCTTGGTCGGGTAGGGTCCGTGGTTGTTGTTGGGTGGCTGGGTTCGGATTGGCCTGCCAATGTTGCTCGTTGCCTTCCTCCATCTAGTCTTGAAGTCAGCCTCCTCACTTTCCAGGCGGAGGGCACACTGAACCACACCATTATAAGTGGTAAAGGCCTGTGCCACTATGGCCCTTCGAGCGGTAGTCAGCCCCCATTCGAATCTCCTTGCCTTCCTGTCTTCGGTCGCCATAGCGGTTGGAGCGTAACGGGACAGCTCTTCAAACTTGGCCGCGTACTAGGTCACGGTCATTGTCCCTTGCTTCAGGTTCATAAATTCCTGCTCCTTGGCTAGGCGAAGGGGTGTAGGGAAGTATTTATCAAGGAATAGGGTTTCAAACTCGGTGAAGGTCATGGTGGCTATGGCATGGGTGGCCTCCATCAACTCCCACCAGTAACGAGCTTCCCCCTTCAGCTGGTAAGTGGCTAAGGCCACACGGTCTCCGTTCCGGGTGATCTCCAAGGTGTCCAGGATCACCTTGGTTTCTTTCAGCCAGGCTTCAGCCGTGGTAGGGTTAGGATCTCCGTTGAAGGTCGGGGGTCGACGCTTGCAAAATTCATTCATTGCCCGGGTTCGGGTCATTGGTCCATCATCGCGATTCTGGTTAGGGCGGTTAGCGTTCAAGGCAGTCACAAGTGTTTGCATGACTCGAGCTAGGTCGGTGTTAGGATTAGGGTTAGAGGATTCACCATTCTCGTATCCTAGTCCACTGCGTCGGTTCACCATCTACGAGTAAAATTGTAAAGGGGCGGTTTAGTCTACTTAAAAATTTTCCTTTTTGTAAACATAATTTTATTAATTAATAAGCAACAGTATTACTAACAAACAAGCAAGCTTTTCATAGATAAGCAAGGAATTACAATTATAAGCATAGAGTTCTACTATAAAACAATTAGACTGAAAACAAAATTCCTAACATAAGTTGAAACGATCCTACTACAAGGTGAAACAATCCTACTACATGATTCTTCTAGCTTTAGTGCTTTCAAGGGCAACTCAAGCTATCAAAATCTTATTCTAATACTCCTATTCTACTGACGAGGTGGAATGAGTCCGAACAATGCTCTCAGCTGCTCCATCCATTCCTTCTCCTTGATATCGAGCCAACGCTATCCCTCTCGGCGAATCTTCTCAGCAAGCTCCCTAAGCGGTGAGTCCTGAGGATCAAGTGTCAAGTACTACTCCTCATTGGTAAAGGGTGTCATTACCACTATCTCGTATAATTGTTCACCGGTCTCGAGGTCACAGACTCCCAAGTGTGGGATGGGAATAGGGCTCTCGGGTGATATCAAGGTCTTGTAGTACAGCAAATCCGCTATGGTGGTAAGGGTACGACAATCCATATCTACAATAAGGAAGGTTATATATTAGACTTAAGATGGCATGAAGAAATCGCATGCACATAAACAATAATCATGTCAATTAGAGAACACAAGTCTTTTATTTCATAATAAACAAGTACAACATAGAAGGCTTACTAGCCACAACTTCCTACTAGGATTGATTACATCAAAAGGGTCCAACTACTACTTAAGCTTTCTTAATTATTCTAGAAAATACTAGGGAACTCCATTCGATAAGCGCCTATGTCGGTTTCAAAAGGTGGTGGTGGCACATCTCCGGGGTTAACGGTTATATCCATGACTTCGGGTTCCGCTCTTAGGAATGCTGCTTCCTCCTCGTTGGATTCCCAATCCTCGTCGTTGGTCGGTGCATCAAAATCGGGTCCGTTCATTGCTTGCTCCCAATCTTCTTTGTCACTGAATTCTTCGAGGTCCTCTTCAGTTTCCTCCATAGGTTCTTCCCCCGAATCTTCCTCGGGATCCTCTTCGGGTTCTCCCGCTATCATGTTGATGGGCGGGATCATTGGAATTTGGGCAAGGGCGACTCCCGCATGGTCCTCTCCATTTCCCTCAATCAAGAATTCCACATCGTTGGGAGGTGCTATTTGGACTAGGACGGGTGCTGCTTCGGCATCATCCTCTCCCTCGGGAAGTATGATAGTGCCATGCTCTTGATAGAAGTCATTGGTGTAGGGAAAGGCATATGGGAAGTAAGGATCTTCTATCAGTTGGTTCGTAATTGATCTTAAGGTACTTGCGAGATGGTGCGCTTCGGCTAGTAGGTTGATTTGGTAGGAGCTCAAGTGATTCATCTACAAGGAAAGAATTCTATTAGTCAAGTTTTGAAAAGACATTTTAGTAAAACTTAGAGAAAAACTTTTTAGGTTTCTATGCTCCACATTCGATTCTTGATTTAAGTCATCATTCAATTGTTCGGGAATTCCCAGCTCGGCGGTACTGCCAATTTCCGCGCCTTGCTTCAATCCGAAGATTGTTTTGACAGAATTCCACCCAATTTGGGACGGTAAACTTAAACTCAATTCACGTTTGTGCAACGGTCAAACTATTTCGTGGTTCTACCCATTCTACCCATGGCCGAGGTTTTGAACCTAAAGCTTTGATACCAAGTGTAGGGAGGTATTCCCGAACAATTACAAGAATCACCCGAGCATGGAGATTATAAAAGGTCAACACGATTGACCGGTGACACGTGAAGCCACTGTTCAAAGCACCTTGTTCGGCTATGAGAGAGCCGAACAGAAGGAGGATTCCCTAAAGAAAGGAATGGTTCAGATTATTAAAGGACCAGTTACATGTGAGGTAACTGGCCCAGTCCCTTTGTTCGGCTATGAGAGAGCCGAACAAAGAAAGAAATCCTATTAAATATTGAAGTAAAGAGAACATTCTGGAAGAGTCCAGAATATAGTAATATTCCGTTAAAGGAATGAGATCCCGAGAATGTAGGATCTGTAAAAGATACCCAACAGGAATGGGATGTTCGGCTCTTTAAGGAAAAGAGTCCTAAAAGGACTCTTTTAATGAACTGATAAGGGAACAAGAATCCAAGATATCCTGGGTTTCCTATACGAGGTAGGAAACCTAGGGCAATACGGATGCTTGGACAGCAAGCACCTATGAATCTATAAATACGAGGTAAACTCATGGAAAAGAGGTACGCAATACACTGCATTGATATTGTTTTCCTACTGATAATTAGGGTTCAATTGCTAGTACGTGATACTAACTTTGGCATCGGAGGGCCTTTGCCACGAGAGGCAAAGGTGCACTCACTCCCTGTCTGTTTGCAGATTAGGTTTCCGACGACAAAATAGGGTTCAGGCGAAGAGGCACGAATAAGCCGTAACAATCCAACACTGTCTAAAGCGTTGGTAGAATTTCTCCACCTACAATTGGCGCCGTCTGTGGGAATCGAAAGAGTTCCCTTTGAAATACGACCATGGTGGAAGTAGATCCAGCAACGCCACACGACCCAAAAGATGTGTTAATTGGAGGAGGGGATAAATCTCCACCCGGGGCTCCGAGAAAGCCCGAAGGAGGACACAAGAGGACCACGAGTAAGGGCCACCCCCCTACTATCCACGACAACTCCAGAAATAGAGATGGAGATACAGCATCAAAGTCCACGAGAAGGACTAAATCCCATCGAGGGGATGAATCGATTGCACATTCCAGAAGTGTATACCGAAGCGAAGACGTTCTGGATAAGAAAAGACAAGAAATCGAGGAGTACGCTCGTTTGATCAAAAAACGAGAACATGAAATCAGAGAATTAGAGAGAATCAGAGAACATCCAGAGGACTCCGGATTATCTCGAAGAAATTCAAGAGGGAGTGAATACGCTTTGGTACCATACCAAAAGGCTCCTTCACGAAGAAGAAGGAGCAGAAGCAGAAGTTTGACCCCGAGGCGACATAAAACTTCTCCACGAAACGGGAGGAGCAATATCCGAACACCCGAGCGAAGGAGGGTATCTCCAAGAAAGAGGAGAAGCAGAGGTCGAAGCTCTACCCCCGAGGAGGAAGGGAGTAGAAAACATCATAGGGACAGGTACGAGAGACCTGATTCCGATTGGGAACAAATTCGGTCCAAGAAAGGACCAAAGGATGAAGCCATGACTGCACGAGAAGCAGCACGGAAAGCACTTCAGAATATAGCATCCTCCCCTTTTTCAAAGAAGTTACAGGAGGCTAGATTGCCGACCAGGGTAAAGCACGGAACATTCATCCTCTACGAGACAGATGCTGATCCCGTAGCCCATATACAGCATTACCAGCAGGCAATGTTTATGCATGTAGGGGATGATGCAATCATGTGCAAGATGTTCCCGTCAAGTTTGGGGAAGGTTGCTTTGTCATGGTTCCATAAATTGGGCTCACGATCTATCCGAACATGGGTGCAGTTGGCCGAAGAGTTCACTGCACGGTTCTTGACGAGCAGGAAAGCCCCCAAAACTTTTGAGAGTCTTACTTTTATGAAGCAAGGAGAGGACGAGCCGATCAGGACTTATGCGAAAAAGTACTGGGAAACCTTCAACGAGATTGAAGGATGTAGTGAAGAATACGCAATAGCTACGTTTAAAACAGGCTTACCTGTTCGGGGGGAACTGCGTAAGTCTCTAAACATGAGTCCCGTACAGACATTGGCAAAATTAATGGAGAGAATTGAGCAGCATGCCAGGAACGAGGATGACATCCTACGAGAGGATGGAAAGTTGGCTGCCGAGCAAATAAAGGGGCCTATAAAGAAAGCTGACAAGCCAGAGCCCAAAACTTATCGCGAAAGAAAAGAGTATGGGCAGGCGAAGAAGGAGCAGTACAAGGATAAGCAAGCCCCGGATCCCAAGTCATTCTTTTCAATAAACACGGTTTGGAAAGAGCCCATCTACAGGATTCTTTATCGAATAAAGAATCAGCCATATTTTAAATGGCCTCCAACTCTCGGTGGGAATAAAGACGCAAAACGTGCTACGAATCAGCACTGCAGTTACCATAAAGATTGGGGCCATATGACGGAGGATTGTGAGATGTTTAAGCGACACCTTGATGATTTGGTCTCGCGAGGCTATCTCAAAGAATTTATCCAAGAAGATCCAAAGGATAAAGACAAGGCAATGGAGTTGGATTACGAACAGAATCCAAAGGGGGTAATCCATATGATACATGGATTAGCCGAACCTTATACGAGAAATGAGGTGAGATTGCTTCAGAGACAAGTGAAACATGACCAACACGTAATGCAGTTGGGAAAGAAGAGAGGGCGTAACGAAGAGAAACTCAACGAAAGCATAGTTTTTACAGATGAAGATCTGGGAGGAGTCCAGATACCACATAATGATGCTTTGGTCATAACCCTACGAGTTGGGGAATATGATATGGAAAGAATCCTGGTGGATTCGGGGAGTTGCACCGAAGTGCTGTACTATGATGCATTCAAGAAACTGGGGCTCACGCAAGAAGATTTGGTGCAGTCAGTAACTCCATTGATCGGATTTGGAGCAGGAGCAGTTTGGCCCTTAGGCAAGGTAACTCTGCCTGTTCGGGCTGGGACAGTGGTGCTACGAACCGATTTCTTAGTGGTGGATGTACCATCTTCCTATAACGTGATTATAGGGAGAACATGGTTGCACAAGATGAGGGCAGTCTCTTCAACCTTCCATCAGATGGTGAAGTTCCCAGGGTCTAATGGGATTGAGCACATCAAAGGTAACCAAAAAATAGCTCAACAATGTTTGGTATCCATCATAAAAAGAGTCCATGCTGCCCACCATGTTAGTACTGTGGAAATTCCGGATCTTCCGACCATTGAGCATATTGGAAAAGACCCAGCAGAAAGGGTAGTAGAGGATTTAAGGAAAACACTGATCAACGAGACTGATCCAGATAGGAATTTCCTAACCGGGGAGTCACTGCCAAAAGGGGAAGAGAGTGAACTGATGAGTTTCTTGAAAACTTATGTTGACGTATTTGCTTGGACACCAGAGGAGATGCTTGGGGTAAGTGCAGATGTTATTTGCCATCACTTGAATATAGATCCACAACATAAGCCTGTCATCCAAAAGAAACGAAGGGCAGCCGTACAGCACGTTGACGCTGTAATCAAAGAAGTGGATCAATTATTGGAGGCCAAGGCAATAAGGGAAGTTTATTATCCAGAATGGCTATCAAATACTGTCGTCGTCAAGAAAAAGAACGGAAAATGGCGTGTATGTGTTGACTTCACAGATTTAAACAAGGCGTGCCCAAAGGATAGTTTTCCTCTTCCAAGGATTGACCAATTGGTTGATGCAACAGCAGGATATGGGCGGATGAGTTTTCTCGATGCATATCGAGGATACCATCAAATTGCAATGTTTGAGCCAGATCAGGAGAAGACGTCTTTTATTACACCACGAGGGTTGTACTGTTATAATGTCATGCCTTTTGGGTTGAAAAATGCAGGGGCAACGTATCAGAGGTTGGCGACCATCATGTTCAGAAAGTTGCTCGGCAAAACTATGGAGGTTTACATAGATGACATGGTGGTAAAAAGTAAAGCTGGGCAAAGCCATATTGCAGATTTGAGGGAGGTTTTTGAGATTCTAAGGAAATATAAATTGAAGCTCAACGCCTCGAAATGTGCGTTTGGAGTAGGTTCTGGAAAGTTTCTGGGTCATCTGGTAACGTTGAGAGGGATAGAGGCGAATCCCGACCAAATCAAAGCCTTGCAGAATCTACAGAGTCCCCGAACAACGAAGGAAGTCCAGCGTTTGACTGGGATGGCAGCAGCTCTCAATCGATTTATCAGCCGGTCAAGTGATAAGTGCAGACCTTTCTTTCAGTTATTAAAGAAAAGGGAAGGATTCGAATGGGGAGCAGAATGTGAAAAAGCCTTCTAGGATTTGAAGGGATATTTGGCCTCTCCTCCCCTTCTCTCAACTCCAGAACCAGGTGAGTCCTTAATTTTGTACTTAGCAGTTTCTGAGCATGCTGTGAGTGCAGTCCTTCTGAGAAGTAGGGGATCCGAACAAATCCCTGTTTATTATGTGAGCAAGACGTTATTAGATGCGGAAACAAGATATTTGCCCCTCGAGAAATTGATCCTAGCACTAAGGACAGCAACGAGAAAATTGCCGCATTATTTCCAGAGCCATAGAGTGGTGGTTTATACTGAGTTCCCTTTAAAATCACTGCTCCGAAAGGCAGACTTCTCGGGAAGGATCTCGACTTGGTCCGTTGAATTAAGCCAATATGACATTGACTATCAGCCGCGCACAGCAATCAAAGGCCAGGTATTGGCAGATTTTGTGGCAGAATTCTCACCTGCGGTTGCACCTTTGCCTCCTACGAGAAAGGAGTATGAAGCAAAGTCTCCTGTAACGAAGAAACAGGAATTAGCCGAGCAAGATCCCTTGGAATGGAAGCTGTTTGTTGATGGGTCCGCTTGCAATACCGGATCAGGTATAGGGGTAGTTCTTTTTCCCCCTGAAGGATCAATGTTAGAGCTATCAGTTCGGCTTGGGTTCAGTGCATCCAACAACGTGGCGGAATACGAGGCGCTTTTAGCTGGTTTGAGAAGTGCAAAAACCCTAAGAGCCGAACATGTAAGGGTATATAGTGACTCACAGCTTGTGGTTCATCAGTTGTCCGGGCAATATGAAACACGGAGTGAGAAGATGGCAGCTTACGTACAGGCAACCAGAGATCTACTCGATACTTTTGAAAGGGTATATATTGAGCAGATAAGTTCTGGAAAGAATGCACATGCAGATTCACTGGCTTGGTTGGCTGCAGCTGTACCAACCGAGTTCAAGAGAAAGATAGCCGTGGAATATCTAACCGAGCCAAGCATTGGAAGAAGTGTGGAGATGGTCTTGGACGTGAACCAGGGACCAAGTTGGATGGATCCAATTATTGAATTCTTACGAGATGAAAAACTTCCTTCAGACAAAAAGGAGGCTCATAAAATAAGGACCAAATCTGCTCGATTCTGGTTATCTCCTGAAGGGAAATTATACAGGAAGTCTTTTACAGGGCCCTATTTGCTTTGTGTGCACCCTGAAATGGTGCAAAAGTTCCTCCACGAAATTCATGAGGGAACCTGTGGGAGCCATGCTGGGGGCCGGTCCATAGCCCACCGAGCAATTACTCAAGGGTATTGGTGGCCGTACATGCAAGAAGATGCTAAGGTGTACGTCAAGATTTGTGAAAAGTGTTAGAAGTTTTCACCGATGATTCGAACACCAGCAGAAGACTTGGTGCCTTTGACAAGTCCCTGGCCGTTCGCTCAATGGGGAATGGACATCGTGGGTCCATTGCACAAGGCAACTGGAAATCGAAAATTTCTGTTAGTTGCGACTGATTATTTTACCAAATGGATTGAGGCAGAACCATTGGCTAAAATCACAGAACCTATGATAGAGAGGTTCGTGTGGAAGAGCATCATTACTCGTTTTGGAGTCCCGTACTCATTAATTACAGACAATGGGTCTCAATTTCAGAAAAAGTTCAAAACTTTCTGTGCCCAGTATGGGATAAGAAATTATTATTCAACTCCGGCCTACCCTCAAAGTAATGGCCAAGCAGAGGCGTCTAATAAAACAATTCTCGATGGGATTAAGAAACGTTTGGATAAAGCCAAGGGGAAATGGCCTGATGAATTGCCATTGGTTTTATGGGCTTACCGTACAACACCAAGGAGGTCTACGGGAGAGACCCCCTATTCTTTGGCGTATGGAACAGAGGCTGTTATTCCATTGGAGGTAGGTCTGCCGACCAACAGGACCAATTTGGTTGAAAGTGGAGGCAACGATCGAGCTTTGGAGATTGAATTAGATCTTGCCGAGGAGAGACGAGAACGGGCCCTAGTGCATTTGGCCTCGTACCAAGAGCAGCTAATCAAAGGCTACAACAAACATGTGCATCCACGGGAATTTAGTGTTGGGGACCTTGTGCTACGAAAGGTGCTCGGCAACACTAAAGTGGCTAATGAAGGAAAGTTGGGGGCTAATTGGGAGGGCCCATATCGAGTTACTGAGATTGTGGGCATTGGGGCTTATCGATTGGCAGACCTGGATGGGAACCCGGTGCCAAGACCATGGAATGTCCACAACTTGAGGAAGTTTTTTATATGAAATATATTTTTCTTTTTACACATCGTGATTGTGTGAGAGTTACGAATAAAACTCTCTTGTGTTCTAGTTTCGTTATTTTAGCTGCAAGGGGTACGAATAACGCCCTCTTGAGTTTTATAGCTTATGAATGAAGTTGCCTTTTTTATATAACTGTTGTTTCCAGTATTTGTTTTAAATACGAATTACGAAGTTAATTTCCCTCATTCGTATTGGGGAGCAGAATATAGGCTATCCATCTAAAGTACGTGATACTTAAACACAAGTTCGAAATACTTGTGTAAAATTCAAACTTCTAAGTACGAGAAACTTAAAACACAAGTTCGAAATACTTGTGTAAAATTCAAACTTCTAAGTACGAGAAACTTAAAACACAAGTTCGAAATACTTGTGTAAAATTCAAACTTCTAAGTACGAGAAACTTAAAACACAAGTTCGAAATACTTGTGTAAAATTCAAACTTCTAAGTACGAGAAACTTAAAAACACAAGTTCGAAATACTTGAGTACGTGATACTTAAACACAAGTTCGAAATACTTGTGTAAACATCCATTTTTAAGTACGTGACACTTACTTGTGAAAATTTCACACATTCAAGTATGTGAAACTTAAAAGTTTAATGTACATGAAACTTAAACTCAAGAGACTATGCACAAAACTGTTCCAGTCATGCAAAGAATGTGCACAGGTTTAGAAGCATTCAGATATATTCCCAAGTACGAAATACTTGAAAAACAAGTACGAAAGACTGTTGGAGTTTTTCAAAACGCATTGGCCAGGCCCACAAACAGACAGTCAAATATATTACAAAGACATATTCATTCATCTTCTGTCAGGTCTTGAACGGTTGTAGGAACAGTTGAAGGGGCTTCAGTTGCAGTAGGAGTTTCATCTTCAGGTTGACCACCACTGGCTTCCTTTTGGCCAGGGTTGGTCACATCGTTCTGAGGTTCCACTTCGGTAACAGGTGGCTCCGCTGTTTGCACACCTTGATCTTCATCTCCCTCTTCAACAATCTCTTCCTGATCGCCAGCCGCTGCACTTGGAAGCTCAATGTTGGTCCAAAGGGGCGATGACTCAGGAATCTCTGCTTTGTCAAGACAGGCTTTCCAAGCAGCCACCCAAATTTGGTCCTGAATTCCAGGCATTTGGTTTGTGTAGCTCTCTGTGGCAACTTTGATTCCTTCATTATATCCTTTTTCAAAGGCAGCCTTGGCTTCATTCTGGGACGTCTCAAGCTCCTTCAGAGTCTGGGCAAGACTGTCCTCAGTCCCCTTCAATTGTCCTTTCAGGCCATCTGCAACCACCAGAGCCTGGTTTCTTTCTCTTTCAAGCCTAATGATGGTACGTTGAAGCTTGGAGTTTTCACTGACAAGTTTTGCTCGTTGGGGCTCTGATTGGCTAAGTTTTTGAGCCATGGCCACCATTTTTTGCATCGCCTGGAAAACATTCAAAACAGTTGAGATAGACATAACTGTTAAATTCTGTATACGCTATGATTACAGAAAGTAATTTTACCTTGGCATTGTGAGACATAAAGGAACTGAGGAGATTGTCTGGGGACATTGCGACTTCTTTTTGCATGTCCCCAGGCAGCAAAAAGGCCTGGGACAATGCAAGGGCAGTCCCTTCATTCTCGACAGAGTCCCGAGCAGTGATAGCTCGGTTCCCGTGAGAGAAGGAAGGAGCCCATATTGGAGCAGGAGACGAGGAGGAAGGTGGGGGTCTTTCTTGGGTCTGTTCCACCCGTTGACGTTTCTCTCTATGAATGGCCTCGATTTCTTCTGGGGAAAAGCCGGGAGGAGCATCAGTCTGGGTCTGAGTGCGGCGGCCACGACCTTGGCCACCTTGTCCCCGAGCAGCTCCGCGACCTCGACCAGGTATGGTGAGGAGACTCCCCAAATCGATTGGTTGGTTCATTGCTGGAGGTGAAGGGGTATAACCACTGGAGGAAGAACTTGATGTGGAGCTGGAGGCTTCTTCGGCAAGGGGAATAGGTTCGTCGGAGATCGGGGGTGTCCGAGAACGCCTTTCTGCTTGTTCGGGAACAGGTCTTGAAGGACCAGCTACTGCAAGGTTGTCCGCTGCTCGGGTACGCCGGTCAATGAAGCCCCCGTATGACGCTTTGTAGCTCAACAGAACCTGAGCCGCTCTTGCTCGGCCAGCCAGGGGAGTCCCTTCGCCGTTGAAAGCAAGTGCTCGCTTGATATCAGCTACGTGCACTTGGGGGGTTATGATATTATAACCCCGGTTAATGTTTGAAGCTGCAACCGAGCAAAGCACAAATAAATTAGAAAGCATGAAAAAGCTTTTCCTATGAAAAAGGACAAAGATATGAAATTAGGGGAAAGCACTAACGTGGGCTCCCGAATACATGAGGAGCGTGAAAACCAATCACTTGGCCGTCCTCATCTCTGGGTTCGAAGTTGCCCGTGACAATCAGGAAGTCGTCGTCATCCCCTCGAGCAGAGTCAGGGAGTTCAAGGACAAGCTTCTTCCTAGAATCCCTACTTTTTAAGTAATATGTAAGGGCGTCCCCAGTTCTAGAAATACTGTATAGGTGATGAATGTCGTATAAACCTAAAGAGGTCCCTAACATCTGGTTTATGGTATTGATGCCCATAACTACTCGGAAGAAATTAGCAGAAACCTGCATTGGGGAAAGTCTGTAGTACGCCAAAACTTGGCGAAGCAAAGGGGCCAAGGGGAATCTAACCCCGCCCTCAACAATGGCTACTACAGGAATATGAAGAGTGTCGAAATCGAAACTCTCACGAAGGGCATCCTCAGAAGCCAGTACAGTGGCTACATCGTCAGGAATCCCATATCGAGATCTGAAATTAGCCATGGCTAGAGGAGTGTTGCAATGTCTACGAAATCTACCCATTATCAGATAGGATCTTGGGATTCTATGAAGTACAGAGAAATGGGGATAATGAAACCCTAAACTGCGATTGAAAGCAATCCACTAGAGAAATGGGGTTGTAAGAAGAAGAAATGATGACTTACGAGAATAGTCGATGGAATCCCTAAAAGAGGAGGTCTTGAGACGATGAACAGAGCTTCAATGGCAGGGAAAGACTTGAACAGTGTTTTTGCTTCTGCAGAGGGAGTCTAAGAAAGAGATTGGGGTGTTTGAAATATGGGACGAAAACCCAAAAATACCCTATAGGTGGGGTGGCGTAAGTGAAACGTCACCCCAGACGGCGTTTGAGTGTTCCGTTCCCCAAAACGCGCCTGTCCGCATTTAATGTGAACAAAATAAACGCTGACACGTGTAAAGGTTTGGGCTAAAAGCCTGAAAAAGCCTAGAAAGTATCTTTTGTCATGGTAAAACGATGATAAGTTGCTCCAATATATAAGGTGCAGGAACAGAATGAATTTACTCGGAAGAGAAGCTTCACACATCATCTGAATAAAAATAACGAGTGAAGTTGGGGAGCAATTGTAGGGAGGTATTCCCGAACAATTACAAGAATCACCCGAGCATGGAGATTATAAAAGGTCAACACGATTGACCGGTGACACGTGAAGCCACTGTTCAAAGCACCTTGTTCGGCTATGAGAGAGCCGAACAGAAGGAGGATTCCCTAAAGAAAGGAATGGTTCAGATTATTAAAGGACCAGTTACATGTGAGGTAACTGGCCCAGTCCCTTTGTTCGGCTATGAGAGAGCCGAACAAAGAAAGAAATCCTATTAAATATTGAAGTAAAGAGAACATTCTGGAAGAGTCCAGAATATAGTAATATTCCGTTAAAGGAATGAGATCCCGAGAATGTAGGATCTGTAAAAGATACCCAACAGGAATGGGATGTTCGGCTCTTTAAGGAAAAGAGTCCTAAAAGGACTCTTTTAATGAACTGATAAGGGAACAAGAATCCAAGATATCCTGGGTTTCCTATACGAGGTAGGAAACCTAGGGCAATACGGATGCTTGGACAGCAAGCACCTATGAATCTATAAATACGAGGTAAACTCATGGAAAAGAGGTACGCAATACACTGCATTGATATTGTTTTCCTACTGATAATTAGGGTTCAATTGCTAGTACGTGATACTAACTTTGGCATCGGAGGGCCTTTGCCACGAGAGGCAAAGGTGCACTCACTCCCTGTCTGTTGTGCAGATTAGGTTTCCGACGACAAAATAGGGTTCAGGCGAAGAGGCACGAATAAGCCGTAACAATCCAACACTGTCTAAAGCGTTGGTAGAATTTCTCCACCTACACCAAGTTGTAACGCCCCGAATTTTGGGTACGTTAAATAAAACATTTTATTGAAATAAAAACTGAGTCCGGCTCTTTATTACAACAAAAACATAAAAGAAGTACTTTTATTACAAACGGAAGGGAACTAGGGTTCTTAACTACGGCTCCGCTTGTTCTTCCATCCGGGCTAGCTCTTCGGCTCCAAAGGCCTCCAAGGTATAAAGTTCCCCTGTTCATCTATGAAATTTGAGATATTATACCGGTGTCGCCACCAATATAATAGGCCAGGGTCACCAAAAAGGCAACATCGTGAGCTTAAACACTCAATAGAATAATCCAAACCCTCTAACCCTTAACTTACATCAATACAACATATAATCAAAGATTTCCACATAGCATGCTTATCTAGCCAATTTAACTAACGACACTTTCGTATTCGTTAAACAATCAACGTTGGTGTCCAAGATTTGTGAGTTTCTCCTACGTGACTCCTCGTAGACCGTGTCATTATTTTCCACGTATTGCCCTTTCAAAAATCGTTTTAACTCACCCAACCTCGGTTCCGCCGTTCTGGACTCCCGAGTATCCTCACAATGGTTCTGCCGTCCCGGGTTCCCATTGGCACAAATTGCATTGGCTCCGTAACGCGGATAACCAAGCACACACCCAACCTCAGTTCCGCTGTTCCGGACTCCCGAGTATCCTCATAATGGTTCCGCCGTCCCGGTCTCCCATTGGCACACAAAACACACACCACACAATGGGCTACAACGTCCGGCCACATTGCGGTTTCCAAAATATTTCACACTTTTCAAAACACGCCCTTTCATAAATCACACCCTAGGTGTCATGTTTCTATTTTCTCGAATTCCGTGTCTCGTTCTCATGCATAGACATCGCGGTAGGACTTTTCACATATGATATCATTCATTGTAATGTACAATCTAACAAGATCAACCACTCTAAACTACTTGACATGCTTGAATCACTTAACAACGAACATCATGCATTTCATACGTTTTCAACAAAAGATAACATTATCTACTTCAAATAACATGATTAAACTTACTTCCTAATGAACTTATATTTGGGTACAAGACTATATTTGGGATAGTAGGTAAGGATAACTACCGTTCTTCTTGGCGGTGGTCGGCTACGAAGATTCGGTCGTCGGTTTTGGATTTCGGCGGCGTAACGTTGTCGGTTTGCTTCGAAAGGAAAAGAGATGGACTTTCTTTCCCTAGAAACAACTTTACTAACTAACGTGGACTACTTTAAAGATCTATGGGTGGTTTTGAGAGGTGGTTTGGTGGTATTGCTCAAGAACACTCAAGAACACAAGAAAATAAGAACTTTGGAAGCAAAAACACTTAGAATTTCTAGAGAGAAGTGAGAGCAATTGCTGAAGGTGTGAGTTTAAGCTTGGAATGGCTTGCTATTTATAGGCCAAGGCTCCTCCTCTCCCTCTCTCAACCGAATCTCTCTCTCTCTCTCTACATCTTTGATTTCTTTCACTTGTCAAGCTTGATTGAAAGCTTAATGGGTTAGGCCATGGGGCTATCTAGGCTTGCATGGCTAATCTTAGTACCTTGGATGGGATTTTTGGAAGATATGTTGGATAGGAAGAGACAATGGTACAAGATTTGGTGTTTGATTAACAATTTAAGGACAAAAAGTGATAGATTTTGGAAGATATTCAACCCATAAGTTGAAATGGTGAAAGAACAATAAGTACAAGTCCCATCGTTCTTCTTCTTCCTCCTTCCTTCCGTCTCTCTCTCTCCCTCTTCTTCCGTCTCTCTCCCGGCCTCTCTCCTCTCTCTCTCGGCCTCTCTCTCCTCTCCTTTCTCTCGGCTTTCTCTCTCCTCTCTCTCTCTCTCAAGTACGAACATATATATATATATATGTATGTACAATGAAAGACTAATACTAATAATAAATAAGTAAGTACATAGTTATTAAGATCCTAGGGTTAAAAAGGTCAAGATTCACCCAATAAACAATTAAAAGGTACTAGTACTTTAATTAATATAATAATATACTTTTGTACTTCTGGGAATCTTAACAAAATACTATTTTAATGGGTCAAGTACTTAGTTGAAAGATGAGTTTATTACCTAATGGATAATAAAACCCCTAACAGTTATTAACCAAAGGATAATAAGGTACAAGTACTTTAAATCATAAACTAAGTTTTTGAAAAAGACTACATGTCCTTTTGAAATTTACACATGTGTTATATATATGTACTTACCAAATATAATAAAGGAAAGGCTTTTGTCCAATGGGTAAAGATTACCCTAACGGTTATTGTCCAATGGTCCAAAGTTACTTGGGTACTTTTATTAGAAAAATAATTAAAAGTACTTTTCAAAATAATTATAAATGTCAATCATAGTACTTTGTTTAAATCTTTCAAAATCCTTTTAATATAAAGAAATGGGTTTCTTTTATCCAATGGATAATAGTTCCCCTAACATTTATCGTCCAAAGGATAAAGAATAAAACCAAAATAATAAAAGAAAATAATTAAACCATTTCTAGTCTAGGGTTTGAAAAGGTTCAAAAGGTTCAAGATGGGTAAAACGGTCCATCTTTGATTAGGAAAAAGTAACTAGGTGGCCTTCTAGTTTGGTTACTCCATCAAGCCGGTTAGAAGCTAACTAGGCTTGCTAAGTCGGACTTAATAGTCAAGAAACGATCTTTGAGGGCTAAAGTGCAATTATGGTTTCTAGTTGAGGAATATAACGGTAAGGCATTCGATTGCTTAAAGACCAACCGCTAGAAATTAATATGCAAATCATCGAGCATTTAAGAGAAATTATGATATTTCAAATAACAACGAGATTTTTATTGAATGAAAAATCGGAGTTGTTACACCACATATGTGGATTGACAGAGCAAGGGTCACGGGTAAGAAAACAGAAGGGTGATATGGCCATTCACTAGGCCCGTTGTTGTGCATATGGTGTAACTTTTTTTCATACAAAAGGCAACATATTGTCCTGACAGGGCAACTTGATTACACTGATAGGGCAACATAACTTCATAAAAGGGGCATCTTATTATCATCAAAGGGGGAACTTAATCTCATAAAAAAGCCACATATGTTGATTGACAGAACAAGGGTCACGGGTAAGAAAACAGAAAGGTGATATGACCTTTCACTAGGCCCCTTGTCGTGCATATGGTGTAACTTTTTTTCATGCAAAAGGCAACATAATTACCTGACAGGGCAACTTCATTTTACTAATAGGGCAACATAATTTCATAAAAGGGGCATCTTTTTATCATCAAAGGGGGAACTTAATCGCATAAAAAAGCCACATATGTGGTTTGACTGAGCTAGGATCACGGGTAAGAAAATAGAAAGGTGATAGGACCATTCTTTGGGCCCCCTTGTCGTGTATATGGTGTAACTTTTTTTCATACACAAGGCAACATATTTTCCTGATGGGGCAACTTAATTTCATAAAAGGAGCCTTATATGTGAGTGACAGAGCAAGTGTCACGGGTAAGAAAATGTAATGGTGATTTGACCATTCACTGGCCCCAATAAGAGACTTGTAGTAAGATTCTCTGAGACCTATTGAATAGCTGCCACCGACCTTATTTGTCATAAATTGTGGAAGTTACTTTTATCATACCACATTTCATATGTATTCAAAGAATTAGTCATTCCCAGTACCGGTACCCACTTCGCATAGCTCATAATCATAAATTCTGTAACCCAGTACCAGTATTGATTTCGCAGATTAAATAATTTTTCAGTCTCGTTTTCTCTATCCTCCTTGCCCAAAACATTGAAAGGGGGAACTTTACTTGTTTTACCCCACGGACAGAAAATCAAACCCTAACCTCCTAAACTTGAATCCTCTCTTAAATCCCCAACCAAATCACTTAAAATCTTCCCTAAACCTCTTTCAAAAAAACTTCGAAATCTCACTCATTGTTGAAGACTAATATTGGCCGAAATCCAGGGTTTGAAGGTTGGGCATCTTATTTTTACAAAAGGGGCGACTTAATCTCATAAAAGGAGCCACATAAGCGGAGTGACAGAGCAAGGGTCACGGGTGAGAAAGCAATAAGTTGACATGACCATTCACTAGCCCACCCTTGTCGTCTATATGGTGTAACTAATTTTCATGCACAGGGCAACATAATTTCCTGACAGGGCCACGTAATCTCATAAGAGGAGCCACATATGCCGAGTGACAGAGCAAGGGTCACGGGTGAGAAAGAAAGCAATAAGCTGACATGACCATTCACTGGTCCACCCTTGTCGTCTATATGGTGTAACTAATTATCATGCACAGGGCAACATAATTTCCTGACAGGGCGACTTAATCTCATAAGAGGAGCTACATATGAGGATTAACAGAGCAAGGGTCATGGGTGAGAAAGAAAGCAATCAGCTGACATGACCATTCACTAACCCCCCTTGTCGTATATATGGTCTAACTAATTTTCATACACAGGGCAACATAATTTCCTGATAGGGCCACTTAATCTCATAAAAGGAGTCACATATGTGGACCGACAGAGCAATGGTCACGGGTGAGAAAGCAATTAAGTTGACATGACCATTCACTGGCCCACCTTGTCGTCTATATGGTGTAACTAATTTTCATGTATAGGGCAACATAATTTCCTGACAGGGCCACTTAATCTCATAAGAGGAGCCACACATGCCGAGTGACAGAGCAAGGGTCACGGGTGAGAAAGAAAGCAATAAGCTGACATGACCATTCACTGGGCCCGATAAGAGAGTTATAGTCAGATTCTCTGAGACCTATTGAATAGCTACCACCGACCTTATTTCTCATAAATTGCAGACCTTGAACACACCAAATTGCAGAGCAACTGTCATGGCCCTAATGCAGAAAAGGGGAAAGGAAAGGACCTTTGACTGCCCCCCTTGTCGTGATTATGCTGTAACTCATGGTCATATACAGGGCAAGTTCTTGCCCTGTATGGGCAACATTATTCAACAGACAGAGCCACTTAAGTGAATTGACATAGCAACTTTGACGGGCCCCCCTTGTTGTGAAAAGAAACGTTTGAATTATTACAAAATTCATTATTTTATGTGGCCTTATGTCTTCTATAAATGACAATACCACCTGGTTCAGAAGTCCATAGCCCGTTTCTTTACCCACATTATTCACTGGCCCCCCTTGTGGTGTATATTGTGTTAAGTTATTTTCGTACACATGGCCGACATATTTTCCAGATGGGGCAACTTTATTTGACAGATGGGGCATCTTTATTTCATAAAAGGGGCAAGTATTTTTATAAACGGGGCAACTTAATTTCTTAAAAGCAAGCAGACAATTTTCTTCACCTATAAATTCATCACACCTTCTCATAACTCATCAAACAAAGCAATGCCTAGACAAGGAAATCCTCCAATCCTCCAACACGACATTGCTACAAGTGCGCCGTTAGAGTTTGACATAATTCCAAGGTTCAATCATGCCCACCTTATTACCTTGAATTACACTTTCAACGAGCTTTACATGGTGCTACAAATTGCACCGGAATGGAACGGAGGAAAGTGGCATACAATGAAAATGGAGACTTGAAAATCAAAGGAGCAAGCAGATGCTGATGTCCGCTCGATGGTGCAGTGGGGACAAGATGACAACTTGCCTAACATTCCAAACGATCCAAGTATGCAAATAATGGTATGGGATTGTTGTGGGTGTACAGAAGAGGAAATCATTCGCACAGTTCGTGCATTTGTAATTGTTCACGACCCAGACATTGTTGTGCTTGTAGGGGCACCGAACATTGAAAACCGCCACAGAAAATTTGCTCCTTCAGGTCAGACGCGATTTACCAACGTTCACTCCATGCGCAGCGAAAGCCATGGAGATGTTTTGATCGCCTATAAGAGCTACATGTTTGAAGTGGAGCCTGATTGGCATGATGGCAATGGGTTCGATGTTGTTATTAGTCACACGCGGTACGACTTGTTCATCACCCAAGTGCTATCTTAGGTTGAAAACTGAAAGACTCATGTCTAGTTATGATTGTAGGTTATGTTAAGTTATGATTGTAGGTTATGTTAAGTTGTTGTACCTTGTACCTCTTAACCATCGTGGTTCTCAATATAATAGTTGTTGTCTTAACTTGAAAGTTCAATTAAATGTCTGGTGCAAAGTGACAACGCAGTTGAAAACCCAGTTCTCCTTTTCAAATGTTTAGACTTTTAAATTTGTGTTCATAAGAAGATTGAAGCCCTTCGGCGAAGAGTTCCAGCTTCAATTGAAGGAATGTCTTTACGTTTTTTTTTTTGAATGTCATTACGCCCTTTTTTGGTAGTTGCAGAAGCCTTCTATATAACTATTATAGGTGTTACTACCAGACCAACAATTGCGGCAGAAACACTCATGGCTTTGCAGTGGAGCACATGCTGTAAGGAATATAGATATAGTCATGCTTGTATATTGTAAATTAAACTTGTTATGCTAATTTAAATGCTTCATCACAGGAATACCAACATGAAACTCCAACAAACAAAACCTAAAGAAAAAACTATTATGAAGAACACTCGAACGTTTGGAAAAAATCGAAGGAGAAATCCGGGTCTAGAACTGAACTATGTGCCAACTTGGCCATCTTTTCCTTCGACCGCCGGCAGCGTAATCAGCTCGAAAAACCCACCACCGCATAAAGCAGACTTTGCAGGATAGGTGGAAAGGCGAACATGAGCGGCCTTCATGAAGACTCTGGGGATTGTGATGACAAGTCAATATAATAATGTAGATAGCCACATATAAACAACTTCACCTGAAATTCATACAGAGGGCAACATATTTTCCAGAAGAGGCAATTTAATTTCCAAACAATTTACCACATACGTAGACTGACAGAGCAAGTGTCACGGGTAACAAAGAAAACAAAATGCTGATATGACAATTCACTGGCCCCCTTGTCGTGTATATGGTGTAACATATTTTCATAGACAGGGCAACATAATTACTAGAATGGGCAATTTAATTTCATAAAATGAGCCACATATGTGGAGTGACAGAGCAAGTGTCACGGGTAAGAAAACCAAAAAGTTAAAAAGTTGGGTTTAACCAGCTAAATATAGCAATTTAACTAAGAATAGCGTATCCAACAATCCAGGATCCAGAAATTGAAAAAGTTGCTCCAGTATAATGCTTTCAACACACCATATAACAAACACCACATATTTATGATCTTGGTGAATGAACAAAATTCCTCAAACATGTTTTAAAAACATATTGGCTCCTGGAGAGTGTTGCTCTGCAAACTATGTTAGGGAGTGTATCATCTATTAGCTCACTCCTGCCCGAAGTCGAATAGAACCTCCTCCGACACATCAAGAAATTCTTCAACCTCGACTTCCTTTGCCTCATATTCCTCTTCTTCGTCACGGGCTTCTCCATCCCTAAGCCACTGCCTATCTGATTTCTCTTGGTCGTGTAATCGCTTCCACTCTAAAACCCATCTCTCCCATTCTTCCTTCAACATCTTCCGCTTATCACGGTCCTGCTCGCTCAACAGTAGCGACACGTCCTCCGCTTCATACTTCTTGCTGTGCTTCTTAAAGTTCTTCGCAATCTCCTTCTCCTTCTCTAGGCTCAAGAAGGACGGTGGCCTTGGACGCCACAGGAACTGCAATGATGAACACAAAAAACATACCATAGTTAGGCCATGTCCTATTTGACTACCTAGAAACTAATTTTTGTTTTCGTTCATAAGAGACTGAAATGGAACACAAGTGAAATTAAGTACTTTCACTGTTTGTAATAAAAGACAGCAGACTGGTGAAACATGTTCTGAAATGATTCTGTCTCTTTGCTTGCCAAAATAACACACCAAAATGAAATTGTAATCCTTGTTGACTACATGATGCAGATCTCGATCATAATTACTTAGCCCAGCAAGATGCTCAGAACTTCTACAAATACAAGCTCAACATTTTAGGTGCTTGGTAAATCTTTCGTTATGTAGTCACTAGTGGATGAGCCCGTGCCTGAAGGCACGGCGCAACACGCTTTGAAAACAATTAAATTGAATTACCATAATATGCTTCTAACCAACCCAATAGCGAACCTGTCTTTTTCTAGAATTTTTTTTTAAATATGCTTCAAACAGAGTACATTTAATCAATTTCAAAAAAGTGAATTTCAAAGATGTCAACAAAAAAAAAGACATGTCTAAGTTTCAAAAATAAAAAAAAATATTCATCATAACCTAACCAAATTAAATCACTGCATAACGATCTGTTCTTTCAACCTCCCTAATCTCCGCGAAATATGCATAGAGCAGTTAGAACATTTCATCAATTAAGTTAGATACAAAAAACTTGCACATTCGTCAAACCCCTCCAGAGAATGCTAACTAAGATATAATTCTAATAGCAAATGGGCCTATGCCTGAAGACACTAATTCAAATGCATTGACCAACAACCCTGGCTCATTCAATTCTCAAAAATTCTACATAGGATCATCAAAATTTAGTGCATTGAATTCCAATTCAATCATGCAAATTTTTTTTTAAGTTAGGGAATAGAAATAAAAAAACTGTACAATTGCATGTGCTATGCCTCGTACCAATGTAAACCAACTACTCTATTTTACTATTGACCTCATCTGTCTAACAAAGGACCCCAATAGCTCCATCTCTAAATTCATTGACATCTGAAAAAATAAAATAAAAATCATACTTATGTCAGTAAGAAGGGTTACCTAATACAAGCTTACGATGAGAGGCAAAACATGATTTTTTTTTTATACTTTACTTCATCCAAGAATTGCCAGAGTCAAAGAATGCAAATCAATCTTGTGTATTTGATGTGTATTATAGAAAGCCAATGGGGCCATTATACTTTTGAGGCTAATGCGTGTGTATTTTACAGAAAAATCATACAATCTGTAGCGGTCCGAATGCACATCAAGACTTAGCATAGGTATGGTTTCCATGTTAACAAAAAAAATGCTAAACTAACAAATGTCATGTGTTGGACACTACGGAGACGTGCATCATGTTGATGACACATATGGGCGTGCCCATTAAATTTAAAATAATGTTGAATTTTTTTATTAAAAAGGACCACAGTGTTGGATTTCTCATAGGCCCTCCCTGAATGGACTAAAGAGATCATACCACACCCCCTTTTGAATCCACTACAACTAAAGCATAGAATGCTCTACATTTTGTCGGGCACTTCGAACATAGAAAAGGTTAATCCTTGTTCTGTGTTTCACAGATGATAACGTCCAAACACAAAAGGGTCACCCAATCTCATGTAAGCAACATGTCAACACCAATGGAGAAAAATAGCATCCTTTCTTTTTAACAAACTAAATAAAGTATCACAATTGACTAAGCAAAAACCAGTTTATGCATGATGAAGAGATATAAAAGACGAACAGAGAAATGATACGAATAAGTAAATGTGGAAAAGAAGCCCAAAAAAATTACCTGAAGTTGCAAAGATCGAAACATCAGCATCTCATCTTCCCCGCTAAACGCGAACGCCTCATTTAATTCTCCTGTATAAAAAAACCCAATGATATTGATATGCAGAGAGAAATAAAGTCTCTTGTAATCCTCCTAAAGTCTCGTTTCATGTAATAAATACAATTTCTTCACCATGTGTGTGCGAAGGAAAGATGAAAAAAAGAGTTGCTTGTAACATATTTTGCAACCTATAACTGAATTCCATTGCTAATGTTGAAAAACGTGTTAATTTATAGTGAATAAACATGAAATCAGGTCCAATAGATCAAATAGTGACAGGGGTTTTCAATTATTTACCCTTCATACTAGTATGTTGGAATAGAAATACAAAGCACGAAACGAAAATCATACGTGAGGATATTATATCAGACATCTAACGTGCATATAATGATGAACATGAATTTTCGTTTGACCGGGAAAAAAAATATAATGATGAACATGAAAAAGAGAAAATCATGCGAATTTGGCAAACAAACGCAGAGGCAAGACAGACACGATACAACACAAAAGAAAATTTTCCATACACCCAATTAATTCCAAATCCCAAAATCTATAAAACGAACTCAACAGTCAATGTTGCAGTTTGGGCAGTGTAGGTATGGTGGTGTCCGTAAAATATTAGGAGAAGAAGTAGATATGGAGAAAAAGAGGAGATAGAAGAATGTTTTGCTAGTCCTTCCTTGACCTCGCTCCCATGCCGATGGGAGACAAAGGAGAAGGGGAAATGGACCAGATTCACTCTGCACTGAAAGTGTAAAAACAAAATTGAAGTAATGATTGATTGTATATGAAAGTCAATGTGGCACTCAATTTTCCATCCACAGCTTCGGGAATTACATTCAATGGTGTCAATCTGTACTTTTGAGTAATAAGGCCAATGATAAAAGAAACCAAACCAAACTACGAAAAATTAAAAGTGAACGTCACATCTAAAATCTCTCAAACAAATGAACCAATTGACCTTGACTGAAAGCCACAATCCAGATTGCCTTCGATTTCAAAATTTTCGAGTGAAAGAAAATATAGCCACCATGTGCTCATCAACTATCTCTCTGTATCTATCCACCATGTGGTCAATTTCAGAAATTGCTTCCATTGTGGAATTTTACCGAACATGTGGTGAGCAAGTAACAATAAAAATTTTGACCATGCACTTTAGCACAACCACGAACTACACAACTCCGAAGCCTAAAATTTCAACCATGCACTTTAGCACAACCACAAACTACATTACTCCAAAGCCTGAGTAACAATAAAAATCACAAAAGCTGAGAAAATAATTTCGTAGAACTTACCAAGAGTGATTTCCGGAGTCTCCGGAGGTGGCGAACGGGATGAGCTTGGAATCGAGCAGCTCGTAGATCGAGGAGAGATAGAGGTGGCAACATGGACGGCGTTGCCGCAGAACTCCTCCTTCTGGTCGATGGAGGAAATGATGCGCCAGGAGGCGCGGCGGGCGCCCATGATATTCTTGTAGGCGACGGAGAGGAGGTTGCGCTCCACCACGGTGAGCTCCTCGTTCGTTCAGATCGGAGACCTTCTACATGAACGCTGTTCCTCGGTGAGAGAGAGAGAGATAAGGTAGAAAGGGGAAAGTAAAAGCAATTTTAGGAACATTTACATGTTTTTCAAATTTTGAAAACAAAATCAAAGTTTTTAGCAAAATGCCATTTGCCACTTATATAGAATTGCCCTAAATCAAATTGATATTTACTGAAATGCCATCTTTGTTCTTAGCCCCAGTAAGACACACTATTTATGAAAATGCCATCCAAAAGTTAGTTTGTGACAGGGATAAAATTAGACCATTGGATTTTTAAGAATGGAGGGTTGAGATTTGTTTGGGGAGCAAATATTATATTGGAAAAAATCCCTCCCTTGTTATATGGATTGTTTTAACAAAATTTGCTAACCGAAAACAAAAGCATGTTTAAGTGACGACTGCTCTGGACTGGTCCGCTGGCTTTCCAATCCACTTTTTTTAATGTGAGGGATTCCCCACATGACAACTCTTTAATTTCCCTCAACAGCAGGTAATACTTTTCCCTTATTTTTCTGTCTCCTATCTCCCCCATGACCTCCAGCCAAAATCCAAGTTCCCCAATTTCAAAAATAGCAAATTGATGACGTAACCACGTCAGTGATTGTTTTGTTTTCGTCCATTATATAATGAAAACCATTTTTACCTAAGGTAAATCTACAGGGTCATGAAGACATCCAGAACCAATTGATTTTCACAATTAATATGTCATGGCAAGCAGCAGCACATGCAACAATTAAATGAAACCATGACATGATAGAATGTTTCTTTCGCTATTGATCAATGTGAGAACAAAATAATTCAACCAAAGCCAGCACACACATTGGGGTTGGCTGCATGATGAAACCTATAAAATCAGCTTGCAAAGCCATATCAGTAAATATGGTAAAGCAAAATCCTAGGGAAATCGAAGGCAGTCATGTATTACTAATTACTCTATCTACAACCCCAAAGGATAAAGGTTGCACAAGAAGATCACTTTTTTTTCCCCCAAAAGCTTGAAATCTTACTTGAAAGAAGTGATCCTTTAGTATGCGATATATAAGCTTTCCATTAAAAGACCACATGTTGAAACCATTTTCCATCTCGTGAACCGAAGTAACTGAAGTTGCACCATACCTGAAATCACAAGAAGATGACCTTAAAAAAGACAATTAGATGAATTTATTTTAGAAATAAAACAAAGATTCTATCTCCACATGTGCGTCAAAAAATAAAGCAAGGATTCTTTGCTCTTTCAAGAGAACTATTTATTGAAAGCTAAGGACATACTAGGGCAAGGAACAGATAAGCTTCTGTTGACTTCAAATCATAGGCAAGTTTTTGACCAAGCCCGAACTTGCCAATTGACTTTCATCACCTCCAACACAATCGTAACCAAATTCTTCCTAGAAATTACCTTCCAGTTTGATCCCATTCCATATCCGTTGCCATGAAATGCTCAGATGCTGCCACGGTTTCAAGCTCATCAACATTGTAGAACTCCAACTGTCCATTGAAGCCCTTCAACACTGCAAGTAAGATGAAACGTCCAGCTGGCGACCAGTACAGACCATTAGCCTCCTTTCCACTAAGAGGAGTCAGCTTTGAAACCTGGCCAAAACTATGAGTGCTATGCATGGAGTAGAAACTAATGTCAGGCTTAGGGTTGTCGCCGTGAATGACAGCGAATCTGTGGCCCTTTGGTTCCCAAGCAAATGCAATAATCTTGTCATTTTTTTTGCTCTAGCTCCAAAACCTCAATGGGTATGTCCTGTTCCTTGATGCGGAAAAGCTCAAAGCCAGTGTATGTGCTCTTCTTAGTTGTTGTATACCGGTCAACCTTCATAGCAAGGTACTCTCCACTGCTTTGCCAATACATTTTGCAATGACTAACACTGAAAATATTCTTCTTCCTCAACTCCTTTTTGCCAGGGATTTGAAGGAGACTCACCTGAGAAAACCATGCCAAGTTAATAAACTTCCACTATTCAAAGAAAGAAAAAAAACAAGAAGAAGGGAATATAGAAATGAAACAGCTCGACTCACCCTTGCAAGTTGGTTTCCTCCTCCAAGTTTAGGAACAAAGAGTGCAAGAATTGGAACATTAGACGACCAACTACTGTCCATAACGTTTTCAATCTTTATGGATTTCTTGTCAATAAGAGTAAAGGTGTCTGTTGCATATACAGAGATAACACTTTTACCAATTCGGGCAAAATACTTATCCTCTTTTCCGCCATCCCATCTGCAAATGACAGTGATACTCATACATGAGACAAGTATGAATAACAATAGCCACAAAGCATCCATACAAATCAATGAAATTTTGAATGCACCTGAAAAGCGACCAGGAAATGCCGCTTACTGCATCTCCAACTGCAAACTCATCTGCCCTTCCCTTGAAATCTCTCATCACATTTCCAGTTCTCACATCGAAGATATTTATAACCACCCTCTAGAATATGAACTCACATTAGGGCTGCCTCATGGAAACAATTCTTTGTAAAACTTACAATAAGAATAGTAGTGGAGGATAAAAACAATCTTACATGAGTATCACGAGGATTGCTTGGTTCATGGCTGCTGTAAGTCACCAAAAATCTCTCACCAGGAGAGATCATAAGACAAAACTAAGTGATTATAGCAACTCAGTTGGCGTATGTAGACAGGATCAGACTTCAAATGTCTTGCATCATTCCACAAAACTTCAGTGTCTAAAGCAAAATGAATAACAAACTGCTCTCTAGCCTTCTCATCAGTAAGCCACTGCTGCAGATTTTCTTGTAAAGCCATACAAGCATACAAACAAGAGTTAGAAATAGAAAACTCGAAATACATCATGCAGGCCAGTATGCGCATACAAGGGGAGAAACACAAGTGTGGGCCAAGTTTAAGAGAAAATGGTGGATTGTGACTAGTTAGTACGAGTACCATCCGTTCTTCCACTAGTTCGAACATAATTCTAACCAAATTCTTCTTACAAATTACCTTCCAATTGGATCCCATTCAATATCCATTGCATGAAATGCTCAGATGTTGCCATGGTTTCAAGCTCATCGACATTGTAGAACTCCAACTGTCCATTGAAGCCCCTTCAACCCTGCAAGTAAGATGAAACATCCAGCTGGCGACAAGTACAGAGCATTAGCCTGCTTTCCCTTAAGGGTAGTCAGCTTTGAAACCCGGCCAGATTTATGAGTGCTACCCATGGAATAGAAACTAATGTCAGGCCTAGGGCCATCGTCGTGAATGACAGCGAATCTGTGGCCCTTCGTTTCCCAAGCAAATGCAATAATCCTGTCATTTTTGTTCTCTAGCTCCAAAACCTCAATGGGTATGTCTCGTTCCTTGAATCGAAAAGCTCAAAGGCAGTGTATGTGCTCTTCTTAGTTTTTGTATACCGATAAATCTTCATAGGAAGGTACTCTCCACTGCTTTGCCAATACATTTTGCAATCACTAACACTGAAAAGATTCTTCTGCGTCAACTCCTCTTTGCTAGGGATTTTAATGAGACTCACCTGAGAAAAGCATGCCAAGTTAATAAACTTCCACTTTTCAAAGAAAGAAAAGAAAGAAGAAGAAGGGAATATGTAAATGGAACAGCTCGACTCACCATTGCAGGTGGCTTTCCTCCTCCAAGTTTAGGAACAAAGAGTGCAAGATTGGGAATAGTAGGCGACCAACTAATGTCCATAACGTTTTCAACCTTTATGGATTTCTTGTCAATAAGAGTAAAGGTGTATGTTTCATAGACAGAGATAACACTTTTACCAATTCGGGCAAAATACTTATCATCTTTTCCCCAACCCCTTCTGCAAATGACAAGGAATCAACCATTACATGAGACAAGTATGAATAACAATAGCCACAAAGCATCCATACAAATCTATGATATTTTGAATGCACCTGAAAAACGACCAGGAAACGCCGCTTACTGCACCTCCAACTGCAAACTCATCTGCACTTCCCTTGAAATCTCTTATCACATTTCTAGTTCTCATATCGAAGATATTTATAATCACCCTCTAGAATATGAACTCACATTAGGGGTGCCTCACGGAAACAATTCTTTGTAAAAATTACAAAAAGAATAGTGGAGGATAAAAAAATCTTACATGAATATCACGAGGATTGCTTGGTTCATGGCTGCTGTAAGTCACCAAAAATCTCTCACCAGGAGAGAAATCTATTAACTTTACCTACAGTCAATAACACAAAAGCTACGCATCAATCCAAAACGTAGAATATAAAAGGCAGAGTATAGAATACTAAAACAATTATGAAAAAAAACCTGGGGATGAGAATAACGCATAAGCCAGTTGAAGCTAGCACCGGCCCAAATAGCAGCTCCCTGTCTATGAACTGTAGCCAATTAAGTTCCTAGAGGGGACCATTGCATAAAACTTTCCGTCGAAAATAGCCAAGAAAGGATGCACGATATCACTGTTTATAACCAAAAAACAAGAATTGCAAGAGAAGGAAAAGCCATTAATTAATCAGTTACAACAAGGAAAAACAATGGTTAGGGTAGCCAACCAATTCCTCTAACTATGGGATGAACTTGTTTTCTAGGAGACACGGTGGATCATAAAAGATTTCATGAAGTCCAAGATAATAAGACAAAACTAGGATGACAGCAACTCACTTGGCGTTTGTAGATAGGATCAGACTTCAAATGTCTTGCATCATTCCACAAAACTTCAGTGTCTGAACCAGAACGACTAACAAACTGATCTCTAGCCTTCTCATCAGTCAACCAATGCTGCAGATTTTCCTGTAAAGCCATACAAGCATACAAAGAAGAGTTAAAAACAGAAAACTCGAAATACATTCTACAAAAAATCGTTAGCTTAGCATATTTGTTCGTAGGATACACGCTCCATTCCAATTAACCAACTAGAAGAAATACCAACAACATCTTACCCAATCAAAAAATGGACTAAACTAGGATATGAACAAACAAACCCTATGGAGCAAAGAAACTTGACAATTCAAAGGCTTTAATAGTTACAATGGCTATAATAGAAAGTTATGAACAAGAAACTGCTACAACCAGTCTTATGAATCTTACCTTCTTTTCTGCAGCCATCTTTATTAGTATCCGCAAAATGCACCTGCACGGACACATCCGTATAAGCATGTTAATTTAATTTCTACATCAAAGCACAAAAGCATAAAGAAGTGTGTGCAAGCACCCTAAAATATCGATATGCTTCTAGTTGAATGCGATAATAATGGCTACACACATGGGGAGAAAATAGGATGAAGACCAGATTTCAATTAGGCGCACATGAAGTTGTGTAACTGCAAGAAATCTAAAGTATCTACCATGAAGTTGTGTCCATGTTTGAAGTGCTGAAACTGAAGTAATGATTGTGTCCTAAGTTGTGTCCGTGTCTGTGTCTAAAATATGTGGCTTAAATTGCAATGAAATGATTTCACCACTACCTTCCATTTGTTTGTGCAATGAAATGATTTCAACACTCCAAAATTGGTAACAAAGCTGCATCTAAAAACTGGTGCAGTAAAGTGCATCAATCAAAGTGCAGCAAACTATAGCAATCATTGCAAATCAAAGCTGAAACTGAAAGTGCATAACACAAAACTTAAACTGAAAGTGCAGATTCATAGCCAAATACAGATTCAGTAGCTATCAAACAAAAGTAGGTCCAACTAGTTCAAATTCAACTGTCAATAGCTACAAAAAAACAAACCACATTTTGGTTCTGCTATTAGTTACAAACTTCTACATTTGTGTGTGTAAGAATGGTGTGGATTCAACTGTCGTTAGCTACAAAAATTGTCCATTGCAGCCAACTCCTCTCTTCAAGCCTTCATCGATCAAAATTCTTGATTTGTGTGTGTAAGAATGGTGTGAATTCAACTGTCATTAGCTACAAAAATCGTCCATTGCAGCCAACTCCTCTCCTTACGCCTTCATCGATCAAAATTCTGAATTTGTGTTTGTAACAATGCTGTGGACTGTGGAGTTCTGAGTATACAGAGTATGACACAGACATAGAGAGAGAGGGGGGAGGGTTTTGTGCGTGGAATTGTGGACTCAGATTGACCAACACACATTTGTAAAGGGACAACCATTAAAAAATAGGTCACTGCCCTTAACAGTCTAGGGCATACATTCTTACATAGATAGCAACAAAAGTTCTTACAATGAGTAACATTAGGTAACTTAAAAAGCAACAGTTTTATTTTCAGGAAAAACATGTTACATGAGTTAGAACGAATTATGGATGACAACACATTGTTTTTTTCTGTTGCAGTCATACTATTGTGCCTTGCACATTGTTAGACTTAGAAAGTTCCTAATTTGTTCCATTAGCTGGAACGAATTATGGTGCTAGGGCATTGTCAATGGAAAAAATACTTGAGTGAAGGCCCTCGAAATGGTTTGCTTGCATTGTTTTCACATCACTATAGAAAGGAGAAAACTTATCCCAAAAGCTAACAACTTGAACAAAAACCATATTTCATACAAACCAACACACCTTCGTAAAGGGACAATCATTCAGTGAATTAAAATATAGGTCATTGCCCATTGCTGATAGGAGAATGAAACACCCACAATTTCCTACGCCTAAAATATAGGTTATTTCTTTCTCTTCAACAATTTATCGAGCACATGTTATGCATGACAAAATAGGAACCTCCTCAGTCTATCTTTCAGAGAGGCATTTTTGGCTTAAAGAAATTGTAGTTTACTTTCTAATGAAATGGTTTCATTAATCCTATCAGTTTGCTGTTGGAAATTGGGGCTGGGCTCTATTTCAAAATTTGAGAAATTCCTCGAAGCCATTTTGCTTGCGTCGTTGTTTTCGCGTCACTATAGAAAGGAGAAAACCTAACCTAAAACCTAAGAAACTTCTGCCTTTACCAGACCACTTACTCATGCTGAAACAATCAAGTTGCTTACAAACAGTGAACAGAGACATAAGGATGAAATGAGAGAAGAGAAAGCTGCAAAAAAATTGAATCACCCAAAAATCTTACCAGCTGCGTACGATGATGAACTCGCTCGGGGAAGCAAAAGATGCTGCTGCTTCTTGGGTCGAATGGAACAGAGAGATGAAGTGAGAAAGGGAAGAAGATCGAAGTGAAGGAGAAGAGGTCTAAGGATAGCAGAAGCAGTAGATGAAGATGAAGAACCCTACCTCTGTTGTTCTCTACCTCTTTCCGCGCACGAATGGGATTGGGAGTGGATTTTGAAATGAGAACGGTGGATGGGATTGGGGATTTAGGGTTTTTTCATGAGGGGCATAATAGTCTTTTTAGGTGGCCCTCTCCATGTATTGGAAATTATTTTTCTCCTTCTCATATTTAGATGAATTCCCTGAAAAGTGGTCCATGAGTTGGGAATTGTTAACCCCTTTCCCCACTGTTCAGTAATTCTCCCAAAAGTTTATAATTCAACAATGCCACACAGCGCACAAACACTTGTACACATCACAAAAGAAGTGCACCTCGTATATATTGGATGTGTGCAGTGTGTATGTATGTAGTGTGTATGGCGCTCTCACTTCCTTTGTGAGTATGTGTAAAGTATTTTTGTGTGGTTGAAAAATTATTGTTAATAATTTATTCCTTCTTTTTTTCATTTTTTCTACTTTTTTTTGAGAATTTTAGAGTGATCTATCGTCCTTTTTAGAGTTTGAAGAGATTTGATTCTCCAAATTTGCTTTTGGCCTTCTAAAAATAGAGGAGCAAACTTCCTCTTGGAGGACCAAATCCTTAAAAAGAAAGATGGATCCCTGCAAGATTCTTGCAAAAAAGTAAAAAAAGTGAAGAAAATAATGAATAAATGATAAAATTTTCCTTTAATGTATCACATTCATCCTCCATTTTGGAGGAATACAGATAGATTGGAGATGCTAATAGAGTAGAAAAGAAAACAAATCCACAGCTTCGATTTGGACTTTGGACTAAATTATTATTTCAAAAAATGATTAGTACTCCATCCGTCTCAATTTAAATGTCCCTTACGATTTTTCGTTCATTTTCAAACCGCTAAAAATTATACTTCTACATATTATTATTTTATATTTTTTTTACACCAAATTAAAGTGCTCATTAAGTACTTTAGTTTGGTGTAAGAAAATTTAAAAAATAATACATAGAAATATATTTTTTGGGTTTAAAAATGCAAAAAAATCGTAGGAAATATTTAAATTGGGACAGATGGCGTATAATTTTATTTTAGTTACTTTTGCAGTAGTTTCTTATGATTTTTTTGTTAATCATTTGTCAACGAGTGAAATCAGTATAACATAAAAATATAGATTACAATTGAAAAAATATTCAAGAGGATGCTAAAAATACCAAAGAAAATAAGGAATGATTTTTTAAAATTCTTCATCTTTAGTAAACTTTTTGCGACTTGTGGTCTTAAATTTGTTTTCTGGATTCGACTCATCAAGCTAAATGATTAATATACAAAATTTGAATCTATAAATAATTAAGAAAAAAACAAAAAAAAACTAGTGGAAAAATAACCGTAAATTTAAGCAAAATGGTGCATTTTTAATAGACAACTTCAATCTTGAAATTCGGGCATCCTGTAGTGCAGGGGCTCACTACAGTGTAATGCAGCAACATCTGAAGTCTTCCCAATGTGTTTTCTATGGTCTGGTATTAAAAAAGACTCTTCGCTGGAAGAGTAGAGACACTTCTAGTAAAAAGTATTTTTTAAATTCAAAGAATTGATTGTTGTGATGAACGGCTGAGATGCTCCGAGTCTTCAATCGACACCTAAGTTACAGAATGGGCATGAGCAGCAACGCGAGCGCTAAAGCATATTTTTGAAACATTTTGTCACGCCCTCGATTTTAAACATAATTATAAATGATTTCTATAAATAAAATCTCACAACAATCCGTACAATACCCAAAATAATATAGCATTCCCATTTCCATAATCGCACTTCAACATCCATTAGTTTCCAAAAGATTACATCAACGGCCCAAATTTAGATAAGTACAGAGTATAGAAAGAGTTAAAGATTACAATCTGTCATAGTCAAAGATTTACAAATTTAAAGTTACAAATACATCTTCCAAAAGGGATTTACAAAGATGGACAAATAACTTTTCATCGTTAACTTTCAAAATGTGTCCATGTCCAAACATTCAGTCATGCTAGCTACTGGCCTGAGTTAGTACCTGAAAATAATGTAAGGTTTGAGCTACACTAGCCCAGTAGAAAATTCAACGCTAACATTATATGCAAATGAAATGCTTGGATGATCTCAAGCTAGGAACATGTACGAGACCACAGGATACTCAACAATCTTAATTCAATTAGCTCAACAATCACTTAACACTCATCGTGCAACTCAAACTTTTTCCATCTTTCAAGTGTGCAAAGTCCTTTCATCATACATGTCATGAGCCGAAGCTCCTGCCGAGCCAATTAAGGGATCCTGATACCCCTTGCCAGACACCATACTTATCGGTAGGTGTGGAGGCTTCGGTTATAGCCTCGGTAACCTGGGCAGGCTATCGTCCACCGAGGTCTCATATCGGTTCGGTCTGTGGAACTGCACAGGCGGGCCACAGCATATATTCTTCTATCTCGTTCGGTAACAAGTCTCTTGTTGATGCTTCGGGATATTACCGGAGCAAGCATTCCGTTAAGGTCTTTAAAAGGAGTATAGCGTACCAAGAGGGGACCAGGAGCGATACGTGGCAGATAGGATCACCTAGGCCAGGTCTGGCCATGTGCTTCGTAACTGCCTTATCCGGTGTGTCATCTGTGATGTCACCCGAGGCGGTTACCCGAGCGTATCCTTCACGCGCTACCTTGAAGGCCAAGTAAACCTAGGTCTATAAATGCAAAAGGACTCCAACCTAAAGAGGTATGCGATTCTTCCCTAACCCTAACCCTAGACCTAAACTTCTCTCCTTAAATCTAACTTGATCGTCGAAGGGTCACTGGGCTTCCACAGCCCTAGTGACTTGTTGCAGGTCTGGAGGCAGGGGAACGGAGCAGCGGAGGAGGAATACTAGCTCAGGTCAAGGTCCCGACAAATCGAACCCCTACAATTGGCGACTCTGCTGGGGACCTAGCCATTAATCCAACATCCACTTCCCCCCTTCCCTTCTTCTGCTCCATTCAGCGTTCCTGAACCAAACATGGTCGAGATCGATGACGCGCATCACGGTGGAACCGCCCATGGGCTCGGTTCCCTCGTGGATCACAGCCTGGCTTCCGGCGGAGCAGCCGCCCTGGGAAAGACCCATGTATCCGTCGAAATCAGCGCCGGAGCGTCAGATCCAGAAGCAGGCCCATCTTCCGAGTTCCACTCCTACATCCGCCATCTTGAGCGAAAAATCGACGATCTCACGATGGTGATGGAACGCGACAAACACGTTCGAGATGAGTTAGCGGAGATTAAACACCTCCTCCAAATCTCCCCGTCTCATTCCTCTGGGAGTCGCGATAGAAGAAAAGATCGTCACACCCCCCCTCATAGTCACGGAGTCGGTCACCTCCTAGAGCACAGACACCGTCCCTCAGTCAAGGATCGTCTCGAGTCACCAAGAGCGACCGGCGCTCGAGCTCCAAATGACACGTCGCATAGGGACCGTTCACGATCCCCTGTGCAACTTCGAAGAAGACCATCGGCCTTCGAGAGGCTCGGTGGTGGGAGCGTCTCTGCCTCATCCACCCACTCGGTCCTAGGGGGCAGGACAGGCCAGGAATCTATCCCTAGCCTCACAAGGGCAGCCAGGGGAGATGACGGTCTTGTAGAGATCCAGACGAGAGGATACCGCGAGCGCCTGAAGGGCCCCGGTGCCAGAAGTCCCATCGTCTTGCACCCCGACGGCGCACACAGCAGGAGCCCGATCACTAAGCACGTCGAGCCTTCCGCTCGGGAAAGCTACCACCATCACCGACAAGAACGTTTTCCCAGGAGATTGGTTAGTATTGCTCCAAAGAGGAAGGAACATGAACAATTGGACAAACTTATCCTGAAGAAGCATACAGCGACTGAGCGTCCAGACGATCTCGACCGTTCGATCCTACCTCATCGCGACGCATGGCTCACCAGACTCACGACCTCCCCCTTTACGAGAGAGATCGACTCGGTTACCCCTCCCAAGGGATTCACCCAACCCATGTTTGCCAAATACGACGGTAAGACCGAGGCATACACCCACTTGGTCCAGTACAAGCTCGTCATGTCTTTGTTTCTTTGGAATGAACCCTCGGACGATGCCTTCTTGTGTAAAGTGTTTCCTGCAAGCCTCGGCAACCTGGGCCTCACCTGGTTCAATCAACTCTCGACTCGGTCAATTTCTTCATTCGATTCCCTCTGCGATGCCTTCATGGCCCGATTCGTAACCAGCAACAAGCACGAGAAGGAGATCGACTCCCTCTTAGCCCTCTGCAAAAGGAACGACGAAACACTTCGGCAGTACGCCGTTCGTTACTGGAAACTATTCAATGAGATCGAGGGTTGCGATGGCGTCATCTCAGCCGAAGGATTCAAGCTCGGTCTTACCTCACAGGACGAGCAAGTCTATGACGACCTCGCCCTCCATAAGCCAAACTCTATGAAGGACCTCATGACTCGTATTGAGGGCTGGTGTCGGCTCATCGAATCCAAGGCGGAGAGAGGCATTGTGAAGCCTACAAGTTCAAAGACGTTAAATGCTTCGGCGTCCACACCGGTCCCCCCACCTGTCTCAACTCCAAAGAAGCAGGTCAACACCATCAAGCAATCGCCGAGGAGGGGACCGAAGCCAAGCGATTTCAACGCTGAGAAGACCATCTTCACCATTCCTATCTACCGGATAATCGATCAAGTGAAGGATCAGCCCTTTTTCTCCTTCCCAAATCAAAAGCTAGGAACCGAAAATGGGAAAATCAAGAATCCCATTGTCCGATGCAGCTACCACAACGAACAAGGCCACTTCACTACAGCATGCAAGCCCTTCAAAGCCTACTTGGAACAGCTTGTCACAAGTGGCCACCTCGACAACTTCATTGATCACGAGAAGACGACGGCCCGGGCACAACGGACCGAACCAAACACCAAGGAAGAGGTCCAGACAATCCACATCATACTCGGTCCCCTAAACCCCGAAGCCGCTCGCATCATCCGGGCCGATCTGAACAAAGCCTCCTCCTCCAAACAGGTCATGTTGGTCGGTCCCGAACCGAAACGCTCCAAAACCGATGACGGTTCCAAATGGACGATAACATTCACCGACAAGGATCTCGATCGCATCCAGCTTCCCCACAATGACGCCCTCGTGGTCACGCTACGCATTGGAACTTTCAACGTCCGTCGCGTCCTCATAGACCAGGGTAGCTTAGCCGAAGTCATGTACTACTCTCTGTTCAAGGATCTGAAGATTCCCGACACCGACCTCCGTCCCTCCGAAGTTCCTCTTATTGGCTTCAACGGTGCTCCTGTCTGGCCCATTGGTACGATCACTCTTCCTGTCTGTGCTGGCTCGGTGACTCTTGAAATGGAATTTATGGTAGTTGACGTCCTTAGCCCTTACAACGCAATTGTCGGATGCACCTGGTTGCATAGGCTTAAAGCGATTGCCTCCACCTATCACCAAGTGGTCCGTTTCATTGGCACTCACGGGCACCAGGAAGACTTGTATGGAGATCAAACTGCAGCCAAAAAGTGCTACATCAACGCCGTCCGAAGTAACAAACAGAACTCCCGGGTTAATCTCATTGAAGTCCCCGAGGCCCCAGTTTTGGAAGACGTCGGTAGACCCCCCGACGACAAAACCATAGAAGACGTGGCCACCATCCCAATAACCGAAGACGGTTCCCGCTTCTTCCTTGTCAGTTCCTCACTTAGTGATACTGATCGGAATGAGACGGTAGCCTTTCTCAACCGGAACATCGAAGTGTTCGCTTGGACCCCATATGAGATGCCTGGGGTCGACCCCTCCTTCATTTGCCATGAACTCAACATCGACCGAGCCAAATGCCCGGTCTTGCAAAAAGCACGACGGTCCTCTCCCCTTCATTCTGAGGCCGTCATTGAAGAAGTTAACCGACTCCTGAACGCAGGGGCAATCAGAGAAGTCCAGTACCCCCAGTGGCTTGCCAACACCGTCGTAGTCAAGAAAAAGAGTGGCAAATGGCGGGTCTGCGTCGATTACTCAAACCTTAACGACGCCTGCCCAAAGGACTTCTTTCCACTCCCCCGTATTGACCAGCTCGTCGACGCCACCTCCGGACACGAGTGACTTAGCTTCTTGGATGCCTATCGGGGCTACCACCAGATTACCATGAGTGAAGGTGATGTCGAGAACACGGCCTTCATCACCCCTCATGGCATCTTCGGGTACCTTGTTATGCCCTTCGGTTTAAAAAATGCCGGGGCCACTTTCAGCGGATGATTACCAAGATGTTCGAAAGGTTACTAGGCGACACCATGCTGGCTTACATCGACAACATGGTGGTCAAAAGTCTGCGCGCCGGTGATCATCTAACTCACCTCGCCGAAGTCTTTGAGATACTCAAGAACCACAAGCTCTGCCTCAATGCCAAGAAATGCGTCTTCGGTGTCAGCTCCGGCAAATTTCTTGGCCACCTTGTCTCCCAACGCGGTATTGAGGCCGACCCTTCCCAGATTCTTGCCATTACTCAACTCTTGGCTCCCCACAACAAGCGTGATGTTCAGCGTTTGACCGGCATGGCCGCAACCCTGAATCGGTTTATAAGCTGCTCTTCGGACAAATGCTAGCCATTTTTCGCACTTTTAAAAGGCAGCCGACGGAGCTTCAATTGGATAGAAGACTGCAACCGAGCCCTCCAACAACTGAAGGAGTATATTTCCAAAGCTCCACTCCTCGTCACCCCTCAGGACCAAGAGGACTTGTTCCTCTACCTAGTCAGCTCGGTCCTCGTCTGCCAAGAGGATCTGGAGCACCAGCCAATCTATTACTCTAGCAAAACAATGACTCCTGCCGAGACGCGTTACCTACCATTAGAAAAGCTCGTCCTTGCCCTTGTCTCGGCGTCCAGGAAGCTCGCTCCCTACTTCTAGTCTCACCGCATCATCGTCCTTACCGAATACCCTCTCAAGTCTCTCCTGCGGAAGGCCAACCTCTCCGACCGATTCTCACAGTGGGCCGTTAGCTTGCCAACTTTGAAATCCACTTTCAGCCTCGGACAGCAATAAAAGCCCAGGTGCTCGCCGACTTCGTCGCCGAGCTTACGCCGCCTAACACATCCACTTTGGCTCCCACCCTGAGCACCGAGGCAGCACTCCAAGCCAACCCGAGCACTACCTGGCAGCTTTTTCATGGCGATGTTTGGAAAATGTACGTCGATGGCGCCTCCAACAGTCGAGGCACAGGAGCAGGAATCGTGCTCCTCTCGCCCTCCGGTGTCTTGCACGAAAGCTCACTATCCATCAACTTCCCAGCCTCTAACAACGAGGCTGAATATGAAGCACTAATTTCGGGACTCAAGACTGCCGAAGGCATTGGCATCGAAGAACTTGTGGTTTACAGCGACTCCCAATTGGTAGTTAACCAACTCTCCGAAGAATATGAAGCTCGGGATGACCGTATGCGTACCTACCTCAGCGCCGCAGTCCGGCTCATTAAACGGTTCAAAGCAATCAGGGTCGAACACATCTCCAGGGAACAAAACGCCCATGCCGGCGCTCTTGCAGGGCTCGCCTCAGCATGCTCATCTACAGGACACCGCTCCATCTCCTTCAACTCCATCGACAGGCCCAGTTTTGAGCTTGGCCCAAGCTGGATGGACGAAATTATCCTTTACCTACGAGATGACTCCCTTCCCACTAACAAAAAGGAGGCCCACCGACTCCGAAACAAGGCCACTCTCTTCTGGCTCAATCCTAACAGGAAGCTCTACCGAAGATCTTTTACCGATCCATATCTACTGGTTGCACACCCATACCAAGTACAGGGCATCATTGAAGAGCTCCACTCCGGCAACAGCGGTTGCCATTCTGGCGGTCGGTCGCTCGCTCACCGAGCCATCTCCCAAGGATATTGGTGGCCGACAATGAAGAAGGATTCTGAAGAGTTTGTCAAGCGCGGCAAGAAATGTCAAATGTTCGCCCCTATCATCCACCAACTAGCTAGAGATCTTAGTCCCCTCATAAGCCCTTGGCCTTTTTCCCAATGGGGCATGGATATCGTCGGTAAGCTCCCCGTTGCCCCAGGAGGATTTAAGTTCCTCCTAACCGCCACAGACTATTTCTCAAAATGGGTCGAGGCCGAACCTTTGGTAACAATTGAAGAAACAGATGTCATTTGTTTCATTTGGCAAAATATCATTTCACGCTTCGGTGTCCCTTTCGCCATTATTACTGACAACGGAAGGCAATTTATTGGTCAGAAATACCGAGCCCTATTAGACGAGTACGGCATCAAATGGGACACATCCACTCCGGCTTACCCCCAGGGTAACGGACAGGCCGAGGCTGCAAACAAGGCAATCTCATCTGGACTCAAGCAACGACTCGAGTCACGACGGGGAAAGTGGGCCGAAGAGCTACCCAGGGTCCTCTGGGGCTACCGTACTACTCCTCGGCGATCCACTGGTCGCACTCCTTTTTCCTTAGCATTTGGAATGGAAGCGGTCATCCCTCTCCAAGTCAGACTCCCAACAATGCGTATAGAAAACTTTGATGAGTCGGTCAATAACAACAGCATTGCTTCGGACCTCGACTTAGCCGAAGAGGAACGCGACAACGCAAGGATCAAGCTCGCATCATACCAACAGGAGGTTGCAAAAGGTTACAACCGAAGCGTCCGCCTTGGGTCGTTCAAACCTGATAACCTCGTGTGGAAAAAAGTAGTGGAGAAGTCCAAAAAGCAAAAGCTAATGCCCAACTGGGAGGGTCCCTACCGAGTTCTCAAGCACCTCGAATCAGGAAACTACAAATTGGAGATGTTGGATGGTTCCCCCATTGCTAAATCATGGAATGCAAACAACCTGAAGAAGTTCTATGGATAGTACTCGGTTACCGAAGCCCAAATTCATCTCTTTTATGCTGCATTTTCTTTTTAGTAACAGAGGAAACTTGTTTATGTAATGGCAGTACTCCAACAAGCTTGAATGAGAATTCTCTCTTTGGCACTATTTGTACACTTTGCTGTTTAAATTACTTACACTCGGTCCGTTCTTGCCCGGACCGTTTTATACCGACTTCAGGGATATTGTTCTCCCATAGGTGATACCCTCGGACGAAATTCCCACCAAGTCGCCCACGCTCCTTCGGTCGTCTGGATTTCTGGTCACTCGCTTTAAGGATATACTCGGTGTCCTCCCGAGCCCCTTATATCAACCCACCAGAAGTTTCCCACTGCTTGGACTCGCCGCGTCCCGAACCTATGGCAGAAGCCATACCCCTTCGTGACTCCGGCCTACTTCCCTATGCAGTAATACCATCTCGCGTTTACTCGCTAGACTTATTTCCATTAAACAAATGGGCGTACAGACCTAAAATTCATTAATTGCTTATGATTCGGTCCCTACCAACCCTCCTCGAAGCTGGGGCTTCGGATCAAATCACTTTTTCTTGATTAAACATCTTTTTTATAATTGACAAAACTCTTCGGTTAATGCTTCGGCTAAACTTGTTTCTACAAACTTTTCAAGTCTCACCGAAGCAGGGGCATCATAACCCAAGGAGCAAATCAATCATACAAGCATTTCAAAGATGACATTCAAGAAAAGAAAGCAATCATTCACAAAACATTATGGGTTTCAGCAACAATCCATAAACAACAAGTTTACCGCTTCGATATCAAACATTTACAAACTCTAGAACAGCAAACTCCAAATGTCCGGAGCCGTCCAGTCAAAAGTTACAGAATCTAAAGACATGAAATCTCAAAAAGAAAAGAAAAGGAAGACATTATCCTAAAAGCGAGCTAGGTGGTCGAGCTGCTCCTCGGGCGCAGGGGCATTTGGATTGGCTTGGTTCCCGAGGCCCTGGTCCTCGGACGTAGGCTCCACCACCTCCTCCTCTTCCTCAGGAAGGACAAGCTCCTCGGGAGGCGCCTCGAGAAGTGTTCGGAGATCAGAGTCTTCAGGGAGGTTGAGCCTCCTCACCAAGGCTTCATGGCCATACCGAAGGCCGTCCAAGAAACGATCCCGGTGCAGCTCAGCCTCAATCTCCCGAACCTGCTTTTTATACTCTACTCCGGCTACGTCCCAACCTTCATCGTAGCCTCTCTTCCTCGCGAAGTCAACCTCTGTGGCCCGGGAGACTCGCAGTGTGTTGGCGTTCTCCTCGGCCTTGGCGGCTCTGGTCTTTGCCTCCACCCTCTCCCTGTCGCACCGTTGGAAGTCTGCCAGGTAGAGTTCGCAAGTCTCCCGAGCCAGTTTGAGGTCTTCCTCCTTTCAAGCCAGCTCCCGAGCAAGCTTCTCGGTCTTTTCCTCCTACACCTTGCACCGATCATTGATAGCCAATGCCCGAGATCCCGCCTGCAAACAAAAAATAACAAAAGAAATTCACCAAGTGCAAACATTCAGATTGAAGAGAACGAGACGCAAACCATTAACTTACATTGAAAAGGGCCTGAGCTATCTCGGCCGTGACGTCCTCGGTCAAGCCAGCGACAGCCCGAGCATCCCTCGGAAGAATGCTTCCTCAGAGCATCCCGAAGGCCACGCCGAGGTTCTTGACACTGTCGGTGTGGTGGATCTGGTGGCTGGCAAAGTGACGAAACTCTGGAGCCCAGGGGAGTTCCCTCGGATTGACCCAGGAGCCCTTCTCCGCTCCACCGGTCCCCCCTCCGAGCTCTCCCTGCTCCTCCTCGATCAGGATCGTCTCCTGATCCCTGCCTTCTCCGTCTCCCCCCTCCCGCCGAGTCCTTTTCTCTGGGGGCTCCTGTGGTGAAATAGGAGTCGCCCTCGAAGTCCCGGCGCCAGGAGTATCGAGGACTGTCCCCCTGCCCTGACCAGTCGGCCTCCGGCGCCTGAGGTTCAGCACCTTGCGAGTTCCCGGGCCTGCCATTTCCTCGCTCAAACCGGTCCTCTCCGGCGTCTCTCGATCAACCTCCTCTCGAATGACTCCCCGAGGCGCGGATGTGCTTCCTTCGGCTTCGTTCTCTCCGCCTGTCCTCCTTTCCCCTCTTCCTGCACCTCTTCCGGCTCTCCCTCCTCGGCCTCATCCTCGGCCTGCCCTCGGAACCCCCTGTTACCTCAGTTTCTTCTTTAAAAAGCTCGTGTAAGTTGGGAAGTACCCGAGCAGCTCTAGAGAGTACTGGCTGGAGATGGGAATACCGTAGGCTGCTGAAATTCGGGCCCGGTTAGCTCTCTCCTGAAGCTGTTGAACGATTCCCTCGGTTGCAAGACAACCAAAACAAGGAATCAATATAAGTAAGCAGGGCATAACAAAAACAAAGTATCTACTGAAGAGTAAATTCTACCAACCAGAAACCCCGGTCCAAATTGCACCCTGGTACTGGTATCAGCATTCTCCCCGTGCCCGAACATAAAATTGTCGGTCACCAAGATGTAAATGTTTGCCCATTCCTCGAAGTCGGGGAGACGATCGACAAGGAACGTGTCATACCCCGTCCTGCACGAGAGGTAATATCGGTTGCTCTCTCGATTGACTCCTAAGAGGTATATGCCGAAGAGTTCCTCGACCCCAAAGGTCAAGTTGAACTGCCTCCTCAACTCAATAATGCTTGTGATGATTCGGTAGGAGTTTACTGTAAGCTGGGATGAGGTAAGAGAAAGTGTTCGGAGAACTCGTAGGACGAACTGATGAAGGGGAAAGCTAATTCCTCCCTCAGTAATTGCCATCAAGGGAAAAATCAATTCCCCTGTCGGTGAGGAAGGGCCTTGGGGTTGTTGTCAGGAAGCAGCCGGACCTCTACGTCCGGAGGGATGCTGTAGACCCTTCTGAACTCGGCGTAGGCAGCTGGGGTCCCATTAAAGTATTGGTTCAGATAGGGACACGGCCTCATCAGCCTCCTTTGTCCCCGGACCTCCTCGGGGGCATCGGCGAATGGGCTCGGTCCGTGTCCCGAAGTACTAAGGATTTCCATCTCGCTGGGAACGAAGGCTATAACAGGGGGTGAAGCTCTAAGAGGGTCTGAAGGCTCAATGACATCCAATGGGATTCGGTAAACGGCCTGGGCATGACACTCCTCAAAAATTTGTTCAAGGTCGGCAGAAGTGGAGCTATTGGTACTGTTCGAGGAGACTTCAACAACCATTCGCCCCTACTTAGCAAAAAAAAGATGTGTGCAAAAACCCGTTAGCTATATGCCCAGGGAAAAGCAACATTACCTAGTAAGTAGGGACGAAATGGCCATCGCTCCTTGGTATATTTCTGGGGACCTATCCCCGAGAAAGGTCTCCGAGGCTAGTGGTTGTTTCTATGGTCTCGGGTTGAAGATTGGCCTCGGGAAGAATATGGGACTCGGGTTGAATTTAACTTCGGGAAAACTAAGAACACAGTGCTAGAAACGCCCAGCGCCGCCGTAAGACAAACAACGGTGAGCGGTGGTAGCATTCTTCATGTGCATCGATGTTGGCTAGCCCTGTTGAGGTGTTTTGGGTAACCGACATATTTTACTGGAACCTAAGGTCCTGGAATGCCCAGCAACCTTGGACGATGATGAGTCATTTTACCGTTCGACCTTTGCACTGTAATACGCAGGCAACAGGAGGTATATCTTAGCTCTAGTTAGAGGAACCCCTTCAAACCAAAACCAGCCTCTTTAAGTACAAAGCACTAGAACTTTCCAAATTAGAACAGGTACCCACAGGGTTAGATCTACTTGCATCTAACCCCATATATTGTTTATGTGTTACCGCTTTCTCTATCGCATGCACTATACATACATATCGTTTTGCATAGGAGCATGATAGGGCGGCCTTTAGGATGTCTCTGTCGAGTCTGTCTTATGCTTATTAGGACGTTGTCATGGCCCGATGAAGAGTCATGCATTTTGATGGTGCACGTTATCAATTTTCAAAAGTCCTTTGATCAACGAGACTTTGGGAAATCAATACTTTCTAAGTCCTTGTCTAAACCCAGTCGAGGTTTCAAATAGAAAATTAGGAACAACGGAAAGAATGCCATGATACTTACACCATCCAGGTTAAAAGTGCTAATCACTTACACCGCTCAAGCTCCAGCACAGTGCTGTTTACACCCCCCTGGTTCTGGTATAACGTCATCTACACCGAGTTGTTCTAGCTCCAAAAGTTGAAACTTCGAGAATAGAATAGTCAAAAGCTTAGACTATTTTGACATCTCTTAGTGTTAGTCGACTCAAACAAGGATACATCGTCGAAAAGAATTCCGAGGACTTTGGTAGCATCCGAATGTTTTGAGACAAACTCCCTTTAGTTATAGAGTCTAGAAGGACACCGACGACATTGACATGCGCATTTTCCATTCTTTCAAATAAATTGTTGTAGGAGTACCACTGAGTTCTCATTTGCTTTATTGTCTAGCCGTGAGCCATTGCACCACCAAAGAGAATTATGAGAATAAGAGCCAACCCTACTCAGGAAAGTCCGTCGGGTCCATACAGAATAAGAATTACAAGGCTCGATTCTCAGTTAGTTACAACAGAAGTTCTGGCTGGATTACCGTCAGTGGGAGATTCACCGCCAACTACACCGCACGAGACACCTCCGTCCTCTCCTTCTTCAACATCGTCACCAAAGTTTACCAAATCACTTATCATGGCCGTGCTCCTCCAGATCAGGTTACTATTCTTACCAATCTCCAGCATAACATGGCAATCATGCAAGAACGGGCCGATCAGGCAGAGACATCCATGGCCAATTTGCGTGCTTTGATCAATGAGCGACTCCCAGCGAGAGGAGAAAGAGTCAAGGAAGAAAGAGCTAACCTTGAAGTCGAAGCTGAACTTCCTCGTGTTGAAGTGGCTATACGTAACCCAAAAATAGTAGCTCTAATTGCTAAGATGGCCAAGCTCGAAGCAGATGTTTCCAAATCTGAAAAGGTTATCGTTGGAGGACTGGACATGGACCGACTTTGCCTCTTCCCAAATGCCAGGCTGCCCAAAAGATTCAAAATGCCGGACTTTACTAAGTTCGACGGAACTGGTGATCCCAAGACTCACCTTTTAGGTTATCACAGTGCGATGAAACTCCTTGCGATCGAAGATGATGCAATGGCACAAATTTTCCCACAAACACTCTCTGTTCCAGCATTCCAATGGTTTCTGTCTCTCAATGTCTCCAAAAGAAGAACATGGGTGGACATTGGAACAGCCTTTAATGCTTAATATAGTTACAACTCTCAGCTCAAGATGACCACCTGGGAGTTGGAGTCAACCAAAATGAATGCAAAGGAGTCTTTTGTAGACTTTATCAAAAGGTGGAGAAGTAAGGCTGCTCTCATGACTGATCGACCGAGTGAAAGGGATCAGATCCGCATCATCTCCCACAACTTGCAACCCGACTGTGCTAAAAACCTTGTGTTGGTTTAGGCGGCCAACTTTGAGACTTTCTTTGAGTCTGGCCTAGCCATCGAAGAAGCACTGCAAACTGGGGTTCTGCCAAGAAGCGAGCTTGCCTCTTCTACCTCAGTTCAAAAAGCTAAGCCTCATGCTTACATAGGAAGCAGCACCAATTTGTTCAGCAGTAACAACTACGCCAATGCGGCCTCTAGCAGAAACAATGCCCCGCTCAGAGTTCCAACTGTGCTGTCGATGTCAATCAGGTCTAAGTTCCACAGAAAAGTTGAAACTGAAAGCAACAACCCCGAAACTTTGCTATCTTCGAGGCGTCTCTTTCCTCGGTGATGGAAAAGTTAGTCAAGTCTAGCCATCTCAGGCCTTTGACTCCAACCCCTCTTCCTCAAAATCCACCTCCTAGCCATAACCCCAATGCTTTCTGTGCCTACCACCAGATGCTCGGTCATCTCATTGACTCTTGTTATCGCCTTCGTCATGTGATTCAAGATTTGATCGATAATGGCACTGTTCAAACCCCACCTCCATCAAAGCCAAACATCATCTCCAACTCCATGCCCAATCACAGCTCTAACCTACAGATTAGCTGGATATCCCTCAGCTCCACTCAAATCAACCTTAGCCCCCTTCAAAACAATCTCAACTCCACCATATTCAATCCTACCCACTACATTGTCCTAGAAAACCACCCTAAATCGATCGTACCTGTTCCTGCCGAACCAAGCATTAACATGATGGCAGCAGGTTGGGCCATGGAAGATAAGGTCGAAGAATAGAAAGAGCTCTCCGAGGATTGGATCGAGCAATACAATATGGGTTTCCCAGCATACCCCCACATCAATCAGATATGGTTAGACCAATGGGAAGGCGAATGGAATGCGGCGCAAGTTGATCATTTGGATGGTCTATCTTTGTTCATGCTTTACCATCAACCTGAACTGGACCAACTCGAGGAAGAAGTCGAAGAGTACATATGGGACCCACAGCCAGATGCAGGGCAAATAGTGTTGGGTCTTAAAGTTGACTTAGACCAGAGCGATGTCAATGAAAAGTACTGGAGTTATTATTACGCAGGGGAGATTATTCCTGATGTGCATCATCCACTCGGCGCCATGCTCCCTTTAGTAAACTCAATCTCAAACACGGTTGACAACCGTATCCACGAATTCGACCTTTCTCTTGATATCATCTCTGTGGAGCAGCCATGCCCTATTGTAACTGCTATCGGTGATGATTGCAGTATCATGGTCTTACAAGGAGCACCGCCCGATGATCTTTGGGAGGTATATGAGATTGTTGATGTAGGTAAGGCCTCACCACTTGCTAATCTTTGGGATGTCGATGCAGTTGTGGATGTAACTGTCGGCGATGAAGTCTGGCCTGTCAACTCGGCCTTGGAGGATGGAGGTCTCTGGGTTTCGTTTGTTACCAACCCGGGAATACCTTTCGAGGATGCTACTGCTCAAGACCCTACTTTTTGGGAGGGGCTGGCTATGGAGGATTTGGCAATGGATTTAGCTCTGGGGCAAGATACGTCACCAACGGTAGCTTCAGTCGATAAGGGAAAGTGCAAGCTAGAAGCAGTTCCTGCCGATCTATGGGATTTCGACGGTATGTCTTCTCTGTGGGACGTTACCAATGTCACGAGGAGTGGCCGAGTTTTCCAACCTCCTAATCTTCAGGGCGAAAGCTCGTCCAATCCACCTGTTCAAAGATCCAATGCTCCTACTGCTTAAAGGAACACTTCCCTTGCCATTTCTGTAGTTCCAAGTGGTGCTCCGGAGGACGATATCATTAAAAATCAGCTCGAACGGATCCCCGCTGCAATCTTTGTCTAGGGACTGATATGTTCTTCCAAAGAACATCGTGAGAAGTTGTCTTCAGCTCTTGCTCATCTCACGGTGCCTACCAACATTACTCTGTAGGCCATGATTGCCCTCATAGCAAAATACTCTGTCACTTTTAGCAAGAGGGATCTCCCTATTGACAGAGATGCTCATAATTGCCCATTGCATATAACAGTCAAGTGTAGAGGAAATTGGGTGCCGACTTTCCTCATTGATAATGGCTCCACAATCAATGTTTGCCCTCTAAGGGTCGCTTATCACCTGGGTCTCACCAAGAAGGATCTTACATCGTCCAATTTGGCAGTCAAAGCCTACGATAGCACTCGTCGTGTGGTGGAAGGGACATTAATGCTCAAACTTGATGCTGAGGGTTTTGAGATGGATGTCAAATTTCACATTGTCGACATCCTTGCTATCTTCAACCTGCTATTGGGCAGGCCGTGGCTTCATAGGGCAAACATCATGGTCGTACCCTCTACTCTTCACCAGAAAGTTATGCTGGGACTCGCTTATGGGACTTTGACAATCTGCGGAAACTCTAGGATCTGTCCACACACTGAAGATGGAGCACCGATCTTAGGAATTCAGCATGGGGAAGAGGATGTCGATTTTGGAGGTTTCTCTTTTGACACTTCTGGTTCAGTCCTTGCTATTACCATGGATGACAATTTCATCATAAGTTTAGCTGCCCTCGAGATAATGAGGAGGATGTCTTACATGCCTGGCTTGGGATTTGGAATCAACCAGCAAGGGATCGCTGAATTTCTTATATTTCCTTTCATCATATGTTCCTCCTGCCAAAGATGCCAAGAAGAGGAAAGGTATAGGAAAGCCTTGAGCCCTTCAAGGTAACTCAGACAGTTACTTTGTATGTGAAGGAGGAGGCACTGCTTACATGGGGTAGGTCGAGCCATTTTGGGATCCGAAAACTCATACTTGGCTGCCGGGTTTCGAGGTCTTCGCTGCTGACACCTGGTCTAATAGTGAGGATGAGGAGCTGGCTAAAAAGGAGTTCAAAAAGCAGTTGGCTTAGATCAAAGGGAAGACCGACTGACTGAAGACATTTGATCAGGGAAGCTTGGAGCAATTGTTCTCCCAAGTAGGTTTGGTTGGCGATGCTGAGGAGGCTGAAGTGCTGATGCTTGGGCCCGATACTATCAAAGATCCTACCTCTCTCATCGTGGAGGCTACGGGTAGTATTAAAAATTGCATCTTCACACCACGTCTAACTTGCATTGTTGACACGTCTGAATCTGTCACAGAGTCGGTTGAGTCTAAGTCTAGCTCAGAGTCGGAGTTTGTGCCTCTTGGCCCTCCACGTCGTAGCTTTTACTTTGAGTTTGAGTCAACTGTACTTGGCAACCCTGAAGGATTTTATGAAATACATGATCTTGCTTCTGACTACTTTGCTAATTTGTATATAAATTGTGTCGGCCCCGACGATGAAGGAACATATTTTGATGTGAACATCCCCGCTGAATTGCGTTCCCTCTTTAAAAGGGAAGACAAAAGGCATGCTCAGCCTCTAAAAGAAGAAGTAATTTCTGTAAATTTGAAAGACGAGGATGACCCCCGTATGATGTAAATTGGTTCAACTTTATCCCCGGAGGATTGCACCACGTTGATCAAACTGCTCAAGGAATTCTTCGAAGTCTTTGCATGGTCTCACAATGAAATGCTTGGCATTGATCCTAAAATAGTGCAACATCGGATTCCCTTGACGCCTGGAGCTACAGGTGTCAAGCAGAAACTCCACAGAATGAGGACGGACTGGGTACATAAGATAAGGAAGAAGTCACCAAGTAGATCGACGCAGGTTTCTTAAGGGTCGCAGAATACCCTAAATAGGTCGCCAACATCATGCCAATGCCTAAGAAGGATGGAAGGATCTGAGTCTGCGTCGATTTCAGGGACTTGAACAAAGCAAGCCCCAAAGACAATTTTCCCTTGCCACACATCGATGTGCTTGTGGACAATACGGCGGGGCATGCTTTGCTTTCGTTCGTCGACGGATTCTCTGGATACAACTAGATCTTCTTCGCACCAAAGGACCAGGAAAAGACAACGTTCATCACTGAATGGGGTACCTATTGCTACGTGATGATGCTGTTTGGACTAAAGAACGCTGACCGCACCTTTCAAAAGGGTCCAAACGACCTTGTTATATGACTTTATCCACAAGACAGTTAAGGTCAACGTCGACAACATGATTGTGAAGGCAAAGGAATGAAAGGATTTCATTCCGGCACTCAGGCAGTTCCTTGAAAGACTTCGTAAGTACCAAGTGCATCTCAACCTGTCGAGACCCGTATTTTCTGAAAATATTTAAAAGTTTTATAAATGTCAAAATTGGGGATAATATGAAAATAACGTGATTATTTGATTTGGGGTTTAAGTGATGGAATGGAAACTAGAGGGAGTGTAGGTGTTATTTGCCCTTTTGCTAGTATATATAGTGGTGTGTGTGATTAGGAGATAAAAATCTCCCTTATATCTCTCTCTCATCTCACGCCTCTCCCTCTCTCTCTACTGTCTCTCCCTCTCGCTTGCTCTCTCACTTGAAACTCCACCATATGTCTCAAAAACCTCAAGGATCCATCTAGTTTTCACCTCTAGAATGCAACCCCGGGCTTGTATCGTGTTGGTGAAGCTCGAAAAGGAGATGTCGGTTGATTTCAAGGAGCTCGGAGCTAGGGCTCATGCAAATCTCTTGGGTTTCGACTTTTGGCTCGAGGTAGGGACTTCTTTACCCTTTTTATGTGTCTATATGTTGATTTGGTGTAGAATCAACCCTTGGATCGTTGGATTTTGTTGTTGTGTTTGGCTCGAGGTTGGGACTTAATTGTCGTATTGATACTACAAAGTTATCTTTCAGGACAATTAATGTTGTATTGATACAACTTTGGTACTTATCGATACCAGGACCTTAAGTCCAGTTTTGCTCCTGCTGCTTCTTCGTCGATTGTTTTTACCCCCGATCACTTCTAAACCCTTTTGGACACCTCCTAACCTACCTCAAGCATGTCTAATTGACTTCCTTTGATTATTCAATGTTATCCTTGTTCCATTGGTCTTCCGTTAGTGAGGAACGAATAAGGAATTACTTAATTAAAATGTCGTTTAAGTGCATACTATTGATTGTTGGTATTTGTGATTGCTCATGGTGCATTTGTGATAAGGTTGGCATATTGTATGATGTTTCATCTATGAATGTGATCATGGGGGAGCCTTAATTTGCATATTGTATGAGAAGATAGTTGATTGGGTTGAAAGTTGGTTTAGGGAGTCTCGTAATGCAAGGGGTGGTAATACGAAGACTTAGATGGGTTTCGACGCAAGGGGTGGTAATACAGTAACCCAAGTCATTAGGGATAATTGTGACGCAAGTGGTGGCAACATTGTAATCCTCGTGGTGTTATATGGTAATGCAAGGGGTGGAAATACCGAAGGTGGGAATTTGGGTTTGTAAGTCGAGTTGAGATTGTAGAGTGCATAAATCTTGTGAAATGTGTGACTATTTGTGATAATGGCATATGTTTGAATGATCGAAATGAATGTCAATACACCAATGAGTCAATTGTTATCTCCTGCTTGAACTACGTCTCCTTGTCCTCTCATTTGCACCTATCATCATATTTACATATAAGATTGGTAAAGATTTTCCTATTGGGCTAATGTAGCTCAACTTAATCTTTTTTTTTAGGTTCAAATGCTGGACAATAGCTAGTATGCATCGCGTGCTTGGAAATTGAAAGACTTTCGGAAACTAATTTCATTGAGTTACACTATCATCCTTGTAATTGACCTTCTTTTGATAAAGATGGCTTTGTAACTATTCATTCAAGAATTTCTTTTGACTAAACAGTTTGTAACTTAATAACTTGTCCGTACTTGTACTTAAAGCTTAATTTGGGCCAGAGTGCCATTGTTGTAAACTCTTTAAACTTGGGGACTTGTTTGTAAAGTTGAACAGGTAGGAAACTCCTTTGGGTATTATTAATGTTATGCAGGTTCTTTTATCAAATTGGATTATTTATTTATGTTGAAAATCGAGGGCGTGACAAATTGGTATCAAAGCATCTAGGTTTGAATAATTTGAGACCGTAGCGAGACGTTTAGTCTCATGGTTCAAAATACCACGAATTTCTGCATAAATCATATGTGCTTGTGCGATCGACGTTCATTATACTAAGTGACATTGCATTTACATTTGAATAGAATGACGTGTTGTTGTCGACTCGTGTTAGGAGTTGGAGGCTTGACCCTATAGGTGTTTTGGTTGCCGTTGATTACTCACTTTCTTTAACTCTTGTTATGGCTTGAAATTACTTGTTTTGCGAATAAGTGTGTTTGTAGAAAGTTAGGCCTTAATGTGGTTGATGTGAGGTGATTAGACTTTGTGGTTGCTACGTTTTTGTGAGTATTCTCTGTGTTTATCTTTGTCTTATGCTAAATACACTTGGTGCCCGTTTGTGTTATCTTGAGTGATGGAGTTTGAATCTATAGTGTGTCTAATATGTTTATGATAAGAGATGTTTTGATTACTAAAGGTGGATGTATATAATATGTGTGAAACTCACTTTTCTAAGATTTTGAGAATCTAATTCCAGCTATTCAACCTAAAGTGCGACATGGCCATCGTGACTTCATGATTGAACATTTAGAATAGATGCTCTTTAAACGGGATAAACAATGGAAAGATTTGCTTTTTGCTATAAAACTGAACCCAGATAGATCGTGCGATATAAAATAAAAAAAGGGGGGTTTCCCTTGCTTGTTAATTTCATACTTTCGAATATGGGAGTGCATTGACATGAAAATTCAAGTTGCAAAAGGACAAAGGGAACCATTATAATGAGTATGCATGCTTAATGATCTAGTATTGTTTGATAAGTTATTGTGGATATGTGTTCTTTATATCTCATAGATGTGTGTTATTCTGTCCTAATGAGAAACTGCAAGGTTTACAAAATAAATTGGAGAGAGGAGTAGTCAATGGAGACTTTAGAAGTTTCACTTAATATTAGGACTTTGTGTAAAGTGTTATATCTCAGAGCTAAAGGAATTCAATCGTTCTTTTTCTTCAAGATTAGTTACTCTGAAGGTTTTGGTTAAGCAGGTGTTGATTTTGAAGGGGAGTGTTAGTGTTGGAGGGACCTAGTGCTTACTAGGAGCCAAACTAGAGTTAATTGATAGATTGGTGGATTATAGGAAAACAGGAGATGATTTTAAGGTCACCTTGTCCATTTATCTTTACGAAATCAAGAAAATAGTAGAATGAATTACTTTTATAATAACGAAGATCCCTTGAACATCTCTAGTCTTGAACCTTGAGAGGAGAGGACTCGGTCTCTATTGTATGTCCTGTTAAATGTTTGACTGACGCCTGTCTTTTGTAAGTAATGTGCTTATATGCTCGCTTGCCGAACTCATACATGCTTACGTGCTTCATGCTATGTGGATTATATGCTTATATGATCTTACTTGCTTGAGAGTGAATCACCACCCCTAGGTACTGTGTGCTGTTAAATCTAGACCTAGGCATAAAGTGAGTTGTTGTAGTGATATGACAAGTGATCTGGGGAGAAGTTTTAATTGTCTAGCTTGTTGTTTTGAGTGACTACACCTAGAGAGTGGCCAGGAGCACCTTAAGTCTTACTTGTTAACCCTTTTATATAGGTGATTAGGGTTGTAGTGTTGTTGTCAGTTGAACACCTTGTGTAGTCTTGGGACATCCAAATGCATCTCTTCTTCTTAAGTTATTTGATTAAGTGTGGTCAAGTTATAGTGTTGGTGCCTTTCTCAAGGGTAGGTCTTTAATGGACAATATTCTCTTGATGCAAGAATTGGTTAGGGGATACCATAGAGATCAAGGTCCTCCTAGATGTGCACTGAAGCTTGACTTGATGAAGGCGTATGATAGTGTTGATTGGGTTTTCCTTTATGGGACTATGAGAAGTATGGAGTTTCCTAGCCTCTATATTAGTTGGGTACAAGCTTGTGTGACTACCCCGAAGTTTTCTGTGCTTATAAATGAAGAGCTAAAAGGTTATTTTTCTGGTAAAAGGGGTCTTCGACAGGGGGATCCTATCTCACCTTATCTTTTCTTGCTTATTATGGAAGCTTTTTCTGCTCTGTTGAAATCTAGAATCAGTACAGGGGTTTTCTCTTTCCACCCTAAATGTGAGGCTATAAACCTTTCTCATCTAGTCTTTGCAGATGATATGTTTATTGTTTATGGGGCTAATTCTCAGACCTTCGCTACTATTGCTGGAGTGTTGGAGGATTTCAATCTTTTTCCAGGATTGCAACCAAATCTGAACAAGAGTGCTTGTTTTTTTGCTGGGGTGGGTTTTGATATGAAGTTGGATCTTAGGGCTATGCTTAATATTCCGGAAGCTTGCTTACCTGTCAAATATCTAGGGGTGCCCTTCATTTTTATTAAGCTAACACATTTAGATTGTATGATTCTCAAGGATAGAATGCTTAGAAGGATTCAATCGTGGTCAAATAAATTGCTTTCTTTTGGAGGCCGTGCTCAGTTGATTTGCTCTGTCTTGTTTAGTATACGGGTATATTGGTCCTCTATCTTGATCCTGCCTCAGAAGATTATGAAAGACATTGAAAGTATGCTAAGTGCTTTCCTTTGGAAAGGGGTGGAGCTAAAATCTTTTGGGGTTAAGGTGGCTTGGTCTTCTGCATGTCTTCCTAAATGTGAAGGAGGATTGGGTTTCAAAAGAGTCAAAGAATGGAATCGGGCTGCTATGCTATGGCACTTGTGGGCTCTCTGTAAAAAGGAAGATATCTTATGAGTAAAATGGATTCATTCTTATGTGATAAAAATCATTGTATCTAGTCGATGAATCTTCCCAATGACTCTTTTTGGACCCTTCGAAAGATTTTTGGTTTGAGAAGTGTAGGTCAGCAATTTATTCTATCCAAGATTGGTACTGGCTTAAGCACCTTCCTTTGGTTGGATAATTGGCATACCCTTGGCCCTTTATTTCAGAGATATGGGAATCAAGTGGTCTTCAACCTTGGTAGGTCTCACTCAAAACTCCACCATATGCCTCAAAAACCTCAAGGATCCATCTTGTTTTAACCTCGAGAATGCAACCCCAGGCACATATCGTGTTGGGTGAAGCTCGAAAAGGAGATGTCGGTTGATTTCAAGGAGCTCGGAGCTATGGCTCGTCCAAATCTCTTGTGTTTCGACTTTGGCTCGAGGTAAGGGCTTCTTTACCCTTTTTATGTGTCTATATGTTGATTTGGTGTAGAATCAACCCTCAGATTGTTGGATTTTGTTGTTGTGTTTGCTCTTGAAATTCTGCGGAATCGCTGCTCGAAATTCTGTTGTATCGATATGACTTAAGTGTCGTATCGATACTATAAAGTTATCTTTCAGGGCAGTTAATATTGTATCGATACAACTTTGGTGTGTACCGATACCAGGACCTTAAGTCCAGTTTTGCTCCTGCTGCTTCTTCGTCTATTATTTTTATCCCCGATCACTTCTAAACCCTTTTGGACACCTCCTAACCTACCTCAAGCATGTCTAATTGGCTTCCTTTGCTTATTCGATGTTATCCTTGTTCCGTTGGTCTTCCGTTAGTGAGGAACGAATATGGAATTACTTAGTTAAAATGTTGTTTAAGTGCATACTATTGATTGTTGGTATTTGTGATTGTTCATGGCGCATTTATGATAACATTGGCATATTGTATGATGTTTCGTCCATGAATGTGATCATGGGGGAGCCTTAATTTGCATATTGTATGAGAAGATAGTTGATTGGGTTGGAAGTTGGTTTAGGGAGTCTCGTAACGCAAGGGGTGGTAATACAGAGACTTAGATGGGTTTCGTAATGCAAGGGATAGTAATATGGTAACCCGAGTCGTTAGGGATCAGCGTGACGTAAGGAGTGGCAACACGGTAATCCTCGTGGTGTTATATGGTAATGCAAGGGGTGGAAATACCGAAGGTGGGAATTTGGGTTAGTAAGTCGAGTTGAGATTGTAGAGTGCATAAATCTTGTGAAATGTGTGACTATTTGTGATAATGACATATGTTTGAATGATTGAAATGAATGTTGATACACCAATGAGTCAACTGTTATCTCCTTCTTGAAATACATCTCCTTGTCCTCTCATTTGCACTTATCATCATATTACATATAAGATTGGTAAAAATTTTCCTACTGGGCTAGTGTAGCTCAACCTAATCTTTCTTTTCATGTTCAAATGCTGGACAATAGCTAGTATGCATCACGTGCTTTGAAATTGAAAGACTTTCGGAAACTAATTTCATTTAGTTACACTATCATCCTTGTAATCGACCTTCTTTTGATAAAGATGGCTTTGTAACTATTCATTCAAGTATTTCTTTTGACTAAACAGTTGTAACTTAATAACTTATTTGTACTTGTACTTAAAGCTTAATTTGGGCCAGAGTGTCATTGTTGTAAACTCTTTAAACTTGGGGACTTGTTTGTAAAGTTGAACAGGTAGGAAACTCTTTTGGGTATTATTAATGTTATGCAGGAACTTTTATCAAATTGGATTATTTATTTATGTTGAAAATCGAGGGTGTGAGACAACCCGCAAAAGTGCAAATTTGAAGTCAAAGTGGGCAAGATGTTGGGGTTCCTAATCACCACCAAAGGGATTGAAGTAGATCTGTCTAAGATCAAGGCGATTCTCGAGATGGAGCCACCATGGTCTGAAAAGGGAGTGCGAAGCTTTCTAGGCAAGGTTCAATTCATAAGCAAATTCATCGCCAAGTTGACTTTAACTTGTGAACCAATGTTTCGTCTACTCAAGAAGGGTGTCCCATTTGAATGGACAAGCATGTGCCAAGCTGCTTTCGAGTCAATCCAAAAATACTTGCAAAACCCACTGGTGTTGATGCCTCCTAAACCGGGTCAACCTTTGATCTTGTACTTGTTTGTAACTTCGACAGCGATGGGATGTTTGCTAGCACAAGAAGGGGATGCTGGAGTCGAGAAGGCTATCTACTATCTGAGCAAGAAGGTGGTAGGATTTGAGAAGCGCTATACTCCTTTGGAAAAGACGTGTTGGGCGCTTGTTTGGGCCTCCAAAAAGCTGAGGCACTACATGTTGGCTTATTTAGTGAGACTGATTTCTCGGAGGGATCCCATCAAGTATCTGTTTGAGAAACCTGCGCTTACTCATAAGCTAGCGCGTTGGTTGTTTTTGCTGGCAGAGTTCGATCTCCAATACGTCACAAGGAAATCAGTGAAAGGATGTGTCATGGCAGAATTCCTGGTCGATCACCCGATTGATGGACCGGAGGATGTAAATTTCACTTTCCCTGACGAGGGAGTTTTAACGGTGGTCGAGGAGGTTTAGATGCTCTATTTTGATGGGACCGCTAATCAGAAAGGATTTGGGATTGGGGTGTTGTTGATCACGCCTGCCATTGCTCATATTCCGCTTGCTTTTAAGTTAAAATTTGTGTCACGAATAATCATGCTGAATATGAGGTCTGCATCGTTGGAATGGAAGCTGCAATTGCTCTTGGAGTCGAAAAGCTTAAAGTAATCAGAGATTCAAACCTAGTAGTCTCTCAGGCCAATGGAGATTGGAAGGTTCGTGAGGAAAAGCTGAAGCCTTATCACCAAGATTTGGAAGAACTGATTCCTCGCTTCAATAAAGTGACTTTCACACATATTCCGTGCTTGAAGAATCAGTTTGCCGAGGCTTCAATGATCGAACTTCCAGCAGGTGTTAGGCTACCGCCGATCGTGATTGAACAAAGGGATTTACCCGCATATGAGTACGTCAATGCCATCGATGATGGCCTACCCTGGTATCATGACATTTGGAACTTTGTGGAGCGTGGAGAGTTTCCTGCTGAAGCCACTATGAAGGATCGAGTCGCTTTGCATCGGTTAGCTGCCCAGTATGTCATTTATGGAGAGAAGTTATACCGGAGGTCTCATTGTGGAATACACAAACTGTGTGTCAACAGCGCTGAAGCAGCAAGGATAATGGAAGAGATTCATGAAAGAGTCTGCGGTCCTCACATGAGTGGTGTCATGCTCGCTAGGAAGTTCCTAAGGCAGGGCTACTACTAGTCTACAATGGAATGTCAATGCATTGACTACGGCAACGTTGTCATAAGTGTCAAATCCATGCCAACTTACAACATCTTCCTTCGACTACTCTAAATGGCATGACTCTGCCTTGGCCCTTTTCTATTTGGGGCATCGATGTCATCGGTATGGTTCGACCTTCTGCTTCCAATGGTCACAAGTTCATCCTAGTAGCAATAGACTACTTCACCAAATGGGTCGAGGCTGAATCTTATAGGACTTTGACAACGGTTCAAGTTGCTCAATTTATTCAGAACATCATCTATCGATATGGTGTCCCACAAGCATTTGTGTTAGATAATGGGACTCATTTCAAGGGCAGGGTTTTGGAGCTCTTCCAGGAATTCAAAATCTAGATTCGTCATTCAACAGTCTATCGTCCACTAACAAATGGAGCAGTCGAGGCTACAAACAAGAATGTTGAGGTGATCATTAAGAAGACTGTCGAGTCTGCAAGGGACTGGCACGAGCAATTGCCTTTAGCACTTTGGGGGTATCGAATGTCGATCCGCACTTCAACTGGTGCAACCCCTTGCTCACTAGTTTATGGAATGGAGGCAGTACTCCATATCGAGCTTGAAGTACCGTCATTGAGAGTCATGGCAGAGTGCGGTCTCACAGAATCTGAGTGGCTCAGCAAAAGGTTTGTCGAGTTGATGTTGTTTGATGAGAGAAGGCTCCGTGCCTTGTATCATGTTCAAAGGTGTCAACGGCGAATCGCCTGTGCGTTCAACAAGAAAGTGAAGTCCAGAGACTTGATCGAAGGGGATATGGTTACAAAGGAGATCCATGCTTGGTGTCCGATCCTTGCGGCAAGTTCTGACCAAAGCGTTCTGGGCCTTACATCATCAAGACCATCCTGTCTGGGGGTGCTGCTAAGCTCATTGATCTCGACGGCGATGAATTCAATACCTTGGTCAACCTGGATCAACTTAAGCGTTACTATCCCTGAGAGATACTCGTTGGACCGAAAACCACAAGGGTGAGCAGTTCCAAGCAAAAGTTAGAGCAGCCTACCAGATCGAAAACCTAAGGAGGCGATCTTGGCAAAAATAAATAGGCAATAGTCAAAAGCTCGCTAGACCGAAAACCTGAAAAGGCAATTCTTGGCAAAAGTTAGAGCATAAAAGGAGAGGTAAAACACACGAGTGAACCTTGGCCTGAACTTTGTGCTAACTTGATTCCTTGAAAAGGGATACATAGGCAATCTCACTTTCAGATTCGGTCACAATATTTCAAATCGATCCTTGGTTGACATTTTGGTACATATGAAGGTCGAGAAGGTCGAGACAAGTCAAGCTGCAATGGAGAATCAGAAGGGCGAAACCCTTCATTTTTCAACTTTACTGCAAATTGCTACTTCTAATATACAAGCTGAGCATAAAAGCCTTAAAATATTTAAAGCATGAAGACAGAACAAAATGCTAGAGAGGCCTAACGGCTCACAGCTTATTCTAAATATAACAAAGTCAGCTCCGAAGTCAGTCAATATTTTGTCTTCCTCTTATCTCTGCTCGCAACCACTTTTTGTACTGGCTCATTAACATTGGACTGAAATCTGGATCTACTGCTTGAATATCTCTAAGGCCCTAATGCCATTGGTATCCATTGAGTGTTTGAGCATTGAAATTGGGAAGACGGAAGTTCTCGGTGCTAATGTAATTGTTCTCCTAGGAAATGCCTAGCTGGCGAAGGATGCAGCCGAGGATATAGAATGTGAACCTTGTCAACCCAGCGATCACCATCCTATCGAGCCCATCCAAATGAGTGGCCATGTCGGGCAAATCTAACCAAGTGCATCTCCAAGCAATCTCATCGGGCTGCACATGCCTCAGAAATTCATACCACTCTTCCAAGTCCATCTCGGGAAACCTCATCTTCCTCTAATGAATCCGTTGTGGAAAGAGATTCCAGCCTTCCTCCGGAGGGTGAAGCAGCCCGGTCTTGTCTGATAGCCACAACTAGTGAGCGAAAAGATAAGTAAGAAGCTAGATAAGGCCGGTGCGAGAAAACAAGTAAAAAGCTAGAAGCAACCTAAGTCGAGTGTTGAGGTAAAATGAGATAGTGTGAAAGCCGAAAAAAGGTGAGTTGAGTGAGTTTACCTGAAGAAGAAGTGAACTGCCACTAAAGATGTTGGTTTGACCGGTGCTTATCAAGTCTAGGCCCAAAAGCGTCTCTACAAGAACTAGAGGCACCACATTCTTTTGAACCCTATTTGAGTAGCAACGCTCACCAAGAGAGTACTGACTCGCCCATCGGCAGGAACCAACAAACAGGCAGACAACAGACAGATTACCAAGGCAAAGTGGCACCGGGCTTGCACAGCATCGGCTTCCAAGTCACCACTTGGACTGTACCTTTAATTAGGCGGAGAATGTTGATTTGACCACCTTCAAGCAAGGTGTTGGCCAAACCTCGAGAAATGTTGAGTGGGGTTGCCAACAGCCCTAGCATGCTCACTTGAGAGGGTGGGACAACGAGTGTATGAGATGCAAAGCTTCGAAGATAGGCTTGGAACTCCTTGACAGTCAGACACATCTCATCATCGCCAAAGCAGAAGACATAGATGTCGGGGTCCCAAAACCTAAGACCAGCTCTCAGAAGCTCAAGACGGAGTGGCACATGCCTAAGGTATCTGAATGAGGCAAGGCCATGTGATTGGAAGTTCAACCAATCCGTGGATGAAAATTCTACTAACCAAGGTTTGATCAAAGTGGGGAGTGGTTGCTGAATATGGAAAGTGAAAGTGTGAGTTCAACATTGCTAGCACTTTCCTTTTATAGGCAAAAACGTCAAAATATCAACCTCAATTTGCGTGCCAAAGTTAAAGCCCATGCCTTGGTGTCCAACTACCCTTGCATACAAGGACACTGCCCTCTGGTGGTCAAAAACTGTGTGCAAACCGTGTGGAGTGGTGACAAGGCTTATTCCAGAAAAAGGAGACTTGGTCAAACAAAGGTATCTGCAACAGATTTTATATGCGTATGTCGGAATGGAACTTGCGTACACGTGTCCGTCGCATATCCGTTCACCTCAGCACACATGTAACCACCCGCGTATGCCAGTTCAGTGCACCAGAAAATAGTTCCTAGCATCTACTGCCTTCAAATGGTCATTTTGCATTCTAAGGCCTATTTTGCAATTTTGATGGTTCCCGTGAGTCATAAATGGTATATGGGACTATGTCGAAGCATTAGATTCCAAATGTCGCGTTCGACAAAGATTTTGGACTCCCGACGGCCTATTTCAAGTTCAAATCAACGTTTCGGAGGCTCAAAGTTTGTTCCAGGGACTTTTGCCAAGTTTCGTCATACCATACATGTCAAATGGACCTAATGTGACTGTACGGGGGTGTTGGTTTCAGTCCGGGACTAAATCAAGTCATCTTTGGCATCGTATGTCCGTTTTTGCGATATTTTTCAAGTTTTTTAGTCTACTTATCATATCGGGGTGCTTTTCCTGATTTTGTTGATTCGTATAGGTCATTTTACACCTATGTGACATTGCAAAAGGGCCAATTTCCCTTGTTTAGGAGAATTTTGAATTTTGGCACATTAATGCCAAAAATTTCAATATTTTCTATGTGTCCTAAGATTCGTGTTGTATCCTGGGACTTTTCTTTCCATTTCTTTCGAGCTAGTCAAGTTTTGTACATATGCGCGTGTTTGTTTGTCGATTCAGATCACTCATCAATGCAAGTTGGATATTAGTGGTTGGTTTACACATTCTTTTATCAATTTCTTTACAAAGATAATTAATAAACAAAAGATGGAATTTTATAAGCTATTATGTCAATATCCAAAAAGAAAAAGGTGGAACAATGTATTTAGCGGCACGATGGCCCAAGCAAAAGTATGATAATATAGCTTGAATGGATGAAACAATAAGTAAATAAATGGGATAAAAGTCAAAATACTGCTGAGAAATTGAAACAATGCATTAATTAGAAACTAGCTTTCTACAGTGACCAACTTGCACGCAAGTAGACCTGCACGCCAATCTCCAATACACGTGCGTGTATCAATTTCTCAACAGGCTTGATTTTTACACCCCCCTCCCCCTCTGGGCTCCGGAAGGACTAGTACTCACCAAGGACAAACCAAGCAGTTTATATGTACAAAAGAGCCATATTTACAAACATAATAGGTATTAAATGGAATACGCCCCATAAATAGTGTGGCGAAACAAAACAGTGGCCAAAGACCAAGTTACCCATGCAAAGTCAATCACTGGGGTCAGTTATCAACCGGGGCGCGCAAATCTGGGATAGGCGCGCGCCTGTTCTGACTGGACTTCCAGTATTTGGTGTTGCATACCTGGGCTCCGAGACATGTTCAAAAGCCAACCATGGGTAACTCAAATCAATAAATATGCATATTGAAAAACTACTTACAGTTTTAGCATTCTAAAACAGCAAATAGGTTTTAAACATGCACCAAGGTGTTCTATATATAATAAAACAAAAAATAATCAACACCCCTATCTCGACGCAGGTCTGCGTGTGCAGCCAAGGATTAGTGCGCGCGTACAAGTGACCCACGTGTGCAGGTGTGCTGGCCACACGGTTCTTGTAACCCTGCCAGCATTAGGACTAGGATTGGTATTGATTACCTACCTTGACTCTGCCAACCCCCCTTAAGGATCAAAACAGAAAACAATAAGGTTTTATACCTTTGCTTGGGTGTTTGAAAATGGAATTGAACTTTGATGTTTGATGGTTTAAAATGGAAAGAAAGGATGTTTGAGTAGTAATGAGGAATGTGAAATTGGATGGAAAGCACTAGGGCCTTATATGTTTTTTTATCTCTTTGAATTTTTGTAACCCCTTTCACTGGAAAAGTAATGGGGTATTCATAGGGGATTGAGTGGGTGACAAACAAGGTGGAGACACCAGCCAACAAGGCAGGTTGGCCTTGCTTGGTGGAGGAGGCTTTGCAAAAGGTGATGGGACTGGTTGTGAGGGGGAGTGCCCCAAACCTACCAATAGACTGTTCAGGCGATGAAATCCGAGCACTATGGGTGTAATAGACCCTGATCATCACAAAATCTGGCTAGCAAGAAGGTGAAAGGGACAGGTATCGATCGGCGCGTGCATGACCAAGATAGGCGCGCGTGTGTTCCACCTACCACCTGGCTGGTCAATGGTCAAAGTTTGATCTTTGACCACCACCTGGCAAATTGACTGAAGCGGGCATGTGTCTGACCGATGCACACTGGGCAAACCCAGGGTTGGGGTTTTGGCATTTAAAATGGTTTAAAAGGGGTTCTAATCACTCCAAGTTCAAACCTTTTCGTCCTCAAGTCTGTTCTTGATCCAATTCATAATCGGGGAAACAAGAAACTGAAAAATGAAGTAAATCAATTGGGAGACCCAGATTGGGGTGTCTACAGTAGTCCCTCTTTGACAGTACGCGGAGCACCATTGAATTGGTACGGGTAATATCAAAGATTTCTAGACACCTATCGAGTTTGTCGAAGAGAAATTAAATAGAAAGTGGACATGAATATAAAAATACCGTGCACCAAGAGATCAAAGATAGGTGGACAATCACAAGATCATTAAAAAGAGTTTGAACTCCCATGGGGAAGAAAAGAATTCCAGAGGAGCAGATCAACATCTCATGCTAAGGTAGATTCTCCTGGGGAATAAAAGTGTAACAACTCCGATTTTTCATTCAATAAAAATCTCGTTGTTATTTGAAATATCGTAATTTCTCTTAAATGCTCGATGATTTGCATATTAATTTCTAGCGGTTGGTCTTTAAGCAATCGAACGCCTTATCGTTATATTCCTCGACTAGAAACCATAATTGCACTTTAGCCCTCAAAGATCGTTTCTTGACTATTAAGTCCGACTTAGCAAGCCTAGTTAGCTTCTTACTGGCTTGATGGAGTAACCAAACTAGAAGGCCACCTAGTTACTTTTCCCTAACCAAAGATGGACCGTTTTACCCATCTTGAACCTTTTCAAACCCTAGACTAGAAATGGTTTAATTATTTTCTTTTTTTATTTTGGTTTTATTCTTTATCCTTTGGACGATAAATGTTAGGGAAACTATTATCCATTGGATAAAAGAAACCCATTTCTTTATATTAAAAGAATTTTGAAAGATTTAAACAAAGTACTATGATTGACATTTATAATTATTTTAAAAAGTACTTTTAATTATTTTTTCTAATAAAAGTACCCAAGTAACTTTGGACCATTGGACAATAACCGTTAGGGTAATCTTTACCCATTGGACAAAAGCCTTTCCTTTATTATATTTGGTAAGTACATATATATAACACATGTGTAAATTTCAAAAGGACATGTAGTCTTTTTCAAAAACTTAGTTTATGATTTAAAGTACTTGTACCTTATTATCCTTTGGTTAATAACCGTTAGGGGTTTTATTATCCATTGGGTAATAAACTCATCTTTCAACTAAGTACTTGACCCATTAAAATAGTATTTTGTTAAGATTTCCGAAAGTGCAAAAGTATATTATTATATTAATTAAAGTATTAGTACCTTTTAATTGTTTATTGGGTGAATCTTAACCTTTTTAACCCTAGGATCTTAATACCTATGTACTTACTTATTTATTATTAGTATTAGTCTTTCATTGTACATACATATATATATATATGTTCGTACTTGAGAGAGAGAGAGAGAGGAGAGAGAAAGCCGAGAGAGAGGAGAGGAGAGAGAGGCCGAGAGAGAGAGAGGAGAGAGGCCGGGAGAGAGAGGGAAGAAGAGGGAGAGAGAGAGAGAGGGAAGGAAGGAGGAAGAAGAAGAAGGATGGGACTTGTACTTATTGTTCTTTCACCATTTCAACTTATGGGTTGAATATCTTCCAAAATCTATCACCTTTAGCCCTTAAATTGTTAATCAAACACCAAATCTTGTACCATTGTCTCCTCCTATCCAACATATCTTCCAAAAATCCCATCCAAGGTACTAAGATTAGCCATGCAAGCCTAGATAGCCCCATGGCCTAACCCATCAAGCTTTCAATCAAGCTTGACAAGTGAAAGAAATCAAAGATGTAGAGAGAGAGAGAGATTCGGTTGAGAGAGGGAGAGGAGGAGCCTTGGCCTATAAATAGCAAGCCATTCCAAGCTTAAATTCACACCTTCAACGATTGCTCTCACTTCTTTCTAGAAATTCTAAGTGTTTTTGCTTCCAAAGTTCTTATTTTCTTGTGTTCTTGAGTGTTCTTGAGCAATACCACCAAACCACCTCTCAAAACCACCCATAGATCTTTAAAGTAGTCCACGTTAGTTAGTAAAGTTGTTTCTAGGAAAAGAAAGTGCATCTCTTTTCCTTTCGAAGCAAACCGACGTCGTTACGCCGTCGAAATCCAAAACCGACGACCGAATCTTCGTAGCCGACCACCGCCAAGAAGAACAGTAGTTATCCTTACCTACTATCCCAAATATAGTCTTGTACCCAAATATAAGTTCATTAGGAAGTAATAAAAATCATGTTATTTGAAGTAGATAATGTTATCTTTTGTTGAAAACGTATGAAATGCATGATGTTCGTTGTTAAGTGATTCAAGCATGTCAAGTAGTTTAGAGTGGTTGATCTTGTTAGATTGTACATTACAATGAATGATATCATATGTGAAAAGTCTACCGCGATGTCTATGCATGAGAACGAGACACGGAATCGAGAAATAGAAACATGACATCTAGGGTGTGATTTATGAAAGGGCGTGTTTTGAAAAGCGTGAAATGTTTTGGAAACTGCAACGTGGCCGGACGTTGTACCCCATTGTGTGGTGTGTGTTTTGTGTGCCAATGGGAGACCGGAACGGCGGAACCATTGTGAGGATACTCGGGAGTCCGAAATGGCGGAACCGAGGTCGGGTGTGTGCTTGGTTATCCGCATTACGGAGCCAATGCAATGTGTGCCAATGGGAACTCGGGACGACGGAACCATTGTGAGGATACTCGGGAGTCCGGAACGGCGGAACCGAGGTTGGGTGATTTAAAACGGTTTTTGAAAGGGAATACGTGGAAAATAATGACACGGTCTACGAGGAGTCACGTAGGAGAAACTCACAAATCTTGGACACCAACGTTGATTGTTTAACGAATACGAAAGTGTTGTTGTTAGTTAAATTGGCTAGATAAGCATGCTATGTGGAAATCTTTGATTATGTTGTATTGTGTAAGTTAAGGGTTAGAGGGTTTGGATTATTCTATTGAGCGTTTAAGCTCACGGTGTTGCCTTTTTGGTGACCCTGGCCTATTATATTGGTGGCGACACGGTATAATATGTCAGATTCATAGATGAACAGGGTGAACTTTACCTTGGAGGCCTTTGGAGCCGAAGAGCTAGCCGGATGGAAGAACAAGCGGAGCGTAGTTAGGAACCTTAGTTCCCTTCCGTTTGTAATAAAAGTACTTCTTTTATGTTTTTGTTGTAATAAAGAGCCGACTCAGTTTTATTTCAATAAAATGTTTTATTTAACGTACCCAAAATCGGGGCGTTACAACTTGGTATCAGAGCTTTAGGTTCAAAACCTCGGCCATGGGTAGAATGGGTAGAACCACGAATAAGTTTGACCGTTGCACCGTGAATTGAGTTTAAGTTTACCGTCCCAAATTGGGTGGAATTCTGTCAAAACAATCTTCGGATTGAAGCAAGGCACAGAAATTGGCAGTACGGCCGAGCTGGGAATTCCCGAATAATTGGATGATGACTTAAATCAAGAATCAAATGTGGAACATAGAAACCTAAAAAGTTTTTCTCTAAGTTTTACTAAAACTTCTTTTCAAAATTTGACTAATAGAGTTCTTTCCTTGTAGATGAATCACTTGAGCTCCTACCAAATCAACCTACCAGCCGAAGCACACCATCTCACAAGTACCTTAAGGTCAATGACGAACCAACTGATAGAAGATCCTTACTTCCCATGCTTTCCCTACACCAATGACTTCTATCAAGAGCATGGCACTATCATACTTCCCAGGGAGAGGATGATGCCGAAGCAGCACCCGTCCTAGTCCAAATAGCACCTCCCAACGATGTGGAATTCTTGATTGAGGGAATGGAGAGGACCATGCGGGAGCAGCCCTCGCCCAAATTCCATGATCCCGCCCATCAACATGATAGCGGGAGAACCCGAAGAGGATCCCGAGGAAGATCCGGAGGAAGAACCTATGGAGGAACCTAAGAGGACCCCGAAGAGTTCAGTGACGAAGAAGATTGGAGCAAGCATGAACGGACCCGATTTCGATGCACCGACCGACGACGAGGATTGGGAATCCGACGAGGAGGAAGCAGCATTCCTAAGAGCGGAACCCGAAGTCATGGATATAACCGTTAACCCCGGAGATGTGCCACCACCACCTTTTGAAACCGACATAGGCGCTTATCGATGGAGTTCCCTAGTATTTTCTAGATAATTAAGAAGCTTAAGTAGTAGTTGGACCCTTTTGATGTAATCAATCCTAGTAGGAAGTTGTGGCTAGTAAGCCTTCTATGTTGTACTTGTTTATTATGAAATAAAAGACTTGTGTTCTCTATTTGACATGATCATTGTTTATGTGCATGCGATTTCTTCATCCATCTTAAGTCTAATATATAACTTTCCTTATTGTAGATATGGATTGCCGTACCCTTACACCGTAGCGATGCTGTACTACAAGACCTTGATATCACCCGAGAGCCCTTTCCATCCCACACTTGGGAATCCGTGACCCCGAGACCGGTGAACAATTATACGAGATAGTGGTAATGACACCCTTTACCAATGAGGAGCAGTACTTGACACTTGACCTCAAGAACTCATGTTAGGAGCTTGCTGAGAAGATTCGCAGAGGGAGAGCGTTGGCTCGAGATCAGAGAAGGAATGGATGGAGCAGCTGAGAGCGTTGTTCGGACTCATTCCGCCCGTCAGTAGAGTAGTAGTACTAGAATAAGATTTTGATAGCTTGAGTTGCCCTTAAAGCACTAAGCTAGAAGAATCATAGTAGGATTGTTTCACTTGTAGTAGGATCGTTTCAACTTGTTAATTTTGTTCAGTCTACTTGTTTTATAGTAGAACTCTATGCTTATGATTGTAATTTCTTGCTTATCATGAAAAGCTTGCTTGTTTGTTAGTAATACTGTTGCTTATAATTAATAAATTACGTTTACAAAAGGAAAATTTTTAAGTAGACTAAACCGCCCCTTTACAATTTTACTCGTAGATGGTGAACCGACGCAGTGGACTAGGATACGAGAATGGTGAATCCTCTAACCCTAACCTAACACCGACCTAGCTCGAGTCATGCAAGCACTTGTGACTGCCTTGAACGCTAACCGCCATAACCAGAATCGCGATGATGGACCAATGACCCGAACCCGGGCAATGAATGAATTTTGCAAGCGCCGACCCCCGACCTTCAACGGAGATCCTAACCCTACCATGGCTGAAGCCTGGCTGAAAGAAACCAAGGTGATCCTGGACACCTTGGAGATCACCCGGAACGGAGACCGTGTGGCCTTAGCCACTTACCAGCTGAAGGGGGAAGCTCGTTACTGGTGGGAGTTAATGGAGGCCACCCATGCCATAGCCACCATGACCTTCGCCGAGTTTGAAACCCTATTCCTTGACAAATACTTCCCTACACCCCTTCGCCTAGCCAAGGAGCAGGAATTCATGAACCTGAAAAGGGACAATGACCGTGACCCAGTACGCGGCCAAATTTGAAGAGCTGTCCCGTTACGCTCCAACCGCTGTGGCAACCGAAGACAGGAAGGCAAGGAGATTCGAGTGGGGGCTGACTACCACTCGAAGGGCTGTACTGGCACAAGCCTTTACCACCTATAATGGTGTGGTTCAGTGTGCCCTCCGCCTGGAAAGTGAGGAGGCTGACTTCAAGACTATGGAGGAAGGCAACGGGCAACACTGGCGGGCCAATCCGAACCCAGCCACCCAACAACAACCGCGGACCTACCCGACCAAGCCTTTCACCAGCGCAAAACAACCAACCCTGGAGGACTGTGCATCCGGGCATGGTGAACCCAGAGGGGCAGCCAGAACAAGCAGTCAGTGCTTCAACTGCCAGCCATGGGCACTACAGCGTGATTGCCCCCAGCCCAGAAAGAAAGAATGGGAGCTTTGGGAATCAGAAGACTCAACAGCCCGGGCAGGCCAGCTTTGTGAAGCAAAACCCTGGAGGCCCACCGCAGCAGCAGAACGGGCAAAACAAGGGAAAGCAGCCATTGGAACCCAGCAAGGCACTGGAGGGCGTATCTTTGCCCTACAGACTGAGGAGCAGGAGCAGGATCCTCTGTGATCCAAGGTACGCTATTATTATAGCACCTGTGTACAAGCTTTATTCGATTCTGGAGCATCGCATTCGTTCATATCTACTACTTGTGTAACTGCCCTAGCACTAGAAACGGAACCCCTGAGCAAAGTACGAAAGTAGTATCACCAACGGGGGGAGCATAACTGTTAATCTAGTGTGTAGAGGGTGCGAGTTAGAAGTAGCCAACCTGCCCTAACCTGCGATCTCAGAGTGATCGACATGGTGGATTTCGACGTAATTCTAGGCATGGACTGGCTATCGGCTCACCGAGCAGTCGTAGACTGTCATCAGAAGACAGTGACGGCCTACACCCCAGAGGGAACTCGTTTCCGTTTTAAGGGGGATAGAGAAGCAGCGAGTCCGACAACGAAAAGATCTAGGTGGCAGAATCAACTATTTGGATGGCTAGCTAGTCTCCAAATGGAAGAAACTGACAGGATGGAGTTAGGATTACCTCACATCGTGTGCGAATACGCCGATGTTTTCCCTGAGGAACTTCCTGGCTTACCACCTCCGGAGAGATAGACTTCTCCATAGAGCTTCAACCAGGAACGGCACCAATCTCATGGCGCCATACCGAATGGCCCCGGCCGAACTAAAAGAGCTCAAGACCCAGCTGCAGGAGCTGTTGGACAAAGGATTTATCAGGCCGAGTACTTCACCGTGGGGAGCGCCTGCTCTGTTCGTGAAAAAGAAGAAGGAACGCTGCGATTATGTATCGACTATAGGAGGTTGAATCAAGTCACCGTCAAGAATCGATATCCGTTGCCTAGGATCGATGACCTTTTTGATCAATTAAGGGGAGCAACCTGTTCTCTAAAATCGATCTCCGATCAGGCTATCATCAATTACGGATTCGAGACGAGGATATTGCCAAGACGGCTTTTCGTACAGATATGGCCACTACGAGTTTGTAGTGATGCCATTCGGGTGACCAATGCTCCGGCAGTATTCATGTGTCTCATGAACAAGATTTTCAACCCTACTTAGACAAGTTTGTAATGGTGTTCATTGATGATATATTGATATACTCTGCCAACAAGGAGGAGCACAAAGAACACCTTCGGATAGCGCTACAAGTACTTCGAGATAACCAACTCTATGCCAAGGCAAGTAAATGCGAGTTTTGGCTAGAAGTAGTTAAGTTCTTGGGGCATGTAGTATCCAAGGAAGGGATTGCAGTAGACGAAGGAAACAGTCGACCTCAGTGATCGAAATCAGGAGTTTCCTAGGATTGGCGGGATATTACCGAAGATTCATCCCAGACTTCTCAACCTTGGCCAAGCCAATGACCAAATTGACTCAGAAAGGAGTGAAGCTGGATTGGAATGAAGCCTGTGAGAAATCTTTCCAAGAGTTAAGAGAAGAGACTGACCAACGCACCGGTACTTATCATCCTGAGCGAGGAGTAGATTATACTGTTTATTGACGCTTCGAGAGATGGTTTAGGATGCGTGCTGATGCAGAATGGGAAGGTCGTAGCCTACGGATCTCGACAACTTCGACCGCACGAGAAGAATTATCCTACCCATGACTAGAATTGGCCGCAGTAGTGTTCGCCCTCAAATCTTGGCGATACTACCTGTGGGGAGAACAATTCGAAGTTTTCACCGACCACAAGAGCCTCAAATACTTGTTCACTCAGAAGGAGTTGAATCTGAGGCAGCGCCGATGGATGGAATACTTGGAGGACTACAAGTTTACGCTCCAGTATCACCCTGGCAAGGCCAACGTGGTAGCCGACGCTCTGAGTCGAAAGACAGAGCACAGAAGGTCAAGACTGCCATCAAGGAATGGGAGATGGTGGACACCCTTAACGAGTTCAACCTGCGATCATCAGAAGCGGAAACGCTCGACTGTACGCTCTAGTTGCGAGCCAGCACTTCATCAGGAAATCTTGCTAGCCCAAACCTTCGAGCAGAATTGTGAGTTCGTCCGACATCGAATCCGAGAAGGAAAGGCGGTGCCAGGATGGACTATCGAGGAAAATAACAGCTTGAGATTCAAAGGAAAAGTGTTCGTGCCTGATGTTGGAACCCTTCAAGAAGACGTACTCCGAGAAACTCACCATTCGAACTCCGCAGTTCACCCTGGCGGTACAAAGATGTATCATGACTTGCGAAGAATGTACTGGTGGGAAGGAATGAAGAAGGATGTAGCACGGTTCGTGTCTACGTGTTTGGTGTGTCAACAAGTCAAGGCTGAGCATCAGAAACCTGGAGGAGATCTTCAACCTTTGCCAATACCGACCTGGAAGTGGGAGCACATCTCGATGGATTTCGTGACGGGACTGCCAAGATCTGCCAAGTCCAACACCAGCCATGGGTGATCGTAGATCGACTCACCAAGTCTGCACACTTTCTGCCTGTCAAGATGACAGAAAACGTGGAGCAACTAAGCATGTTGTACATTCGAGAAATCGTACGCCTCCATGGAGTACCAATCTCGATAGTATCTGACAGAGACCCACGTTTTGTATCACACTTTTGGAAAGGATTGCAGAAAGCATTGGGAACGGATGTGAGGCTTAGCACGGCCTTTCACCCACAAATGACGGACAAACGGAGAGGACTATTCAGACCCTGGAAGATATGCTAAGAGCCTGCGCCTTGGATTTCTCTGGAAACTGGGAGCAGCATTTGCCATTGGTGGAGTTCGCCTACAACAATAGCTATCAAGCAAGCATTGGGATGGCACCATATGAAGCTCTATACGGTCGACCCTGCTGATCTCCTGTCTGTTGGACCGATGCTGGTGAAACAGGATTGATCAGGCCTGACATAGTAAGGGATACCACGGAGAAGGTTAAGACTATCAGACAAAGGATCCAAACCGCTCAGAGCAGACAGAAGAGTTATGCGGATAAGAGAAGCCGACCATTAACCTTTGCTGTGGGAGATCATGTGTTCCTGAAAATTAGACCAAAGAAAGGAGTCGTCAGATTTGGGAAGAAAGGAAAGCTGCCTCCACGCTACATAGGACCTTTCGACATCGTGGAGAAGATCGGGAAAGTCGCTTATCGTCTAGCCCTGCCGCCACAGCTGGATAGAGTGCATAACGTGTTTCACGTATCCATGCTTCGCAAGTATCTAGCTTTACCCACTCATGTTTGAGAGGACATCACCCTTGAAGAAGACGCGACATACGAAGAAGAACCGATGGAGATTCAAGACCGAAGTGAGAAGACTATCCGGGACAAGACCATCAAGTTGGTACAAGTTTTGTGGAAGCACCGAGGAGCTGGAGAAACCAAATGGGAAAGAGAAGAAACCATGAAGATGAAATACCCTCATTTGTTCGAATCCTAGCGTCCACCTGATTTCGAGGATGAAATTGTTTAAGGGAGATAGGTTGTAACAACTCCTATTTTTCATTCAATAAAAATCTCGTTGTTATTTGAAATATCGTAATTTCTCTTAAATGCTCGATGATTTGCATATTAATTTCTAGCGGTTGGTCTTTAAGCGATCGAATGCCTTGTTGTTATATTCCTCGACTAGAAACCCTAATTGCACTTTAGCCCTCAAGATCGTTTCTTGACTTTAAGTCCGACTTAGCAAGCCTAGTTAGCTTCTAACCGGCTTGATGGAGTAACCAACTAGAAGGCACCTAGTTACTTTTCCTAACCAAAGATGGACCGTTTTACCCATCTTGAACCTTTTGAAACCCTAGACTAGAAATGTTTAATTATTTCTTTTATTATTTTGGTTTTATTCTTTATCCTTTGGACGATAAATGTTAGGGGAACTATTATCCATTGGATAAAAGAAACCCATTTCTTTATATTAAAAGAATTTTGAAAGATTTAAACAAAGTACTATGATTGACATTTATAATTATTTTGAAAAGTACTTTTAATTATTTTTTCTAATAAAAGTACCCAAGTAACTTTGGACCATTGGACAATAACCGTTAGGGTAATCTTTACCCATTGGACAAAAGCCTTTCTTTATTATATTTGGTAAGTACATATATATAACACATGTGTAAATTTCAAAAGGACATGTAGTCTTTTTCAAAAACTTAGTTTATGATTTAAAGTACTTGTACCTTATTATCCTTTGGTTAATAACCGTTAGGGGTTTTATTATCCATTGGGTAATAAACTCATCTTTCAACTAAGTACTTGACCCATTAAAATAGTATTTTGTTAAGATTTCCAAAAGTACAAAAGTATATTATTATATTAATTAAAGTACCAGTACCTTTTAATTATTTATTGGGTGAATCTTGACCTTTTTAACCCTAGGATCTTAATACCTATGTACTTACTTATTTATTATTAGTATTAGTCTTTCATTGTACATATATATATATATATGTTAGTACTTGAGAGAGAGAGAGAGAGAGAGAGAGAGGAGAGAGAAAGCCGAGAGAGAGAGAGAGGAGAGGAGAGAGAGGCCGAGAGAGAGAGGAGAGAGGCCGGGAGAGAGAGGGAAGAAGAGGGAGAGAGAGAGAGGGAAGGAAGGAGGAAGAAGAAGAAGGATGGGACTTGTACTTATTGTTCTTTCACCATTTCAACTTATGGGTTGAATATCTTCCAAAATCTATCACCTTTAGCCCTTAAATTGTTAATCAAACACCAAATCTTGTACCATTGTCTCCTCCTATCCAACATATCTTCCAAAAATCCCATCCAAGGTACTAAGATTAGCCATGCAAGCCTAGATAGCCCCATGGCCTAACCCATCAAGCTTTCAATCAAGCTTGACAAGTGAAAGAAATCAAAGATGTAGAGAGAGAGAGAGAGATTCGGTTGAGAGAGGGAGAGGAGGAGCCTTGGCCTATAAATAGCAAGTCATTCCAAGTTTAAACTCCTACCTTCAACCATTGCTCTCACTTCTCTCTAGAAATTCTAAGTGTTTTTGCTTCCAAAGTTCTTATTTTCTTGTGTTCTTGAGTGTTCTTGAGCAATACCACCAAACCACCCCTCAAAACCACCCATAGATCTTTAAAGTAGTCCACGTTAGTTAGTAAAGTTGTTTCTAGGAAAAGAAAGTGCATCTCTTTTCCTTTTGAAGCAAACCGACGCCGTTACGCCGCCGAAATCCAAAATTGACGACCGAATCTTCGTAGCCGGCCACCGCCAAGAAGAACGGTAGTTATCCTTACCACTATCCCAAATATAGTCTTGTACCCAAATATAAGTTCATTAGGAAGTAAGTTTAATCCTGTTGTTTGAAGTAGATAATGTTATCTTTTGTTGAAAACGTATGAAATGCATGATGTTCGTTGTTAAGTGATTCAAGCATGTCAAGTAGTTTAGAGTGGTTGATCTTGTTAGATTGTACATTACAATGAATGATATCATATGCGAAAAGTCCTACCGCGATGTCTATGCATGAGAACGAGACACGGAATTCGAGAAAATAGAAACATGACACCTAGGGTGTGATTTATGAAAGGGCGTGTTTTGAAAAGCGTGAAATGTTTTGGAAACCGCAATGTGGCCGGACGTTGTAGCCCATTGTGTGGTGTGTGTTTTGTGTGCCAATGGGAGACCGGGATGGCAGAACCATTGTGAGGATACTCGGGAGTCCGGAACGGCGGAACCGAGGTTGGGTGTGTGCTTGGTTATTTGCGTTACGGAGCCAATGCAATGTGTGCCAATGGGAACCTGGGACGCCGGAACCATTGTGAGGATACTCGGGAGTCCGGAATGGCGGAACCGAGGTTGGGTGAGTTAAAACGGTTTTTGAAAGGGCAATACGTGGAAAATAATGACACGGTCTACGAGGAGTCACGTTGGAGAAACTCACAAATCTTGGACACCAATGTTGATTGTTTAACGAATACGAAAGTGTCGTTGTTGGTTAAATTGGCTAGATAAGCATGCTATGTGGAAATCTTTGATTATATGTTGTATTGATGTAAGTTAAGGGTTAGAGGGTTTGGATTTTCTATTGAGCGTTTAAGCTCACGGTGTTGCCTTTTTGGTGACCCTGGCCTATTATATTGGTGGCGACACCGGTATAATATGTCAGATTTCATAGATGAATAGGGTGAACTTTATACCTTGGAGGCCTTTGGAGCCGAAGAGCTAGCCCGGATGGAAGAACAAGAAGAGCCGTTGTTAAGAAACTTAGTTCCTTTCCGTTTGTAATAAAAGTACTTCTTTTATGTTTTTGTTGTAATAAAGAGCCGGACTCAGTTTTTATTTCAATAAAATGTTTTATTTAACGTACCCAAAATTCGGGTCATTACAAAAAGGACTAGGACCGGCAGACCATCGTGGATTTGAAATCGGACGGATGGATCATCGTTGATTGAAATCGGATGGATGGATCATCGTTGATTGAAATCGGACTGATGGATCGTCGTTGGTTGTAATCGTTGATTGAAATCGGATGGATGGATCATCGTTGATTGTAATCGTTGATTAAAATCAGACGAATGGATCATCGTTGATTGAAATCGGACTGATAGATCTTCGTTGATTGAAATCGGACGGATGAATCGTCATTGATTGTAATCAGACGAATAGATCGTCGTTGATTGTAATCGTGACATTTGTTGAGGATTAAAGCGAGCGTAGGCGGACCACTGCTAGGTTATAAAATGTACGGCATGCATGCAAAACTTGAACCAACCATCTTTCATTAGGCCAAATTGATTTCACAGAGCTTGAAAATGAGCACCCTATATACAAACATATCACCCTTTTTGCTTATTATTTTTGCTTGAAATAGGAGAGAGAGAGAGAGAGAGAGAGAGAGAGAGAGAGAGGGATATTCGCGGCCACGGAGGCATGAGTGGCTCCTTAGCATTGTACGAGAGGTTGCTGGAGAGAGTGAGGTAGTTAGTGGACAAGGCCTGGCTGCGGGCAATTCATACAGATTTTGACACCAGTCAGGAAGGACCATGCTGTTCTAGTCGCACTTGCAGAGAAGTGGTGGTATACCACCAATACTTTTCACCTACTGCCTGGGGAGATGACGGTGACACCGACAGACTTTGCGGCGATCACTGGTTTGAGGGTTGGAGGAGAGCCTATCCTGTTTGACACAGACATACATAGAGATGAGGAGGCCTTGAGGTGGTTCTTGGGAGAGGTGCCTCACTTGGACCAGGAGATGGTGAAATACGAACAATTCAAGGAGTACTTGAAGAAGAAAGTGACCACTGAGTAGGAGAAGGAGCAAATGGCCAGAGCATATCTGTTATACTTGTTTGGTGCCTCTCTATATTCGAGCAGGCATAGCAGAGTCCAATTATCATAATTGCCAGCTTTAAGAGACTTGAGAACAGCTGCGCACTTCGATTGGCATGGAGCAGCGCTTGGCACAGTCTACGCTTTCATGGGTGATGCATCGAGAACAGAGCAAGCGGTAGCTGGGTACTGGAGGATATGGGAGGTATGATTTCAATTTTACAAATTTTCAATTCGTAATTGTAGCATATCCTTTGACTGTATAGCCTGCTTGACTATATAATTGACTAATGTCTTGATTGTTTGAAATTGTGCAGCTCTGGGCATACGAGGTTCTGAATATGTGCTGTCCTGCAACCATGTGTCCAGACTTGAGGATCATCCCACGCACGTATGTTTGGAGCAAGAAAAACACGGGGGAGAAGAAAGGGAGAGGAGACCTCAATGGCTTCTGTATATATCTGGACGAGCTTCGAGTCTCATAGGTAAGATACAACGTGTTGGTAATTAATCACACACACCTTTATTGCTTTAATGCATTCGTTGATTGATTATTGCAACACTTGCTTGTCTTGATTGCAGGTCACGTGGAATCCTTGGGGTGGAATAGAGCCAAAGCCTGAGTACTTGGCCAGGAGTAGGGTTGTCACGGCAAGCAGGGTGCTATTGGAATCAGCTTTCGGTTGGCAGTGGTACCTAGGAGACCGAGTGACATGGAAATCACTTGACTTGGCTGAGTTCCAAGTGCCAGGGCCACTCCCACCCCGTGCTTCACATACGGGCGAGTACACATTGGCGGAGTTGGAGGAGTTCACATAGCCTAATACTGAACTGGCAAGCCACTTACGACCTAAGCGTGACTACGCCACTTACCAAAGAGAGCACTTGGTTAGACCGCTCGAAGTTCGGGATTAGAGAGATGTTCGGAATCAGGCTCGAGGAGCTGCTGAGGAGAAGAGAGCTGCCACGAATAGGCAAAGAGGAGGTGAGGGCCATGTCAGATGGAGCCTGAGTGGTCCGATGGTAGGCGGGCCACTCGAAATGCCATGGAAGATAGCGGTGGTGGACACACAAGGCAATCCAGCGGAGATACGCCTGGTACCTGCCAGAGTAGAGCCTGCACTAGTGACTGTCCCAGTAAGAGTTAGCTTCCATTCTTGTCTTTCGATAAACTTGAACATTGTTAAATTGCCTGATAATCCCAAACTATATGTAAGTGCCTGTTGAGTGGGTGAACGAGGCTGTTTGTCGCATGCTTGCGATGGAGAACGTGATCAGAAGAGCGGCGAGCAGCATGCCACTGGAGTTGCACTATCCAACACCGACTCCACCACCATCTCAACTAGTAATTGTTCAGAGGTCTCACGTACACATATCTCAGAAAATGATACACTCCTGCTTTCAATACTGATAATATGCACCTGCTTCTGATACATATATGTCTTGATAGCTCTTGTAATTGTACCTGCTTTCAACATTTGATATATACAAATATGCACAATGTATACTAATGCTTAAATGAATTTACAATGCAGGCACAAGATAGGGCGGCTCCTAGAAGAAAGAGCACGTGAGACCCTCCTCCACAAAAGAAGACAACAGCAACAAGCTCTTCTACGACTCCAGCCAGCTCTCAAAGATAAATGAGTGCTAGGGGACCAACACCTGCAGACTTCAGGAAAGCCCAAAAGGGCTTAGCACGGGCTGAGGCACACGCATAGGAGAGATATGAAATGAGAAAGTGCCTGAGACCTTCCAAAGCATAGCCAATCCACACAAAAAGGCAGCATAGAGTGCCTGAGGCTTCTGAGGAGGAGGAAAAGGAGGAAGAAGAGAAGGGAGAGGAGAAAGAGGATGAGGAGTGCTCGTCCAGCAGTAGTGGCTCTGATGACATCGTAGATGATCCTGCATACAAGCGGGATCCAAGAGAGGAGGAAGATGATGACGAGGATGACGACGGCGATGACGTTGATTGGTTCAAGTGAGCGCTATCATTGAGCCTCACGTACTTTACTGCATTTTCTTTTTGCTTTTGGGTCTGCATGCCCACGCAGATAGCTAGATAGCGGGCCAGCATGCCCTAGTTGACTTTTGGTAGCATTGGGCCTGCGAGCCCCCTTTTGACTTATGGGCGGATGTGCCCTGCTTGACATGTTGCTTTTCATTTGCCGAAGTGCCACTTTTGACTTGATATTCCAAAGTTGCAAAAATGGATATAGATTAGTAGTTAGGGAAAATGACGGCCAAGGACGTGTTTTGATAATTAATACCTATCAAGGACATTTTCAGCATTAACAATTGTTCTTAGCATGTCCTTGGAGGGTATTAATTATCAAAACACGTCATGGGCCGTCATTTTCCCTAGTAGTTAGAAAATTTGCATTTTCTTGTTTATTGATTCTCGCGATGGAAAATTGATAAGAGAAAACATAAACCAACCACTAATACCAAAACTTGCATTGACAATGTGCTGAGATGATTTACAGACACACGCGTATGTATAGGTGTGACTAGCTCGAAAGGAAAAGAAGATGAGTCCTCGGATACGATGGGGACACAGATATTTCGACAAATAATGAAATTTTGGGCATTAATGGGCCAAAACTCAAAATATACTAATTCAGGTGTAACTGACACTTCCGCCAGACCAAATAGCTATATAATGACCTGTACGATTTGAAAAAATCGAGAAAAGCATCCTGATACGAGGAAAAGACCAAAAAGATGCTAAAAATGTCGTAAAAACGGACATAAGACGCAAAAGATGACTTGAATATGTCCCAGACTAAAACCGACACCCCCGCACAGTCACATTTGGTCCACATGACCTATGCGGCATGAGAGAACTTGGCGAAAACCCTTAGAATGAATTTTGACCTCCCAAAACCTGGTTTTGAACTTGAAATGGGCCACTGGGGGTCCAAAAACTTCGTTAAGCGCAACTTTTTGAATCTGATGCTCAGATATAGTCACATATGCCTATTAAGACTTGTTGGAACCATCAAAAGTGCAAAAAGACCTTTGGAACAAAAAATGACCAAATTAAGGCAGTAGCTGCTGAAATCTGTCTACTGGTGCATTGCAAACACGCGCGTCAGAGTGGGATAGCCACGCTTTGAAAAGTGCTTACGCGTGTGGAACCATGACCGGCACACGTAGGTTAGGCTCTGCTTAGGTGCCTTTGTTTTACCAGACCTTCTTTTTGAGGCAAACCAAGCCTTGTCACCCCTCTAGACATCCTATAGTAAGTTTGGGGCTGTAGGGAGGGTGTCCTTGCATGCAAGGTGGTAGGACACCTATGCATTGCTTATCCCCCGGCACGAGAAATGAGGCCGATATTTTTGAAAATTTGCCTATAAAAGAAAGGTGCTAGCAACATTGTAAGCATACACCCTCCTTTTTAAGCACAATACTCCTCCCATTCTTCAAAATGGAAAGCCCACTGCCAGCCTTGCTTGAACCTTGGTTGTCAAGATTTGAAATCATTGACCAGTCGAACTCCCGATCAAGAGGCCTGGCTTCAATCTGAGACCTTCGATATGTGGCGCCACGCCTCGAACTCCTCAGAGCTGCACTCACATACTAGGATCCCACCATGCACGTTTTTCGATTTTACGACGATGAGCTATGTCCAACTGTAAAGGAATTTCAAGCGTACCTCCATGGTTTTGCAAACTCCCATTGTAACGACTTTGATTTTTAGTAAATAAAATCTCGTTTAATATTTGAATTATATTTTTACTTTTTTTCTTTTTCTGATAATTCGTTATAATTAGATTTTAGTCCTTTGAAATTTCATTTCTTGATTCAAAACGCTACCTGGCTAGTATAACTAGTTTCTAACCAGTTAGTTGGAGAAACCAAACTACCTAGTTCCTTTCTCTTTCATCCTTTGGTTAATAACCGCAAGGGAAACTTGTAACCGTTGGGTAATAGAGTTTTAATGGCCAATAAAGCTTTGATGTGACAAGTCAAGAAAAGAATCTGGGGTCATGTCATGTCAACCTTACTTTTTCTTTACCCATTGGGTCACAAATGTTAGGGGAATTATTATCCATTGGTTAATAGATATTACACTTGCCAAGTGTATATACATATATATACAACTTGATAAGACAAGACATGCCTAGGGTTATAGCCTTAAGCCTATTTATACTAAAGTTACTTTCCTAGATATATATATATATATATATATGTATATGTACTTATGTATATGCTAGAGAGAGAGAGAGAGAGAGAGAGAAAGAGAGGGGGAGGCCGAGAGAGAGAGAGAGGTGGAGTGTGTGCTTGTGTTTTGTTCTCTTTCACAAGCTACTTAATAGCCCGAAGCCTATTTACTGCTTGCCAACCCATTAGTAGTCTTCCTAAGTACATCCTAGCCTTTGATTTTGTTCTTTCTTGCAAGCAACCTCTTTTTAGGACAAGACTAGTCAAAAACCCTTCATGATGGCCTAAGATTTGGCCTATAAATGGAAGTGACAAGTGAGGGAAGGCTATGGATTGATTGAAGGACTTGAAATGAAAAGTCCATGGAGCAAATCCATGGGAGGAATGGAGAGAGAGGGGGCCGGACATGAGAGGAGGAGAGAGAGCCAAAATTTTGGTTATAAATAGGACCACCCTCATGCCATTCAACTCACACCTTCACCTAGCAACTTCTCTCTCTAAGAAAGCTTGTGTTCTTACTTGTTCTTGCTTAGTTTTCCTTGTTCTTGAAGCTCTTCTTGTGTTCTTCAAGAAACTCATACCCAAACCACCTTTTCAATCCATAAAGTAGAGTAGTTTTAGTCACAAACTAGTTTCGAGAGAAACCCTTCTCTTTCGAAGCTCCCGGAAGCTCACTGTAAGAAGTTACTCCACCCAAACACCAACTTACTTTCCGTAGTCGTCAATTACTGCCAAGAAGAAAGGTAGAATCCCTTGTCCCCTAACTCAACGTATAGCGTAGAACCATATGTTGAAAAATAGGATAAAACTCTTTAGCTCAAAGTATAACATGAGATATTTTTAAGTAGATAAGGTTATATATCGCTTATAATGTTTGAAATGCATGATAGTCAACAAATTTATTTTTGCTAATGGAAGTATGAGCATGTTGGAATAATTGACTTTTACTCTAATAAACATGTGTCGTTTTGAATTTCCCACAAAGGTAGAAAGAACGGTTTTTCAAAAGATAAGACTTTATCGTTGATAGAAGTATTTGTATTTTGATCTTTAGATGGTTATGAGCATGTATTATGAATTGTTTGTATTACTTGTCTTGTTGTAAAGCATAAGTAATTTTTACTCCAAAGGCGTCCGTACATGTGGCGTTATGCTTTAAGTTGTGATATGAGCATCATAGAATAATATAGAGTTGGATGATCTTGCTAGTTTAGTTTCAAGATTACAATGAATGATTTATGATGTCATATGTGAAAAGTCCTACTGTGGCGTCTATGCATAAAAACGAGACACGAAAATCGAGAAAGTTAGAAACATGACACCTAGGGTGTGGTTAATGAAAAGACGTGTTTTGAAAAGGTGAAATGTTTTGGAAACCGCAATGTGGCCGGACATGGTAGCCCATTGTGTGGTGTGTGTTTTGTGTGCCAAAGGGAACCCGGTGTGGCGGAACCATTGTGAGAATACTCGGGAGACTGGAACGGCGGAACCGAGGTTGGGTGTGTTAAAAACAATTTTGGAAATGTTGATATGGTTATGAAATATGGAAAATGGTGACACAGTCTACGAGGAGTCGCGTAGGAGAAACTCGAAAAATAATTGACACCAATGTTAGTTTGGATAATGAATGTGGATATGTCATTGTTAACTATTTTGTCAAATATGTATGAACTATGTGGAAATCATTAAATTTATGATTGGTTGTTCGTAAGTGTAAGGGTTAGAGGGTATGGGTACTCTATTGAGCCTTTGTAGCTCACGGTGTTACCTTTGGTGACCCTGACATATTATATTGGTGGCGACGCTGGTATAATGTGTCAGATCTTATAGATGAATAGGGTGAACTCTACACCTTGGAAGCCTTTGGAGCCGAAGAGCTAGCCAGGATGGAGGAAGAAGCAGAGCAGTAGATAGGAATCCTAGTTCCCTCCCTTATTTGAATAAAAGTACTTTTGTAAGGTTTATGATGTAATATTGAGCCAGACTCCATTTATTTTTTTCAATGAAATTTCCTATTTAACGTTCCCAAAATTAGGGGCGTTACACCCATGTACTTGTTGTTCCCCCACTCCAAGAAGACATGCATCATCTTCTACAGATGACACTTAACATTTTCGAAGAACTGACTTCAACCATAATCCATGATGGCGAACTCGACATTGCACGACTTATCGAGTTGTATGGCGCAAAGGGAATCTTGGAGAATTATGTCGAGCAAGCTCACACATGGTTCGCTTTTTCTCTTTGCGCACTGGCAGCCTATATGTTGGTTCCTGCTGACGCAAAAGTCAGCCCTAGTCTAGTGAGCATCGTTTTACAGAGGGGGGCTCACAAAAATATGTTTCCCATAGTCTTGGCAGAAACCATGATGGGCTTAGACCTGCTCAAAAGCGGTCAAACAAATACATTCAGCGGAAGCCCACACTTGCTTCAAGTAGGTTCTCACTCAACTCGCCTTTTTTCGATTTTCGCACTTTCTCATTTTACCTCGACACTCAGGTAAGGTTCGCACTAGATCCTTCCTTGTTTTTTTGCTCAGGCTTTATCTGGCTACTTACTTGTTTTATCACTCATGCAGATATGGCTTTTAGACAAAGTTGGCTTGCTCGAAGCGCCTCAGGCAGTTTGGAAACACTTTCCTAGGTGTTTACTTGATAAATCGATGGTGTATCCCGAACTGATAGTAGAAGAATGGTATGCCTTTCTTCATGACATGGAGTCCGAGGACATTGTATGGAGGTGCCCTTGGTTAGACTTGCCCGATATGGCGGTCACTTCCGTCGATTTTGAAAGAATGGTAATCGCCAGCCTGGTGAGTTTTACCTTTTATGTTCCCGGTCGCATACTCCGTCAACTTGGAATGAGCTAGGGTTTCCACCGTGCTGGGATCGAGGACTTTCAGCCTCCAACTTTCAATGCTCGCAACTTGCATAATTACCAGTGCAGTTGGAATGACAGGGTGCTTGAAGGGCCCCTTCCGAACTTCATCACATGGCTAGAGAGCAAATATGTAAAGTGGCTCCATGAAGAAGTGCAAGCAAGACATGGGGGTTACTACTGAACACAACCTTCCCGTCGTACTTAGAATAAGCTGAGAGTCGCTGGGCTACTCGAGCATTTTCACTTTGCTTTTTGTTGTTTGCTTTGGATCGCTATATGGCCTCTAAGCCTGGCTTGTTCAATAAAAGAATGATCTGTATAGCACAAACGGCTCTGGATCTTATTTGTAGCTTGAAAATTCCCCCAAAGGCCTGAATTCTTCATTAAGCATACAATGACGGAACCAATACTTCGACACAGTCATATATACCCCTAATGACTTGCTGGAAGTGTTAAAAGCTCAAAAGCAGGCCCACGATGAAAAATGAAAAATGACCCCAAAAAGACAGTAGTCTGCCCTTCTTGACGATGAAAAACAAAACTAGCCCGCGCTTAAGTAATACAAACGCGCACGTGGCCAACAAGCGCACGCCGATTTCATATTGGTGCGCACAGATCAAACCCCGTTTTAGTTGCCAAATTTCACCCATTTTGAAATTGAATTGCTGTATGTCTTGTTACTACCCTTGGCCATCCAAAATGTCCTTAGGATGGTTCACAGGTGTGTCCTTGCATTGAAGGGAAGGTGCCACCATGGCCTTGATATTTTGCCCTTGGGAAGGATATTTCCATGTGCTTTGTCTATAAAAGGGATGATCCCTGCAAATGTAAACATACCTCCAAAAGCCAAAGTTCCCATAGCACTCCCAGTGGCAAACCACCTACCAACCCTAATCTGCCCATGGCTAGAAGCATTTGTTGCCAGAGATTGGCTAACTTTTTGATCACACGGGTTGGCCGCTTTCCGCTTTCTCCGAAATGTGAGGCTTCGACCGAAATCTTGAGGGCAGCCCTGCGCTTCTAGGACCCAGACGTCCATGTCTTTAGGTTTGGAGACAATGAGCTATGTCCGACAGTGGAGGAATTTCAAGCATATCTCCAAGGTTTCGCCTCTAGCATGATCGTCGTACCACCATATTGGCAAAATATGTCCAAGCTTTTGAAGTCCTGCCTCGACATTTCCAAAGGGGCAGCAGAGGATTTACTAAGCGGTGGCCAAGTCAACGTCATGCATTTAATGGAATGGTATGGCCCGAAAGGTAATACAGGAGATATTGCTGTGCAGACCCGACGCCAGTTTGCCTTAGCAATCTGTGTGATAGTTGCTTATTTACTAGTGTCCCCGAATGGACAAGTTAGTCCCTTACTGGTGAGCGTTGCTGCTCAGATGGGAACTCGAAGAAATGTAGTGCTGATGGTTCTTGCAAAGACGCTTATGGGTTTGGACATGGTTTATACCGGCCAAGCCGACACATTTGGCAGTAGCCTTCTCTTGCTTCAGGTAAACCCTCACTCAGGTCACCTTCTTCCGGCTTTCTCACATTCTCTTTATACCTCAATACTTGGCTAAGGCTATTTATGGAGCTTCTCGCTTGTTTTTCCACTCTAGTTTTATATAGCTCCTTACTTGTCTTTTGGCTCATACAGCTATGGCTATCAGACAAATTGGGACTGCTTGTGGCGCAAGAGACACGCTGGCCCCACCTGCCTGGCCAAATGCATCAGCGAGGGATGATATACCCGGAGATGTCCATAAATGAGCGGTACACGTTTATGAACGAGATGTCACTAAATGAAATTATTTGGAGGCACAAACCATTGAATATCCAGGACATGGCCAACAACTCTGCAGGTTTTGAGAGAATGGTGATCGCTGGGCTGACCGCTTTCACATTCTACATTCCAGGTCGTATTCTATGCTAACTAGGCATGAGTCAAGGTCTACATAGAGCTGGGGTTGAAACTTTCCACATTCCCTCACTCAATGCTCAAAATCTCCTTGGATATCAACACAATTGGGGTCTGAGGCAACTCAGGGGAGCAGATCCAGAATTCAGCACAAAGCTCTCATGTCACTACAAAATATGGCTGCAAAGAGAAGTTGCAAGATGGCAAAACATCGACTGACTCCTAACGGACTCTAATGACTTAGAATAAACCGTGAGCCTATTGAGGCCTCTAGCATTTTATTCTGTTTTTATGCTTAACTGTTTTGTAAGACTTTGCTCAGCTACGTAACAGAAGTAGTAATTTGCAGTAAAAGTGAAAGATGAAGGGTTTCTCTCTTTTGATCCAAACGTTGAACATGACCTTGGTTCGAATGCCGAGATATACCCCAAAATAGCAAACCATGGATCAAGTTGATTGATTGTGACCGAATCTCACAGAGAGATTGCCTACGTATCCCTTTTCAAGGAATCAGGTCGTACGTAGTTCAGGCAAAGGTTCACTCGAGTATTTTACCTCTCCTTTTATGCTCTAAATTTTGCCTACCACCGCCCTTCCAGGTTTTCGGTCTAGCGAGCTCTTGATTGTTGCCTTGACCGCCTCCTTATGTTTTCAGTTTAGTAGGCTTGCTCTAACTTTTGCTTGAAATCGCTCACCCTTGTGGTTTTTGGCCCAATGAGCTTCTCTCAAGGATAGTAACGTTTGAGTTGATCCAGGTTGACCAGAGTGGCGAATTCATTGCCATTGAGATCTATGAGTTGAGCCGCTCCCCTAGAAAGGATGGTCTTGATGATGTAAGATCCGGAATGCTTCGGTTGGAATTTGCCACGAGGATCAAACACAAGTGCCCGAATCTCCATTGTAACCATATCCACCTCAACCAAGTTCCTAGACTTCGCCCTTTTGTTGAATGCACGAGCGATTCTTCACTGATAGCCTTGAACATGGTACAAGGCACGGAGCCTCCTCTCATCAAAGAGCATGAGTTCAACCAACCTCCCGCTGAGCCACTTGGATTCCGTGAGTCCACATTCAGCCATGACCCTCAATGATGGTACCTCGAGCTCGATGGGGAGTACCGCTTCAATCACATAAACTAGGGAGTTGGTTGTTACCCCTGTTGATGTTCGAAAAGACGTTTGATACCCCCAAAGCACTAGAGGTAGCTGCTCATGCCAATCCCAGGCGGATTCAGCAGACTTCTTGATGATTGTCTTGACTAATTTCCTTGTGACGTACTCCAGATCGAATTCCGCCAACAAAATCAACCAGGGCAATAATTTACCAGTGAGTGCAGGTTTCTCAAACAGATACCGGAGAGGATCCATTCGATTCTTCCAAATCCTGATGATAAGGCTTCGGCTTCTCCTCACGGACTTTCGAGTCCCCATTGGGTTGAGAGACTATAAGATTAGAATCCCCAATAACTTCGAGCATTTCAATACCCATCGTAAGCGTAGCCTACATAAAAATGATACGAGCCTCATACTCAGCCTGATTGTTCGTGACATCGAAATTGAGTTTGAACGCAAGCGAAATATGAGAACACTTGGGTGTAATTAGCGACACCCTAATCCCAAATCCTTTCTGGTTGGCTGCCCCATCAATGTAGATTGTCCAAACATCTTCAACAGCAGTCAGCACGTCCTCATCTGGAAACACAAAGTCAGAGTCCTTCGGCCCATCAATAGGGTGATTCGCGAGAAAATCTGACTCTGCACGCCCTTTGACTAATTTCCTTATGACATACTCAAGATCGAATTTTGCCAGCGAAAGCAACCAGCACAGTAATTTACCAGTGAGCACAAGTTCCTCAAACAGATACTTGGGAGGATCCATTCGATTCTTCCAAATCCTGATGATAAGGCTTCAGCTTCTCCTAACAGACTTTCCAGTCCCCATTGGCTTGAGAGACTAAAAAATTAGAATCCCTAATAACTTCAAGCTTTTCAACACCAAGTGTAAGCGCAGCCTCCATACAACCAATACAGGCCTCATACTCGGCTTGGTTTTTCGTGACTTCGAAATTGAGTTCGAACGCAAGCAAAATATGAGAACCATCGGGTGTAATTAGAAACACCCTGATCCCAAATCCTTTCTGGTTGGCTGCCTTGTCTCAGTAGAGCGTTCAAACATCTTTAAGAACTGTTAGCATGTCCTCATCTGGAAACACAAAGTTAGAGTCCTCTAGTCCATCAATAGGGTGATCAGCGAGAAATTCTTCAACTGCACGCCCTTTGACTAATTTCCTTGTGATGTACTCAAGATCGAATTCCGCCAACAAAAGCAACCAGAGCAATAATTTACCAGTGAGCGCAGATTTCTCAAACAGATACTTGAGAGGATCCATTTGATTCTTCCAAATCCTGATGATAAGGTTTCAGCTTCTCCTCACAGACTTTCCATTGCCCATTGGCTTGAGAGACTACAAGATTAGAATTCCCAATAACTTCGAGCTTTTCAACAGCAAGTGTAACCGCAGCCTCCATACCAACAATATAGGCCTCATACTCAGCTTGGTTGTTGGTGATATCGAAATTGAGTTTGAACGCAAGCGAAATATGAGAACCATTGGGCGTAATTTGCAACGCCCTTATCCCAAATCCGTTCTGGTTGGCTATCATGTCAAAGTAGAGCGTCTGAACATCTTCGACAACTTTCAGCACATCCTCATCTGGAAACAGAAAGTCAGAGTCCCCTGAACCATCAATAGGGTGATCAGCAAGAAATTCTTAAATAGCCCGCCCTTTGACAAATTTCCTTGTGACGTACTCCAGATCGAATTCTGCCAATAAAAGCAACCAGCGCAATAATTTACCAGTGAACACAGGTTTCTCAAACAGATACTTGGGAGGATCCATTCGATTCTTCCAAATCCTGATGATAAGGCTTCAGCTTCTCCTCACAGACTTTCCAGTCCCCATTGGGTTAAGAGACTACAAGATTAAAATCCCCAATAACTTCGAGCATTTCAACACCAACTGTATGCGCAGCCTACATAAAAATGATACAAGCCTCATACTCAGCTTGATTGTTTGTGACATCAAAATTGAGTTTTAACGCTAGCGAAATATGAGAACCATTGGGCGTAATTAGCAACCCCTTGATCCCAAATCCTTTCTGGTTGGCTGCCCCGTCAAAGTAGATAGTCCGAACATCTTCAACAACAGTCAGCACGTCCTCATCTGGAAACATAAAGTCAGAGTCCTTCGGTCCATCAATAGGGTGATCAGCGAGAAATTCTGACTCTACACACCCTTTGACTAATTTCCTTGTGACGTACTCAAGATCGACTTCCGCCAGCAAAAGCAACCAGCGCATTAATTTACCAGTGAGCGATGGTTTCTCAAACAGGTACTTGAGAGGATCCATTCGATTCTTCCAAATTCTGATGATAAGGCTTCAACTTTTCCTAATAGACTTTCCAGTCACCATTGGCTTGAGAGACTACAAGATTAGAATTCCCAATAACTTCGAGCTTTTCAACAGCAAGTGTAAGTGCAGCCTCCATACCAACAATATAGGCCTCATACTCAGCTTGGTTGTTCGTGACATCGAAATTGAGTTTGAACACAAGTGAAATATGAGAACCAACAGGCGTAATTTGCAACGCCCTTATCCCAAATCCATTCTGGTTGGCTGTCATGTCAAAGTAGAGCGTCCGAACATCTTCGACAACTTTCAGCACATCCTCATCTAGAAACAGAAAGTTAGAGTCCTCTGAATCATCAATAAGGTGATCAGCGAGAAATTCTGAAACTGCCCGCCCTTTGACTAATTTCCTTGTGACGTAGTCCAAATAGAATTCTGGGAACAAAAGCAACCAGCGCAATAATTTACCAGTGAGCACAGGTTTCTCAAACAGATACTTGAGAGGATCCATTCGATTCTTCCAAATCCTTATGATAAGGCTTCAGCTCCTCCTCACAGACTTTCTAGTCCCCATTGGTATAAAAGACTACAAGATTAGAATCCCCAATAACTTCTAGCATTTCAACACCAATTGTATGCGCAACCTACATAAAAACGATACATGCCTCATACTCAGCTTGATTGTTCGTGACATTGAAATTGAGTTTGAACGCTAGCGAAATATGAGAACCATTCGGCGTAATTAGCAACTCTCGGATACCAAATCCTTTCAGGTTGGCTGCCCCATTAAAGTAGATCGTCCAAACATCTTCAACAACAGTCAGCACGTCCTCATCTGGAAACACAAAGTCAGAGTCCTTCGGTCCATCAATAGGGTGATCAGCGAGAAATTCTACAACTGCACGCCCTTCGACTAATTTCCTTGTGACGTACTCCAGACCAAATTCCGCCAACAAAAACAACCAGCGCAATAATTTACCAGTGAGCGCAGGTTTCTCAATCAGATACTCGAGAGGATCCATTCGATTCTTCCAAATTCTGATGGTAAGGCTTCAGCTTTTCCTAATAGACTTTCCAGTCACCATTGGCTTGAGAGACTACATGATTAGAATCCCCAATAACTTCGAGCATTTCAACTCCAATTGTCAGCGCAGCCTACATAAAAACGATACAAGCCACATACTCAGCTAGATTGTTCATGACATCGAAATTTATTTTGAATGCAAGCAAAATATGAGAACCATTGGGCATAATTAGAGACACCTTGATCGCAAATCCTTTCTTGTTGGCTGCCCCGTCAAAGTAGATCGTCCAAACATCTTCAAAAACTATCAGCACATCCTCATCTGGAAAAACAAAGTCAGAGTCTTTCGGTCCATCAATATGGTGATTAGCGAGAATTTCTGCAACTGCACGCCCTTTGACTAATTTCCATGTGACGTACTCCAGATCAAATTCCGCCAACAAAAGTAACCAACGCAATAATTTACCCTTGAGCGCAGGTTTCTTAAACAGATACTTTAGCGGATTCATTCGATTCTTCCAAATCCTGATGATAAGGCTTCAGCTTCTCCTCACAGACTTTCCAGTCCCCCTTGGGTTGAGAGACTATAAGATTAGAATCCCCAATAACTTCGAACATTTCAACACCAATTGTAAACGCAGCCTACATAAAAACGATACGAGCCTCATACTCAGCTTGATTGTTCGTGGCATCGAAATTAAGTTTTAACGCAAGTGAAATATGAGAACACTTGGGCGTAATTAGCGACACCCTGATCACAAATCCTTTCTGGTTAGCAACTTTGTCAAAGTAGATTGTCCAAACATCTTCAACAACAGTTAGCACGTCCTCATCTGGAAACACAAAGTCAAAGTCGTTCTGCCCATCAATAGGGTGATTTGCAAGAAATTCTGACTCTGCACGCCCATTGACTAATTTCCTTGTGACGTACTCAAGATCGAATTCCACCCGTAAAATCAACCAGCGCAGTAATTTACCAGTGAGCACAGGTTTCTCAAACAAATACATGAGAGGATCCATTCAATTCTTCCAAATCCTGATGATAAGGCTTAAGCTTCTCCTAACAGACTTTCCATTCCGCATTGGCTTGAGAGACTACAAGATTAGAATCCCCAATAACTTCGAGCTTTTCAACACCAAGTATAAGCGCAGACTCCATACAACCAATACAGGCCTCAAACGCAGCTTGGTTTTTCTTGACTTCAAAATTCAGTTTGAAGGCAAGCGAAATATGAGAACCATCGGGTGTAATTAGCAACACCCTGATCCCAAATCCTTTCTGGTTGGCTGCCTTGACCAAGTAGAGCGTTCAAATATCTTTAATAACAGTTAGCACGTCCTCATCTGGAAACACAAAAGTCGGAGTCCTCTGGTCTATCAATAGGGTTATTAGCGAGAAATTCTACAACTGCATGCCCTTTGACTAATTTCCTTGTGACGTACTCAAGATCGAATTCTGGCAACAAAAGCAACCAGCGCAATAATTTACCAGTGAGCGCAGATTTCTCAAACAGATATTTGAGAGGATCCATTCGATTCTTCCAAATCCTAATGATAAGGTTTCAGCTTCTCCTCACAGACTTTCTAGTCCCCATTGGCTTTGGGAGTCTACAAGATTAGAATTCCTAATAATTTCGAGCTTTTCAACAACAAGTGTAAGCGCAGCCTCCATACCAATAATAAGGCCTCATACTCAGCTTGGTTGTTCGTGACATTGAAATTGATTTTGAACGCAAGCGAAATATGAGAACCATCGGGCGTAATTCGCAACGCCTTTATCCCAAATCTGTTCTGGTTGGCTATCATGTCAAAGTAGAGGGTCCAAACATCTGCGACAACTTTCAGCACATCCTCATCTGGAAATAGAAAGTCAGAGTCCTCCGTACCATTAATAGGGTGATCAGCGAGAAATTTTGAAACTACCTGCCCTTTAACTAATTTCCTTGTGACGTACTCCAGATCGAATTCTGCCAACAAAAGCAACCAGCGCAATAATTTACCAGTGAGCACAGGTTTCTCAAACAGATACATGAGTGGATCCATTCGATTCTTCCAAATCCTGATGATAAGGCTTCAGCTTCTCCTCACAGACTTTCCAGTCCCCATTGGGTTGAGAGACTACAAGATTAAAATCCCCAATAACTTCGAACATTTCAACACCAATTGTATGCGCAGCCTACATAAAAATGATACAAACCTCATACTCAGCTTGATTGTTCATGACATCGAAATTGAGTTTGAACGCTAGCGAAAATATGAGAACCATTGGGCATAATTAGCAACACCCTGATCCTAAATCCTATCTGGTTGGCTGCCCCATCAAAGTAGATCGTCCAAACATCTTCAACAATAGTCAGCACATCCTCATTTGGAAACACAAAGTCAGAGTCCTTCGGTCCATCAATAGGGTGATCAGAGAGAAATTCTGACTCTGCACGTCCTTTGACTAATTACCTTGTGACATACTCAAGATCGACTTCCGCCAGCAAAAGCAACCAGGGCATTAATTTACCAGTGAGCATAGGTTTCTCAAATAGATACTTGAGAGGATCCATTCGATTCTTCCAAATCGTGATGATAAGGCTTCGGCTTTTCCTAACAGACTTTCCAGTCCCCATTGGCTTGAGAGACTTCAAGATTACAATCCCCAATAACTTCGAGCATTTCAACCCAAATTGTAAGCGCAACCTACATAAAAACTATACAAGCCTCATACTCAGCTTGATTTTTTGTGACATCGAAATTGAATTTGAACGCTAGCGAAAATATGAGAACCATTGCGCGTAACTAGCAACACCTGATCCCAAATCCTTTCTGGTTGGCTGCCCCATTAAAGTAGATCGTCCAAACATCTTCAACAACACTCAGCACGTCCTCATCTGGAAACACAAAGTCAGAGTCCTTCAGTCCATCAATAGGGTGATTAGCGAGAAATTCTGACTTTGCATGCCCTTTGACTAATTTCCTTCTGACGTACTCCAGATCAAATTCCGCCAACAAAAACAGCCAGCGCAGAAATTTACCAGTGAGCGCAGGTTTCTCAATCAGATACTTGAGAGGATCCATTCGATTCTTACAAATCTTGATGATAAGGCTTCGGCTCTTCCTAACAGACTTTCCAGTCCCCATTGGCTTGAGAGACTACAAGATTAGAATCCCTAATAACTTTGAGCATTTCAACACAAATTGGAAGCGCAGCCTACATAAAAACTATACAAGCCTCATACTCAGCTTGATTGTTCGTGACATCAAAATTTAGTTTGAACGCAAGCGAAATATGAGAACCGTTGGGCGTAATTAGCGACACCTTGATCCCAAATCCTTTCTGGTTGGCTGCCCCGTCATAGTAGATCGTCCAAACATCTTCAAAAATAGTCAGCACGTGCTCATCTGGAAACACAAAGTCAGAGTCCTTCGGTCCATCAATAGGGTGATCAGCGAGAAATTCTACAACTGCATGCCCTTCAACTAATTTCCTTGTGACGTACTCCAGATCAAATTCCGCCAACAAAAACAACCAGGGCAATAATTTACCAGTGAGCGCAGGTTTCTCAATCAGATACTTGAGAGGATCCATTCGATTCTTCCAAATCCTGATGATAAGGCTTCAGATTCTCCTCACAGACTTTCCAGTCCCCATTGGGTTGAGAGACTATAAGATTAGAATCCCCAATAACTTCGAGCATTTCAACACCAATTGTAAGCGCAGCCTACATAAAAACGATACGAGCCTCATACTCAGCTTGATTTTTTGTGACGTTGAAATTGAGTTTGAACGCAAGCAAAATATGAGAACACTTGGCCGAAATTAGCGACACCCTAATCCCAAATCCTTCCTGGCTGGCTGCTTCGTCAAAGTAGATTGTCCAAACAACTTGAACAATAGTCAGCATGTCCTCATCTGGAAACACAAAGTCAGAGTCCTTCGGCCCATCAATAGGGTGATTCGCGAGAAATTCTGACTCTGCACTCCCTTTGACGAATTTCCTTGTGACGTGCTCAAGATCGAATTCCGCCAGCAAAAGCAACCCGCGCAGTAATTTACCAGTGAGCGCAGGTTTCTCAAACAGATACTTGAGAGGATCCATTCGATTCTTCCAAATCCTTATGATAAGGCTTCAGCTTCTCCTAACAGACTTTCCAATCCCCATTGGCTTGAGAGACTACAAGATTAGAATCCCTAATAACTTTGAGCTTTTCAACACCAAGTGTAAGCGCAGCCCTCATACAACCAATACAGGCATCATACTCAGCTTGGTTTTTCGTGACTTCGAAATTCAGTTTGAACGCAAGCGAAATATGAGAACCATCGTGTGTAATTAGCAACACCCTGATCCCAAATCCTTTCTGGTTGGCTGCCTTGTCCAAGTAGAGCGTTCAAATATCTTTTAGAACTGTTAGCACGTCCTCATCTGGAAACACAAAGTCAGAGTCTTCTGGTCCATCAATAGGGTGATCAGCGAGAAATTTTGAAACTGCACGCCCTTTGACTAATTTCCTTGTGACGTACTCAAGATCGAATTCTGCCAACAAAAGCAACCAGCGCAATAATTTACCAGTGAGTGCAGATTTCTCAAATAGATACTTGAGAGGATCCATTCGATTCTTCAAAATCCTGATGATAAGATTTCAGCTTCTCCTCACAGACTTTCCAGTCCCCATTGGCTTGGGAGACAACAAGATTAGAATTCCTAATAACTTCGAGCTTTTCAACAGCAAGTGTAAGCGCAGCCTCCATACCAACAATACAGTCCTCATACTCAGCTTGGTTGTTCGTGACATTGAAATTGAGTTTGAACGCAAGCGAAATATGAGACCCATCGGGCGTAATTTGCAACGCCTTGATCCCAAATCCGTTCTAGTTGGCTATCATCTCAAAGTAGAGCGTCCAAACATCTTCGACAACTTTCAGCACACCCTCATCTGGAAAAAGAAAGTCAGAGTCCTCCGAACCATTAATAGGGTGATCAGCGAGAAATTTTGAAACTGCCTGCCCTTTGACTAATTTCCTTGTGACGTACTCCAGATCGAATTCTGCCAACGAAAGCAACCAGCACAATAATTTACCAGTGAGCGCAGGTTTCTCAAACAGATACCTAAGAGGATCCATTCGATTCTTCCAAATCCTGATGATAAGGCTTAAGCTTCTCCTCACAGACTTTCCAGTCCCCATTGGGTTGAGAGACTAAAAGATTAAAATCCCCAAAAGCTTCGAGCATTTCAACACCAGTTGTATGCGCAGCCTACATAAAAATGATACAAGCCTCATACTCAGCTTGATTGTTCGTGACATCGAAATTGATTTTGAACGCTAGCGAAATATGAGAACCATTCGGCGTAATTAGCAACTCCCAGATCCCAAATCCTTTCAGGTTGGCTGCCCCGTCAAAGTAGATCGTCCAAACATCTTCAACAACTGTCCGCACGTCCTCATCTGGAAACACAAAGTCAGAGTCCTTCGGTCCATCAATAGGGTGATCAGTGAGAAATTCTGACTCTGCACGCCTTTTGACTAATTTCCTTGTGACGTACTCAAGATCGAATTCCGCCAGCAAAACCAACCAACGCATTAATTTACCAGTGACCGCAGGTTTCTTAAACAGATACTTCAGAGGATCCATTTGATTCTTCCAAATCTTGATGATAAGGCTTCAGCTTTTCCTAACAGACTTTCCAGTCCCCATTGGCTTGAGAGACTACAAGATTAGAATCCCTAATAAGTTCAAGCTTTTCAACACCAAGTGTAAGCGTAGCCTCCATATAACCAATACAGGCCTCATACTCAGCTTGGTTTTTCTTGACTTCGAAATTGAGTTTGAACGCAAGCGAAATATGAGAACCATCGGGCGTAATTTGCAACGCCCTGATCCCAAATCCGTTCTGGTTGGCTATCATGTCAAAGTAGAGCATCCAAACATCTTCGACAACTTTCAGCACATCCTCATCTGGAAACAGAAAGTCAGAGTCCTCCGAACCATCAATAGGGTGATCAGCGAGAAATTTTGAAATTGCACGCCCTTTGAGTAATTTCCTTTTGACGTACTCCAGATCGAATTCTGTTAAAAAAAGCAACCAGCGCAATAATTTACCAGTGAGCGCAGGCTTCTCAAATTGGTACTTGAGAGGATCCATTCAATTCTTTGAAATACTGATGATAAGGCTTCAGCTTCTCCTCACAGACTTTCCATTCCCCATTAGGTTGAGAGACTACAAGATTAGAATCCCCAATAACTTCGAGCATTTCAACACCAATTGTTTGCACAACCTACATAAAAATAATTCAAGCCTCATACTTAGCTTGATTGTTCATGACATTGAAATTGAGTTTGAACGCTAGCGAAATATGAGAACCTTCGGCGTAATTAGCAACTCCCAAATCCCAAATCCTTTCAGGTTGGCTGCCCCGTCAAAGTAGATCGTCCAAACATCTTCAACAACAGTCAGCACGTCCTCATCTGGAAACACAAAGTCAGAGTCCTTTGGTCCATCAATAGGGTGATCAGTGAGAAATTCTGACTCTGCACGCCTTTTCACTAATTTCCTTGTGATGTACTCAAGATCGAATTCCGCCAGCAAAAGCAACCAGCACATTAATTTACCAATGAGCGCAGGTTTCTCAAACAGATACTTGAGAGGATCCATTCGATTCTTCCAAATCTTGATGATATGGGCTTCTGCTTCTTCTAACAGACTTTCCAGTCCCCATTGGCTTGAGAGACTACAAGGTTAGAATCCCCACTAACTTCGAGCTTTTCAACACCAAGTGTAAGCGCAGCCTCCATACAACCATTACAGGCCTCATACTCAGCTTGGTTTTTCATGACTTCGAAATTGAGTTTGAACATAATATGAGAACCATTGGGTGTAATTAGCAACACCCTGATCCCAAATCCTTTCTGGTTAGTTGCCTCGTCCAAGTAGAGCATTCAAACGTCTTTAAGAACTGTTAGCATGTCCTCATCTGGAAACACAAAGTCAGAGTCCTCCGGTTCATCAATAGGGTGATCAGCGAAAAATTCTGCAACTGCATATGACACCTAGGGTGTGGTTAATGAAAGGTGTGTTTTGAAAATGTAAAATGTTTTGGAAATCGCAATGTGGCCGGACGTGGTAGCCCATTGTTTGGTGTGTGTTTTGTGTGCCAATGGGAACTCGGGACAGTGGAACCATTGTGAGGATACTCGGGAGACCGGAACAGCGGAATCGAGGTTGCGTGTGTGGCTTGGTTATCCACGGAGAGCAGCCAATGCAAAGTGTGCCAATGGCAACCCGGTGCGACGAAACCATTGTGAGGATACTCGGGTGACCGGAATGGCGGAACCGAGGTTGGGTGTGTTAAAACGATTTTGGAAATGTTGATATGGTTATGAAATATGGAAAATGGTGACACGGCCTACGAGGAGTCGCGTAGGAGAAACTCAGAAAATAATGGACACCAACGTTAGTTTGGATAAATGAATGTGGATGTGTCATTGTTAACCATTTTGTCAAATATGTATGAACTATGTGGAAATCATTAAATTTATGATTGTTTGTTCGTAAGTGTAAGGGTTAAAGGGTATGGGTTACTCTATCGAGCCTTTGTAGCTCACGGTGTTACCTTTGGTGACCCTGACATATTATATTGGTGGTGATGCCGGTATAATGTGTTAGATCTTATAGATGAACAGGGTGAACTCTACACCTTGGAAGCATTTGGAGCCGAAGAGCTAGCCAGGATGGAGGAAGAAGCAGAGCAGTGGATAGGAACCTTAGTTCCCTCCCTTATTGGAATAAAAGTACTTTTGTAAGGTTTATGATGTAATATTGAGCTAGACTCCATTAATTTTTCAATGAAATTTCCTATTTAACATTCCCAAAATCCGGGGCGTTGCAGTCTAAGTCTCCGTATTTCCACCCCTTGCATTACGGGACTCCCTAAACCAACTTCCGACCCAATCAACTATTTTCTCATACAATATGCAAGCTAAGACTCCCCCATGATCACATTCATAGATAAAAACATCACACATTATGCCAACATCATCACAAATGCACCATGAACGATCAAAAATACCAATAATTGGTTCTTGCTAACGGGGAGACCAACGGAACAAGAATAGCATCGAATGGTCAAAGGAAGTTAATCAGACGAACTTGAGATAGATTAGGAGGTGTCCAAAAGGGTTTAGATGTGATCGTGGGTCAAAACAATCGACGGAAAAGCAGTAGGAGCAAAACTGGACTTAAGGTCCTGGTATTGATACGCACCAAAACCGTATTGATACAATATAAACTGCCCAAAAAGATAAGTTTATAGTATTGATACAACACTTAAGTTGTATCGATACCACGAGGTTTCGAGCAGCGATTCTGTAGATTTTGGGATTTCAATAACAACATCAACAACAACCAATATAGGCACGATGTTCACACCTAATCAACATATTCACACATAAAAAAGGCAAAGAAATCCCTACCTCGAGTCAAGGAGCGAAAACCAAGAGATTCGTACGAGCCCTTGCTTCGAACTCCTTGAAATCAACCGAAATCCTCTTCCCCAAGCTTAACCCACGAAATTTTGAGCTCAAAGACACGATTGGAAGGCTTGAATGAGGTTGATTCTTGAAGTTTTGGAGGAGTTTTGAGAGCGAGCAAGAGAGAGAGAGAGAGAACCGGATGAGAGAGAGAGAGGGGGACGGTGGAGAGAGATGGGGAGATGGGAAAAATGGTCCCGTACACCCCACACACACCCCTTATATACACATGCATCTTTTTATCACATCCACACTCCCTCAACTCTCCATTCTTTCACTTTGGTCCTTGATTCAATTAATCATCCAATAACCATAATTTCCCAATTAGTCATTTAATAATCATTTTCAAAATTTAAAAATATTCGGCTCTCTACAATCTATCCTCCTTAAAGAAATTTTGTCTTTTTCGAAATTTTCAAAGCAAGCCAATTAAGATTATGCATCAAACGAACATGATCATGCCATAACATAAATCACCAAAAAACTAGTTAACAATCATAAGATTAGAATTTCAAGACTCAGATCGATTAACTCGGAAACAAATGCGGATACTTCTCCCTTACTTCATCTTCCCTTTCCTAAGTCAACTCTTCTTTCCCAAGATGACTCCATAAGACTCGCACTAACGGAATGGTTTTACCCCTCAAAACTTGATTGCGTGAATCTAGGATACGTATCAGCTCCTCCCCATAAGATGTGTCGGCCTGCAACTCTAACTCAGACCACTCTAGAACATGTGACGGATCCGGCTCATACTTTTGTAACATCAACACTTGGAACACGTCATGAACATTCGATAATCTTGGTGGTAAAGCCAATCGATACGCAACTTTCCCAATCTTCTCGATAATATCAAACGACCTAACATAATGTGGTGCAAGTTTGCCCCTTTGCCCAAAACGAGATAATCCCCGATGCGGCAACACCTTAAAGAATACGTGATCCCCCACTTCAAATGATAATGGTCGGCGACGACGATCGGCATAACTCTTTCGCCTACTTTGCGTGGTTAACACCCGTTGATGAATCACTTTGACTTGCTTGGTGGTTCTCCTTTGCGCTTCAAGAAGACGTTGACGAATCACTCTCATACTTTCGGAGGTTTTTTTGATCAAATCCGGCCCGATCGACGTAGCCTCGCCCAATTCGGTCGAACAAACGGGTGATCGACACAGTCTCCCATACAAGGCTTTGTACGGTGCCATCTCGATGCTAGATTGGTAACTATTGCTATACGCGAATTCGACTAACGGTAGGTGATCTTCCCAATTTCCCCGAAAATCCATAACGCAAGCCCGAAGCATGTCTTCCAAAATCTGAATCGTTCTCTCGGATTGCCCATCCGTTTGAGGATGATACGCAGTACTAAATAAGAGATTCATGCCAACAGCAGCTTGCAAACTTTGCCAAAAGCATGCAGTAAACCTTAGATCTCGATCCAACACGATAGAAATGGGAACACCATGAAGACGGATAATCTTGCTAATGTATAAACGGCTAAGCGTATCTATCGAATCTGTAGCCTGGATCGGTGAGAAATGCGTTGACTTGGTCAATCGATCAACTATCACCCAAATGGCATCATGCCCCCTCAACGATCTCGGTAAATCGGTAATGAAATCTATGGTCACGTTCTCCCACTTCCATTCAGCGACTAGCAATGGTTGTAACTCCCCCGCGGGTTGTTGATGCTCGTCTTTGACTTGTTGGCACGTTAGGCATTTGGACACGAAGACAATGACATCTCTCTTCATTCCTGGCCGCCAAAACTATCAACGCAAGTTGTGATACATTTTCGTTCCTCCTGGATGCACGGCTAATGGTGAATGGTGAAATTCCCTTAAAATTTCCTCCCGACACGAAATGGGTATGAACAATTTTCCTTGATATCGCAAACCTTGATCGGCATTAATCATCCACCCTTCTCGAGCATTTCCACTAAGGAACTTGGTGCAAAATTCCCCCGCTTCTTCATCTTGTTGTTGGGCCTCAATTACAAGAGTCGATAAAGTCGATTGAACGGTTAAATTGCACAAAGTGACTCCATCTCGAACCTCCTCAAAATGCAACGCATACGAGCCTAAGTCGTTCATCGTTTTCCACTCATGGATGGCTAAACTCGCAAGGTGTGTTGATTTTCTACTTAACGCGTCCGCTACCACGTTCGCCTTGCTCGGATGATATTGTAACTCAAAATTATAGTCTTCTAGATGTTCCATCCAACGGCGTTGACGTAGATTAAGCTCCTTTTGGGAAAATAAATATTTTAGACTCTTGTGATCGGAAAAGACTTCGAGTCTCTCACCGTAAAGATAATGGTGCCAACCCTTTATTGCAAAGATGACGGCCGCAAGTTCTAAATCATGGGTAGGATGGTTTTGCTCATGAATTTTTAATTACCGCGATCCATATGCTACTACTCGCCCCAATTGCATCAATATGTAGCCCAATCCCTCTTTCGAAGCGTCACAATACACGGAGTAACAAACTCCCCGCTCAGGCACAACCAAAATCGGCGCGGTAGTCAATCTTCTCTTCAATTCCAGAAAGGCTATCTCACACGCGTCACTCCAAATGAAACGAGTTCCCTTACGAGTCAATTTAATCAACAGAGCCGCTAGGCGAGAGAAATCAAGTACGAAACGACGGTAGTACCCTGCCAAGCCCAAGAAACTACGAATCTCAAACACATTCTTCGGTCGCTGCCAACTCATCATAGACTTTATCTTTTCTGGATCAATGGACACCCATCCTTCAATACGACGTGACCCAAAAATTTGACCTCGGACAACCAAAATTCACAATTGCTAAGCTTGGCATACAAACAGTGCTCTCTCAAGAGTTCAAGAATGATAGAAAGGTGAGTTTGGTGTTCCTCCTCCGAAAGCGAGTAGATAAGAATATCGTCCACAAAGACAACTACGAAACGATCAAGATAGGCACGAAAGATATGGTTCATTAAATCCATGAAAGTTGTCGGTGCATTCGTCAATCCAAAAGGCATAACAACAAACTTGTAGTAGCCATAACGAGTACGAAACGCGGTTTTTGGAACATCTTCCCTTCGAACTCTCAATTGGTGATACCTGGATCTTAAATCAATCTTAGAGAAACAAGTTGCCCCTTAAAGCTGGTCAAACAAGTCGTCGATTCTAGGCATTGGGTACTTGTTCTTAATGGTGACGCGATTCAACTTACGATAATCAATACATAGACGAAGCAATCCATCTTTCTTTTGGGCAAACAAAATCGGTGCTCCCCACGGTGACGTACTCGGGCGGACAAACCCCAAACTCTCCAGTTCTTACAATTGAATCTTGAATTCCCTCAACTCGGCGGGCGCAAAGCGATAAGGAGGTATGGAGATAGGAGCGGTACCAGGAAGTAAGTCAATAGTAAATTCGATTTCTCTTTTGGGTGGTAAACCAGGTAACTCCTTCGGAAACACGTCCAAAAAGTCGCAAACAACAGGAGGTAACTCCCCACGCGCGGATATGTCCTTGTCTAAGGCCAAACTTGCTAATAAGGCATACATCGACTCTTGCTCCCGAAGCCCACACAAATACGGCTCTAACGGTTTTTGACGCTCCCCGAAAAATTCAAAATAAGTACCCCCAGGTGGACAAATACAGACCCGACACTTGAAGCAATCTATGGTAGCGTGAAACGTCGACAGCCAATCCATTCCCAAAATAAGGTCGAACCTCGACATATTCAACACGATAAAGTCAAAAGTAAATCGGCAATCCCCAATGATGAGTTCACAATCTCGGCAAATACGATATAAAGGCGACCTACCCCCTATGGGTGTCTTAACGAACAACGGAGGATTTATACTCTCAATTTCCTATTCCAAATCACAAGAAAAAGATGCAGCAATAAAAGAATGTGATGCTCTAGAATCAAAGAGTACTCTAGCAAAGGAGTTAAATAAGAGAAATGTACCCCTCACAACCAAAGTCTCTAGGGCCTGAGAAGTAACAGGAGGTGGTGGAGGTGGAATAGCAGAAGTGATTGTAATCGCCCTTCCCTGAGTAGTCTGACTCTGACCTTGAACATGTCCACTCCGCTGACCGAAACCCTGAGTAGATGTCGAAGAACTCACTCCTCTCTCAACCTAAGATCCCTGAGCTGGCATGGTCTGATGGAAGTGAGGCTGCTACTGCCGACTAGAACTTTGACCACCCCTCAGCTGCTGCACTGAACCAGACTCGCTACGTGCCCCATCCCCATGCGAAAAATTCCTAGCAAAATGATCGATTTTCTCACAAGTGAAGCATGTTCCCAAATGCCGCGGACACTGGGCACGAATGTGGCCCGTTTGACCACATTCGTGGCATACGATCAGAGGTCTATTGGAGACTCCCTAAGTCCTGAACAAAGATGATGGTGGAGGCCTAAAGTTTGACGGACCCTGCGAAGTCGACATTTGATCTCGTTGTGTCTTCCTCCCTTGACGACCGAAACTTCCCGACGAAGAACTCACACCCTACTGGTTGTCTCAATTCCCAAACCTTATGATTTTTGGGTGCATCCTTCGGTATCTCGATGCTCCTTGCACATTCAATAACATCGGCAAATCTCCCCTTGCATTGTGCCATTACCATCCTCTTCATAGTTTCATGCAAACCCTTCTTGAACCGCCTACATTTCCTCTCCTCGGTTGCCACCAACTTCGGTGCAAAGCGAGACAAAGATTGGAACTTTAAAGCATATTCCGACACAGTCATATCCCCTTGCTCTAGCTTCTCAAACTCATCTCTCAATTGGTTGAGACTCGTTTCCAAAAAGTATTGCTCCTTGAAGAGCACCTCAAATTCGGCCCATGTTATGTTCTCAACATCTGGCTCATTTGCTTGAGCCATAGTCCTTACCGCTCTCCTACATCCTTCCTTGATTCCAACATGGACTCCCACCATTCATTAGCCTCCCTAATAAGTTGAACGGCCACGATATTGACTCGCAAGTCATCTTCCATGATTTTAAGAGCCCTAAAGAGTTTTTGAATTTGGGCTAGTCAATGATCGGCCACGAGAGGGTCACTACTCGACCCATCGAATGTTGGTGGGTTTCTACGGTTGAACTCCCTCATTGCCGACAAGGCACGATTGTCCGCACTCTCCCTAGGAGTTGGGTTTAGAAGGTTTGCAGCTGTAAGAGCTGCAACGAAATCCCTAAGCAAAAGGATTTTGAACAACCAGGACTTCCTCTCCCCGACCGTGTCCGGTCCCTTCCCCCAGATTCCCATCCGAATTTTCCCCGTGATGGCTAACCTCATCCTCAATAGGTGTCTCTCGATCACAACCACGACCACGGCCACGGCCACAACCATGTCCACCCTGACTTTCGACCTCACTTGCTCTAGCACGCGTTCTCGGAGGCATCTTACTACAAGTTATAAGAAAGAGAAGGTTCGTCAACAATAGCATCATTTCACGAGGTCAAAGCCCCAAACTATCCTAACACGGGTCAAAGCAACTCCATGCCACTCTACTATATTGAAATGTAATGCTACATAAGTCATGTCATGTCAATGCACATTGGCACACATATGTTATGCAAAAGCGTGTCATTTTAAACCCATGAGACTGAAAGTCTCCCCATGGTCTCAAGGTATTCAAACCTAGATGCTCTGATACCAATTTGTCACGCCCTCGATTATCAACATAAATAAATAATCCAATTTGATAAAAGATCCTCGCGTAACATAAATAATACCCAAAAGAGTTCCCAACTGTTTAATTTACAAGCAAGTCCCCAAAAGTTAAAATTATACAACTTTGGCGCCACGACCCAAATCAACTTAATTACAAGTACGAATCTGTTTAGAGTATTACAAACTTTTTAGTCAAAAGGAATTCAAGAACAATTAGTTACAAACTCATCTTTACCAAAATTAAATCAATTACAAAAGATGGTTAAGTAACTAAAACAAGGTTAGCTCCCAAAAAGTCTTCATGTCCAAGCACATGAATGCATGCAATCTATTGCCTAGCATTTTGTCCTAAAGAGAAAGATTAGGTTGAGCTACACTAGCCCAGTAGGAAAATTTTTACCAATCTTATGTATTGATATGATGATAAGTGCAAAATGAGAGGAGATAAGGAAATACAGCTCGATAGATGGTAATCAATCAACTTGTAAAAGAGCCTCTTTCTAGATTGAATGCCTAAGTCATATGACACAAACAACTCAAACAATCCTAACTCGACTCGCTAACCCAAATTCCCACTATCGGTATTTTTCACCCCTTGCGTTACTGTATAACACCATGAGGATTACTATGTTGCCACCCCTTGCATCACGGTGATCCTTAATGACTGGGGTTATCGTATTATCACCCCTTGCATTACGAAACCCCTCTAAGTCTCCGTATTACCACCCTTTGCGTTACGGGACTCCCTAAACCAACTTCTGACCCAATCAATTGTTTTCTCATACAATATGCAAGCTAAGACTCCCCCATGATCACATTCATGGATAAAACATCACACATTATGCCAACGTCATCACAAATGCACCATGAACGATCAAAAATACCAATAATCCATAGAATGCACTTTAACGATGTTTTAACTAAGTAATTCCTTATTCGGTTCTTGCTAACGGGGAGACTAACGGAACAAGAATAGCATCAAATGGTCAAAGAAAGTCAATTAGACGAACTTGAGATAGATTACGAGGTGTCCAAAAGGGTTTAGATGTGATCGGGGGTCAAAACAATTGACGAAAAAGCAGTACGAGCAAAACTGGACTTAAGGTCCAGGTATCGATACGCACCAAAACCGTATCGATACAATATAAATTGCCCAAAAAGATAAGTTTATAGTATCGATACAATACTTAAGTTGTATCGATACCCTGAGGTTTCAAGCAAAGATTCTGCATATTTTGGGATTTCAACAACAACAACCAATATAGGCACGATGTTCGCACCTAATCAACATATTCACACATAAAAAAGGCAAAGAAATCCCTACCTACCAGGTGAGGTGCCTATCTCAGAAGGTGTCCCATTACCACATTTGATCGTTAGACGGTCTAGCCAACGATGAGCCAAACAACCAACTCAAGATCGTGACACTAGTCAATCCTTGTTGTCTGGATATTCTCCTTCTCCACCAAACTTAGGTATAATGTCTCATCAACCTATAAACCTTAGCTCTCTTCTAACTGTTTCTGCCCGGGGACGCGGCTTTGGTCGGGTGGCATCGACTGAACATGCTCCTCCTACACATCGTCGTAACAGGGGGGGTTCTACCCGCTCCTCTTCGTCTCCTCGGGGAGCAAACACTGCTCTCGATGCCAGTGATGTCCATCGAGACAAACGTCCTAGATCAATAGACCCAACTGGTGCTGCCGTGCAGGCCGACATGTCCAACCAACCGCCTCTCTCTTCGAGTTCCCAAGTACTTCCGGAAGCTTGGACCTCTCATCTCATTAGAGGTGACCGGCCCATCAATATTGGTGATAGTGTGAGCTCTTCGAAGACTGCGCTGGCCCTTGCTCGAGGCCTATTGCTGCTGGTGGATATGCAGAAGGAGTCCACATCTCCCCCTAACAGACTGGTGTCCACTGGACTTGTTAGTGGAATTAAGGTAATTTGGTTTACTCGTAACCCAAGTTGACTTATCTCATAGTGATTTGATTTTTTATTTTAATCTAAACCTGATATCTCACAGTTCATCCAAAAGATGATCACATTGGGCCAGAAGTTTCAAGAAGCTGAGTTTGAAAGGATTAGACTTTTGAATGACAACACTAGGCTTCTCTGAACAGTCTCAAGATTGGAAAGAGAGAGAGACAAAGCCAAGTCTGAGTTTAATGAGGCAAAGGGCAAACTCGAGATAGCCGAAGATAGCCTTAATTAGGCTTTGTCAAAAATTGACAGCACCAAGAAAGCTGCTTATGAAGAAGGCTACAAAAAAGGTTTTGATGCTGCAGCAGCCAGCTATGTTGATCAAATGCCAGCGATTCAGGATCAAATCTGGGCGGCATGCTAGGAAGCGTGCCTAACAATGGTTGGTGTCCCAGAAGATTCTTCCCTTTGGGTGAATAATGATCTTCCGAGCAGCCGGCTTCCTAATACTCAGGATTCCATGGGGCAGCATGAGGATGATATGGAGCAACAAATTGATGACTTTGCTAATGCCGAAAAGGACACACCAACTGGCTCTCATGATGCTTATCCTATTCAATCACCTGTTCAAGAAATAACTAATGAACCTATCAACCTAGAGGAGAATGCTGTTGGTGATGGTTCCAACACTGTGGTAAGTGAAGAATTTCCAAGTGAGACTCCTCCAGAGGTCTAGAATCTGGACTGATAAGTAAGTACTCCTCCTAACACTTAGAACACTTTTGCCGGTCCTGCGTGACTATAGTGTTTAGCCCTGCATGGCATCAACATAGGTATTCGGCCCCTTGTAGCATAATATTTGTTTTGCTCGGCCCCACATGGCCAAAAACTCTGGTTTTTGAAATGTTTATCTGGTATCTCGTACCTCCATTTTTCGTTGTGTCTGTGCCCAAGTATTTCTTACTTGAAAACATGTACTTCATATAAGTTTCTCATACTTAAACTGAACCCTAAGTATTTCATACTTAGATAGATTCATCTGAACATATGTTCGTCATTTTGCCATTCAAGTGTTTCGTACTTGCTTATGAGTTGCTTATAAGTTTGTGTCGTACGTAGCAATCTGTGCATACATGCATAGGTAATACAAGATTTTTGCATACTTGTATAGTCTAAGTTTCCCATACTTTAGACAAAAGCGTAAGTGTTCGCGTACTATAGCCACATAATACGTGTATTCGTACATGCATAAGCATTCATGCCTATGCCCTGCTCCCCAATACGAAAAAAAGGAATATAAGTCCGAATTTTGTATTCTAAAAAACAAACTAGAGGTAGGTAGAACGGGAAACAAAATTTCTGAAAAATTGATATATTGCAAAAATATAATTTTATTCATAATCCTTTGAACTCAAGGGGGCATTATTCGTACCCCTTGCAACTAACAAGTAATAAAACACAAAGGAGATTTATTCATAACTCCCACACAATCACGTAGTGCGTCCTAAAAACAAAATGAAATAAAACTAAATTCTTTTAAACAAAGAATTTTCTCAGATTGTGGACATTCCAAGGCCTTGGCACTGGGTTTCCGTCCAGATCTATCAATCTATAAGCCCCTATGCCTATAATCTCACTTACTCGATATGGACCTTCCCAATTGGCCCCCAACTTGCCTTTGTTTGCCACCTTGGTATTGCCGAGCACTTTTCGTAGTATAAGGTCCCCAATACCAAATTATCATGGGTTGACATGCTTGTTGTAGCTTTTCATCAGCTGTTCCTGATAGGAAGCCAAATGCACCAGAGCCCTCTCTCTCCTCTCGTCGGCAAGGTCGAGCTCAATTTCTAGGGCCCTATCATTTCCCCCACTCTCAACCAATGCTATCCTGTTGGTCGGTAGACCAATCTCCAAAGGTATTACTGCCTCTGTTCCATATGCCAAAGAATAGGGGGTCTCTCCCATAGACCTCCTAGGTGTTGTTCGGTGCGCCCACAGGACCAGGGGCAGCTCATCGGGCCATTTTCCCTTTGCCTTATCCAACCTCTTCTTGATCCCATCAAGAATGGTTTTATTGGATGCCTCTGTTTGCCCATTACTCTGAGGGTAGGCTGGGGCTGAGTAATACTTTCTTATGCCCTATTGGGCACAGAAAGTCTTAAACTTCTTTTGAAATTGGGACCCATTATCTGTAATCAATGAATAAGGGACCCCAAACCGAGTAATAATGCTCTTCCAAACGAACCTTTCAATCATAGGTTCAGTGATTTTGGCCAATGGTTCTACCTCAAACCATTTGGTGAAATAATCCGTCGCTACCAATAGAAATTTCCTATTGGCTGTTGCCTTGTGGAGAGGACCCACGATGTCCATTCTCCATTGAGCAAACGGCCAAGGACTCGTCAATGGCACCAAATCTTCTGCTGGTGTTCGAATCATTGGTGAGAATTTCTGACACTTCGCACAAATTTTTACATACACCTTTGCATCTTCTTGCATGTGTGGCCACCAATAACCTTGGGTAATTTCTCGGTGGGCAGTGGACCTGCCCCCAGCATGGCTTCCACATGTCCCCTCATGGATTTCGTGGAGGAATTTATGCACCATCTCGGGGTGCACACAAAGTAAATATGGACCGGTGAAGGATTTTCTATACAGCTTACCTTCTGGTGACAGCCAAAATCGTGCAGACTTGGTTTTTATTTTGTGAGCTTCTTTTTATCATAGGGGAGTGTATCATATTGTAAAAATTACACAATTGGATCCATCCAACTTGGTCCTTGGTTCACGTCCAAGACCAATTCCACGCTCCTTCCAAAGCTCGGCTCAACAAGACAATCTACCGCCACCCTTCTCTTGAGCTCTGTTGGTACAGCTGTGGCCAACCAGGCTAGTGAATCTGCATGGACATTCTGTCCAAAGCTTATCTGCTCGATGTACACCTTTTCAAAAGTATCAAGCAGATCCTTGGCTGCTTCCACATAGGCTGCCATCTTCTCACTTCGGGCTTCGTACTCCCCGGATAGTTGATTCACCACAAGTTGTGAATCACAATATACCCTACTTCTTGTTACTTTCAGGGTCTTTGCACTCCTTAACCCAGCTAAGAGTGCCTCATACTCTGCTACATTATTTGATGCACTGTATCCAAGCCGAACAGACACTACAAGAAAAATGATAATTAATGACGAAATTCCTGGTGACGAAACTAAATTTCATCTCTTATATGTCTATTTAGAGAGGAAAAACATGTTTCGACTCCAATTAGAAGGATAAACAAATTTAAGGGAGAGGAAATTTTATTTTGTCGCAAATAGTAGTAAATTGGTGAGGAATTTTCTTTTTCGTCTCTAAAAACTGAGGACAAATGAAATTATAGGTGAGGAAATTATTTTTTTCGTCGCTAATAAATTCCATCCATATCTTTTTCCGAGTGTGTGAAATCCTCAAACCAATAGATGACGGAAAAATTCCTCACAAAAGAGAACAGTTAGGGTGAGGAAAGTTTTCTCAGCACTGATGGTACTAAAATCAATTTGATTTTACTGAATTTAATTTTGGCAGGGTGTAATAAGTATTGGGCGGGACTTAAAATTGGAAGTGAGGAATAATTTTGTCACCAAAATCTATGGTCCCACAACCCAACCCCAGTAAACATCCATCTCTTCGCTCCTTCTCACCAGCTAATTAAGCCACACCAAACTCCGATTCAGAGAAGACGATCGAAGACGAACATGTGGGTTACTCCCTCCTTCCTCTCGCTGTAATCTCCCTCTCTCTCTCTCTCTCTCTCTCTCTTTCTCTCAACATTGTAAACATCGTTCTCTTTTCCAGATTTTCCCCCTCTCGTTCTCTCAGTAAACATCCATCAGTTTCTCCTCCACACCACACTGTACCTGGAGAAGACAAAGACGACAGCTCTCTCTCTCTCTCTCTCTCTCTTTGTTCCAGATTTTTCATTGTTTGATTCAATTGGTTCTCTCCCTTCGTATCTCTCTGAAATTTGAACCCTGAATCAATTTTTCAGAGAAACTATTGGGTAATTTTTACCCTCCGACTTGGAGCAAGTTCAAAAGATGTCATGTGGGCTATAAAAATTCATTGTCTTGGTTTCTTTTGTCGATTTTAATCAACAAATCCTTCTCCCTATTTCTGTGGTGAGTTTAGTTGTGTTTTCTCAACTTCAGATACAAACGCTATTTTGTTGATAAGATACAACATACTAGAATACTGGTTGTATTTTATTAACAACAAAATTGGTGGTATTTACTCTTTCGGCACAGGCAAAGCTATCATTATGCTCATTTAAGTGTCTCTTAATTTTAATGTCTTTTGTTTTGGGTTGTTTTGGAAGGAGCAACCCAAAACGTGTTTCTAGTGGGAATTAGAGGGTTATGTAGAAGGGTTAGAGAAACTATCTGCTCATGGAGAAGGATTAAGGGCTCATATGATATTAGATTGTTGGCTCGGGATTGGAACATCAGCCCTAAGATTTTTGGCACGCAGCTGCTTTTTTCCTTCTTATTTTAGTATCCATAGTAGTTTTGGAGACTTTCTGCTCAGTTGGATGTGTATTTTGTATGTTTTGATCATGGTAATGGAATTAGAAGTTAGGAATGTTCTTATTTGGAGATTTTGATTTTGCATGTTCTAAATGTAACAGCAACGTGATGAAATGTTGAATGCCTTAGAACTACACTTTTGAAGTATATTAGAGGAATTAGTTATCTGGTCTCTTTTCTTACACTTGGAGTAGTAGTCTGCAAGCATAAAAAAAACATAACCTCAATACGTAGTGAATTAGAAGTATTCTAACTTTAATCTTAATAATATTATCTTATTATACTTAGATTAGTTTTTTTTTTTATCAGAATCAAACCTCGAAAATAATGTTTTGTAAGGCAAGAGAGTGTTTTATTGATCTATTAGCTGGCCCCTGAAGTTAGATTCTGAATATTGCGATAACACCAAATCCCCTAGACCCCTCGGCAACCTTTCAATGACACTATTGGTCTCTGCACTCTTAGCAATTTACCCTAGTTCACCCTAGATTGTTGCTATCGATCCTTGTACATTGTAGCAATTTACTGATTAATTGAAGATTGAGGCTTGCTTATGACCATTCCATTTCTATGAGGCTTTGCTTTTTCCTTTCTCTGTTTCTGTATGAGACTTTGTTTTGGTGCTTCACAAGTGGAAAATGGAAACCAATATTGAGAAAGAGCTATAACTACAGACAATTTCAAAATATTGCAACTTTGTTTATTTGATGTCATTCTCGCGTACACTTATCTCCTCCTCTTGGAATGTTTAAGTAGTGTTCAGATTCGTAATTGGGGCCATAGTCAAAGAGAAGACCAAAACTAAAATGCTTGATTGTAGAAACCAAAGCACCACCTATCCTGATCATTAAGTCATTGCACACAACTGCATATTTCATGAAATGAACGATGTGTCAGAAATTAGATCGTTTGTAGCTTACTGTTCGAGCTTTGGTAAGGCATCCAATATTGGTTCCACCTCCTCGGCCTCTCTTCCTGAAGATTTGCCAAAAATCTTCATTAAAACCCATAAAATAGTACATCTTCAGATAAAATGAAACAACAGTTCTTTTTATTGCAGTAGAGGGGGGAGTATGAATTGTGAGAATTGCATGAGTAGAAAGTTATGGTATTCATACCGTTGATATCATACACAACATTGAAGCCTTCTACTGAGAGACTAGCTTTCACGAAGTCATAGGGGGTTGGGTATTGATGTTTTGTTTCAATCACCTCTGTTGAAAATTCTATTTTGTTGCCACCGGACCAAAAATGAATGATTTTTGAATTACTCTTTCAATGTTGTTTTCCCCTGTTCTGAATGATTGTTAAGCTTTCTGGGATTAGTTTGGTCTGATTTGCTCTTTCAACTCCAATGATTTGGAGGGCCAAGAGCTGTTACCTTTATTCTTATTTGGCCATCATGTTATCTGATAATGTTTACCCCTCTACTGCTGGAGAGATTATGTTTATTTCTTGCTGGAACTATCAGCTGGGCTTCTCATAAAATTCAAAACACAAGCAGACATGATCCAGCAAGCATACAAGGCCATATGTTTCGGATATGCAAAGGATACTCTGGGGATACGACAGGATACATTTAGGATACGGTGGGGTTAAAATGAAATATACAACCGTATCCCCGACGTATCCGTATCCTATTTTTTTAGGTATCGCTGTATCCTATTTTGTAAGGATGACAACCTATGTGATTTTTGTTGGACAAGTTTGGGCAATGATTTTTGTGGATTGTTTTGATATGTGTTATGGGAGATTTGCTAAAGTACAAACAATGTTGATGGATTTTTGTTTGAACAAGTTTATGTAATGGAGTTTGAATTATGATATATATGATGGTTTGGTTTTTTAATGGAAAGAATCTTGCCTTCAAAATTAGTAATGTTTGTGTTTATTTTCTAGTTCATTGTTACGCAAAATGTCCAAAAGAGGAAAAGTGTTGCTCCAACCTAGTTTTCTATCAACTCATTTCATACCAGATTATGAGAGGAAAAGAAATGAGAAGATAAAGAGGAACAATAAGATCTGTGAATCTCATGGGGTGAAGAGTATTGCAACTCCTTTTGTGGGATCGGTTCAGCAACGCAAACGTGTTACTGCTGAAAATGGAAAGCATACTAGGGTTGAGTTGGAGGATGATGGCTATAGACTTTCACGTGATGAGGATGACCCTGGCCATGACAGTGAGTCAATAGACTCTTTTGAGCTGGTACAATATGTAAGTACACGTTAATGATAGGCAAAAATAATGTATCTATACATTTTCTTTGTTTCTTTCTTTCTAGTAGTCTTGTTATATGTACATTGTATATTTATGCTTGGGCACTCTGTATTGTGTTGTTATAGGCCTTAGAGATGCCAAGAGGTTGTCAAAGAGCGCCACAGTCCCATCCAGAGCCACAATCCTGTGCAACTATGATCTCCGAGAGGATCACCCGATCGACGCCACCCTAACATGGATACCCAGGCCCTACCACCTCCCATTGTCCAACCACAAAGTGAGACATTAGCTAACGACAACGTCAGTGAGTGATGTAGTTTAAGAATTATTTTTTATATTCATTATCTTGTTTTTTTAAGTCTGAATAAACCAGTAGCTGCTGCCTTTTTTTGTTACCTCTGTATCAGCTTTCTTCTTTTTCTGCATGTTCATTTTTTGTCCAAGCACATGTTACTGCTGCTGCAATTTTTCTCCATTATAAGATGTGCTTATATACTTCCACTATCTTTTCTGTACACCAAACTCCAGCAATTTGGGAGTACAGTTAAGATTGATGAAGGCTCCAACGTCACTATATGTTATTCCTAAATCTGTACACTTCGCATAGGACACAGAACATTTCGAACGGGTGCAAAATCTACTTGCATATTGACCTCTGCTTGTGTGAGTTTAGTCAAGGGTCATTTGATTCTCCATGCTCCATGAATTTTTGAAATATACTATAGCTATATATTTTCTCTTGCCAATTGGAAAAATTCCTTACTAGTACTTTACGACAGTACACACTGTTAGATGCACTCATGGGCCTACGTGAGGCAAACTGGCACAAAGGGTCATTGATAAAGATGGAAGGCTTAAAGTTCCCATTCCACCACAGTTCCGTGCAGCGGTAGGGGAGCATGCTTCTAAATTGGTCTCAAAGATTGGCTTTGATGTTCGGACACATGTGATGGACCTTGGCGTCCGTAGGTGGAAGGCCTTGAATAACAGTGTTAAAGGGCCTATACTTTAGCGACTAATGGTAGTTGCAAGATCTACTTATTTATTGTTTCTTAAATGACAACGAAGTCATTATCTAAGATATCAACTATTGCAGGATAAGTTTGATTTGCAAAGAGATCCTATTGATGTTGATAAGGCAGTGGCAACACAATGTGGACGAAGAATAAGCAACTACACCTATAAGTTGAAGAAAAAATACGATAAGCTTGTAAAGGCAAAGGGGGCTGAGTATGCAAGAAGCAACCCCCTAGGTGGTGTGAAGCTCGAACAGTGGACAAGCTTAATAGATGTGGGTATACAATATATCTTGCAACCGAATGCACCCTCTCTTAGAACCCCGCCGGTGACCATCTCTTGGAGGAGCAAGGCCTCCTCCACAAGGTTCATCCCCCGGAGGAGCATGCCTCCTCCAAAAGATTCACCTCCAGGAGGAGCATCCCTCCTTCACAAGCTTCACCTCAAGGAGGAGCATGTCTCCTCTACAAAGTTCACCTCTGGGAGGAGCATCCCTCCTCCACAAGCTTCATCTCCAGAAGGAGCATGTCTCCTCCACAAAGTTCACCTCCGGGAGGAGCATGCCTCCTCCACAAGCTTCACCTCCAGGAGGAGCATATCTCCTCCACAAAGTTCACCTCCGGGAGGAGCATCCCTCCTCCACAGGGTTCAACCCCAGGAGGGGCATGCCTCATCCACAAGGTTCACCTCCAGGAAGAGCATGCCTCCTCCACAAGGTTCACCTCCAGGAGGAGCATGTCTCCTCCACAATGTTCACCTCCGGGAGGAGCAAGGCCTCCTCCATGAACCTTGCCTCCGCCAAAGGAAGCTTCCTCCATGAACTCCGCCCCCGAAGGAGCTAGGTCTCCTCTAAGAACTCTTCGCTCGCGGAGGAATGAGGTCACCTCCGGGCACCTCACCTCCTACCTAACATTTTGAAGACTCCACGAATACTTAAAGGCGACTCTATACACCATCCTAGGCTGGGAGCAGGGCCTAAGTACTTTGCTCAAGACCTAAGGAAGAATGTGGTTTAAGGCTAGAGCGAGGGGTTTGTTAAGGAGGACGAGCTTGCCTCTGGTTGCCTCTGGCGGGCTCTAACTTGATCGGTCCTAGAGAGAGAGAGAGGGGGCATTGACTGCCATCTGACATCTCGGAAGAAGTGTCATACCTACTGCCTGGTGCCTCGGAGCCCGTATCATACCTTGCATGCCTCAGCAGATGATACGGGTCTCCATGTATCACCGAAATAGCCTCTGCCGATTCCTCGGTTATGGGTTCCTATGCCTGACTTGGAACTAAAAGAGGAAAGGAGGTCAACCTCCACTCTGCCCACCAATGGGGAGGAGCCTTACAGCTGGCTCTCCCCCATCTCAAAGGCTCATAAAAGACAATCATTCAACAAGCATTCAAGACAACAACTTACACACACCTACTCTCCATTGCCATCTCTCTCTCTCTCTAAGTTCGCCCCGAGCTCTCTCCTCCTCCACCTCCGGTGGTTCCCGAGCACCATTGTAGCAACCGCCATATACCCGGAGGGCGACCTCATGTACTCTTCCAGCTTCTACCTCCCACATTATACTCTGCTGGGGAAGATTGGTGCTTGCTACAATGCCTCCAAAGAAACCAACAGGAGCTCCCGGACTGAGCGGTGTTGAGGGCGTGAAGGCTACCTCCGACCCTGTCATAGAAGAAATACAACCCATTATGCAAATCGCTATCATCGAACAGCTACGTTTGGTGACCGAAACCCTTGCCATGATGCAACAAAACCAAAACCTCTTGATGGAGACCGTACTCGGCTTGTAGAAGAAAAGCACCACCCCTCCTCTGCCTCAGGCGGAGACTGAGGGAACTCATCCTACTGGCTCTCAAACCGAAACTCGCGACAACCAAGTTGGTGAGGGAGCACAAAACCTCGAATCCAAAGAGACGCTTACTCCTCCGCTAGAGATTAGCTCCCAAAAGCCCCCTTCCATGAGCGTGGGTTCAGCCACCGTAGTCCAAAACATGGCAAACACAACCCCTGTCATGCTCGAGCAAGTACGAGCACTCATCCAATCCGAAAAGAAACCCCTCGCCTTTGCCCTCAATGCGGACCTCTGCCCTTTGTATCCCATAGCGATCGCAAGCATGCCATGTCCAGAGGGATATGCGGTTCCTAAGTTCATCCACTTTGATGGAAGGAAGGGAAATGCCAAAGAGCACATCATCCGTTTTATGGACAGCCTCGGCGTCCAGAGCGGTGATCGTAACTTGAGGCTACGAAAGTTCTCCAAATCCTTGACGGACAAGGCGTACTCATGGTATGCCAATCTCGCTCCTAGCTTGGTCCTCTCTTAGGAGGACATGGTAAAAAAGTTCTACTCCAAGTTCTTTTATGTGGAGGATCGCCTCACAACCCTCCAACTGATGAAGGTGACTCAAAGGCCCTCCGAGAACTTGAATGCTTATGTCCGCTGCTTCCGCGAACTATCGGTGGATGTTCAGGAACCGATATCGGAAGATCGCCTGGCCAAGAAATGTGTGGACGGAATTCAGCCGACCTTCAAGCCCCATCTGGTCACTCACCATTTCCCAGATTTCTCCGCATTGTATGAGGCAGCCTGGAACTTGAATGAAACAGTGGAACCCCCACTTCCTCCACCTCACTACCAACATTCTACTCACAGAAGGCATCCGGGTTCCAGACAAATGGCTTACGCGGCCTCTGGCCCACCACCTGATCGAGGTCAGGGGTATCCGACAAAATGCCCGAAGTGTAATGAGCCTCCACCTCTGCCGGTAACAGCAGCGGAGGCCTAAGCTTTCTTGGATGCTTGGGTACAAGACGGCAAGGTAGTGCTTCCAGAAGCTGGGAAGGAACCTACTCGGAGAGATATAGAACATCCGGACTATTGCATTTACCATAGGATGGTCTGCCATCCTACCAAAGACTGTTGGGGCCTCCGAACTTTGTTCAAAAAATTTATGGTTGAAGAAGCCGTGGAGCTCACAGCGACCAAAGATGTCCTCCAGAACCCCCTCCCAAATCACAAAGATAATGGGAAAGCTATCATAATGGTGACTATCTCCCACCATGAAGAGAATGAAGAACCCACCGCGTGTGAAATAGCTAACACAAAAGGGCCGGAGTGCCCAAATTTTGAGGAAAGGCGGGCCTCCTCCATCCAAAACTCTTTGAAATTTAAATGGTTATTTGATCAGTTTGGCTTCTCTCAGGCAACAAGATTCGAGGTGACCAAGGCCATACTTCGCGTGGCAGAAGAGCACGGAGAGCAATGCATGGGTCTATTCGGCTCTGTGAAGAAGATTCTCTGTGACAATCATCTTCCCATCACTTTCATAGAGGCCGACCGACAACTCCCTTTCCCCCACAACAGGCCCTTGTATGTCCCGGTCACCATAAATGGGATGAAGTTTCAAAGAGGTTTTCTAGATGGCAGAGCTTCGCTCAACATCCTACCTTACTCCGTTTTCAAGGCGGCGGGCATCCCATCCAGCCATTTAGTCAACCAACCCATCACAATTTTTAGATTCGAAAACCATAGCCAACAATCCATGGGATTTGTCCAAGTGGACATCATCGTGGGGCCGATACGATCTGCCACTAAGTTCCACATGATTGACTCCAAGACGACTTACCAAGCCCTCCTCGGTAGGACTTGGATGCACCAGTATGCAGCGGTCCCCTCCACATACCACCAATGCATGAAGGGAATATACAAGAATGGTCTGGTCACCATTGTCGGTTCTCAAAAGCCTTTCAAACCAAAAGAAGCTCATATGGCGGATGCCATATTCTATGACGACCCAAATGAGGAAGAGCCCCCAGTTCCTCCTAGGGGCATCTCGATCCCCATATGGGATGAGATCCCGAAGGAAGGATCTCCATCCATAAACAACCCCAATGAGAAAAAGTGGGCTAGAGATGTTATCTTGGCCAAGGCCCGAGCACCCGCGGAGGATAACGTCGGCCCCAAATTGGTGAAGTACACGAGGCCGGACGGTAAGGAGGTCTACCGCTTGAGAAGGTGCGGGGAGCTAGCCTCCTCGCTTGGGGAAGCTGGCTCCGTAGCGGAATGTCACGAAGCCCACGAGGATGAAGGGGACCTCGTGGAATACCTCACTCAATGCTGCTCCTTATCTAGTCTTATGCAAAAACAACCGAGCAAGCTAAAGAAGAAGAACAAGAAGAAGATAGAACCTCTCACAATCCAAAAGTCGACAACACCAGATGAAGGTCGGGAAGAGCAACCTCCAGCCCTCTAAGAAGTCAAGGTGGCTCCAGAATGCTTACAAGATGGGCCCCGGCCTCAAAAGCAAGAATTAGAGGAAGTGAACTTGGCTCCAACAAGCATGCCTCCAAAACCAATTTTTCTAGCCAAAGATCATCCTGAGGAGAAAAGAAGGCTTTCATTGCGCTCATCCGTGAGTACATTGACATTTTTGCATGGAACTACGACGAAATGCCAAGATTGGATCCCGGAGTCACCACACATAAACTCAATGTGGTGCCTTCGGCTCGTTCGGTGAAGCAAGGCATCAGGTTTTACAAGCCTAACGTGGAGTTAAAGATCAAGGATGAAGTGCTCAAACTCCTCAGAGCCGGATTCATCAGGCCCATCCAACACCCCTCCTGGCTCTCCAGCATCGTCCCAATGCTAAAGAAGAATGGGCAAATTCGCATTTGCGTGGATTTTAAAGACTTGAACAAATCTTGCCTGAAGGACGAATTCCCTCTTCCTAACATTGATACATTGGTGGACTCGGCCTTCGGGCACCACATGTTCTCATTCATGGACGGATTCGGTGGATACAACCAAATCAAGATGGCCACTAATGACGCTCCTAAAACCTCCTTTCGGACTCCCAATGGCAACTTTTTCTACACCGTTATGCCATTCGGCTTGAAGAATGCTGGAGCCACATACCAGTGGGCGATGACTGCCATCTTCCACGATATGTTCCATGACATACTCGAGTTCTATATGGACGATCTGGTAGTCAAATCCAAAGAACAAGAGACCCATCTAGAAGGCCTCCGAAGAGTATTTGAGAGATGCAAAAGGTATCAGCTACGGATGAACCCACTGAATTGCGCATTCGGAGTCACAACTGGCAAGTTCCTTGGCTGCATTGTCCATCGCCATGGGGTTGATTCCGACCCTGCCAAAGTCAATGCAATCCGGGAAATGCCCCGGCCTACCAACGTGGATGAACTTCAAACATTCTTGGGGCGCACATCTTATCTACGGAGGTTCATCCCCACCATGGCTGAAATCACCCAACCGTTCAGCAGTTTGCTTAAGAAAGATGCCAAATTTATCTAGACGTAGGAACACAACAAGGCATTTGAGGCTATCAAAGCGGCGTTAGTCTCACCACTCACAATGACTCCTCCTCAACAAGGAAAGTCCCTCCTCCTATACATCACCTCCACTCCCCGCTCCATTGGGGCCCTCTTAGCTCAAGAGGTAGATGGAATCGAAAGGCCGATTTATTACACAAGCCAGGTTATACAGGGGGCAGAATTGCGATACTCACCAATAGAACGCCATTGCCTCGCTCTTGTGTTCGCCGCACAGAAGCTCCGCCACTATCTCCTTGCATACCCTCTCCACCTCATCACGAAATGTGATCCAATCCGGTACCTCCTCAATCGCCCAGCTCTAGCTAGTAGGCCGGCCCGATGGTTGCTTTCTTTGGTAGAGTATGAGATCATTTGTAAAGCCCCTCGGGCGGTAAAAAGCCAAGCTCTGGCCGACCTCTTGGCTCACTTTCCAAGTGGCCAATACAAACCCCCGTTCGAAGATTTGCTAGGAGATGAGTTCCAAGCAGCACAAGTGGAGGTTAGAGATTGGAGCCTCAGTTTTGACGGATCATCCACAACTAAAGGTGGAGGCGCTAGAATAGTTCTAACAGCCCCTAGTGGAGGAAAGATCAACCTCTCCTACAAACTCAATTTTCATTGCTCCAACAATGAAGCCGAGTATGAAGCGCTCATCCTTGGCCTCATGGTTGCCCTGAATTGCAGCATAACCCTCCTATGCATTAAAGGGGACTCCAAACTAGTCATCCGGCAAACGAATGGTGAATATGCAATTAGAGAACCTCCGCTTGCCTCTTACAGGACCATTGTGCAGAGATTAACAAGCAAATTCGACGCCCTCTGCTTGGAACATGCCCCCCGCTTAGAGAATCGTCATCCCCACGCTCTCGCGACCCTTGCCTCCAAGGTGGAAGTTTTAGGGGTGCCAACCAAAATCAAAATCCTTAAGAGAAGTGTGCCTTGCTCTGTAGCCGAGATCTTTCCCGAAGAAGAAATTGAAGATTGGAGAACCCCTATCTCCAACGAACTAAAGAGCACCTCCGCCACCATAACCCTCAGCAATTTGAAACATTTCACCATTTATCAAGGAGTTTATACTATAGGGGTTCCGGAGGGTTGTTAGCGCGCTGCATTGGGGAGGAAGAAGCCAAGGTCAAAATCCAAGAAGTTCATGAGTGATCATGCGGAAACGGAGACGTAAGCCTCTATAGACGACTCCAACGCCAAGGGTATTATTGGCCCACCATGGTGACAGACGCGGCGGCGTTGCAGAGTAAATGTCCCAAATGTAGAGAAATCCCCTCCAAGGCGGGATTCAATTTCATCAGAGTATACAGTGATTGGAGGAAACCTACATTGATTTTCTGACCGATGGTACCTTACCTCCTGATCGAGTTGACATGGCAATAGTCAAGAAACGAGCTCCAAAGTTCTTTGTTCACAACGAAGAACTCTTTCGAACAAGTTTTGAAGGAAAACCTCTAAAGTGCTTAGCAGGTCTTGAAACTTCAAAAGCATTAGAAGTCGCGCACGAGGCCGAGCACCAGGGAGGAGCCAAGCTATTCCAACACTTACTCCATGTAGGCTATTATTGGCCCACCATGGAAAAGGATGCTAAAAACCATGTCAAAAGGTGTAAGGCGTGCCAGGTTCACGGTAATATGATTCATGCCCCCGCCGTTGACCTTCGAGCCATCGGAACCCCATGGCCATTCCATACTTGGGGCATGGACTTGATCGGTCTAATCAACCCTCCCTCCAGAGGGAACATTTGGATACTCACCGCCATAGAGCTCTATACAAAATGGGTGGAAGCCATCCCTCTCAAAAGGGCGACCGAACCAGCCGTCTCCAATTTCATTCGAGAGCACATCATATGTCGATTTGGAATTCCCAATGTCATCCTCTCTGACAATGGCACACCCTTTGTCAAACGCCAAGTCGGGCAACTCCTATTCTCCTATGACGTCACTCACCACAAGTCCACGGCCTATTATCCTAAAGGAAACGGGCAAGCGGAGGCGACCAACATGACTCTCCTCAAAATATTGAGCCGAACGTTAGAGGATCACCAAAAGAATTGGGCATATGCCTTGCCCATGGCTCTCTGGGCTTATTGAACCTCCAAAAGAAGACCCACCCAGATGACCCCTTTCTCCTTGGTTTATGGGGCCGAGGTGGTCCTCCCCCTAGAAATTGCAATACCGTCGGCACGGGTGGCACTACGAAGCGAGGTCCTCCATGACGCAAGACCAAGCGAGTTGGAAGCACTGGACGAACGAAGGGATCGGGCGCAGGCTAACCTCTGCATCTATCAGCGGAGGATAGCTCAAGCCTACGACGCCTTGGTTAGGCTGTGACAATTCGCGGAGGGAGACTTGGTTTTGAAGGCGGCACCTCATGTCATGAAAGGGAAGTCAGCCTCCAAATTCACTGCGAAGTGGGAAGGACCGTTCGTAGTGAAAGAAGCGAACGAGAATGGATACTACCGACTCTCAGAGCCAAACTCTAATGTCCTCATCCCACCCATCAACGCAAAGTGGTTGACAGCATATCACCCCTTGCATATGTCTCCCCTTTATTATGCAAGCTTTTATTTGGTGTAATCAAAGAAGTTCTAATTCTTAAGAGTTCCATTTTATGCTTGCCCTATGAGTTAATCATGCGATGGAACTCCACGAGAAGGTGAACACTACGTACTGTAGCTCCTTGTTAGGAGCTTTATCAAATTATGAGTTCAATCCTCCATGTCTTAAGTATTCCTCCATGCCCCCGTATTGTACCTCCTCCACGCTTTAAGGCTTTCTCCATGTTTGTTGCTAAAAAAATAAGGAAGAGAATCCCAAGAACTCAAAATTCGGCAAGCTTGACTAAAAGACAATGATAAGTCATGTCTACGAAGTGACAACTCTCCCATATATGTTAAGATTCATCCTTCGGACTGCCAAACACAAGAGAGCCCTGCGCTATAGGCCTAACCCGGATTCCTTCATTCCCCGAATTAGTCCTAGGCTCATAATGTCACACCCTCGATTTTTAACATAAAGATAAATGATTTCCATAAATAAAATCTCGCCATAATCCGTACGATAACCAAAATAATGTAGCGTTCCCAAAACATTACATCTTTGGCTCCGAGGCCCAAATTAACACAAGTACTAAATATTCAAGAGTTCAAGTTTTACAATAGTCCATAGTCAAAAGATCTACAAACGAAGTTACAAATACATCTTCAAAAGAGATTTACAAAGATGCCTAAGTAACTCCTCAATCGATAGCTTTCAAAATAATGATCACATCCAAGCACTCCAAGCATGCACACTATTGTCCTGTATTAGTACCTGAAAATGATAATAGGCTTGAGCTACACTAGCCCAGTAGGAAATTCTACGCTAACATTATATGCAAGGGAAATACAAGGATGATCACAAGGAAGAACGGGGTACAAACCACACAATAGGCAATAACCAAGGCTTAACAATCCAACAAACTCGGTATGAAATTTGGTATACACCTCAATCTTTAACCGTTTCACATTTCATGTGTCCAACATCGCTTCACGTTAAGTGTCATGAGCCGAAGCTCCTGCCGGGCTAATTATGGGACCCCGATATCCCCTGCCAAGCGCCCACCGAGAAGGTTGGGCCTTGAGTGATCAATATGAGCATTAGCTCCTGCCGGGCTGATTATGAGACCCCGAAATCCCCTGCCAGGCACCCACCCGTCGATGGGCCCCAAATGTTCTCGTTGTGTCGCTAAGTGTCCAAGAATCTTGTACTCACATAATGTGTCGTTTCAACGTAATCATAATCCATATGGAATTCGACGTCCAATTACGCCAAACAAGGGGCGAGAGTTGCAAAGATACACAACGAACTCAACGAATATGAGCGAAAATGTTATGGAGTGATTTGGTGATGTTTGGAGCAAGTTAGAAGCGATCGGGGGTCAAAACAATGGAGTTGAAACAATGAACAAAACTTAGCCTTAAGGCATTGAAGTATAGATACTGCGCATTTCAGTATCTATACAACTAGCCTTAAAATCGTCCCAGAGGCGATTGTATCGATACTGATTAATTCAGTATCGATACTTCAATAACTAAGGTCGTTCCAGAGATTATTGTATCGATACTGAATAGAGCAGTATTGATACAAAGGGGTGTTCGAGCAGATTTTCTGCAGATTTCAAGGAATCCAACCACAACAACAACAACAACAATAGACACGATTTTAAGCAAGGAGAGCACTTCTATCACATATATTGAGAGGTAGAATCCCTACCTCGAGGCCGAAGAACGAAACCCACAAGAATTTCGAGCCCTAGCTTCCGAAAATCAAACCGAGAGTGATACGACTCCACCGAGCTCCAACCGGCGAACTACGGACCACAATACGCGTAGAGGTTGAAGGATTGAAGGTTGTTTTCAGTGGGTTTTGAGTTATTGGAGTGAAATTTGGTGAGAGGGCAAGAGAGAGGGAGAGAGCCGAGAGAGGGAGGGAGAGCCGGTGAGGGAGAGAGGAGAAAAATGATTCCATGCTCTCTCTCACCCTCCTATATATACTCATATATATGTAAACTACACATTGTACCCTTCTACAATCAATTTTTTCACTATGGCCCCAAATCACATAAATACCACATTTCTCATTTTCCTCAATTATAAACATTGAAATTAATTAAATTAACTACGGGTCTCTACATTCTACCCTCCTTAAAGAAATTTCGTCCTCGAAAATTTTTTTTTTTCAAGCCAAACCAAAACTAGCTAACATATACATCATATATGCATGCAACAATCATAGCCATTAATCTTATGCAACAAGTCAATTATCACGACACGTAAATCTTAAACACTCACATTGGTTCATTCCGAAAATAGGTGCGGATACTTCTCTCTGACTTCGTCCTCCCTTTCCCATGTCGACTCTTCTCTATCCTGATTACTCCACAAGACTCGCACTAACGGTATCGTCTTACCCCTTAGTACTTGATCGCGCGAATCTAGGATACGTATCGGTTCCTCTCCATAAGACACGTCAGCCTCCAACTCAAGTTCGGACCATTCTAGCACGTGCGACGGATCCGGTTCGTATTTCCTCAACATAGACACGTGAAACACATCGTGTATGCCCGATAATCTCGGTGGCAGGGCTAAACGATACGCAACCTCCCCAATCTTCTCAATGATATCAAACGGCCCAATATAACGTGGCGAAAGCTTCCCTTTCTTTCCAAAACGCGACAAACCCTTACGAGGCGATACCTTAAGGAATACGTGGTCCCCTTCTTCAAATGACAATGGGCGACGACGACGATCAGCATAGTTCTTTTGTCTACTTTGAGCGGTCAACAATCTTTGGCGGATCACCTTGACTTGTTCGGTTGTTCTTTCTTGTGCTTTCTTAAGGCGTTGGCGAATAGCTTTCATACTCTCAGAAGTCTCCTTGATCATATCCGGCCCTATTAACGTAGCCTCACCTAATTCGGTCCAACACACGGGCGATCGACACGGTCTCCCATACAAAGCCTCATACGGTGCCATCTCGATACTAGATTGATAGCTATTATTGTACGCGAATTCGACTAACGGCAAATGATCCTCCCAACTACCCCGAAAATCCAAGACACAAGCCCGAAGCATGTCTTCCAAAATCTGAATCGTTCTCTCGGATTGCCCATCGGTTTGAGGATGATACGCAGTACTGAACAAAAGGTTGGTGCCCAAAGCGGCTTGCAAGCTTTGCCAAAAACGTGCGGTAAATCTCGGATCTCGATCGGACACAATAGATACGGGAATCCCGTGAAGTCGGATAATCTCCCGAATATACAAACGGCTAAGCGCATCCATGGAATCGGTAACCTGAATAGGTAAGAAGTGTGTTGTTTTCGTCAAACGGTCCACGATTACCCAAATAGCGTCATGCCCCCTCGGCGACCTTGGTAAACCCGTAACGAAATCCATTGTCACGTTCTCCCACTTCCACTCGGCCACAGGCAACGGTTGTAACTCCCCCGCGGGTCGTTGATGTTCGGCTTTCACTTGTTGACACGTAAGACACTTGGATACGAAAATCACAACGTCCCTTTTCATTCCGGACCACCAAAATTGCCTACGCAAGTCATGATACATTTTCGTTCCCCCCGGATGGACGGCTAACGGTGAATGGTGAAACTCTCGCAAGATTTCTTCCCGACACGAAACGGGTACGAACAACTTTCCTTGATAGCACAAGCTTTGATCGGCGTGTATCATCCACCCCTCTTGAGCTTTTCCGCTAAGGAATTTAGCACGAAGTTCCTCCGCTTCTTCATCGTGTTGTTGTGCCTCAATCACTCGAGTCGATAAAGTTGATTGCACGGTCAAGTTGCATAACGTAACCCCTTCCCGAACTTCCTCGAAATGCGAAGCATAAAAGCCCAAATCGTTCATCATTTTCCACTCGTGGATAGCTAGACTCGCCAAGTGTATCGGTTTTCTACTCAACGCATCCGCCACGACGTTCGCTTTTCCCGGGTGGTATTGCAATTCGAAGTCGTAATCCTCCAAGTGCTCCATCCAACGGCGTTGTCGAAGGTTAAGTTCCTTTTGAGAAAACAAATACTTCAAACTTTTGTGGTCGGAAAAGACTTCAAATTTTTCACCATACAAATAATGGCGCCAACTTTTCAAAGCAAAAACGACGGCTGCAAGTTCTAGATCATGGGTAGGGTAGTTCCGCTCGTGAGTTTTCAACTGTCGCGATCCATACGATACTACTCGCCCCGCTTGCATCAACACGCACCCCAATCCCTCCTTAGATGCATCACAATATACGGAGTAGCCAACTCCACGTTCAGGCACAATCAAAACCGGTGCAGTCGTCAATCGCTTCTTCAATTCTTCAAAAGCCATCTCACATGCGTCACTCCAAACAAAACGAGTCCCCTTACGGGTTAATCTAGTCATTGGTGCCGCTAAACGAGAGAAATCGAGAACGAAACGACGGTAGTACCCGGCCAAACCCAAGAAACTACGAATTTCAAACACGTTCTTCGGTCGTTGCCAATTCATAACGGACTCTATCTTCCCCGGATCAACTAACACGCCACCCTTCGAGACCACGTGACCCAAAAATTTGACTTCGGATAGCCAAAACTCACACTTACTAAGCTTGGCGTACAATTGGTGCTCCCTTAAGATTTCAAGAACAATGGTGAGATGCGATTGGTGTTCCTCCTCCGTTGGCGAATAGATAAGAATATCATCGACGAATACAACCACAAAACGATCAAGGTACGCACGAAAGATACGATTCATCAAGTCCATGAATGTAGCTGGAGCGTTCGTCAATCCGAAAGGCATAACCACGAATTCGTAATGACCATAGCGAGTACGGAATGCGGTCTTAGGAATATCCTCTCTCCGAACCCTCAACTGGTGGTAACCGGACCTCAAATCAATTTTGGAAAAACAGGTCGCATCCCGAAGTTGATCAAACAAATCATCGATTCTAGGCATGGGATACTTATTCTTAATGGTAACTCGGTTTAGCTTACGATAATCGATACACAAGCGGAGTGAACCATCCTTCTTTTGCGCGAAAAGAGCCGGTGCTCCCCACGGTGACGTACTCGGACGAATGAATCCTAAGTTCTCCAACTCCTGTAACTGAGTCTTCAACTCCCTCAATTCGGTTGGCGCGAAACGATACGGAGGTATAGAGATAGGAACGGTACCGGGAAGTAAATCGATAACGAATTCAATCTCTCTTTCAGGAGGTAAACCAGGTAACTCTTCAGGAAAGACATCGGGAAATTCGCGAACTACTAAGGGTAACTCTCCACGTGTCGACAAATGTTCATCTAACGTCAAACTCGTCAACAAGGAATAAATTGACTCGCGCTCTCGAGACCCACATAGATACGGTTCCAACGGCTCCCGACGTTCCCCAAAGAATTGAAAACAAGGACCCTCAAGAGGACAAATACGAACTCGACGCTTGAAACAATCGATGGTAGCATGAAAGGTAGATAGCCAATCCATTCCCAAGATAAGATCAAACCCCGACATTCCCAAAATGATGCAGTTGAATACAAAACGATGGTCACAAATGACCAGCTCGCAATCTCGACAAATACGATCAAGAGGCGTTCTACCCCCTAAAGGTGTCTCAACAAATAAATGAGGACTAAGACTCTCCGTTTCCAATTCCAAGGCACACACAAATGATGCAGCAATGAATGAATGCGATGCTCCAGAATCAAAGAGTACTTTAGCAAAGGAATTGAACAAAAGAAATGTACCCCTCACAACGGATGTCTCTGGGGCCTGAGAAACAGAAGGTGAAGCATTCGAGTTGATGTTGAAAACACGACCCTGGGTACCCTGACCCTGCACATGACCCCCCCTCTGACCAGAACCCTGAGTAGGCGCGGAAGAACTCGCTCCCTTATCACCCCCGGAACTCTGAACTGACATAGTCTGGCGGAAATGAGGCTGCTGCTGCCTCTGAGTGCCCCTAAACTGTTGACCCACATTATACCCCGTTCCCGGCTGCTGCACGGAACCCGACTCACTTTGCACTATCGACCCCTGAGGACAATTCCTAGCGAGATGATCCATCTTCCCATAAACATAACAAGCCTTCTGGAGATGTGGACACTGAGCACGAACGTGCCCAGGTTGATTGCACTTGTAGCACACAGACGAAGGCCTAGACAAAGCACCCCGAGTCCCTGAAGAAGAAGGTACCTTAAAGTTGGATTGGTTAGATGGTTGCTGAGATGGTTCCCTCTGTCTCTTCCGTCCTTGACTCCCAAAGCTTCCCGACGATGAACTCACACTCACAACTTGTTGCCTCGGTTCCCAAACTCCCCTATTCCTCTGCGCTTCCTTTGGTATTTCAATACTTCTCGCACACTCAACAACCTCAGCGTATTTTGTCTTACGTTGCACCATTACCATTCTCCTCACGGTATTATGAAGCCCCTTCTCAAAACGTCTACATTTCCTTTCCTCCGTCGCCACCAACTCTGGCTCAAATCGAGATAAAGACTGAAACTTTTGAGCGTATTCCGACACGGTCATACCCCCCTGCTCCAACTTCTCAAACTGATCTCTCAACTGCTCACGACTAGTCTCTGGAAAGTATTGCTCCTCAAATAATGTCTCAAACTCGGCCCACGTCAAGTTTTCAACATCCGGTTCATTTACTTGAGCTACGGTCCTTGCCACTCTCCTCGCATCCTTCCTAGATTCTAGGACAGATTCCCACCACTCATTGGCTTCCCCGGTAAGTTGAACAGCCACGATATTCACTCGTAAATCGTCTTCGGTAATCTTAAGAGCATTGAAAAGTTTACGGATTTGTGCTAACCAATGATCGGCCACAAGAGGGTCACTACTTGTCCCATCAAACGTTGGTGGATTCCTACGGCTAAATTCTCGCATTGCTGATAAGGCTCGGTTGTCTGCATTTTCTCTAGGAGCTTGGTTGAACAGATTTGCAGCTGTAAGTGCTGCGACAAGATCCCTAGCAAATTGAGTTTGAACGTGAGGTACTCCTGCACCTCGACCAACCCCTGCCCCCGGATTCCCACCTGGGTTCTCCCCATGCTGACTAACCTCATCCTCCGGTGGTACCCCACGACCACGACCACGGCCACGACCTCCCCGGTTTCCTGCCACACCCCGTCTAACACGCGATTTCGGAGGCATCTTACTACAAGATATAAGAAAGGAAAACTATTAATCACAACATCACAACTATGAGGTCCAAGCCCCCCAATTCCCAACACAGGTTAATAACAACTCTACACCACTCTACGATATTGAAAATGCAATGCCACGTAATCATACGAATGTTAGTCACACAAGCATGCACAAGTCATGTTAGGAAATGCAGAATTTTGAACCCATGAGATGAAACGTCTCCCCACGGTCGCTAGGTGTTCTAAACCTAACGCTCTGATACCAAGTTGTCACACCCTCGATTTTTAACATAAAGATAAATGATTTCCATAAATAAAATCTCGCCATAATCCGTACGATAACCAAAATAATGTAGCAGTTCCCAAAACATTACATCTTTGGCTCCGAGGCCCAAATTAACACAAGTACTAAATATTCAAGAGTTCAAGTTTTACAATAGTCCATAGTCAAAAGATCTACAAACGAAGTTACAAATACATCTTCAAAAGAGATTTACAAAGATGCCTAAGTAACTCCTCAATCGATAGCTTTCAAAATAATGATCACATCCAAGCACTCCAAGCATGCACACTATTGTCCTGTATTAGTACCTGAAAATGATAATAGGCTTGAGCTACACTAGCCCAGTAGGAAATTCTACGCTAACATTATATGCAAGGGAAATACAAGGATGATCACAAGGAAGAACGGGGTACAAACCACACAATAGGCAATAACCAAGGCTTAACAATCCAACAAACTCGGTATGAAATTTGGTATACACCTCAATCTTTAACCGTTTCACATTTCATGTGTCCAACATCGCTTCACGTTAAGTGTCATGAGCCGAAGCTCCTGCCGGGCTAATTATGGGACCCCGATATCCCCTGCCAAGCGCCCACCGAGAAGGTTGGGCCTTGAGTGATCAATATGAGCATTAGCTCCTGCCGGGCTGATTATGAGACCCCGAAATCCCCTGCTAGGCACCCACCCGTCGATGGGCCCCAAATGTTCTCGTTGTGTCGCTAAGTGTCCAAGAATCTCGTACTCACATAATGTGTCGTTTCAACGTAATCATAATCCATATGGAATTCGACGTCCAATTACGCCAAACAAGGGGCGAGAGTTGCAAAGATACACAACGAACTCAACGAATATGAGCGAAAATGTTATGGAGTGATTTGGTGATGTTTGGAGCAAGTTAGAAGCGATCGGGGGTCAAAACAATGGAGTTGAAACAATGAACAAAACTTAGCCTTAAGGCATTGAAGTATAGATACTGCGCATTTCAGTATCTATACAACTAGCCTTAAAATCGTCCCAGAGGCGATTGTATCGATACTGATTAATTCAGTATCGATACTTCAATAACTAAGGTCGTTCCAGAGATTATTGTATCGATACTGAATAGAGCAGTATCGATACAAAGGGGTGTTCGAGCAGATTTTCTGCAGATTTCAAGGAATCCAACCACAACAACAACAACAACAATAGACACGATTTTAAGCAAGGAGAGCACTTCTATCACATATATTGAGAGGTAGAATCCCTACCTCGAGGCCGAAAAACGAAACCCACAAGAATTTCGAGCCCTAGCTTCCGAAAATCAAACCGAGAGTGATACGACTCCACCGAGCTCCAACCGGCGAACTACGGACCACAATACGCGTAGAGGTTGAAGGATTGAAGGTTGTTTTCAGTGGGTTTTGAGTTATTGGAGTGAAATTTGGTGAGAGGGCAAGAGAGAGGGAGAGAGCCGAGAGAGGGAGGGAGAGCCGGTGAGGGAGAGAGGAGAAAAATGATTCCATGCTCTCTCTCACCCTCCTATATATACTCATATATATGTAAACTACACATTGTACCCTTCTACAATCAATTTTTTCACTATGGCCCCAAATCACATAAATACCACATTTCTCATTTTCCTCAATTATAAACATTGAAATTAATTAAATTAACTACGGGTCTCTACACATAAGCCCGGCTCAGATTCCCCTTACTTCCCGAATTCACTCGCCCTTCTTTCGTGAAAATGTTACCCCAGATACCCTAAACCTCCAAATACAAGTAAATCCAGATCTTAGTCCTGACTCTCCTATGATTTGGGATGACTTGTCCAAATCCATATCTCACCTCAAGCCATGATACGTCAAGTCTTAAAGATTCACCAAACCCCTTTGAAAAGGACCGGAACCTTTCACGCCATGAACAACAACAAAAAAAACACCAATGTCAAACATTTGAGTCGACAGATACTCTCCTCTTCCTCGCATTTCTCATGCTTGCTCCAGTCACCTCAACCATGGCTCCTCAATCACCAATCACAAGGTACCTCTACACTCCGACACCGTCCCGAGCGGGACCCAATTCTCTAGTGTGGAACTACATCCCGCGGATGAGGCACCTCCCAGCCACGGGGAACACGCAATTCCTCCTACTAAGGGAGGGGCTCGAATACCCACCAAATTGGTTTATAAAAGGAGGTGTGCCGCAAAATCTGGTGGAGGAATACCACCACATGGCATTGTCTGGGCAAGCCTCCTTCACTAAGGAACTCATTCAAGCATGGGATTCACTCCCATTACACCACCTCCAATTTCACCGGTCACCAAACGACCTCCCGACGCATACTCACCAACTTCGAAAAGATATAGAACTAATTCTCCCATCCAGCGTGCACCACACCGAGGTTATTTTGGCCCGCGGCTTTGGTCAATTGAGAATCTCAGCCGAACAGTTGATAATGTATGGCCAACCGTCGTACCACCTCTCCGTCACAACTTTTGACGCCCTTGATCAATCCCAAGGCCTAGGACCAGCCTTCTTACCCACTGCGGAAGAGGAAGACCCAATATCTAGCAACGACACACCAAGGCCCTCCACCCGTCGCCCAGTAACAGTCCTATGGTGGAATTGCAAGGGGGCCATCTGCATGAGTTTTTACAAGTACTTTCTTGACACCGTTACACTGCACCAACCGAATTTGGTGGTGGTCTCCAACACATGGATTGGTGGAGATCTTGCTAAGCAGATGAGCCTAACTATTGGATTTGCCAATTCTGCCATCATGGATCCCCTCATCCCCTACTCGTTGGGAGGGACGTGGATACTATGGAATAATGAACTCCACTACACTCCCTTGGGCGCCTACCACAACGAGATTACCGCGCTGATAGACGTGTCATCTATGTAATAACATCGCCGAAAGTCTGAATCCTTCTAACAACTCACCAGCAAATTATCCCTTCCCCACATAAAAATGATGGGGACTTAGCCGTTTTGTCTAGGCTCTCTCCACTGTAATCGCCGCCGAGCATAGTTTCATTCCATGTTTGATTATCGTACTAAAAAAAAACTACTTCCTTCTCCTTATTGTATGGCCACAATGCCAAGTATCGCCTCCCTCTTGATCGCCTATTGAGATATTGTCTACCAATATTCTCAGCAACCACGCTAAGGGAATCGTAAGCCTAGCCTAACCGGGGGCTCGCTGATCATCCCTTCCGGTGTTTGGCCAACCAGCCTAGCATGGGTTGACTGCCAAAGCGCTGCCGGACTCCATACATGAATCACTGTTGAACGCCGCCAAGCATCGCCTCACCCGATCGCCCCATTGAGATATTGTCTACCAATATTCTCAGCCACCACGTCGTGGGAGGCACAAGCCTGGCCTCGTCGGGGGTTTGTTGACCATCCCATCCTCCATCCTGGGCTTGGCCAACCTGCGTGTTTAGCACTGATCGACAGCCGAAGCACCATAGGATCGTCTCCATCCACCAATCGCCATTGAAATCACAATGATATCGAGTGTCGCCTTATTTTTAATCACCAATAAAGATATTGCCCGCGATCATACAATTCCCCCCCCCCCTCCCCCCCCCCCCCCGCCCCTCCTCACGCCTCGATGCTCTCATTCCGCCAAATTACGCAAAAAGGGGGACAAAGATCAAAAAAAAAAAAACACACACACACACACCTCCCTCCTAGGGACATCTGGAAGATACCCCCCTCGCCTAAAAGCGATGCCCTTCCACACGCCCAAACAATCACGTAACTCCGTCGAAAAAAAGAGAGAATCTTTTATGCAGTTCGGCGAAACGACAACCAAAGGCAAAACAGTAAATACAAACAAGAGATTGCAAGACAAGGGTATTCCATGCATTCGTTGCCAAAAGTCTATTATAAACGAGAAGTGAAAGCACAAAAAGAAAGGCAAACCACCAAAGGATTCTTCCTCCTATTTTTCCGTTACCAAAGGTTCATTACATATGAAGATCATTACTACCATTACTAATGTTTATAAAACATGATAGTTCAAGACATTACAAAGGAAATGAGCATCAACAAAACAAGAGTGAACCACCCGGCGCCCAATCCTTTTTCACCGCCGTAGCCCTTGACCGGCATGACTAGACGTATCGAAGCTCGAGAGGGCACTCTCGTGCTTGGCCACTTCACCTTCAAGCTTTTTCTTCCCTTTCCTCAATCGCTCCACCGTCGCTTCAACTTCCTCCAATTCTTTACTTACCTTCTCCAATCAATCCCGCCAAGCCGGGAGCTCAAGAAGGAAAGCCATCTGGCCTATCCTCTTACGGAGCCAATCAACCTCCAATTGATAACCTCCCAATGCAGCCAGACCACCGTACACAGATGCAAACTCCTCAGGCGTAGCTTTGGGCAAGCTCACATCTTCAAGCAATTCCACAAATGATACCAAGGAAACTAGTGCTAACCGCCTCGAAAAGGTACTCATGTTGCAAAGCCGAACAAAGGTACTGGGCCACTGAAAAAAGATGTCGGACAGCAAAGGTCGATGCTCCTCTCGAGCCTCGGCAAACAACACACTAGGCTGCAACGTCACCTTCTCCTTCGTCTCCAAAGTCACAATGACACTCCCATCGGGATAACGCGCTATTATCAAGTTACCCTCTTTCCACCAACGACGACTACTGCGCAGCCTTCCCCATTCGTCTCACCCTGCAAGCTCGATGAATTCTGCACAAGTGATTCACCGCCATCGCCTCTCTCCGTATGGTTAAACCCCGCCTGGCCCTCATGGTCATCATTGGCCTCCTCCTCACCTTCCTCCTCATCCACTTGGTCACCATCATGGTTATCATCCTCACTCCCTTCTTCCTCCTCTTCTGCCTCCTCCATTTCTTCCTCTTCTTTCTCGTCACTCGGTACCACACCCAACAAACGCATATGGTGGAGTGACTTACCCTTCCACGGATGCGCCACTCACTTGGAAGACCCCCCCTCATCCCCCCAAATGTCATTCATAACCCTGTGCACCGCCACATTTTAATCGAAAGTACCTATCGCCTCCAAAGAATCCAGCAGCACGTCCAAACCTCTTCCGGCCACCGTTTCTGAGACCTCCATTCATGGTGCTTCTATCATCTCCTCCACAACATCGGGTCGAGGCACTCTCCCGGAAGACACCCCTTCATCCCCCCAGATATCGTCCATATCTCCATGCGCAGCAGCATGTTGATCTAAGGTACTTATCACCTCTACGGAATTGGAAGGCACCTCCGAACCTCCTCCAGTCTCCATCTCCAGGACTTCCCCTTATGATGTTCTTACCATCTCCTCCACACCACCGGGTCGAACCGCCTTCGAGCTCTCCTGATCTCCCTTGGAAGTCTACAAAAAAAAAGGGTGCAACAACAACATTAGTACACTAGAAATTTAGCAAAAAATTTTTTTTTAAAAAAAAAAAGACATGCGAAGGCAACGAATTCCAACCTTTCTTCGCTTGCCGGACCTGGCCACCTCTACAGCACCTTTTGCAGGCCTCTTTGAAGTATGCTTGCTACTCAATCGTGCTCCCTCTACCCGGCCCTCTCCATCTCGGTCACTCAGAGATACACTACTGCCCACATCTTTCTCCGAAATGCCATTTGTATTTTTGAGATGCTCTCTCACCCTCCCCAATACCTCTTCCTTAACATATGGTGAACGGGCACCAAACGATGCAAGGGTCGGATCCTTCACCTTCAGCAGACATAACTCACCATCCTGGCTCATTACATCCTCCACTTCTAAAGACACAGGGACTCCTTTCACATATTCCATGAAGCGTACCAGGTTATCCTTCCAATACTCTCTATAAAGTTTTTTACATCCTCCCATCCTCTTAGCCCCAGGCAACGTGATCATATTCATTGACCTAAGCTCCGCCGGGAAGCCTGATTTCAAGAACCTTTTCCACGCATCTCCCACATTCTTCGATGGCAGAATCGATTTTGGCACCCCTTGATCATGCCCAAATTGGCGTCCAACCCTCATCGAATCATAAGTCACAGAGCCATACTTCCCATTCACAAAATATGGTAACTCCCCCCTCATTATACAACTCATCCTAAAAAGCTCCGCTGTGGATGCATCATCTTTATTCGTAAAGGCCACCACATCCTCCTCCGAGTACACGTTAAAAGGAAAAACCCCCTTCGGCGTGTTCACATACGGTCGAGCAACAAACTTTCCCTTAACATCAAGAACGTCGGCAATACTACTCCGCACATCTCGGATGCCACTTCCCGACCATCACGCTGACCGACACACATTCTGGCCCGATTCCCCCTTCTCTCCACCATCATCTGCCCCGAAATCATTCGGCTCCGGTGCAACCCTAGGAAACCGCTCAAACAAGAACATATGAAGAAAGTTGGTGGCCACATAAATTGGCAAGTCATACCTCCCACAAGAACGTCGCGCCGCATTGGGAAGCATATCCAATCTTTTGAGGACCAGGAAAGATGTACCAAGTTAACCAATAAGCTAGGAACGCTGCCAAATGTGCTGGTTCCTTTAACCCAGGTCCATCGGTTACTACATGAGCTTCCTCCCCGGCCTTCGATGCACCCAAATCCTTATACCAATATCGTGCCCATTCGGTAAAGGTATTCTTCACTCCACTATGACCCTTCTTCCCCCCATCGAGACCCTTCTCCCGGCGAATGGATTTCCACAGCGCATCGACCACACCTTGCTGCATAGGGGAGAGTCTCCCGAAGGATGGGTCCACTTTCCCTAACATAGGCAGCTTGAGCAGGCAGCCTACACCCTCTAAAGTGGGTCCTATCTCACCCTAAGCTACCGGAAGAGTATGAGACTCCGTACTCCATCGGGACACTATAACATCCATCCACCTCCGCTCCCGCGGAACCACCAACCGCAAACTATTCACCACGGCACAATGGACATCGGCTTTTCGTAACAGCTCCACAAAATCGGCATTCCCCAAAATATCATCCGCCCAAGCTGCAAATGCGGTAGAGGGAACAACATAATTCCTGTAAGCAGACAAGCAGTGCGCAAACTCACCACGCTCAACCTGGAACCTCAGCACTGACTCGGGAGAAATAAAACAGCCCTCCTCTACTGAAACCTCCTTGTACCCTAACAACGGCTCGTTAACCACTTTCCCAATCTCTGCATCCACCTTCACTGGATGCCACAACTTACCACCGCCGCCTAGATAGGGCGCCCGAAACCAGAATTTCAGACCGGGTAAAGGAGGAGGTGGTTTGTCTTTCTCTGTTTTAAGAGATTTATTGGATTTGAGAGCCGCGGAAGAAACACGTTCCTACCGTGACTCTACCATAGCACCGGCACGGCTAGTGACAAGAAGCTTGGGTCGCGCCGTCATACTTTTCAACAATAATATATCTGAACCCCGGCACCTGTCAGACAATCACCAAACAAGACAATCAAGATTCAATTTCGCAAGGGAAGGGAGCCGTATGCATCCCTTTTGCACCCTTGGCAAGAATTGTGTACAACTTTCTAAAGTATGATAAAAAAATTACCTCTAAGAAGTGTTCGGCACAATCACGATGTCTTTCGGCACACACCCTCACCGCCGAAACCCACGAGCCTGACTTCACCCAACTCGTCGAACAGCACCCCCCGCTGCCGGTTTGCCTTCTTCCTCCTTGGTGCACTCCTAGCCGAAACCCCAAACCACCTTCTGGCCGAAATCTACTTCCTTAAACCGTCCTAGCCGAAGACCCAAACCCCCAGGGTTTGAACTCCCCACGCCAATCGCCCCCACCGCCCACCTACCCAGCCGAAACCCCCATCGAAATACCCAACGATCTCACCCCTCCTACCGACACCCCTCCCTACCGACACCTCCACCCACCGAAACCTCACCCACGAAACCTTCTCCCTTTCCTTCACCCTCTCGGTTTCTCCCTCTCCCTCTCGGTTCCTCCCTCTCCCCTTTCCCTCTTGGTTTTTCACTCTCTTTCTCCTCCTTCACCGAAAGCAAAAAAAGGGGGGGAAGAGCTGTTATAAAAAATACAAAAGAGGAGAGAAAAGGAAAAAGGGGAAGTGATGTTATAAAAAAAACACTAGAGGGGTGGACGTTGGGATTTAAGTCTTGTAAGATTTCGCGGAGGACCTTGCCTCCCTCCTAAATTTACTTTTCTTTTCCAAAGATGTAGGACTTAGGAATAACTCCGGATATAACCTCCTCCCTATGCAAAGAACCCACTTCTTCCAAGAATATCAAAATTCCACCAAGGCCAAGAAGTCTACTTTCTCTCTCTAAAAAAATCTCAAGGCTCTTTTAACTTCTCTTTTAGGTTGAAAGTAAAAAATGAGAAATTGAAATGGAATTTATACTCCTCCTTCTTGCAAACTGAAGAGTCACACCATTTTTGGAACGCAAGGACGTCCTTCCATACCCCTAACCCTATGACAAGATTTGAATCCTTCCATAAAAAGACGTCGTGAAGACCCAGTGGATATACAAGCGGACATTATTGCCCGCACACACTCACCTCGTGACATGAGTATTTCCATGCAAGGGGACATTAATGTGGGCATACGGTTCACCTAGCATCCGGACGCGCATCCTCCATAAAATCTTCCAGCGCCCCATCCTAGGAGAAACGAGGTTTCCTCCATGGTTCAATTATGCCCGCAAACACTCATCTCGTGACATGAGTATATGCGCGCAAGGGGACATTAATGTGGGTATACGATATATCTTGCAACCGAATGCACCCTCCCCAAGAACCCCGCCGGTGACCATCTCCTGGAGGAGCAAGGCCTCATCCACAAAGTTCATCCTCCAGGAGGAGCATGCCTCCTCCACAAGGTTCATCCCCAAGAGGAGCATGCCTCCTCCACAAGGTTCACCTCCAGGAGGAGCATCCCTCCTCCACAAGCGTCACCTCCAGGAGGAGTATGTCTCCTCCACAAAGTTCACCTCCAGGAGGAGCATCCCTCCTCCATAAGCTTCACCTTCAGGGGGAGCATGTCTCCTCCACAAAGTTCACCTACGGGAGGAGCATGCCTCCTCCACAAGCTTCACTTCCAGGAGGAGCATGTCTCCTTCGCAAAGTTCACCTTCGGGAGGAGCATCTCTCCTCCACAAAGTTAACCTTTGGGAGGAGCATCCCTCCTCCATAAGGTTCAACCCAATGAGGGGCATGCCTCCTCCACAAGGTTCACCTCCAGGAGGATCATGCCTCCTCAACAAGGTTCACCTCCAGGAGGAGCAAGGCCTCCTCCATGAACCTTGCCTTCATCGAAGGAAGCTTCCTCCACGAACTCCACCCCCAAAGGAGCAAGGTCTCCTCCAAGAACTCTCCGCCCGCAGACGAGTGAGGTCACCTCCGGGCACCTCACCTCCTACCTAACATTTTGAAGACTCCATGAATACTTAAAGGCAACTCTATACACTATCCTAGGCTGGGAGCAGGGCCTAGGTACTTCGCTCGGGACCTAAGGAGGAATGTGGTTTCGAGGCTAGAGCAAGGGGTTTGTCAAGGAGGACGAGCTTGCCTCCGGCGGGCTCTAACTTGACCGGTCCTAGAGAGAGAGGGGGCATTGACCGTCATTTGACATCTCGAAAGAAGTATCATACCTACCGCCTAGCGCTTCGGAGCCCGTATCATACCTCGCCTGCCTCGGTAGATAATACGGGTCTCCATGTATCATCAAAATAGCCTCTGCCGGTTCCTCGGTTACGGGTTTCGATGCCTGACTTAGAACTAAAAAAGGAAAGGAAGTCAACCTCCACTCTGTCCACCAATGGGGAGGAGCCTTACACCTGGCTCTCCCCAATCTCCAAGGCTCATAAAAGATAAGCATTCAACAAGCATTCAAGACAATAACTAACACACACCTACTCTCCACTGCCATCCCTTTCACTCTCTAAGTCCGCCCAGAGCTCTCTCCTCCTCCACCTCCGCTGATGTGGGCATACGGTTCACCTCTCATCCGAACGCGCATATCCTCCATAAAATCTTCCAGCGCCCTATCCTAGGAGAAACAAGGTTTCCTCCACGGTTCAATTATGCCCGCACACACTCACCTCATGACATGAGTATATGTGCGCAAGGGGACATTAATGTGGGTATACGTTATATCTTGCAACCGAATGCACCCTCTCCAAGAACCCCGCCGGTGACCATCTTCTAGAGGAGCAAGGCCTCCTTCACAAAGTTCATCCTCCAGGAGGAACATGCCTCCTCCACAAGGTTCATCCCCAGGAGGAGAACGCCTCCTCCACAAGATTCACCTCCAGGGGGAGCATCACTTGTGAGACCCGACTCTTTTTTTTAAAAAAAAAGAAAAAAAAAGAAGTAGGCTTATTAAAAGTGAATTTTATTTTATTTTATGTGGGCCTCCAATGTAGATTCCTAAAACTATAGGGGTGTAGTTGTAAAAAAAAATACAAAATGTGTGTGCTGGTGTGCACGTGGAAGGCAAAGGAAGTGCATGTGTGGGATATATATATACCTTCTAATAGAAAAAAAAAATACAAACGGAAGGGAAATAAAAAAGAACGTACAGGAGAGAGAAAAAAAAAAGGGCGTGGAGAGAAGAATCTGGGAGGAGAGGATTGGCGTTAACGGAAGTCCTAATCTCAGTAGGTAATTCTTAGTTTTTTTTTCCATATTGATTAGTTAACATATTTCTTGCAATTGAAGTGGGTAATTTTGGGATTTTGATATCTGTTGGGTTCAAGTACTCCTAACTAGGGCTATTCTTTGTTCCTTTTCTCTGCTGGAATTGTTAGTTGTAATTGCAAGTATTTTTAGTCTCTCTTTAAAGTGAATATGAAAGATTTGATTTTCGGGTTAGAAAGGATGCATTTTGATTAAATTGGTTAATCGGGGAAAAAGAAAAAAAAAAGAGAAAGAAAGACACGAATTGTGGCAGTAGTGTTTTTGCCGTTGTTTGTTATTACAGCTAATGGTTGTCAATGGCTATTTGGAAAAAAATTATCCTATGTGGAAGGGTCATTAACTTGTCCTGCACATAGCTTGTTAACATCTCTAATGGAGACTTGTAATGCAAATTAACTTTACTTATGTTTCTGGACATGTCAAAACCTGATCTCGAACTGATTTTTTTTATTGCGAGAAACTGGTTGTTGTTGCTGGATATAAGCTGTGTAACTGTTGAAATTTTCTTGTAATCTGCCAGGCTTTGAACCGGAATGCTAAAAAGAAATGCTCAAGTGTTAAATAGCTTATAAGAGTTGGAATATGATGCTAACTGTTGGATATTTGTATCGGTAACTTATAATAGTTTAAATTTTCTTAATATTTGGAGTTGGGAACTGAAGTATACCTTTTAGGGAGTTTCCCAATTGTGACTAAGGAAAAGAGTGCTCCATTTGAGTAATTGATTGTGTTTTCCTTATGGTTTCAACTCCATATTCACATGTGTGGATTTATGTGCTGTATGCCAGGTTCGGAAGCGACAACGAGCACCGTTACTCCACGTAGGGAGTGAGCTTGTGTTGGTACCTTTTTGCTGGACCTCGAGGTGGGTGTTCTTATTTTTAATAGCGGAAGATGAGACACGGTGTAAAGTTATTTTTCGTATTGAAATGGTTAATATTTGGCTTGAGCTCCTAAGCGAGAATATGATCGTAGCCTTAGTGGCGTTATAATATGGCCTTAGTGGCGTTATAATATGGCCTTAGTGGCGTTATTGAATATTGCTTTAGTGGCCTGAATAAATATTGCCTTAGTGGCGTGACGACTATTGCCTTAGTGGCGTAAAGAGTATTGCCTTAGTGGCGTTGATACGGAAATTGCCGTAGTGGCGTTATGAATATTACGTAATGGAACGTTATTGTGGGTTGAATATTCTTGTTTAAATTGTTGATAGCACTTGTCTTTATTGCTTCTCTTATTACGGATAAGAACATTCACTGAGCAAGTTGATAGCTCACACCCCCACAGTGTTTTCTTTTCAGGTGCGTGACGGCACGCGGGTCCACTGCAGAGTCTAGACAGGAGTTGTGTATATAGAAGTCTAGCTTTTTGACTCTTTTGATTATGTGCCTATTTTTGGAGCATGTATATGTTGTAAATATATGTGGGCACGTCTTGTATGACAGTTATTTTCGTATATATGCAAGTTAAGTTTTTTTTTTTATGAGTTGGACGCTTGGCTGGTGTTTTTATTTACTGTTTGAGCAGGGCCAAGGCGTGGGTCCATCCCATTTGGAAAATAATTTAGTGTGGTGTTTTCCGGGATGGGGTGTGACAATTTTTGGTATCAGAGCCTACGGTTATTAGGTTCTGTAGACATTTTTGAGTCTAGAACTTGCAGTGGACCATAGGGAGTCAGTTGAGTTAGTGGTTAGCTTATCTTTGCTGGCGTGATAAATATTGAACTGCAATGATATTTATTGCTTATCTTGAGTTCAATGGCAGATAAAGTTATGGGTGGTCAGGAGAAAGATTCAGGGGGTCAAGCGGGTCAAGGTGAACCTAGTGCTCAAAGTCAATCAGATATCTTGCAGGCTCTTGCACGGATTATTGAGTTTCAAACTGGTGCACAAGCAAGCTCATCAAATCAGCCGCGTAGTACAATCCATGAACAGTTTATGAAACTTCAACCTCCAACATTTTCTGGTGGTGTGGAACCATTGGAAGCGGAAGAGTGGCTAAAGAGGATGGAGTCTATTTTCGATGTTATGAGTGTTTCTGATGATCAAAAAGTTACTCTTGCTCCTTTCATGTTAAAAGATCAAGCTCGATTTTGGTGGGAAGCTACGAAAGGGTTGTTGACTACACCAGCAATTGGGGAACCGGAGCCTGCAGTGCCGAAAAAGGTTACTTGGAAAGAATTTATTGCGGCCTTCAATGAGCAATACTTTCCTCTGTTGTATCGATATGATATAGAGCATGAGTTTTCAAGTTTGAGGCAAGGAAGTATGTCAGTTGCTGAATATGATGCTAAGTTCATCAAATTATCTTGGTTCGCACCAGACTTAATCCGTACAGAGGATGCTAAGTGTAGAAGATTTCAGTTTGGTTTGGATCCCGACATTCGAGCTGGAGTTGCTACGCATGAAGCAAAGAGATATTCTGACTTGGTACACAAATCAAAGATTTCAGAAAAGAGTGTTAATGAGAAGAAAGAAAGGCAAGCACAATATAGGAGGGGTCGATTTGAGGCTGGATCATATAGACAGAGGTTTCAGGGATCTCAATTGAGCGGAGTTCAGGGTAGGCCACAACAGAATGTTCCATTTGGTGGTCACGAAGGTCAGAGTTCGCAGAAGCAACAACCTAGACAGCAAACCAATGTTTCCTCAGGTAGTGGTACACGGGATATTACTTGTTTCAGTTGTGGAGCAAGTGGACATATGGCACGAGACTGTAAGGGAAAACAACAAGAGAGATGTTATCGTTGCAACCAACTTGGGCACAAGATTCGTGATTGTCCAGTGACATCTGTTTCTTCTCCATCGGTGGGTAGTGTGGCTGGTGGCAGTACAGCTTCATCTAGAACTCCTCAGAGAGGTGGAGGATCTTCCAGTGGACCTCGCACTCAGGCCAGAGTATTTGCTATGACTCGGCAAGATGCTCAGGCGACACCTGATGTTGTTACAGGTACACTTAATGTTTCTAGTAGGGATGCACATATTTTAATTGATCCTGGCTCTACTCATTCGTATGTGTCCCTATCATTTGGCATGCATTTAAATCAGCCCCTTACATTATTAGATCATTGCTTATCTGTGTCTACTCCTATTGGGGAAGTGGTGTTGGTAGATGTGACATATAGGGGTTGTGTGGTACGTGTGGGTGAAAAAGAATTACTTGTGAATTTAGTGCCTCTTGACATACATGATTTTGATATAATATTGGGCATGGATTGGTTGGCATCATATCATGCTTCTATAGATTGTTTCAAGAAAGAGGTAATATTTCGGGTTCGTAATGAATCTAAGGTTAAATTTTGTGGCGAACGAAATGTTACTCCTACTTGTCTTATATCAGCAATTGAAGCCAGGAAATTGCTCAGAAAGGGTTGTGAATGTTACTTGGCGCATGTGATAGATACAACAAAATTAGAGATTAAATTGGAGGATATTCCAGTGGTACGAGAATTTACAGATGTGTTTCCAGAGGAGTTGCCGGGAATTGTGCCAGATAGAGAGGTAGAGTTTTCTATTGAGTTACTTCCAGAGACTGCTCCTATATCTATAGCACCGTACCGAATGGCTCCTACCGAGTTGAAAGAATTAAAAATTCAGCTGCAAGATTTGCTTGACCGAGGTTTTATCCAACCTAGTGTGTCACCTTGGGGAGCTCCGGTGTTGTTTGTTAAAAAGAAGGATGGCACATTGAGATTGTGTATTGATTACCGTCAGCTCAATAAGGTAACAGTGCGCAACAAGTATCCCTTACCTCGGATTGATGATTTATTTGATCAGCTGCAGGGAGCTACAGTATTTTCAAAAATTGATCTTCGATCAGGGTATCACCAAATAAAAGTGAAAGATAGTGATGTTCCAAAGACTGCTTTTCGTACGAGATACGGGCACTATGAATTCCTGGTTATGCCTTTCGGGTTGACTAATGCTCCAGCCGTGTTTATGGACTTAATGAATCGGGTATTTCAGCCTTATCTTGACTCATTCATTATTGTCTTTATTGATGATATCTTGATATACTCACGAAGCAAGGAGGAACATGCGAAGCACCTACGCATTGCATTGCAGACTCTATGAGAAAAGCGATTGTTTGCAAAGTTTAGCAAATGTGAGTTCTGGTTGGATAGAGTGGTTTTCTTGGGGCATGTGATATCTGGAGATGGAATTTGTGTTGATCCTGCGAAGGTGGAAGCTGTAGTAAAATGGGAACGCCCAACAAATGTTTCTGAGATTCGAAGTTTCTTGGGTTTGGCAGGCTATTATCGTCGATTTATTAAAGGTTTCTCAGCGATTGCTAGACCATTGACTAGATTGACTCAGAAAGCAGTGAAGTTTGAGTGGACTGACGCTTATGAGCAGAGTTTTCAAGAGCTAAAGGCTAGATTGGTTTCAGCTCCAGTTTTGACTATTCCTTCTGGCGCGGGAGACTTTGTTATCTATAGCGATGCTTCACACCAGGGTTTGGGATGCGTGTTTATGCAGTGTGGAAAGGTAATTGCTTATGCTTCAAGACAATTAAAGAACCATGAACGCAATTATCCAACTCATGATTTGGAGTTAGCGGCAGTTGTGTTTGCATTAAAGTTGTGGAGACATAACTTATATGGCGAAGCTTGTGAGATTTTTACCGACCATCAGAGTTTGAAATATTTGTTTACACAGAAGGACTTGAACTTGAGACAAAGACGATGGATAGAGTTAATTAACGATTATGATTGCAGTATTCACGACCATCCTGGAAAAGCAAATGTTGTGGCAGATGCTTTGAGCAGAAAATCTTCAGGTAGATTGGCATGTGTTCAATGTACTCGTGTTGATATTTTTACCGAGTTGACTTTGATGGGTGTGCAGTTAGCCATGACAAATACTAATGCTTTGATAGCTCATTTTAGAGTGAGACCTTTATTGATTGATTGGATTCGGGAGACTCAATATCGAGATCGAAAATTGAAGAAGTTTATCGATGGAGTGAGAGATGGGACGCGGACAGACTTTGTTATTCGGGATGGGTTATTGTTATTTGAAAATCGATTGTGTGTACCTAGGGACCAAGCTTTGAAGAGAGAGATTTTGGAAGAGGCACATAGTTCAGCTTATACTATGCATCCGGGTAGTACCAAAATGTATCGTGATCTTAGGGAGCACTATTGGTGGATTGGGATGAAGAGGGAGATAGCTCAGTTTGTAGCTCGATGTTTGGTATGTCAACAAGTAAAGGCCGAGCATCAACGACCTGCAGGTTTATTGCAACCTCTTCGTATTCCTGTATGGAAGTGGGAGCATATTACGATGGACTTTGTGAGTGGACTTCCTCGTTCTCAAAAAGGCTATGATTCTATTTGGGTGATTGTGGATCGATTGACTAAGTTCGCGCATTTTCTACCTGTTAATACCACCTATACAATTGATAAGTATGCTAAATTGTATGTTGATGAAATTGTCCGTTTGCACGGGGCTCCAGTGTCGATTGTTGCTGATCGAGATCCTAGATTTACTTCCAGATTTTGGCCGAGTTTGCAACAAGCGATGGGTACTACTTTGAAGTTTAGTACAGCTTTTCATCCTCAAACCGACGGGCAATCTGAGCGAACTATTCAAATTTTGGAGGATATGTTGCGTGCTTGTATATTGGACTTCAAAGGCAGTTGGGATGCTCATATGTCATTGATGGAGTTTGCTTATAATAATAGTTATCAGACTAGCATTGGCATGGCACCCTACGAGGCTTTATATGGCCGAAGGTGTAGAACTCCTGTATGTTGGAGTGAGGTTGGAGAAAGGTGGTTGTCAAAACCAGAGTTGGTTCAAGTCACTGTCAATAAAATTAAAGTGGTTCGTGATCGCTTAAAAATTGCACAAAGTCGCCAGAAAAGTTATGCAGATAAGCGAAAGAGAGACTTAGAGTTTGCAGTGGGTGATTGGGTATTTCTTCGAGTGTCACCATGGAAAGGGGTTATGAGGTTCAAAAAGAAAGGCAAGTTGAGTCCACGATATATTGGGCCGTATGAGATCATTGAGCGGATTGGGTCTACGGCGTATCGCTTAGCATTGCCACCGGAGTTAAGTCGACTCCATGATGTGTTTCATGTCTTCATGTTACGAAAGTATATTGCGGATCCGTCTCATGTGTTGACTTCTGAGCCAATAGAGCTAAAAGAGGATCTAACTTACGTAGAGCAACCGGTGGAAATTTTAGATCGCAGAGATCAAGTTTTGCGCAATAAGACTATCCCATTGGTAAAAGTCTTATGGAGGAGTCACGCAGTCGAGGAGGCAACTTGGGAGACTGAGGAAAGTATGAGAGCTCAATATCCACATCTATTTCCATAAGGTAAGTGAATTTCGGGGCGAAATTCTTTTAACGGGAGGATAATTCTGAGACTCGACTCTTTTTTTTTTTTAAAAAAGAAAAGAAAAGAAGTAGGCTTATTAAAAGTGAATTTTATTTTATTTTATGTGGGCCTCCAATGTAGATTCCTAAAACTATAGGGGTGTAGTTGTAAAAAAAATACAAAATGTGTGTGCTGGTGTGCATGTGGAAGGCAAAGGAAGTGCATGTGTGGGATATATATATACCTTCTAATAGAAAAAAAAAATACAAACGGAAGAGAAATAAAAAAGAACGTACAGGAGAGGAAAAAAAAAAAGGGCGTGGAGAGAAGAATCTGGGAGGAGAGGATTGGCGTTAACGGAAGTCCTAATCTTAGTAGGTAATTCTTAGTTTTTTTTCCCCATATTGATTAGTTAACATATTTCTTGCAATTGAAGTGGGTAATTTTGGGATTTTGATATCTGTTGGGTTCAAGTACTCCTAACTAGGGCTATTCTTTGTTCCTTTTCTCTGCTGGAATTGTTAGTTGTAATTGCAAGTATTTTTAGTCTCTCTTTAAAGTGAATATGAAAGATTTGATTTTCGGGTTAGAAAGGATGCATTTTGATTAAATTGGTTAATCGGGGAAAAAGAAAAAAAAAGAGAAAGAAAGACACGAATTGTGGCAGTAGTGTTTTTGCCGTTGTTTGTTATTACTGCTAATGGTTGTCAATGGCTATTTGGAAAAAAATTATCCTATGTGGAAGGGTCATTAACTTGTCCTGCACATAGCTTGTTAACGTCTCTAATGGAGACTTGTAATGCAAATTAACTTTACTTATGTTTCTGGACATGTCAAAACCTGATCTCGAACTGATTTTTTTTATTGCGAGAAACTGGTTGTTGTTGCTGGATATAAGCTGTGTAACTGCTGAAATTTTCTTGTAATCTGCCAGGCTTTGAACCGGAATGCTAAAAAGAAATGCTCAAGTGTTAAATAGCTTATAAGAGTTGGAATATGATGCTAACTGTTGGATATTTGTATCGGTAACTTATAATAGTTTAAATTTTCTTAATATTTGGAGTTGGGAACTGAAGTATACCTTTTAGGGAGTTTCCCAATTGTGACTGAGGAAAAGAGTGCTCCATTTGAGTAATTGATTGTGTTTTCCTTATGGTTTCAACTCCATATTCACATGTGTGGATTTATGTGCTGTATGCCAGGTTCGGAAGCGGCAACGAGCACCGTTACTCCACGTAGGGAGTGAGCTCGTGTTGGTACCTTTTTTCTGGACCTCAAGGTGGGTGTTCTTATTTTTAATAGCGGAAGATGAGACACGGTGTAAAAATATTTTTCGTGTTGAAATGGTTAATATTTGGCTTGAGCTCCTAAGCGAGAATATGATCGTAGCCTTAATGGCGTTATAATATGACCTTAGTGGCGTTATAATATGGCCTTAGTGGCGTTATTGAATATTGCCTTAGTGGCCTGAATAAATATTGCTTTAGTGGCATGGTGATTATTGCCTTAGTGGCGTAAAGAGTATTGCCTTAGTGACGTTGATACGGAAATTGCCGTAGTGGCGTTATGAATATTACGTAATGGAACGTTATTGTGGGTTGAATATTCTTGTTTAAATTGTTGATAGCACTTGTCTTTATTGCTTCTCTTATTACGGATAAGAACATTCACTGAGCAAGTTGATAGCTCACACCCCCACAGTGTTTTCTTTTCAGGTGCGTGACGGCACGCGGGTCCACTGCAGAGTCTAGACAGGAGTTGTGTATATAGAAGTCTAGCTTTTTGACTCTTTTGATTATGTGCCTATTTTTGGAGCATGTATATGTTGTAAATATATGTGGGCACGTCTTGTATGACAGTTATTTTCGTATATATGCAAGTTAAGTTTTTTTTTTTATGAGTTGGACGCTTGGCTGGTGTTTTTATTTACTGTTTGAGCAGGGCCAAGGCGTGGGTCCATCCCATTCGGAAAATAATTTAGTGTGGTGTTTTCCGGAATGGGGTGTGACATCACTCCTCCATAAGCTTCACCTCCAGGAGGAGCGTGTCTTCTCCACAAAGTTCACCTCCGGGAGGAGCATTCCTCCTCAACAAGCTTCACCTCCAGGAGGAGCAAGTCTCCTCCACAAAGTTCACCTCTGGGAGGAGCATGCCTCCTCCACAAGCTTCACCTCCGGGAGGAGCATGCCTCTGCCACAAAGTTCACCTCTGGGAAGAGCATCTCTCCTCCACAATGTTCACCTTCGGGAGGAGCATCCCTCCTCCACAAGGTTCAACACCAGGAGGGGCATGCCTCCTCCACAAGGTTCACCTCCGGGAGGAGCAAGGCCTCCTCCATGAACCTTGCCTCCGCCGAAGGAAGCTTCCTCCATGAACTCCGCCCCTGAAGGAGCAAGGTCTCCTCTAAGAACTCTCCGCCTGCGGAGGAGTGAGGTCACCTCCGGGCACCTCACCTCCTACCTAACATTTTGAAGACTCCACGAACACTTAAAGGCGACTCTATACACCATCCTAGGCTTGGAGCAGGGCCTAGGTACTTCGCTTGGGACTTAAGGAGGAATGTGGTTTGGAGGCTAGAGTGAGGGGTTTGTCAAGGAGGATGAGCTTCCCTCCGGCAGGCTCTAACTTGACCGGTCCTAGAGAGAGAAGGGGCATTGACCACCATCTGACATCTCGGAAGAAGTATCATACCTACCGCCTGGCACCTCGGAGCCCGTATCATACCTCGCCTGCCTCGACAGATGATACGGGTCTCCATGTATCACTGAAATAGCCTCTGCCGGTTCCTCAGTTACGGGTTCCGATGCCTGACTTGGAACTAAAAGAAGAAAGGAGGTCAACCTCCACTCTGTCCACCAATGGGGAGGAGCCTTACACCTGGTTCTCCCCCATCTCCAAGGCTCATAAAAGACAAGCATTCAACAAGCATTCAACACAACAACTAACACACACCTACTCTCCACTGCCATCCCTCTCTCTCTCTCTCTAAGTCCGCCCCGAGCTCTCTCCTCCTCCACCTCCGGTGGTTCCCGAGCACCATTGTAGCAACCGCCATATACCCGGAGGGCGACCTCAGGTACTCTTCCCGCTTCTACCTCCCACAATAGATAAGAAGTGGAATGATAAGAAGTGGCAGGTAATCTCTTGCGTACACATAAAAATAGCCATAGGCTCTTCTTGTAGCATCCTAATCTTTAATTCTCTTAAAACCACATTCTAAACCTGAACCTACCTCATAGTTTCTTGTTTCTCTATTGGTTTGTACTCCGTGCAGAAACAATCAAAAGCAAACACCAATAACAAGTCCGATAAGAAAAGCAAACATAGATGTGGATCAAAGTCATTGCCGGTTAGTGTTGTCGAAATGGTGTGTTTTGAATTATATTTTCAATATTATTACATTACAAATAGGCTTATTAACTTATTTGTTGCGAATAAAACAAATTAGATGGAAGGAACTGATGGTGTCGTGCCTGCATTAGAAAAAATATACAAATCCACCCACTTTTATGCAGACACAAATGAGTGGATCTCTCCAGAATGCAAAGATATCCATGTACGTGTATCAAGTACTTTATTGTGTACTTGTGTTTGCATAATTATTAGAACTTGCATCTACTAAACTGTTAGAGCTTAAATTACTCAATTTACTTTAAAATGATAGGATGAGATCGTAAGAATAGAGGCTAAACATAATTCTCAGGATGGTGCAGTCCTAATAACGCAAGAGGAGCTTTCTGTCAAGGTATTCAAGGCAAAATCAGGCTATTTGAAGGGACTTGGAATGAGTCCTTCCTCTACTGTTAGGAGTACCACTGTTGGATCTGTGAACAGTAATGAATATGTAACACACCTCGAGAAAAAGGTAGACGAGCAAGATGAGTTAATTCATGAGCAAGGTGAAAACATTCAAGCACAAGCAGAAAGAATTGAACCAGCAAATGCCACGATAGCCGAGCTAGTGGAGGCAAAAGAGTAATAGGGGAGGGCTTTGGCTAGTGTTTTGGAGTACCTTAAAAATCAAGGGTACACCGGATACCGGTATCTCTCTCTCTCTCTCTCTCTCTCTCTCTCTCTCTCTCTCTCCCCAACAAGTGGTATGTCTTTAGTTGGAACAACTTCTAATTGATAGAAGAGCAGCTCTATAAAAAACAGAGTATATTTAGATTATAGAAGTCAAATAATTTAGTACTTTGGCTACATTACTGAGGCAAAAATATAGTATCCATGAATGTGTTCGTGAAAGTTATTTTTACCTAAGTTTGCACTTCCATCCACCAGGCCAATTTTTCAGCCAGCTAATTTTCATGTATTTTTCTTTCAACTGTTTGGTTAATGAAACTATTTTAGAGAACCATAGCTAACTTAGAAACCCTAAAGTAATCCTTTTTGTTTTCTATTTTTTTTTGAAACACACAACACTTGTTTTCATTTTGAAGCCGAGTTTCAGAAAGTGTTCTGCAAAATATTGCTTATCTAATGCCAAGCCATGGTTGATCCCTTAAGTTAGAGAAGTGTTCCCAGTAAGTGGACATAGGTTGTGATGCAATAGCAATTGGATTTGAGTCATAAGAGTCACAAAAGTTTAGTGCAAAAGGTAATGTTCCAGTTCTATTGTCAGATTGTTTGCTGCATACTGTCCATGTTTATGAAGCACAAAATGAAGGCTTTACACTTCAGTTGATTGATTTTGGAATTAACTACCATAATTTCATTCATAGCATAAAAAGTCATTACATTTTGGCAGATATACATTTGAAGTTGTGATACTGTTGTGCATATCTTGTCTTTGCATTGATTCCATGAGGTTTGCTTGTTCCTTGAAGTCGTGGTATTGATGTGCTTTGCTCCTCACTCATTGTTTCATTTGTGTAATGTTAAGTTTACATGATGTTTCATATTTCTATTAACATCTTAACAATATTTTCTTAATCTTGTTTCATGTTTGCAGATTGAGTATGTAGAAGGTTGGTAGCGGGAGACGATATATGCATGTTCCTATGAAGACTTCTTTTTGGATGAAGTTTCTTGTCTTCTTTTTTGATGATGCTACGAGAACTCTTCTTTTTTGATGATTCATAGGATAAGAACTGTGATGACACTACAACAAATAAGGCCTATTATAGCATAATTTTATAACGTTTTTTCGTCTACGCTATAAAAGATAGGCTTTCGTGCCTCTGTTTTCCACTTCAATAGCATTCCACTTAAAATCCCCCGTCTATAGCGTTTCCTTTTACCTTTCCATAGCGTCCTGAAGGCAGAAAAGAAAGGCGTACAAAAATTTCACTCAATTGGTTCCGCGCTTCTACCAGTTCTCATCCATGGAATTGAGATATCTTCTCTCATGAGAATCTCTCACCTTCTCACCTGGAGAGTGGTCGTAAGCTTGCCAGACATCACCCTTCCCTCCTCTTCTGCATTCTCAGATAAGAGAAAATCCAAGAATTAATCTCAACGATTTCGGATTTCAATCGTGAGCACCAGGTTTGTTCTCTCTCTCTCTCTCTCTCTCTCTCTCTCTCTCTCTTAACCAACAGATTGAACCATCACATAATATCAAAAGAAAACGAAGGAAGAAACGATAGACCAAGTTTGAGAGTGAGAAGCTTTCGACATGCACAACCCTAGCCAGCTCGAAAATGAAAATTTTAGATATTTGACATACATATAGGTACGATTAAGAATTTGAGGGTTTGATTTTTGGGGTTTGTGATTCTGCCTTGTTTATTAGAAATTAGGGGGGGTTTTTTTTTTGCTCTATGCGATTCTGCATTGTTTATTAGAAATTAGGGCTTTTTTTTGGTCTGTGTGATGCCTTATCTTCCAAGTTAGTAGTCTTGCTTTCGCTTTATCAATGACTGCTTTCCAGGTTGACTTCAATCTAGGATTAGCTCCCAAATGCATTCCCAGGTATTTCATGGGCAGTTTGCTAGGTTGGCATTTAAGTACACTGGCATAGTTTTGAGTATCTTCAAAGTCTATACCCACGCCACACACCACTGTCTTGTGATAGTTTATTCTCAATCCTGACATTACCTCAAAACTCCTTAGTATGTTCTTCACCACTATGATTTCTTCAAGTTTTGCTTCACAAAAGACCAGAGTGTCACTTGCAAATTGCAAATGTGTTAAGGAAGGTCCAGCATTTCCCATAACCAAACCCCTACTTAATCCCTTAGCTTCTGCATTTTTAAAGGCCCAGTTCAATCCTTCCGCTGCAATGATGAACAAGAAGGGTGATAAGGGATCACCCTGTTTGACCCCTTTTTGCATTTGAAACTGTTTTGTTGGGGATCCATTCACCAGTATTGAAATCCATGGAGATGAGAGGCATTCTCTGATCTAACTTACCCACTTCAGAGGAAAACCTATGAGTTGTAACATATTCAGTACAAAGTTCCAGTTTAAATTATCGAAGGCTTTTTCAAAATCCAATTTGATGATTACTCCCTGTTTGCGAACAGAGAAATGAGTGGTCTATCAACATGGATAATTGGCTCTGGACAGAGATTATCGTGTCCAAAAAATTCTTCATAGATACATGCTATGTTTCCATAACCTTAGAATTTATTGCATCACACGTCGCTAGTTGGGACTATTACGATGCTAAATAAATAGGTAAAAGCAGTAGGATAACAATAGCTATTAAACGAATTTTTCCCAGCAAGCAATTGACTAAGTTAGCATGCGACAGAGAGAATTGAAACCTTAAATTTTGTGTGTTACAATTCTTTTTCTTGTTTGTGGTGATTGGTGAATATGACCTTTATGTCCTTTTAACCCACCTTTGGGACTTTGTAATAATTTTGGCTTCTTTGTGTTTGCACTCATACAAAATTTGAGCAACAAAGAGTCTGCAGAATTGAGGTGGAAACCTGGTATGCAGGGGCGAGGGAGTAGGGGTGGACGGGGGAACTATTCACCTTGTTACATATCGAATGGTAATGCACTACCTTAATGTTACATTTTCTTCTTCTTGTTGCTACTCGCTCATTGAACCTCAGTTATGCTCAAAAAGTATTAGTCAGTGTTCGCTTAAACCCTGTAAACTGTAATCAAGTCGACCTCTCTCCTTTGTGCTTCTAAATTCAATTTTTGATGGACACCTCGGACTTGTTTGTTTCAAGAAAAATCTCGAAAGTTAGGGCAATGTGTTGCCACCTTGGTTATCTTAATAAATAGAGAACACTCTGTATGTCTATGGGGATTAGTAAATACTACGGTAAGATAACTCTCTTTCTCCCCTCTTTTGCTCTGCATATATGTGGACATAGTAAATTTCTCTTGTTCTTGCCTACCCACTGTACCTTTTACTTAGAACTTGGTAGGTCCTACAGTATATATGAGGAAGTTCAGGTAAATATCATTGTGTGAAGATTTTGGGGTTGGGCAACCTGGAAGATAGTGGTGCTTAGACTAAAATGGGGGTTAAGATGCATTTGGGGTTGACTGATCTTGTGGATTCTACCTTTCTACCAGAAATTTGTGAACTATCAATGGTTAGAATTAAGGTTGCAAGACTAAATTTACTATTTGATGGACCATTGAAAGTAAAGTTACATGATTTAAACTCTCACGAAAAGATTTTTCCAGATATATTTAAAGAAGCTATAGGAAAGATTGGCATATTGAAGGGCCCAACATTCTGGCAATGCCAAACAGGTCTTACTTATTTTGTGTGTTAGCTTTCAAATGTCTGGACCAGTCTGGTAGTTTGGGTGATGGCGGTGCTACTGTTTGGTGATTCTATGTGGGATCGTGTGTGATTTCAATCAACCTTGGGAAATGGTTCTTGAATCCTGGTTATATGTGGGGATCTCTTTCTAAGTTTATATAGCAATCTATCTTTCACATCTTTTTATGGATAAATTTGCAAGGGCCTTAACACATACAAGCTATACAATGTTCCTCATAGTTGTCAGTTGTCTCATGCACATGTCATCTGTTTTGTTTCTCACTGTATCCCTCTTCAGATGGTAGTGGTAGCAGAAAACATCCTTCTGAAAAGGAAAATGGAGTCAATCAAGTTCCAGACAAGGGTGTTGGGCTCTCGTCCTTGCCCACCTCTCAGGAGTCAAAAAATAAAGAAGTCCTTCCTTCCATGAGATGCTACTCTCTGCAATTAAAGTTTCATTGATGTTTATTTTAGATTTTCCTTTGACCCAATGTACAAGTAAAAAGAAGAAGTTCTCCCATTGACTTTGTGACAGGAGATGCTCATGGGCATCTCACATCAAGCTCTAGCAGCAACTCAATTGCTGGGACCCAGGCAACTTTGCCTGGACTCTATTTCTCAGCTTCAGATCCTATCCTGGTGCCATCTCATGATTCTCGGCTTCCCAGAGCTGTAGGTGTAATTAAGCGTGAGGTGAGAAGTCAGCAAACTACAGTCGAACAAATTTCCTTTGACCCTTATGAGGGAAAATCAATTCCTGGTTAGAACTTCTGCAACTTTCTCTTGAGTATACATTCGTCTACTTAAATGGCAGCTTATGATTTTTGTTTGTGTTAACATCTGAAATAGTAGTTTCTGATGTACGAAGCTCCACCATTCAAGGAACAAGTAGGAGCAAATCCCTAGGGTAGCAAAATATCAACATTCAGATTCAACACAACCTGCGTCTTCTACTCATGCTGGCTCTTCTGTTCTTAGGCCTTTGCCCAATTATAATAGACGGTCACAACAAGTAATTGGTCCTCAAAAAGGTATCAATCTCTTGGATATTTGTGACATTAATTTATTGTACATCAGTGACAAATTAATGAGCTCGTTTGTTTTCCATTGGCAAGTCCTAGTAAGGAATGGAAACCAAAGCCAACGAACCCAAATCTCACTCAAGGATCTGGAATAGATGGTTCAACTGAGGTTCCTACCACAACAGAAATTACTATCCAGTCCAACCCTGTTCTGAGTGTCCTTGATTCAAAAGAAGCCACATCAAAACTACAGAGGAAGCTAATGTGTGGAACGTTTCTCATAGTGATGTTACTGAAGCTTCTTTGGTGGAACACATGGTGGCTATGGCTTGGACAATAGAGTTTTCATACTATCGCCATTCTTGCAGATCGTGTGATCAAGAATGATTGAAAGAAACAATGGTCCAATTAGTTGGGCTCTTTTATGTAGATTTTGTTGGGAAATTGTTTTCCAAGCTAATATGATGAATCTTTATTTAATTGTCGAATTTTTTTTTTGTATATTGACATTTGGATATTGTTGATGTTGAATGGAATAAATCATTTTTGTTTCTTAAATGAAATTACCATTATCTTATTAGAAAATGCTAATATATTGGTATTTATAGATTTTTTTTAAAAATGCAAAAAATTGGCTAATATAGCGTTCTTAAAATGTTGTAAAAACTTTACCTTCTATAGCATTTTTAAAACGCTGTAAAAACTTTACATTTTATAGCGTTCTTAAAACGCTGTAGAAACTTTATATTCTATAGCGTTTAAAAAACGTTGTCTTATGTCTAAGACTTTTAACAACATTGGCTAATAGAGCGTTTGGAAAAACGCTGTATATATCATTTAATAGCATTTTTCAAACGCTGTAAAATGCGAGTTTTTTTGTAGTGTGAACATGTGGTCTAGTTTGATTATTTTTGACATTCGTACATGGATGCATTATATCCTAAATGTAGATGACTATTTTGGGGTGGATGAATATTGCATTATAGTATCTTGTTTGAGATCTATTAGATTCTAAAATGTACCTGATATGGTATTCTTAGAAGAGTGCGAGATGACTTTTTTGTCACTAATATTTCTAATATATGTAATTTAGGTGACAAATTCTTTTTATCACTAAAGAGGTTTCTCTATGAAACTTTTCAGAGACGAAATTCTTTGTCGTCAATCGGCTTTAATTTTACGATTATAGGAGACAAAATCATTTTGTCGCCTATACTAATTTCTGTAATATTTAAATTAAATTCTTTGGAGATGAATTTTTTTGTCACTTATATAGTTTTCCTGGTCAATATTCATTTACTATTAGTGACGAAACTGATAAGGGTCACAAAAAATCTGTAAACTGGTGACGAAAAATTTTGTCTCCAAAATTACTATAGGTGACGAAACAAAATTTTCGTCACCCTGTGACTTTCTGAGACAACCTCTAGGTGACAAAAGTTTTTTTGTCTCTAAACTATTTGCAACAAAAACCGTGCATTTAGTGACGATTTAATTCGTCTCCAAACACAAATTTTCTTGTAGGGAGATAGCTCCTACATTATTCCTTTAGGAGGAAAAGCACAACCCCGATTCCTGAACCAGTATTACATGCTGATCTGTCAACAAACAATTTCCATTCAAGGGGATCCTATTTGGCTGGGGCTTTCTCCTTCTTAAATGGTGGTCCAGTCACCTGCTCCTTTCTCGTAGGAGGCAAGGGTGCTATCGCCGGTGAGAACTCTGCTACAAAATAAGCCAAAACTTGGCCTTTGATTGCCGTGCGTGGCTGATAGTCAATGTCATATTGGCTTAACTCAACGGACCAAGTTGAGATTCTTCCCGAAAAGTCTACTTTTCGTAGCAATGATTTCAATGGGAACTCAGTGTAAAACACAACCCTATGGCTCTGGAAATAATTGGGCAATTTTCTTGTTGTTGTCCTTAACGCTAGGACTAATTTCTCGAGGGGCAGATATCTTGTTTCTGCATCTAGTAATGTTTTACTTACATAATAGGCAGGGATTTGCTCGGATCCCTTATCCCTTAACAACACTGCACTTACAGCATGTTTAGAAACAGCCAAATACAAAACTTAAGACTCACCTGGCTCTGGAGTTGACAAGAGTGGAGCCTTGGCCAAATACTTCTTCAGATCCTGAAAGGCCTACTCGCACTCTGCTCCCCATTCAAATCCTTCCCTTTTCCTTAACAATTGAAAGAATGGTCTACACTTATCACTTGACCGGTTGATGAATCTATTGAGAGCTGCTGCCATTCCAGGTAGCTTCTTGACTTCCTTCATTGTCCGAGGGCTCTGTAGCCTTTGTAAGGCCATTATTTGATTAGGATTTGCTTCAATCCCCCTTATAGTCACTAGGTGGCCTAGGAATTTGCCAAAACCAACTCGAAATGCACACTTCGAGGCGTTGAGCTTCAGTTTGTATTTCCTCAAGATTCTGAAGGCCTCCTTCAAGTCCGTTATGTGTCCCTATCTGGTCTTACTTTTCACCACCATAACATCAATATAAACCTACATGGTTTTGCCTAAGAGCTTTTTGAATATGATAGTTACAAGTCTCTGGTATGTTGCCCCTGCGTTTCTTAACCCGAAGGGCATGACACTATAACAATATAGTCCTCGTGGTGTAATGAAGGAAGTCTTTTCCTTATCAGGCCCAAACATGGCAATCTGGTGATATCCTCGATATGCGTCGAGGAAACTCATTCGCTCATATCCAGCAGTGGCATCTACTAATTGGTCAATTCTGGGGAGAGGGAAGCTGTCTTTTGGGCATGCTTTATTCAAGTCTGTGAAATCCACACAGACACACCACTTTCCATTCTTCTTTTTCACCACTACAGTGTTGGATAACCACTCTGGATAATAAACCTCCCGTATTTCTTTGGCTTCCAACAAACAATCTACCTCTTCAATAATAGTGTCAACATGCTGTACGGCTGCCCTTCTTTTCTTCTGAATGACTGGCTTATGCTGTGGATCTACGTTCAAGTGGTGGCAGATCACATCTGCTTCTACACAGGGCATCTCCTCTGGTATCCATGCAAACACATCAACATGTTCTTTTAAGAAACTCACCAACTCGGCTTTTTCCTCAGCTGGCAGTGATTCCCCAATTAGAAAATACCTATCAGGATTAGTTTCGTTGATATGTATTTTCTTTAAGCCTTCAACTATTCTTTCTGTTGGGTTTCTTCCGACGTCCTCGATAGTTGGTTGATCCGGTACTTCTACCGTATGAACATGATGGGCCTTTGGGACTCTTTTGATGGTGGAAATCAAGCACTGTTGTAATATCTTCTAATTGCCTTGGATTTTTTCAACCCCTTTGGACCTAGGAAACTTTACCATCTGATGGTAGGTGGAAGAAACTGCCCTCATTTTGTGTAACCAAGTTCTTCCTATAGTCACATTATAGGAAGATGGGACATCTACTACTAGGAAGTCAGTTCGCAGTACTACTGTCCCGGCCCGAATAGGCAGAGTTACCTTGCCCAATGGCCAAATTGCTCTTATACCGAATCCGACCAAGGGGGTCACTGACTGTACTAGATCTACCTGTGTCAGTCCCAACTTTTTAAATGCATCGTAGTATTGCACCTCGGTGCAGGTTCCTGAGTCCACCAGGATTCTTTCCGTGTCATATTCCCAAATTCATAGGGTTATGACCAAAGCATCATTGTGTGGTCCCTGGACTCCTCCCAGATCCTCATCCGTGAAAATTATGCCCTCATTGTATGCTTCTTTGTCACGTCCTCTTTTCTTCCCCAACTGCATTACATGTTGGTCATGCTTAATCTACTTCTGTAGCAGTCTCACCTCATTTCTCGTATAAGGCTCGGCCAATCCATATATCATATGGATTATGCCCCTTGGATTTTGTTCGTAATCCAACTCCATTGCTTTTTCTTTATCCTTGGGATCTTCTTGGATAAATTCTTTAAGGTAGCCCCGAGAGACCAAATCATCAAGGTGCTTTTTAAACATCTCACAGTCTTCAGTCATATGGCCCCAGTCCTTGTGGTAGCTGTAGTGCTGATTCGTAGCCCGCTTTGCATCTTTATTTCCTCCCAGGGTTGAGGGCCACTTAAAGTAGGGCTAATTCTTTATTCGATAAAGAATCCTATAAATTGGTTCTTTCCAAACTGTACTTATTGAAAAGAAGGACTTAGGATCAGGTGCTGGTTTTTATTTGTATGGGTCTTTCTCAACTTGCCCGTACTCTTTCCTTTCCCTATAGGTCTTGGGCTCTGGTTTATCTGCCTTCTTTGCAGGCCCCTTGGCTTGTTCGTTAGCCAACTTGCCATCTTCTCGGAGTATGTCATCCTCCATTCTGGCATGTTGCTCAATTCGCGCCATTAGCCTAGCCAACGTTGCTACCGGATGCATATTTAATGACCAGCGTAGTTCTCCCCGAATAGGTAGGCCAGTTTTAAAAGTAGTAATCGCATATTCTTCTTTGCAGCTTTCAATCTCATTGAAAGTTTCCCAATATTTCTTAGCGTAATCTCTGATTGGCTCGCTTTCCCCCTGTTTCATCGTGGAGAGGCTTTCAAATGTTTTGGGGGCTTTCCTACTTGTTAGGAACTGAGCAGTAAACTCTTCAGCGAGCTGCGTCCACCCTCGTATGGAGCATGGTTCCAACTTATGGAACCAGGATAGGGCTACCTTCCCCAAGCTCGAAGGGATCATCTTACATATGATGGCATCATCCCCAACATGCATGAACATAGCCTGTTGGTAATGTTGTATGTGAGCAACAGGGTCCGCATTCATCTCGTAAAGGATGAACGAACCGTGCTTCACTCTGCTTGGTAGCCGTGCATCCTGTAACCTCTTTGCAAAGGGGGAAGCTGCCATGTTACTTAGGGCTTGCCTTGCTGCTTCTCATGCAGACATGGTCCCATCTTCTCGTTCCTTGGTCTTATGGGCCCCATCCCTATTCCAATCAGATTCAAGTCTCTCGTACCTTTCCCTGTGGTGCTTCCTAGTCTCCCCCTCCTCGGAAGTGGGACTTGTGCTCCTGCTCCTTTTTTGTGAAGAAGCCCTCCACCGCACTGGTGTTCGGCTCCTCTATTTTTGTGGAGAAGCTCTCTATTGCCTTGGGGTGGGACTTCGGCTCCTGCTCTTTCTTCCTCGTGAATGAGCCTTTTTGTGTTTCACCATAGCATACCTATTTTCCCTGGAGTTTCTTTGTGAAAGGCTAGAGTCCTCTGGGTGTTCCCTGATCTGTTCCAATTCCTGGATCTCATGCTCTCGTTTCTTGATCAGACGAGCATATTCTTCCATTTCTTGCCTCTTCTTGTCGAGGAGATCTTCGCTGTAGTGCACACTCTTTGAATGTGCAACCGACTCTTCCCTTTGGTGGGATTTACTCCTTCTTGTGGACCTTGAGGCCATCCTTCATTCCCTACTCTTGGAGTTGTTATGATCAGTAAGGAGGTGTCCCTTACTCGTGGTCCTCCTATATCTGCCTTCGGGCTTTCTCAGAGCCTCTGGTGGAGATTTATCTCCTCCCCCATCTAGTAGATTCTTTGGATCGAGCGGTGTTGTTGGATTTTCTTCCACCATGGTCGTATTTTAAAGAGAACTCTATCGTTTCCTCCAGACGGCGCCAATTGTAGGTTGAGAAAAATGAATAGTACATAGAACAACACTGTATTGCAACGACTACCCGTGTTGTTCTGTGGGAACCCTAATGCCTTCGCCGGAACCTTAATCTGCAAAACAGACAGGAGATGAGTGCACCTTTGCCTCTCTTAGCAAAGGCCCTCCGATGCCTAAGTTAGTATTACGTACCAAAAAAGAACCCTAATTATCAGAAGGAGAATATATAATATGAATACCACGTATATCATACCTCTTGCTTCTAGGTTTACCTTTGTATTATAGACATACAATGCTTGTTCTCCAAGCATCCTTGTTGCCCTAGGACTCCTACCTCGTATAGGAAACCTAAGATATCTTGGATTCTCATTCCCTTATCAGTTCATTACCTCGGTCCTTTTAGGACTCTTTTCCATAACCGGCCGAACATCCCATTCCCGTTGGGTATCTTTCCTGGATCCTATATTCTCGGAGTATTCCTTCTGCTCCAACACTTGATTGGAGTTCTTCCCTTGTTCGGTTATCTCATCGCCGATCAGACTGTCTGGACCAGTCACTTCACATGTAATTGGTCATTTATCAACTATTTGGACCAATGTCGTCTTAGGAGCTTTACTCCTGTTCGACCTTCTTACTGCCGAGCAAGAAACTTGGACCAATGACTTCACATGTCACTGTTCTTTATTAGTCTCTTGGTCCAATAACGTCTCATGTTACCGGTTCACATCCCCGAACACCATCTTGCACGACGAGTGTCCCTATTTCATTTATACCGTGGTCCCCACGTATCACGTGTTCGGGCCTTATTTGCACCTGTTCGGGAATACCTCCCTACATGTATTGCAAGACAATGGTCGACAGTACGATGGCTCATCATAGTAGAGGGTTGCTAGGCATCCTGGGAGAGCTTGTCGCTTGCGAGTCGGGCAAGATTGCCATAACACACTAGCGAGGCTTGTGCGGTGCAGAGTGTACAGATAAAAGAGTTCTTTTTTACAAAAGATATCAAAAATCCCCTTTGAAAATGCCTTTCAAGCTTGGCTTTTGAATTTATTCGATTCTTTGGGAAAAATGTAAGTTCCAAAGTTTCGAATAATAAATCTCCCCAGCGGACTATTCGGATCAGAACCATTATCACACGGCTTATCACAATACAGCGCACGGTTTTGTGATACGCTGTGCGGCCCACCTATTCTGTTATGAGACTATGCATCAGTACCTGTAGCAACGCTCGGTGTTCTAGATATCCCGTGCATAACTTTTAAAGATATCTAAAAATACCTAGCTACCGTCTTACTTCAGAATGACACCCCTTTCTTCAAGCCATGAACGAGAAACAAGTTTTGATGTATTTGACCATTTGAGAAAGCAAAAAGGCCTTGCTTAAGAAATAAAGCATGGCTTGTAGATATGGTCTTGTTCTGAAGATACTGATGACAGACATATCAGCAACAAATGCAAGCTTAACGAAGGATGGTCATGATCTAGACAGTTTGAACAAGAAACCAGCAACTAACAAAAGACCGTGCGCTAGAACATTCTATGCCGTGCGACACATCAAACTGTCGCACGGCGTGGTATGTTCAGCACAGTGGTTGTTTTATTTTCAGGAAATGATTTTTAAGTCAAAACTTAACCAAAGGAAGTTAAGCCTGATAGCAAGAAAGCCCCCTCAGGGCCAGGACAGAGCCTAGCCTAAGGAAACTTGATTTTTACCTTTGATCTTGAGATTGAATGAGGGCGGACGATGAGAAATGATAGTGGATGATGAATGATGTGGGGGGACGAGATCGGGTGAGAAAAGATAGGTATGGGTCTGAGTGGTGGTTGGGTGTTTCAGTGGATGAGGTCTCAAAGTTAGTAAGAGACTAACTTTGATGCTGAGGAGAAAAGTGGAGAAAAGTGCTTAAAGAATGTCTTTTGGGAATAACATTCTCAAGGCTTAGAAGTAGAGAGTGGGTGTAAAGGCAAGAAGAGAGAGGAAAGTTATGAAGCAAGGCCCCTTTTCCTTTGAGTAGAGGGGTGTATTTATAGGCAAGAGCCAAGAATTTTGAATTCAAATGAGGGAGGTGTTTTTCTAGGTGGGCTAGAAGTGCCTTTTTCAGCTAAGCCATTTTGTAGCTGTGGCTCAAGTGAGCATGGCCGACAGCTTTCTGAGCCAGCCGAAACTTTACCTGAAATGCCGTGCGGTTAACCTCATGACTTCGTATGGCATAATAAATTTTACTACGCCGTGCACTGCAGAAGTGTTCCACGCAATATTCCAGGTCTGGTCCAAGGCTTTTGGGTTTTTGGTTTGGGCTTTTTTGGTTGAGGGAGTCCTTTATCCAAGCTCTCGAAGGTATTGTTTCCTTTATTACATCATCGGGACATTCAAAGAACCCCTGAGGCCCAGATTGGGGTGTCTACACCACGACCTCGCATGCACCTAACTGCCGAATTCTACGGCCCATTACTGGAGATAACCGCTGCCAACCTCCTCCACGATCACCACCATAGCTGGCAGTCATGCAAAGTAGTATATAAGCAGCAGACGATATGCAAGTAAGGTACACTCTCTGATTACTTCCTTGAATTACAGAGCAAATAGTCTTTTGTCAACCATATACTAACTTAACTATCGGAGGGTCCACGACTGGAAACCCCTTCGGTCATTGGACTTCTTGCAGGAACCATCTCGAAGACGAAGCTCGGATTGATCGTCCAGATTTTGGCTTCAACAATTTTAATAAGTATAGAAGTTACGAGACACACTAAAATGTTATGATCCTAGTGAAAATATTTTTTGATAGGCAATAAAAATTTTATTAAGAAAACTTGAAAAATGATACCAATACAGCCTAATAACCACATGAGTCTGGCCCACTCCAAGAGCCCAAACCTAGGCTTAACTGCCTCAAATCGCCGCCGCCATCAGTATAACACTACCAACAACATCACGCCACCCACAACACCACCTCCATCATCCTTTCTGCCACCAACCGCGACCCACCACCACTAGGTCCATCACCGCAGCCCTTCGCCACCACCAGCCACGAACACCAGAAAACACCACCTCGAAAACAGCCAACACCAGTCAACAAGTAATCGGCCCTGCACCGCCGCGAACTACTGGATCCTAGTAATGACTGTCGAGGATTTGCCATTTTGTTCCTCACAAACGGTTTGAGGCACCAAAAGTTGAGCACTTCCTTAAGCAGATTCAAGACCACCGAACGTCACCACCACCCGATCTTCCACAACCACGCCTCCACACCACCAACCGCCACCGAACCCTATCCATTAGGACAATCAGTTATCCCTAGATGCACCAAAATATTATAAATCATAGTGAAAATGTTATGAATCCTATTACTAAAAAGGTAATAGTTTTATAATAAAAACTACGAAACACGCAAAAATATTATGATTGAACCATACAATAGATGCATATGGTATACATTTTTAATGAGTGTTTATTGTAGACTTCCCCCTAACGTCATATATGTCATGCATCTTCCCTTTTGGCTTATTAATAGTCTCACCATGCCCTTTTGCGCTAAAGCTGAAATTAACCTAATTAAGACCTAAGGCCTCATTTGATTCAGGGATTAAAACAAACAGGATTAATAGTCCTAAGATAAGTAATCTTGAATTATTTGTCCTAGTACTAATTTAGTTCTGAATCCTATACAATCACCTGTTTGATTTGGGTAGGATAAATATTAGGATATCCCATGCTTGGTTCTATCACTAAATTTCGGGATTAATTTCAGGACTAATTCTCTCTCCCCCTCTCTCAAGCATTCCAACCAATTTCTGGGCATTTCAATTATCAGTGATCATTCTACAAGCAATTAACCATGCCTAGTACTTGGTTTTCAATTATCAGTGATAAAATTGTATTTTACTTGTCAAAATTGTCACAGAACATAGTTCACACCATACTTTTGTAAATCGTACAATACTTTTCTTTACAAGATGGAAAATAAAGAGAAAAATTAATAACCAAAATCCCTCCCGTCAGTCCATTCGTTCAAGCCAAAATAGAATAGATTAGATCGAACATAAACTTAGGGCTTCAAATCGAAATTTGGTCAAAAACCTAGATTTCGAAATCCATTTGGTTGAAAACATAGGGTTTCAAATCGAAATCTGGTTGAAAACCTAGATTTCAAAATCTATTTGGTCAAAAACCTATTTCGAAATATATTTGGTCGAAAACCCAGTCGAAGACTCCAAGAAGAACAAGAACAAAAGAAGAAGAAGAAGAACAGATGAAGAAATACCTGCTTTGATTATGGAGATCGCAAGGTCGATCTTCTCCTCACAGCCAATAACTCAGGTGTAAAGAGAAGAGAGTGAGAGAGAGGCGTAACGATGAAGGTCGAGGAAGAACAGTACGATAGCTGAGGGTTTTGTTTTAAAACGATGGCATTTTTGCAATTACCTCCAACTTCCTTCCGCGTCTCTTCTATCTTGGATAGAACAGTCCCTACCCCCCAATGGGATGAAACAGTGATGGGTATATAGGGATAGAAATTGTCTTGGTATTAACAATCTCAGCTCCTCAAACGGGAACCAAACATGGAAAAATGCGGCATTAGGTGCCTTTGGTCTAATCCCAGGGGCCTAATCCCTGAATCAACTTTGGATAATTTTGCATGAATGATGAACTAATACAATGAAACCATGAAACATTACTCGACTTTTCGAGAGACCTCTAGCAGTATTTAAGAAACGCGAAATAAATACAGTAGCTAATGTAGTCCACATCTTCTGAATTAATCAAACTCGGTTATTCGAATCAAACGTTGCTTGCGTGAATCAAAATCAAACGTTGGGTTTACACATTGATTAATTAATGTTTCACCTTATTCCATGAGTCCATGAATTCGGACCGTTTCCTGAGCTCTGGGACTAGGCCTTGTTGAGTTGCCAGGAAAGACAGGAAAGGATGGGAAAATCAATTTTTCCATGGCTTTTGTAGTGTTCAGTTGGTAGGAAAGTAATGGGAAACTTGTTTTTTAGTTTTCCTGCAAAATTTACTTTCTTGCAAAAGTGATCCGGCCAAAAGTATAAGATTTTGCGTCACGGGAAAAGTTTTCTTCATTGTAGGGCCAAAATAATTGGCGGGTAAGAATAAAAGTGAATGACGCCAATACCAAAAAATACGAATGAGGTTCTTAGAACGTGTAAAGACCCTGATTTTTGATGAATAAAATTTCGTTAAATATTTAAATTTTATTTTAATTACTCAGATATTACTTTTAAAATTCCTTCTTAATTTCTATAATCCGTCATAATTAGATTTTAGTCCTTTAAAATTTTATTTCTTGACTAGAAATCCTACGTGTCAAGTAGAATTAGTTTTCAACCGACTAGTTGGAGGAACCGGACTACCAATTCACCTAGTTACTTTTCCCTAACCCTAATTGGACCCTTTTGACCATCTTTGAATCTTGTGAACCCCTCCTAACCCAAATTGAACCATTAGGCCATTAGAGGTAATCATTATACCCCATGACTAGTCATTCAAAGTCATACCATTGGTTAATAAATGCTAAGGAAATTCTTATCCCTTGGATAATAGACATTTGACTTGGCAATGTGTGTATGACTTGGACAAGACAAGTCATAGCCATCATTTTGCTTCCAAAAGAAGCAAGCCATGCCATGCATGCAAACCTAGGGTTATAGCCATACGCCTAATTATTCTAGGGTTACTTTCCTAGATACATATATATACTTATATATATGTATATATATACATACCTACATACATAGTAAAGGGGAGAGAGAGAGAGAGAGAGAGAGAGAGAGAGAGAGAGAGATGTGTGTGCATGTGTGTCCTTGACTTGTACACTTATACAAGCTACCTTTTTAGTACTATGTAGCCATAAGCCTATTTCCTATTTGCCAACCCATTTCTAGTCAATTTCTAGCATAGAATCCTAGCCCTAATCATCCTAGATTTGATTCCAAAGTAGCCTTTAATCATCCTAGAAATTGACTACAACCTAGACCTACGAATGACTAAACATGGAAGGCTATGCCTTAGCCTAATCAAACCATACTCTAGACTTGTAAGACTTGCCAACCTAGACAATGATCACCTAGATTTACCTAGAAAGCCTAAGATCCTACTTGATTTTATAGCCTTATGTCTAAAGATTGGATTTGACAAGTCATGGAAGGCTTTCAATCATGATTTTTCCTTTTAACCATTGGACAATATTTGCTAGGGAAAATTTTATTCATTGGGTAATTGTCACGACCCTGACCCGCCCCTTGAGGTCTTAATCATGACAAATGCCACTGATTTCTCAGTAAGGCCAAATCACAAATCAAATATCACCTAAACAAGTGATAACCTAAAGGGACTAAACATAACAGCAGAAGCAAAAGTCAACTTTTATTGAAATCAAACCAAAGTCTTACATAAGTTTTACAAAGCAAAAGGTAAACCTCTTAGAGCTGTGCTTACTTACAAACCTAAAAGCTAGCAAACCATATACAAAGCTAAGTGTCTACAAGCAAAACTTCCTTTCTACAAGTTTCCAACAAAAAAAAATACAACACGTCCCAAAAGTAAACACGCCACCACACTACGCATCGCTTCCTGAAAGGTGGAAAAGAAAATTCATTTGCCAAAGCTCGTGTGAATGATTAATACTTAACTCACATGCCTTCCATGGACAATGCAAAATAATTTGATAATATTTCAAAACAAAGAATTCAAATCCATAAGCCAAATATAATGCACATTCCACTATTCAAAATTCAAAATTCAAAAGCTATCGGGCGTCCCCGGTAGTGGATAAGCCAGACGTCTACGCATTATCCCAAAACACACACCAACCTCAAACACCCTTGCTAGCCATTAAGCCGTCCCCTACCAAGACCGGACATTGGGAATGCCATTAAATAGATTCGCAGATATTTCACAAATAGGTCCACCTTTTATTGTTATCCATGGAGTACATATTTATAAAATATGTTCAAATAAGCTCGATAAGGAAAACAAGTTCAAAATCATGAGTTTAGTTATTAAATCACTCACCTCGGCTCTACGAACCACCCGAGCTTCCTAAAACAATTAGGCAGTAAAAACATGATTAGAAGATGCTAAACAAGCCTATTTTTATGAACATAAGGTCCTAAGGTAGACATATGAAGTTAAACAACCAATCTCAAGAAATAATTTCATCAACTTCAACTTAAAATCTGACGTTGCACAGAAATAACTAAGGTACAAACTCCACATTCTTTTTAAGGTTTATGAATCTAGTTTCAAAATCAGAAATCGGATCGCGATTTCATCGCTCAAGCTAAAAAATATGACCATTTTCCTAACATGAGTCTATGCAGTCAGCACAGTCCGAAACTGCGCGCTGCAAGGTCATGAATTTTTACAGAATTCAATACTTTGATTCTGATCCCAAAATTTTTACCATAGATAGAAAACTCATAGAGGAACTTTCAGTAAAAATCTCATAACTTTTTGAGCTTAGGAATTGCCTGAAAAAAAATCCACAAAATCAGGACAGATACGAAATTTCTACTCTACAGATTTTCAGAAAATTACCTCTTGTTCTTCCTGCGATTTTCAACTCTTAAACTCATCCAAACTACTTCTAACTCACATCAAAACCTCACTAATCATGCTCAACCTCATAGATATAGAAGAGCTACTCCAAGAATATCGATTTCATGCATCAAAATAAGTTTTAAACACCCAATTCAAAGAAACAAGTAGAGTTCTAACCCAAAGCCAAATTCATCTTGTTCCAATCATCTAGAGTATGAATTCAACCCCTATGATATGAAATTTAACATAGAAATCATGGAATCAAGTAGGAGATGTAAGAATTACCATGTTAAATCTTCAATTTCAAGCCAAGCAAGGTTTCCCCTAATTTTTCTTTTCTCTCTTCTTCTTCTCTTAATCGGTCTCTCTCTCTCTCTCTATGTTTTGATAAGAACAAAAGAAAGAAAAAAACGTAGAGGACCTATTTTGTTTTGCTAGGCATAGGAAAAATTATTGAGTGTGTGTGTGCCATATGCCAACTTATGTTCCAATTTCATTTAGCTAGCAAATTAATCCCAATAACTCACATATTAAGCCTTAAACACGTCACATAATTAACTTAAAACATAATTAAAGACTAGGGGTACTACACCCTCCCCCACTTATAGAAGTTTGTCCTCAAACTTAAGTTAACTTGTATTGGAAAGAGATAGGATACTTCTTTAGCATGTCCTCCTCCGTTTCCCATGTCGCTTCTCCCCCCACGTTGGTTAGTCCACCACACTTTAACTAACGGTATCACTTTGTTCCTAAGAACTTTGTCCTTTCGGCCTATGATCTTTTTCGGTGTTACCTCATATCTCAAGTCTCCCTGAAGTTCAGTAGGTGTTGTCACGAGCAACTTTTCATTGGAGTTAGGCAAACGTCGACGTAACATGGACACATGGAAAACATCATGAACATAGAATAACTCTGGCGGTAACGCTAACCGATAACTCACCTCACCAACCTTATTTAGAACTTCAAATGGTCCAACATACCTCGGTTGTAGCTTTCCTGCCTTTCCAAACCGCTTTTTCCCCTTCATTGGAGACGCTTTCAAAAATACGAAGTCCCCAACTTCAAATTTCAACGGTCTCCTTTTCGAATCTGCATAACTCTTTTGCCAACTCTGTGCTGCTTTCAATCTTTCTTGAATTACTCGAATTCACTCGATAGTTTCGTCAGCAGTAGCTGGTCCTTCTAGTCTCCTCTCCCCCACTTCAGTCCAACATATCGGCGATCGACATTTCCTCCCGTATAGTGCCTCGTATGGTGCCACACCTATACTCGCCTGATAACTATTATTATAAGCAAATTCTACCAGAGACAAATGTTTTTCCCAGCTCCCCTGAAAATCCAAAACATAAGCCCGTAGCATATCCTCCAAAACCTGTATAACCCTCTCAGACTGACCGTCGATTTGTGGATGGAATGTTGTTTTGAAAATTTCAATTCTGTGCCCATAGCCTTTTGTAAACTCTGCCAGAAATTAGAAGTGAACCTCGAATCCCTGTCTGACACAATAGACACTGGTGTACCATGTAATCGTATAATTTCCTTAATATACAGTTCAACCAACTGCTCCAAACTAAATGAAACATTTACAGGCAAAAAGTGAGCAGATTTTGTCAAGCGATCCACAATTACCCATATCACATTATTACCTTTCTGTGTACGCGGCAATCCCACAACAAAGTCCATCATGACATGCTCCCATTTCCATTCCAGTATAGGCAAGGATTGAAGCAACCCCGCTGGATTCTTATGCTCAGCTTTAACTCGTTGACACATTAGACAGTGCGAAACAAATTTAGCTACCTCCCTTTTCATACCTGGCCACCAATACACTTCCCTAAGATCTCGGTACATTTTGGTGCTTCTAGGATGCACTGCAAATCTGGATTTGTGAGCCTCCTCCAAGATTTGTCTTTGAATTTCTGGTACATCAGGTACACAAACCCTATTTCAAACTCTCAGCACACCATCTCTAAAAGTGAAATCCTCCTTAGGTTTAGTTTCCCATGCCTCGATAATGTTCTTCAAAAATTCATCATCCAGCTGTCTTTGTATAACAGTTTCATATAACATAGGTTGAACAGTAAAAGCAGCTAATATAGCATCAGTGCCATGAATAGAAACCTCTAGTTCCAACTTTTCCATTTCTCTAATCAATTCTCGCTGAGAGGTAAGTAAATAACACAACTCACCTGAAGATTTTTGACTCAAGGCATCCGCAACTACATTAGCTTTACCCGGATGATACTGAATCGTCAAATCATAGTCCTTCATCAATTCAAGCCATCTACGTTGTCTCAAGTTCAATTCCTTTTGCGTGAAGAGATATTTCAAGCTCTTATGGTCCGTGTAATCTCACATGATGCTCCATACAGATAGTGTCGCCACAATTTCAAAGCAAAAATCACTGCTGCTAACTCCAGATCATGTGTGGGATAATTCTTTTCATGCAATTTCAGTTGGCGCGAAGCATAAGTGATCACTTTTTCATGCTACATCAGAACACAACCCAAACCCCGATATGAAGCATCACTGAAAATCACAAATCCCTCTATCCCAGATGGCAAAGTCAAAATCGGTGCTGTAACTAGCTATTCCTTCAATTCTAAGAAATAACTTTCTCTCTCCTCGGTCCACACAAATGGAACTTCTTTCCATGTCAATTCAGTCAACGGCCCTGCAATTTTAGAGAAATCCTTTACAAACTTCCGATAGTATCCAGCCAATCCTAAGAAGCTGCGAAATTCTGTCACTGTAATCGGTCTTGGCCAATTCATTACCACCTCAATCTTCTGTGGATCAACTGTAATACCATCCCCACTGATCACATGTCCAAGAAATGCAACACTAGATAGCCAAAACTCACATTTCTTCAGTTTGCCAAATAACTTATTCTCCCGTAGTGTTTGTAGAACCATCCTCAAGTGCTTGGCATGCTGTTCCGGAGTCTTAGAGTACACTAGTATATCATTGATGAATACAACAACAAATTCATCTAGATAATACTTGAACACTCTATTCATTAAATCCATAAAAGTCGCCTATGCATTAATAACCCCAAAAGGCATGACTAAAAATTCATAATGTCCATACCTCGTTCTGAAAGCTATTTTCTCAATGTCCTCCACTTTTACCTTTAACTGATGGTAGCCCGACTGAAGATCAATTTTAGAAAATACCCTTGCTCCCTACAGTTGATTGAATAAATCATCAATCCTCGAAAGTGGATACCTATTCTTGATAATGACCTTATCAAGCTCCCGATAATCAATCCAAAGCCTCATCATACCGTCTTTCCTCTTCACAAATAAGACCGGCGCTCCCCAAGGCAAGATACTTGGTTTGATAAACCCCTTGTCGAGTAATTCCTACAATTGAACTTTTAGTTCCTTCAACTCCAATGGTGCCATTCGATATGGTGTCTTAGAAATCGGTTGTGTCCCCGGAACAAGGTCAATAACAAACTCTATCTCCCTATCAACCAATAGACCAGGCAAATCCTCCGAAAACACACCAGGACACTCATTAACAATAGGGATATCTTGCAAGGTAGTTACTCTAGATTCAGTAGTAAGAATTGAACACAGATAACCTCGACACCCTTTATTTATCAACCTACGAGCATGCATAGCAGATATCAAATAAGGCGGTGGAACCACTGCTTTTCCCTCAAAAATAATATCTCCCCTATCTGGTATCTGAATCATAACCCTTTTGGCAATACAATCTATCGTGGCAAAGTTGGAAGTCAACCAATCCATCCCCAGTATGACGTCGAAATGACTCATATTTAAAGGAATTAAATCTACTAACAGATGCGCACTTCCAACTAATATATCACATGCCTTATAGACTGTAGAACATATAACACCACTACCCATAGGTTGTGACACATGCAATTTGTAGCCAAGTGATTCAAATGGTCTGGTCAATTTAATAGCAAACTGTGAAGAAACAAATGAATGCATAGATCCCGAATCGATAAGTACATGAGCTAAATGACCACAAATATGGAGAGTACCTGACACCACCGAATTTGTGTTTTGAGAGTCCCCTGGCATCATTGCAAACATCTTGCTCTGCCTCTTTCCCGAATCTAAGCTCGCTCTTGAACTTTTCGCTAAACTAGTAGTGGTTGTTGGTCTTGGCGCAGACCCCGAACCCATTGAAGACGCACGTATATCCACAAATCCTGACCTTGGTGCATTCGTACAATTTCTCATCAAATGTCCCACCTGTCCACATTTATAACACGCTCCTGCATCTCGATAGCATTGCCCAGTATGTACCTTACCACACTTCCCACATGGCCGGTTCTGATTTCCTCCAACTACTACCTTGACTCCACCCAGATGTTTCTGTATTCTGCTTTTTATATGGATTGTTGCCTCCCTGATTCCTTGGTGGCGCATAACCGACTTGTCTCCTTTGTTCATTACCAGAAGTGTTCGGTTTCTCGTTATCGGTTTCTGACATTCAAGCCACATTATGTACATCTGTATATGTTGGTAGCCTAAGCATCTTGATTGGCTTGCGAAGACTATCCTTCAGACCTTCTTCAAATCTCCTTGCTTAAAGATTCTCCGTTGAAATCATGTGTGGTGCGAATTGACTCAAGTAGGTAAAAGCTTTATCGTATTCGGACACTGTCATATTGTTTCCTTGCTTCAAATTAATGAACTCAGTACATTTGTTGTCCTTCAAAGTTTGTGGAAAGTACTTCCCATAAAACATCTCCTTAAATCGAGCCCAATTCACATTTTGTTCCCTTTCTCTTTGTTGTAACCACCATCTATGAGCTTCTCCTTCAAAGTTGTAGGTAGCAAGAACCACCTTGTGTGTTTCTGGACACTGGCCCTGAATAACCGTAAATATCTCCTCCATACCCTGAACCCAATTGTAAGCCTTTAACCCATCAAGTCCCCCTTCAAAGGTCGAAGGTTTCATTTTCTAAAAATCTTTGATACTAATCGGCTCAACTATAGCAGGTTCTCCCATCACAAGAGGCCGTGGCTGATTTTGCTGGGCCATTACCCCAAGTAATCCCTCAAGTATCCGGTCCATTCTCCCTAACCTATTTGGAGGTGGATCTGGTGGTGGAGGTTGTGCCCCCTCTGGAATATCCCGATGCACCATTTGCTAAATCAAAAGAGACAAAATTTCACATTGTACAATTTATATAATGATCACATAAATTTTGCACATATAGTCATGTAACAATCACTTTAATAATTTCATAGCATAGCATCCAATATTGCTCACTTAGCACATAGACTTTACTTGTCCTAAAGCTTTGAGGGTTTGTGTGTGAGTCATTGCTAACCGTGCATCTCATTGCCCTAACATATTGTTCATGCTCAGATACCAAAAACTTTGTCACGACCCTGACCCGCCCCTTGAGGTCTTAATCATGACAAATGCCAGTGATTTCTCACTAAGTCCAAATCACAAATCAAATATCACATAAACAAGTGATAACCAAAAGGGACTAAACATAACAGCGGAAGCAAAAGTCAACTTTTATTGATATCAAACCAAAGTCTTACATAAGTTTTACAAACCAAAAGGTAAACCTCTCAGAGCTGTACTTACTTACAAACCCAAAAGCTAGCAAACCATATACAAAGCTAAGTGTCTACAAGCAAAACTTCCTTTCTACAAGTTTCCAACAAAAAAAAAAAAACACGTCTCAAAAGTAATCATGCCACCACACTACGCATCGCTTCTTGAAAGGTGGAAAAGAAAATCCATAAGCCAAAGCTCTTGTGAATGATTAATACTTAACTCACATGCCTTCCATGGACATTGCAAAATAATTTGATAATATTTCAAAACAAAGAATTTAAATCCATAAGCCAACTATAATGCACATTCCGCTATTCAAAACTCAAAATTCAAAAGCTACCGGGCATCCCTGGTAATGGATAAGCCAGACGTCTACGCATTATCCCAAAACACACACCAACCTCAAACACCCTTGCTAGCCATTAAGCCGTCCCCTAGCAAGACCGGACGTTGGGAATGCCATTAAATAGATTCACAGATATTTCACAAATAGATCCACCTTTCATTGTTATCCATGCAGTACATAATTTATAAAACATGTTCAAATAAACTCGATAAGGAAAACAAATTCAAAACCATGTGTTTAGGTATTAAATCACTCACCTCGGCTCTACGAACCACCCGAGCTTCCTAAAACAATTAAGCAATAAAAACATGATTAGAAGATGCTAAACAAGCCTATTTTTATGAACATAAGGTCCTAAGGTAGATATATGAAGTTAAGCAACCAATCTCAAGAAATAATTTCAGAATCTGCAATTTCATCAACTTCAACTTAAAATCTGACTTTGCACAGAAATAACTAAGGTACAAACTCCACATACTTTTTAAGGTTTATGAATCTAGTTTCAAAATCAGATATCGGATCGCGATTTTATCGCTCGAGCTAAAAAATATGACCGTTTTCCTAACATGTGTCTGTGCAGTCAGCACAGTCCGAAACTACGCGCTGCAAGGTCACGAATTTTTACAGAATTCAATACTTTGATTCTGATCCCAAAATTTTTATCGTAGATAGAAAACTCATAGAGAAACTCTCAGTAAAAAGCTCATAATTTTTTGAGCTTAGGTACTGCCTCAAAAAAAAATCCACAAAATCAGGACAGATACAAAATTTCTACTCTGCAGATTTTCAGAAAATTACCTCTTATTCTTCTTGCGATTTTCAACTCTTAGACCCTTCCAAACTACTTCTAACTCACATCAAAACCTCTCTAATCATGCTCAACCTCATAGATATAGAAGTGCTACTCCAAGAACATCAATTTCATGCATCAAAACAAGTTTTAAACACCCAATTCAAAGAAACAAGTAGAGTTCTAACCCAAAGCCAAATTCATCTTGTTCCAATCATCTAGAGTATGGATTCAACCCCTATGATATAAAATTTAACATACAAATCATGGAATCAAGTAGGAGATGTAAGAATTACCAAGTTAAATCTTCAATTTCAAGCCAAGCAAGGTTTCCCCCAATTTGTCTTCTCTCTCTTCTTCTTCTCTTAATCGCTCTCTCTCTCTCTCTCTCTCTCTCTCTCTCTCTCTCTCTACATTTTGATAAGAACAAAAGAAAAAAATAACGTAGAGGACCTGTTTTGTTTTGCTAGGCATACAAAAAATTATTGAGTGTGTGTGTGCCATATGCCAACTTATGTTCTAATTTCATTTACCTAGCAAATTAAGCCCAATAACTCACATATTAAGCCTTAAACACATCACAAAATTAACTTAAAACATAATTAAAGACTAGGGGTATTACGGTAATAGAAGTTAGTTTGGCTATAAATAGCACCCCATCTTTGCCATTCAACACACACCTCCACCCATTCAACTTCTCTCTCTAGAATCCTAGCAAGTGTTCTTTGTTCTTCTTGTTTTTTGAGTTGTTCTAGAGTTTTTCTTGTGTTCTTCAAGAAACTCATCTTAGGCCGCCACTAAACCACCACTCGACCACCCTTTCGATCCAAAAAGTTTAAGTAGTTTAGTCAAGAACTAGTTTCGAGAGAAACATTCTCTTTTGAAGCTACCGGAAGCTCACCGTAGGAAGTTACTCCATCCGACGTACTTACTTTTTCCGTAGCCGTACCTACCGTCAAGAAGAACGGTAGAATACTTCGAACCGCTTACTCTAAGTATACGTAGAATACCTCTACTTACTTACTCTACGTATATTGTATGTTGTTTGTATATCGAAATGCATGGAAGTATTCGTATTTTGATCTTAGGATGGTTATGAGCATGCATACATGAATTGTTTGTATTACTTGTTGAGTGACAAAGCATAAGTGATTTTCACTCCAAAGGAGTCCATACATGTGGCGTTATGCGTTAAGTGATGATTTGAGCATGATTAATGATATAGAGTTGGATGATCTTGCTAGTTTAGTTTCAAGATTACAATGAATGATTTATGATTACGTATGTGAAAAGTCCTACCGAGGAGTCATTGCATGAAAATAAGACACGAAAATCGAGAGAGTAGAAACATGACATCTAGGGTGTGGTTAATGGAATGATGTGATTTGCAAAAGAGAAATATTTTGAAAACTGTAATGTGGCCGGACTTGGTAGCCCATTGTGAGGAGTGCGTGTGTAAACTATTTTTGAAAAACCAATGGGAACCCGGAGCTGCGGAACCATTGTGATATACTCGGGAACCCGAAGCGGCGGAACCGAGGGATGAGTTGTGGTTTGGTTATCCGCGGAGAGGAGCCAATGCAATTGGTTTAATGATTTTCGAAAACCCACATGGGAGCCCGGAGCGGCGAAACCATCGTGAGGATACTCGGGAACCCGAAGCGGCGGAACCGAGGGTTTTAAATTGTGGATTGGTTGTCCATGGAGAGGAGCTAATGCCAAATTCAATGTTTTTGTGTGCCAATGGGAACCCGGCGCGGCGGAACCATTGTGAGGATACTCGGGAGACCGGTGTAGCGGAACCGAGGTTGGGTGTGTAAAATGACGATTTTGGAAATATTGATTTGGTAAATGAAAGATGAAACCAGTGACACGGTCTACAAAATGTCGCGTAGGAGAAACTCAAAAAATCATAGACACCAACGATGGGGAATAGTAAATGTGGATGTGTCATTGTTAGCTGTTTTGGTCAATTATGCATGTTCTATTTGAAAATCGTTAATTTATGATCTATTGTTTGTGAGTTAAGGGTTAGTGGGTTTGGATTATTCTATTGAGCTCTTGTAGCTTATGGTGTTACCTTTGGTGACCCTGACATATTATATCGGTGGTGACGCTGGTATAATGTGTCAAACTCTGTAGATGAACAGGGTGAGCTGTACACCTTGGAGGCCTTTGGAGCCGAAGAGCTAGCTAGGATGGAAGAGCAGACGGAGCTGTAGTTAGGAACCTTAGTTCCCTCCCTTCTATGTAATTTTGGGAATTATGATGTAATAATGAGCCAGACTCTATTTAGATTTTCAATGAAATTGTCTCTTTAACGTTCCCAAAATTCGGGGCGTTACAACTTGGTATCAGAACTTTAGGTTCAAAACCTCGGCTATGGGTAGAATGGCTAGAACCGTAAGATAGTTTGACCGTTGCACAAACGAGAATTTAGTTTAAGTTTACAATCCCAAATTGGGTGGAATTCTGACACAACAATCTTCGGATTGAAGCAAGGTGTGGAAATTGGCAGTACTACCGAGCAGGGAATTCTCGAACAATTGGATTATAACTTAAATCAATGATCAAATGTGGAACTAGAAACTCGAAAGTTTTCTCTAAATAGTTAGTAAACCCTTGTCCTAAGACATTTCTAATTAAGGTTTAAAACTTTCCTTGTAGATGAACCACTTGGATCACTTAGTCGACCTATTGGCGGAAGCTTGTCAACTCAAAATCGCCATAGAAGTTATGACAACTCAACTAATGGAGAATCCCGACTTTATTGCCGATGTATTCGCAGAAAAATGAGATTTCATGAGGGTGCAGTAGAATACCCCTATTCCCGTGGAGGAGGACCCTTGGTTTCCTGAAATGTTCCCAATCCTGTATGCCTTCCATGGGTTCTTTGGTGCTTTACCCCCGATGGAGAACTTTGAGGTTGGAGTTAAGGAGGAAGAAGTCAAAGGTGATAAGGACGCCAATGAGGTGACCAAGGAGGAAAACCTGTTAGGCAAAGGGACTCTCGAAAAGGACGAGACCCCAAAAGCCGAGGATGCCAATTAGGCATACCTTAGGCCGACCTAGGAGCAATTGTAATCCTTCGGAATGTAGGATGTTGGAAAAATTAGGATTCACCGTTGTTTGTTTAAAAATTCCCTAAGTTGTACTCTTCCTATGTTGATAATAAAAGCCTTATTTTGATTACTACTTGTCCTTATATGATCTCTTTAGTATTAGGATAAGGTCCTGATAGCTGTAGTTGTATTTGTGGCACTAAGGCAAAAGGGGAACCTTTTGGTAGTTGTATGTAGGATCTTCCCAACTTGTATTAGGAAATCTTATCTTGCCTTGTAGTAGAATTCTATGCTTGTGTTGTATCTTTCTACCTATCTACGAAAAGCTTGCCTTATTAAAGGGTGCTGTTGCATACAACTTGATAAACTACTTTTGACTTTTGAAAGAAACACCATTTGCAAAAAGAAAATTTATTTTAGTAGACTAAAACCCCCTTTCAATTTTCCCTCGTAGATGGTGAATACGCACCACGGTTTAGGACACGATAATGGAGAATCCTCTAACGCAAACCCTGACCTAGCTCAAATCATGCAAGCGTTCATAACCGCCTTGAATGCCAATCACCAAAACCAAAACCACAACGACGGACCCATGACCCGAACTCAAGCAATGAATGAGTTCTGCAAGCGCCAACCCCCAACTTTTCACGGAGACGCCAACCCCGTTGTAGCTGAGACATGGCTTAATGAAGTCAAAATGATCCTCAGAACCTTAGGGATCACCCAGGATGGAGATCGTGTGGCCTTGGCCACATACCAGCTGAAGGGAGAAGCCCACTACTGGTGGGATCTAATGGAGGCAACCCATGACATAGCCACCATGACATTTGCCGAATTCGAAACTCTGTTTCTCGACAAATATTTTCCCACACCTCTCCGTTTAGCCAAGGAACAAGAGTCCCTGAACCTAAAACAAAGAACAATGACCGTTACCCAGTATGCGGCCAAATTTGAGGAACTATCCCGTTATGCCCTAAACTCCATCCCGAATGAGGACAAGAAGGCTAGGAGATTCAAGTGGGAACTAACGACTGCTCGAAAGTCTGTGGTGGCTCAAGCTTTTACCACCTATGCCGAAGTCGTGAAATGTGCACTCCGACTAGAGAGTGAGGAGACTGACTTCAAAACCTGATGGAGGAAGGCGATAGGCAGCACCGGCAGACCAATCCGAACCCAACCACCCAACAACAACCGTGGACCCTACCCTACCAGACCCTTCACCCCTTCACAGAACAACTAACCCTGGAGGACTGGTATCCCCAGAAATGGCAAACCAAAGAGAGGTGGTCGAGACATAGCGACAGTTCAGTGTTTCAACTGCTAGGCTATGGGTCACTATAAGTGCGACTGCCCCCAACTTCAAAGAGAAAGGAATGAGAACTTTGAAAATCAGAAAGCCCAACAACCTGGATCGACCGGTTTTGTGAGACAAAATCTTGGAGGACCATCGCGGCGGTAGAACGGGCAAAACAAGGGAAAGTAGCCCATGGGAGCCCAGCAAGGCACTAGAGGGCGTATCTTTGCGCTGCAGACCGAAGAACAGGAGCAAGATCCCTTTGTGATCCAAGGTACACTACTATTGTATAGTACCTGCGTACAAACCTTGTTTGACTTTGGAGCATCACATTCATTTATACCTACTGCCTGTGTAACTGCACTAGCACTAGAAACAGAACCCCTAAGTACGAGTAGGAAAGTAACACCACCTTTGGGGAAGAGTATAACTATTAGTCTAGTGTGTAGAGGGTGCGAACTAGAAGTAGTCGACCTACGCCTAACCTGTGACCTTAGAGTGATCGACATGGCGAATTTTGACGTAATCCTTGGAATGGACTGGCTATCAGCTCACCGAGCGGTCATAGACTGCCATCTGAATATGGTGACAACTTATACCCTAGAAGGGACTCGTTTCCTTTTAAGGGAGATAGACGGACGGCGAGTTCGGCGACGAAAAGATCTAAGTGGCAGAACCAACTATTTGGATGGCTCGCTAGTCTCCAATTGGAAGAAGCCAAAAGAATGGAAGTGGGATTACCACACATCGTTCCCTATATTTTCCCTGAAGAACTTCCTGGTGTACCACCTCAAAGAGAGATAGACTTCTCTATAGAATGCCAACAAGAGCAACACCAAACTCTATGGCACCAAATGGCCCCTGCGGAACTAAAGGACCCAATTGCAAAGAGCTGTTGGACAAAATGTTTATCAGGCTAAATACGTCACCAGGAGGAGTGCCTGCACTGTTCGTGAAGAAGAAAGAAGGGACGTGCTAAAGCAACGTTTGTGGGATACAAGTCTGAATGATGATTTTGCATTTGACATTGGCGTTTATGGTGGAAGCCCTATCAAAGGCCCACAAGGAGGCAAATTATTCGACGACTGAAACAACTTCAACCCCGTCTTGCTAAGCAAGTGATGAGGCAGCGTCGAGGAATGGAATACATGGAGTACCTATTGTGTCTGACAAAAACCCAAGTTCTGTGTCACACTTCTGAAAAGGATTACATAAGGCATTGGGAACAGGCATAAGGCTTAATACGGTCTTCCAGTCACAGTCAGATGGACAAATGGAGAGGACAATACAGATACTGGGAAGACATCACCATTAACAAAGACGCGACATACGAAGAAGAACCAATAGAGATCCAGGACCAAAGTGAGAAGATAATCCGATATAAGACGACCAAACTAGTACGAGTTCTGTGGAAGCACCGTGGATCTAAAGAGACCACATGGGAGAGAGGAAATCATGAGAGCAGATTATCCCCACCTATTCGAATCCAAGCGTACACCTAATTTCGAAGACAAAATTATTTTAAGTGGGATAGTTTGTAACGACCCTGATTTTTGGTGAATAAAAATTTCGTTAAATATTTAAATTTTATTTTAATTACTCAAATATTACTTTTAAAATTCCTACTTAATTTCTATAATCCGTCATAATTAGATTTTAGTCCTTTAAAATTTTATTTCTTGACTAGAAATCCTACGTGGCAAGTAGAATTAGTTTTTAACCAACTAGTTTGAGGAACCGGACTATCAATTCACCTAGTTGCTTTTCCCTAACCCTAATTGGACCCTTTTGACGATCTTTGAACCTTGTGAACCCCTCCTAACCCTAATTGAACCATTAGGTCATTCGAGGTAATCATTATACCCCATGACTAGTCATTCAAAGCCATACCTATCATCATTATCTCTTTAACCATTGGTTAATAAATGCTAGGGAAATTCTTATCCCTTGGATAATAGACATTTGACTTGCCAATGTGTGTATGACTTGGACAAGACAAGTCATAGCCATCATTTTGCTTCCAAAAGAAGCAAGCCATGCCATGCATGCAAACCTAGGGTTATAGCCATAAGCCTAATTATTCTAGGGTTACTTTCCTAGATACATATATATACTTATGTATATGTATATATATACATACCTACATACATAATACAAGAGAGAGAGAGAGAGAGAGAGAGAGAAAGAGAGAGATGTGTGTGCATATGTGTCCTTGACTTGTACACTTATACAAGCTACCTTTTTAGTCTTATGTAGCCATAAGCCTATTTCCTATTTGCCAACCCATTTCTAGTTAATTTCTAGCATACAATCCTAGCCTTAATCATCCTAGATTTGATTCCAAAGTAGCCTTTAATCATCCTAGAAATTGACTACAACCTAGACCTAGGAATGACTAAACATGGAAGGCTATGCCTTAGCCTAATCAAACCCTACCCTAGACTTGTAAGACTTGCCAACCTAGACTATGATCAACTAGATTTACCTAGAAAGCCTAAGATCCTACTTGATTTTATAGCCTTATGACTAAAGATTGGATTTGACAAGTCATGGAAGGCTTTCAATCATGATTTGCCCTTTTAACCATAAGACAATATTTGCTAGGGAAAATTTTATTCATTGGGTAATAGAAGTTAGTTTTGCTATAAATAGCACCCTATCTTTGCCATTCAACACACACCTCCACCAATTCAACTTCTGTCTCTAGAATCCTTGCAATTGTTCTTTGTTCTTCTTATTTTTTGAGTTGTTCTTGAGTTCTTCTTGAAACTCATCTTAGGCCCCCACTAAACTACCACTCGACCACCCTTTCGATCCAAAAAATTTAAGCAGTTTAGTCAAGAACTAGTTTCGAGAGAAACTTTCTCTTTCGAAGCTACCGGAAGCTCACCGTAGGAAGTTACTTCATCCGACGTACTTACTTTTTCCGTAGCCGTACCTACCGCCAAGGAGAACGGTGAATACTTCGAACCGCATACTGTAAGTATACGTAGAATACCTCTACTTACTTACTCTACGTATATTGTATGTTGTTTGCATATCGAAATGCATGGAAGTATTCGTATTTGATCTTAGGATGGTTATGAGCATGTATACATGAATTGTTTGTATTACTTGTTGAGTGACAAAGCATAAGTGATTTTCACTCCAAAGGCGTCCGTACATGTGGCGTTATGCGTTAAGTGATGATTTGAGCATGATTAATAATATAGAGTTGGATGATCTTGGTAGTTTAGTTTCAAGATTACAATGAATGATTTATGATTACGTATGTGAAAAGTCCTACCGCGGAGTCATTGCGTGAAAACGAGACACGAAAATCGAGAAAGTAGAAACATGACACCTAGGGTGTGGTTAATGGAATGATGTGATTTGCAGAAGAGAAATGTTTTGGAAACTGCAATGTGGCTGGACTTGGTAGCCCATTGTGAGCAGTGCGTGTGTAAACTATTTTTGAAAAACCAATGGGAATCGGGAGCGACGGAACCATTGTGATATACTCGGGAACCCGGAACGGCGGAACCGATGGATGAGTTGTGGTTTGGTTATCCGCGGAGAGGAGCCAACGCAATTGGTTTAATGATTTTCGAAAACCCACATGGGAACCCGGAGCGGCGGAACCATTGTGAGGATACTCGGGAACCCGGAGCGGGGGAGCCGAGGGTTTTGAATTGTGGATTGGTTATTCGTGGAGATGAGGTACTGCCAAATTCAATATTTTTGTGTGCCTATGGGAACTTGGCGCAGCTGAACCATTGTTAGGATACTCAGGAGACCGACGCGGTGGAACCGAGGTTGGGTGTGTAAAATGATGATTTTGGAAATATTCATTTGGTAAATGAAAGGTCAAACCAGTGACACGGTCTACGAAATGTCGCGTAGGAGAAACTCAAAAAAATCATAGACACCAACGATAGTGAATAGTGAATGTGGATGTGTCATTATTAGCTGTTTTGGTCAATTATGCATGTTCTATTTGGAAATCGTTAATTTATGATCTATTGTTTTTGAGTTAAGGGTTAGTGGGTTCGGATTATTCTATTGAGCTCTTCTAGCTCATGGTGTTACCTTTGGTGACCCTGACATATTATATCGGTGGAGACGCTGGTATAATGTGTTAGACTCTGTAGATGAATAGGGTGAGCTGTACACCTTGGAGGCTTTTGGAGCCGAAGAGCTAGCTAGGATGGAAGAGCAGGCGGAGCTGTAGTTAGGAACCTTAGTTCTCTCCCTTCTGTGTAATTATGGGGATTATGATGTAATAATGAGTTAGACTCTATTTAGATTTCCAATGAAATTATCTCTTTAATGTTCCCAAAATTCGGGGCGTTACAGAACAACACTTTGAGATTTACGTGAGCAACAACAATTTCTACTACTATGGTGCTTTCTGAGATAATTGTTTTGAAAAAAGATTGGTAGTTTATTTTTTTTGGAAGTATTTATTTATCTTGTCATTGATCTTCAATTTTGTTTTGTGCTAACTAATTTTCAATGAGTTTTTGCATCGGCAACTAATCAAGCACGGTTGTTTAATATTTATTTATTTAGTTATCATCTACTTATTTTTTAAGCTAGCTAGGATGGAAGAGCAGACGGAACTATAGTTAGGAACCTTAGTTCCCTCCCTTCTATGTAATTATGGGGATTATAATGTAATAATGAGTCAGACTCTATTTAGATTTTCAATGAAATTGTTTCTTTAACGTTCCCAAAATTCGGGGCGTTACAGAACGACACTTTGAGATTTACGTGAGCAACAACAATTTCAACTACTATGGTGCTTTTTGAGATAATTGTTTTGGAAAAAGATTGGTAGTTTATTTTTTTTGGAAGTATTTATTTATCTTGTCATTAGTCTTCAATTTTGTTTTGTACTAACTAATTTTCAATGAGTTTTTCATCGGCAACTAATCAAGCACGGTTGTTTAATATTTATTTATTTAGTTATCATCTACTTATTTTTTATACTTTATTTGTACGGTTGATTATCAGAGAATGTCAATTTAAATGGGGGATTTGCACGACCATTCATAATATAGCAAATTGAATATGAAATTGCAAGTCGATTTTTTTATTTCATGTTAAGGCTTTGCATTAGATAAAATACATTTTTCGTATGTGTTAATTTTTGAAATATGATAGCCTATTATTTTGCTCTCAAAATTACTTTTATTTAAAATTAGCCATGGGAATAAAAATAAATAAGTTTCTCATAAGTGTCTTTTCCAGGCAAATGAACTACTAAACTTTAGTTTTCCTGCAAAAAAAAAAATGCCAATTGAACACTCACAAGAAAATAGTTTTCTTTTTCTTTTATTTCACTTTACTTAACTTTTCTTGAGAATAACTTTCCAGTACTACATTTCTGGCAATTGAACGAAGCCTAAAATACATTTTCCGTATGTGTTCATTTTTGAAATATGATAGCATATTATTTAGCTCTCAAAGTTACTCTTATTTAAAATTAGCCATGAGAATAAAAATAAAGAAGTTTCTCATAAGTGTCTTTTCCTGGCAAATGAACTACTAAACTTTATTTTTTCTGCAAAAAAAAAATTGTCAATTGAACACTCACAAGAAAATAGATTTCTTTTTCCTTTATTTCACTTTACTTAACTTTTCTGGAGAATAACTTTCCGGTACAACATTTCTGGCAATTGAATGGAGCCTAAGTAGTAATTTAAAGGAATAGGATAGATCAAAGTAATAAATAAATTTAATATTCAACTCATAAAGATGGAGCTGTCTATCTTCCAATATCTTGAAAAGATTCACCTGGGTGAATTTATTCTCTCTTATTTTAATAGTTGAGGAACTAACATAAATTATTTCTTAAACGACTCTAACATTAATAAGAGCATATATTTATGCATAGGTAAATCCATGTGAAAAATGACAACTTGACTCTCCTTTTAACCGTTTTAGCAAATACACACTACCAAAACCAATACACAAAGAAATGGGAGAAGAGGAAGAGTAATTATTCAATAGTTTGAGAGTACCGCCACGTGGTACTCTGAACTACTTTAGAAACACACATTTCTGTGGGTCCATACATTTAGTAGTAGACCCCACAGGAACATATGGTTGTAAATTAAATAGCCCGGAGTAACACTTGGCGATACTCCGAATTATTGTATAATTTCACGAAAAGGAAAGGCTGTCTTGTGACGGAGATGAAAAGTGTAACGACCCTGATTTTTGGTCAGTAAAAATTTCGTTAAATATTTGAATTTTTATTTCTTGGCTGGAAATCCTTCTTGGCAAATCTAGTTATTTTCCCAACTGACTAGTTTGGCCAATCCAAATTACCCTTCAAGGCTAGTTTCCATCTAGATGAACCTTATGACCCTTATGAGTCCTCCTAATTCCTAGGTGCACATTTTGAACCTTATTAACCTTTCTACACCCTAGTCGAACCCTTCCAACCCGAGACTAGGAAATCATTGCACTTTCTTGACTAGTCAATTCTTGACTTTTTTCCTCATCATTACATCTTCCAAGTGTATCTTTTCTCTTTACTCATTGAAAGATAGTTGTTAGGAAGATTCTTATCTTTTGGGTAATAGGCTTTGTTTCCAACTATTTCGATAGGCAAACCTAAGTACCAATTGAGTTAGTTAACTTTTCCTAGCATTTAAGAACCATTGGACAAAGATAGTCATCATGATACTTCCAAAAGTAGCACTCATGACTTAGTATAATCCTGACTAAGATCACTTTCTAGGAAATGGTTAACCATTGGTCCACAGGATTACCTTTGGAAGCTTAACCTTTATCATTACCTTTCCTTAGACCTATTAGGACTTCTTGGACCTAAGTGTACCGAGTATATATATGTGTGTATATATATATATATATATATATATATATGATTGTTAGGGGGAAGTGTTATCCATTGGACAATAACTAGTCATCAATCCTTGACTACAATCATTACTCTTTCCTAGCCTCATAAGCTACTTGGACCTAACCACCCTTAATCTTTCTCACTATTATATACATATACATACACATATGTATAGCATGGTACGAGAGAGAGAGAGAGAGAGAGCTGAGAGGAGAGAGAGAGAGAGAGGCCGAGAGTGAGTGAGAGAGAGAGAGAGTGTGAGGTGTGTGCTTGTGTGTTGTGCACTCCAAGCTACCCCTTTAGCCTTAAGCCTATTTTTGACTTGACAACCCATTTCTAGTCAATTTCAAGCATAGGGTCCTAGCCTTAGTCATCCTAGATTTGCTTCCAAATTGGCCCTTGATTACCCTAGGATTTGACTACAACCTAGACCTATGAATGACTAAACATGGAAAGCTATACCTTAGCCTAATCAAACCCTACCCTTGACTTGTAAGACCTAGACTATAATCACCTAGATTCACCTAGAAAGCCTAAGATCCTACTTAGTTTATAGCCTTATGCCTAAAGACTTGGATTGACCCATGAGAGAATAGACTTACCACGCTTTCAAGCATGATTTGACAACACAATGAGAGGTAGAGAGAGAGAGAGAGAGATGGCCTGCTATAAATAGCACCCTATCCTTGTCATTCAACTCACACCTTCCAACTTTTCAATTTCTCTCTTTATAATTTTTGAGTTTGTTCTTTGTTCTTCTTGTTCTTGAGTTGTTTTTGAGTTCTTCTTAAGTTCTTCAAGAAACCCATCCTAGGCCCCACTAAACCACCAATCGACCGCCCTTTTGATCCAAAAAGTTTAGTAGTTTAGTCAAAAACTAGTTTCGAGAGAAACCTGTCTCTTTCGAAGCTACTGGAATCTTACCGTAGGAAGTTACTCCGTCCGATAGTCAACTTACTTTTTCGCCCTACCGCCAAGAAGAATGGTAGAATCTTCTTATCCCCTATCTCTAAGTATATGTAGATTATCCTTACACACTTTTCTAAGTATAACTAGAAGTTGTATATTACTTGTACGTTTGAAATGCTTGTTAGTTAATAAACTTATTTTTGCTAATGGAGGTATGAACATGTGGAATAACCGATTTTTACTCAAATAAACATATGTTGTTCTGAACTTTCCACAAAGAAGGAAAGAACGGATTTTTAAAAGATTAGAATTTATCACTTGGTTAGAAGTATTCGTAGTTTGATCTTGAGATGGTCATGAGCATGTATACGTGATTACTAGGGTTATTTGTCTTGATATGTGATAAAGCATAAGTGGTCTCCACTCCAAAGGTGTCCGTACATATGGCGTTATGCTTTAAGTGGTGATTTGAGCATAATTAGTAATATAGAGTTGGATGATCTTGCTAGTTTAATTTCAAGATTATAATGAATGATTTATGTTTACTGATGTAAAAAGTCCGACCGTGGAGTCGTTGTATGAAACAAGACACAGAAATCGAGAAAGTAACAACATGACACCTAGGGTGTGGTTAATGAAAAGATGTGTTTTGGACAAGAGAATCAGTTTGAAAACCGCAATGTGGCCAGACTTGGTAGCCCATTGTGTGATGTGTGTGTGTGTGTGTGCCAATGGAAACCTGGTGCAGCGAAACCATTGTGAGGATACTCGGAAGACCGGAACGGCGGAACCAAGGTTGGGTGTGCGGCTTGGTTATCCGCGGAGAGGAGCCAATGCAAGTTTTGTGTGCCAATGGGAACCCGGTGTGGCGAAACCATTATGAGGATACTCGGGAGACCGGAACAGCCGAATCGAGGTTGGGTATGTTAAAAAATGATTTTTGAAATGTTGATTGGGTAAATGGAAGGAAAAATAGTGACACGGTCTACGACAAGTTGGAGAAACTTAGAAATCATGGACATCACCGTTAATAGTGAATGTGGATGTGTCATTGTTAACTGTTTTGTTAAATATGCATGTACTATGTGGATATCGTTAATTTTAAGATCTATTGTTTGTAAGTTAAGGGTTAGTGGGCATGGATTATTCTATTGAACTTTCGTAACTCATGGTGTTACCTTTGGTAATCCTGACATATTATATTGGTGGCGATGTTGGTATAATATGTCAGACCTTGTAGATGAACATGGTGAACTCTACACCTTGGAAGCTTTCGGAGCCGAGAAGCTGGCTAGGATGGAGGAGCAGGCGGAGCTGTAGTTATGAACCCTAGTTTCCCTCCCTTTTGTAATGAAAGTACTCTTATGGAGGTTGTGATGTAATAATGAGCCAGACTCTATTTTGAAATTCCAATAAAATTATCTATTTAACGTACCTAAAATTAGGGACGTTACAAAAAGTTACAATGGAGTTGTGGGAAGAGGAATGGCTACTATAGATCCAATTTGCGTCAATGCTTTTGAATTCGGTTCATCTACTAAACATGCCAAATCTTTACAAATATGCAGAATTATGACCAACTCGAGCTCAAATTGTTTACTAAATGAGCTTAAAATTTGAGCTCGATCCGCTCATTTACTATTGAGTTGAGCCAAATCTATAACAAATCGAGCTTCGAACTGTTCGTTGAGCTTGCAAATAGCTCGGTTGGCCGGTTTGAAGTACTCGTAAAGGGATGAATACTAGGGGATGGGCGAAAGAGAAGCCGACCCTCGTGGGGGGACCTATTATAATATCTATATCTATATAATAAAGCAGAGCTGTGTTTGAATCCAAAAGACAACCAACGCTCCAGATTTATCTCTTTCTCCTGCATAAATCTCTACCCTCCATTCTACAAAATGGCATGTTCGTAAATTGATAACTTTTTTTGACCATTTTCTAATCACACATTCCCCATCTATTTTCTATTTTGGAAGAGAATTGGGGAGTAAACGTAGGGAGTGTTCCATATAACATTCCTTTTTTAAAACTTTTTTTTCTTCAATTTTCAAACTCAAATATAATGAAAATGAAAAATAATTTTTTAATTTTTCTTGCACCGTATAAAAGATCTCAATGAAATCTATCAAACAAGATCCATATTGGTAGAAAAATTATTTGCGTATACAGATAATTTTTGGGCCTGAAATTATCTTCTTTTTTTCCAAAACCTTCCTTTTGTTTAGTTGGAACACCACCGTAATTGCTTAATTAGTGGCAAAAGCTAATTGGGCAAGATAATTGCTTAATTACAGTAGATTTTTGTTAAATCTTTCAACGAATTCTTTTAGTTATTAAATCTTTGATTTGGTGGGTAAATATTTCATCCCTTGAATCCGTATATTTTGGACCATTAGATTGGTACATATTTTTTAAACGGAATTAGTTTTTGAATTCGTATATACGGGTAGTATAGCCAGCGACATATTTGAAAAGAATTAATGAAATGAAACCTAAAATACTCCTTTCGATTAAAAAGAATACTCCTTCCGATTAAAAAGAAAACATTTGGCCCTTCTAATTAAAATTCAATTTGTATGTATCTCCAAACATTTGAAATCCCATGATTTATGGGATCGATTATAAACTGAAAAGGAGAATACGTACATATATGAAATTGATTTAGTCTATTTAAATCCATAGATCGATAATTGAAAAGGACTCCATAGATAATTGATTTAGCCTTTTTAAAATGAGAATTACATACATATCACTTGGGATATAGACAAAATTGTATATAAGGAGTCATTTCCGCCTCCTATTTAGGCATTAGGTAAAATATATAAGAAGTCCACAACCTAAAAGGAATATACCTTCTATTTAGGAATGTGAGAGTGATTGGTTTCCTGTGATTTTCTTATCGCATAAAATTTAAATTTTAGATGATTTAAACTTATCACTACGTTTTAGAAGTCCCCGTTTCTTAGAAGATCAACCTACTGTGTGTAATTGATACCTTCTATTTAGAAATCCACATTTTTTGGGTTTGTTTGTCACATGCATAGATTTTCCATGTCCTCCAACTTCTGAACGACCATTACCTATAGTGAGGTAAGTATGATTTTTTTTAGTACTCACTAAAGTTCGATTTCTTTCTTGAACGATTTTTAATCATATTGGGTTTCTTTTGCCCAAAACAACTTCCTGAACAACCGTTATCGATAGTGATATAAGTTTTATTTTTTCAGTTCTCATGCAAGTTTGATTTTTTTCATGGACGAGTTTTACTCATATTGGGTTTCTTTTGCCGTAAATTAGGAGTTTCTTGACTAATTTTTTTTAGTTTTATTGCAAGGGATTCAAACATCAAAGGATTTTTTTCATTTCTCATGCAAGTTCAATTTTCATATTAGGTTTCTTTTGCCGAAAATTGGAAGAAAAAAAATGAGTGTGCGAGAATTTTTTTTTTTTTTGACAACCTTGCATGGATCTTTTGCGTTAATCTTAATTTTGTTGTTCATTCTACCATCTTCTTACTTTCTTTTGTTGTTTATTCTACCATCTTCTTACTTTCTATTATTTTACTACAGGAAAGATCACAAGAAATATATTCAGAGAATTCTTGCGTTGAGCTTAAATTCGAGGTACTGTAATTTTTTTTTGGATTGCTATCCTTTTTCATGTAGAGCACTCACAATGATTTTGTTGTTAAACTTATAAACGTTTTAATTTGGTTCATGGCCAATTTTATTTGTCATTTGAAACATGCATGCTAACTCCTTCATCATTCTTTACAAAATCGATAAGGGAAGACTGGGTTTGAATCCAAAAGACAACCAACGGACCAGAATGTCCCCTCTATAAATCTAGACTGTTAGTTGTTCAAGGGTTATCATCATCACATTTTGGTAACCGGCTAATCAAAAAAAAAAAAGGATCCCTGAGGTTGATTCCCTGTGATTCAGGGATTTAATTTTTTACCACATTTAAAAGAATGCATGAGATTGATTCCCTGTGATTCAGAAATTTAATTTTTTACAATATTTACAAAATATTGACATTTAAACTTCTATTGATTATCACATAAATTGAAAAATAATGCTTACAGCTACATTTCCAGGTAAGAATGGAACCCTGTAATTCAGAGAATTAATGCCGAAAATTATGGTAGTTTTCAAACGTTTTTTTTTTAACAGTAAGATCAAACGTTTACTATTTCAAACCTTTCATTTAAAATGCTTTCTGTTATTATTCCCATGATAACTTTTGACTATTACTCTCTTTCAAATTTCAGATAATTTCTTGGGACTTAACTAATTATGGACAATCTAAGCGTCTATGGCCATGTGAGTTGAACCGTTTCATTTTATACCTTGGTCGCAATAATCAAATTAATTGTTTCCTATGCATTCGGTGAATTCTTCATTTTTTTATGCAGCTCAACGGTAACTTGCAGAAAATGTAAGAACTATTTACTCAATTGCATTGCTTAATCTGATTTTATATATTTGATTCATATTTGCTTTGTTTTATTTTTTCAGTACAAAGGTTACGTGTCTTCGAGAAAAAAATGTAATTGTGGTGATTCATGATGAGCAAGAAGTTAATCGTATTTTTATGCATGGGGTATGCCTACCAATACCATTATTACTTTACTCCCTTTATACTGTAAGGAGTCTACGAATTGATAAAAGGGATGTGGTGTCATACAATACATACCGTTCGAGAAAATATAATTCTCATATCAATGTGGAAGTTTGTCCTGAAATAAAATCTGTTAAGTATATTCACAAGTACATCTACAAAGGTCATGATCGTACCATGATGGTGTTGAGAGACGAATAAATAAGATATAGAATTAAGGTAACTATTATTAGTCATCATTTTACTTTTACAAGAAGAAATTCTTGCTCATTAATTATTTTTTTAGGCTGTTATTCATGTTCCTAATTGTGCTTTTTGGATGAAGTAGAAATGCGTTGGTACCAAAACTCTTGGGAGGCAGGTGGAGAGACAAATTTCAAGACAATAAGATCTATGTTGAACACCTTTTTTTTCCCTACGTAGTGTATCAGATTTGACTCTATATAAATTTTTAGATTTTTTATGCATGTTAAAATTGGATTCTATAAATGCAACATGGTATTGGTTTTGAGTTTTGTGGTTTGGATTAATATAGTTCAGTGTGTATCCTATCAATGCAATTAACTCGGTATATGTGATTAGGATTATCATTGGTAGTGATGTACACATGGGTAGAGGCTTAACAAATAAAACTTTTTGTTGCGGAGTGCTGCAGGCATAGGTAATTAGCATATTAAAGTTTCGCAACAACAAAAATATACTATATTTTACTTTGTTCCTACCCATTTTTTTTAACATGTCATCCCCTTGCTCATTGCTCAACCCGTAGCTTTAGTTGTCTTCAAAATGTGTTGCACCGTGCCTTCAGGCACGGGCATTCGCTAGTGATATGATGTGATGAGGTTAACCAAAGACAAATTGCGTGATGATACCATTCCAAGCACTTTCCTTCGCGCATTTGCTCTCTCTCTTTTTCACCCTTTTTTGGTGGCTTCTTTCTTTCTTTCTTGGTCACCTTCAATGTTAGTAATAGTTTAAAGCAAAATATCCTTCTTGGATTTGGGGAAGATTACACCAATACCTACTCAACCTTTTCTTGCAACATATACACTCATTTCCTCTTTATTTTTGTCTCGTCTATCACGGAAGTTTTTACTTCCTCTCTTCATTTGCATATGTTGAATAAGAAAAACTTTTTTACATATTAATCCGTAAATAAAGTTTACGGTACTTAATCGTGCGCGTTCAAAAGTGTTTTGAACAGTCAAAATTTCAAAAAAACAACTATTGACGGCTCCGCCGAGCGCAAATAGTTTTTGTAAAATCCGAACCATTGATTGCCGAAAGAGACAATTGAGATTGCGCAAAGCTGTGAATAAGTTATTCACAATAAATTCCTCTCATGTTTAATTAATGAATGGCTAACGTGTAAATCTTTCTTACTTATATTGCATCTTGAATGCCTAGCCAATTTGTCGGCCAAAGCCTTTTTTTCATGAGACTTTCATAAACAGTGATTCCGACCAGCTAAAAAAATGTAGTAACATTGTCGTTTCATTATTCCAATCGTTGTAGGAAAAATTGGTCAGATTTTTTGGAATTATCGTAATGTATGGGTTACCAATCACAGGAAAAAGTATAATAAAAAAAGAAAAAAGACAGACTTCGGCTAACTGTAGAAGAAAAAACATTTAACTTTTTACAAGAGTTGTAACCGATACATTTTACTGAATAAATAGCAAAGTTTAATATTACTGTGTGTCACATTCATTTCTGAGTAAGGCCTAGTTTTTTTTTTATTTAAAAAAAGCCTGTGCCAAGCTAAAAGTGTTAAATTTTTGATATTTCCAAAAAATTTGGTAAAACTCATAATTTTTACATTTTACAATTCCTTAACGAGACAACTAACAATAGCCGAGCAAAAAAAAACGAGACAACTAACAATACACAAATGTTTGATGCAAACTCAACAAATTAATGTGAAAAAAAAAACTAAATAGGAACAAAACAAAGAAAAGCCCATTCTTTTTTGTTTTTGTTTTGAGAAACTTGGCCAAAGAGAAGTTTCTACATGGATTTCCAATGATTAAAGAGATTAATCAAGAAAAATGGAGAGCAATAGGTTGAATCAATCATGCAGTACTTTTGTTATTGTATGAACTTGTTCAAGTTGATTTGAGATGTCAATCTAATTGCCGATCAAATAACAATAGCAATCTAATCAATCTGATAAATCAGTGTTCATTAATTAGTTCAACTGATTGAGGGGTTGACCTCTTCTTTATCGGAGCCGTATAAGTTAGGAATATTAGGACCTACATTCTTAATTAATCACCCTATTCAAAAAAAAAAAAAAAAACTTTTATTGAATTATCATATAGGCCCACTTATTTGTAGGGCTATGCTCATTAGGTGTGTTTAGGCTTTGACCCAATTGGCTGTATTGTCTAACTTTTTGTTGGATTTCCTTCCTCGTTTTCTAAATTGTTACTTTCAATCAAAAAAAATTAGGGGTTCTGAGTGGCTGGCCCCGGTTTGTCAAGCCCTACCCGTCGAGGCCTAGCGCACGTCAACCTATACCCGTCCAGGCCCTGTTGTGATCTGCCGAAAATAACCCCCGCTCATGGTCTCCAACAGTTCGTCGCTCATCTTCTCTTCGCCAAGCTCTTATATGTTGCCCGCCATTTCCCATCTCGTGTTCGTGTTCGTGTTCGTCAGCAGCCGCTCCAGCGCCGCCCACCGCAGCTCCTCCTCATCGTGGCCGCTCTCCTCCACGTTCACACCCCAGCTTCTCCACATTCACGTGCCTTTGTTGCCGCCTGGAGGATTTGGCCTTTTCAATCCAAGTCCATGGCTGTCCAAGTCCCAAGTCCACCAAGATCTCAGGCGAAGTCCACCAGGATACATCCAAACACAACCAATTTGGTTAATTTCTAGTATTAATTGAGTTTCTGATGTTCTGTATTGATTTATTGTGATGATTGATCGGGTTAGGATGGGTTGGGGTTGACTGATTATTTGTTTATTTGTTTGTTTTTTTTATCCAGATTAAGTGCTTATTTGTTTGTGAATTATTCACCAGTTGTTAAATCTATGATATAGTTTTGGGGTGTGAATTGTGTAATTTTGAGGTGTGAATTGTGCTCATGGGGTATGAATTCACAGAATTCACGCGCCCTAAAAACAGAATTCAAAACCCCTTGGACACAATTCAAATCCTAAAAACAGAATTCACACTCCAATTTGATAGAATTTACATACCGACAGACAGAATTACAAAATTCACATGCCCAATATGCCCTATTTAATAGAATTCACAACCTCTAAAAACAGAATTCACATGCCCTATTTGATAAAATTTACACCCACTAAAAGCATAATTCAAAACCCCTGTTGGACACAATTCACCCCCCTATTTGACAGAAACAGACTCCTAAAAACAGAATTCTCCTCCTATCTTATCTCATACTGATAGTATTTATATGTGCTATTTGGCATAATTCACACCCTCTAAAAATAGAATAAACATGCTCTATATGACGGAAATCACAACCCCCGAAAACAGAATTCACATGTCCTATTTGACAGAATTCATGCCCCCTAAAAACATAATTTAAAACCCCTGTTGGACACAATTCACACCCCCTAAAAATAAAATTCACCCCCTATTTGATAGAATTCACACCCCCTAAAAAAAGAATTTACCCCTATTTAATAGTATTCACATGCCCTATTTGATAGAATTCACACCTGGTAAAAACAACAGAATTCACAACCCCCTAAAAGCAAAATTCTATCTCCCTATTTCATAGAATTCACATGCCCTAAAAACAAAATTCACTTGCCCTATTTGATAGAATTCATATCCCTTAAATACAGAATTCACACCCAATTCACGCTTGGTTTTAATAGTATTCACATGCCCTATATGACAGAATTTACACCCCCTAAAAATAGAATTTTATCCCCATATTTCATAGAATTCACAGGCCTAATCATAGAATTTACACGCTCTAAAAATAGAATTCACATGCCCTACAGAATTCACACCCCTTAAAAATATAATTCACCCCCTATTTAACAAGAATTCACACCCGAGACTTTAGACTTGACATGGCCTTTTATGAGATTCACCAAGACTTGGAACCATCTTCCAACCAACGTGTGACTTCCAACTTGATCCACCAGGACTTCCAACATGAGATACAACACCATCGTCAACAAAACTGATTGAGCAACTGTAATGATTTTAATCACAACTCAATGATTATAATTTGCTCAATATTGCTTATGATTGTAAAATATCTATTAGATCACTGTTTCAATTGCCGTTGATTAACTCCTCTCGATATAATCCTCGCCACCGTCGTAAATGAATTGATGGAGTACTTGCCAGCCGTCAGCAAGTGATGGAGCAAAAGAAAAACATTAAAACGAGGGTAAAATTGTAAAAGCACCTTTAAAAAGAGGCGGGACGGGATACTGCTACAAAAAAAAAAAGAAGGGTCTGCAAGGAAGGGCAACAAGAAAATAGGGCTAGCCGGTAATTTCCCGAAAGAAATTATCTTGAAACTTTAGTACTCTTTTTCTTAAAAAATAATTATATGGTACAAACTTGAACGAAAACACAATTTGAAGATGGCAAGTTTCATGAATTGAAGAAAGGTCTCTAAATGGACATATTGGTTGAACCTGCAACCATGACTATGATGTTTTATTGTTTCGTAATCATCGCCAACTATTTCAAAACTAGTACTGTACTACTTTCCACAAAACAGTTCCCCTAAATTAATATAATTTATTATTTCCTCATGAACCATAAAACTGTTAGGTATTGCATTCGATCTTCTTCCTTTTTTAAAAAAGAAAATAATAAGAATTCCAAACAACTTTTTAAATTTTACTCACTCACGAAAGTGTTTTTTCAGAAAGTTTCCCAAAATAGTTTGCAAAAAACATAATCTCTAAAAAAATTTGTGATTTAAAACAAAAAGAAAAGAAAACCCAAAGCAAAAACAAATATCATTATCGGCTTCTGCCTATTCTAAGTAGAGGGGACAAAAAGAATGGATTGGATCCTCTCCGGTCCTATAAATGGGAGTTGACTTTTGTTCACCCTCCACTTTTGAGGGTGAACATTACCCTCCTTCTTATTGGTTAAAATTGTGTGGATCCCACCACAAAAACTGGACTAAAAGCCCACTTTGGACTCTTTTTAGGCCCGCGTCAATGATCCAAACCATTCACTTTTTACGTTATGTTGCAAACATAGACCACATCTAACATGCAATTATCTTCAGGAAATTACCGGCCGGCCCCATTTTTTAGTTGGGATTCCTTCCGAACCCCCTTTTGTAATTTGTATTCTGTGCAGCCCCTTTCTAGAGGTGCTTTTACAACTTTGCCCGTTTGCCCGGCCAATATACCCCCTCTCTAGTCCTCCAGCTTCTTTCTTCTTCTTTGGCCTTCCGCCTGGCCTTCCGCTCTCCTCTACCACAACTTCCACCATCGCCACTGCTAATCTCCACTGTCTCCTTCCTCCGCCTCCCGTCCCCTTGTCTCCTTCCTCCACCTCCATATTCCTCGCCGCCACCGCTGCAAACGTATAAACATATATCCACATGTATGTATTTGTATTTGTATCCTCGTCTAATGGGCCGGAACGCGTCTTGTAGCTTCGCGATCTTCCGGCGGGAGTCCTGATCTGAGACATGAGGCTCGCCGGCGACTACCAATCGACACCGTGGCTCCACCAAGCCAGCGAGGATCAGAAGCATATGTGTATGCATATATACATGTATATGATAAAAGGGGGTGAAGGACAGAGAGAAATAAAAGCACCACATGCTATATGTATATGATAAAGGACTGTCTAATTTGCAGATTGTAATTTTAGAATTTTTTTTGTTTCATTTTGTATATGATATGTTTTTGTCTATTTTTATTTCTCTAATTTTTTGCTTGCATTTGGATGTGAATTCTGTAATTTACGGGTGTGAATTCACATATTTTTTTTCAGAATTCACACACCTAAGAATTTACACTCCCAAAAAATCTAGGTGTGAATTTTTGAAAAAATGTGTGAATTCTGCAAAGTGGTGTGAATTCTGAAAATTATGTGCAATTTTTTGTTTTGTTTTTGAGAGTGTGAATTGTGTATTTTTTGGATGTGAATTGTGTAGAGTCTGTGTAAATTCTGCATTTGAGGGGAGTTAATTCTTTCATTTTAGAGAGGGTGAATTCTACATTTGATGAGTGTGAATTCTTTCTTTTTGGTTTGTGAATTGTGTATTTTAGGTGATGTGTGAATTCTGCATTTTGAGGGGTGTGAATTCTGCATTTTGAAGAGTGTGAATTATTTAGGAGGGGTGTGAATTCTGCCAACTAAAAGGGATGAATTATGTTTTGGGGCATGTCATTTATTATTTTCATATTTTTTATTTGATATATTTGTATGGTGGGCTATGAATTCTTTCATATTTTCTTATTTTTTTATTTCATATATAATTGTACAAGGTGAATTTTGTATTTAGGGCGTGTGAAATTGAGCAACAGGTGTGAATTATGTTTTCAGGGCGTGTGAATTCCCTTTGTGAATTCTAATTTTAGGGCGTGTGAATTCTGTCAAATATAGGGGATGAATTCTATTTTTAAAGCGTGTGAATTCTGTCAAATAGACGGGGTAAATTTTTTTTAGGGTGTGTGAATTATGTTAAATAGAGGGGATGGATTCTGTCTTTAGGGCGTGTGAAATCTAACCAACAAGGGGGTGAATTCTATCAAATAGAGGGAGTGAATTCTATTTTTAGTGCGTGAGAATTTTGTCAAATAGAGGGGGTAAATTCTGTTTTTAGGGTGTGTGAATTCTATTTTTAGGGCATGTGAATTCTTTCCAATGGACGGGGTGAATTATGTTTTTAGGGCATGTGAATTTATTAGGGTGAATTCACACCTAAATAAAGAATTTACATCGCTAAGAATTCACACCCCTATGAAGAATTCACACCTCCGAGAATTCACACCTCCGAGAATTCACGATGTCCAACACAAGTTGCAACTACTGTTATTCACACCCCTTTTAAGAATTCACACCTTTTTGTACTATTCACAGTCCTAGAGTTCACACTCGTTTCAAAATTCACAACTGTTTATTCTTGGGGGGGAGTAAATTCTCATGGGTGTGAATTCTTGGGCAGGGAAAAATTCACAGACCTTTTCAAAATTCACAACCGTTTGCACCCCTTTGTAGTCTTGGTGTGAATTCTTGGGACGTGAATTATTAAGGTGTGAATTCTTGGTTGCAAAATTCACACCTTTTCAGTCTTGGGGTGTGAATTTTGCAAAATTCGCACGTCTTTGCAGAATTCAAACCCGATCTGTATAATTCACACTTCCAAATTACACAATTCTTGGGATGTGAAGTCTTGATGTGAATTTTGGGTACAAAATTTTGCATTTTTGGGACGTGTGAATTCTGCATTCTGGGAGAGAATCCACATCTCCAACTAAAGAATTCACACCTGTACAAAATTTGTAATTCAAGCAAAAGCACAACACTCAAAATAAAAAACAAACTACCGTAGTTTGAAAAAGGTTGTGAATTCATTCACTATCCACCATGATTTAGCTCTGCAACTAAAAACAACATCCATTTGTGAGTATTGCTCTAAAACCAGTCCTCCACCAGAGATCCACCAGGACCTCGTCATTGACGGGCATAGCCACCGCCGTCGCCGTCATCGTCTATTATATACTACGAGATCATCAATCTATACTACGAGATCCAACAAGACCTAACGAGAACCTCCCCATGGACTACTGCCGTCGCCTTCCAAGAAAAAGGCTCCATCATCATTGTCGAGCCCCGGAAACCGACCCGACCCACCGTCGTCCTCCACTCGAAATCAAAATCGATGGAGAAGTTGTTCGTAATCGTCCCTTCCAAATTGACGCCGCCCACGATCCGAAGTTGTTCTCTGTCATCAACCATGATGATCGCCCACCTCCACCGTTGCGGATCACCCCACCGCCACACTGGATGCCTCGGCCTGTTCGAGGAGGTGCTTGATCTTGTCGCTATAGACGGGGCTTGATCTTGTCGCTGTAGACATCCACCGCCGCACAAGGCGTCTCCTTCATCAGCTTCTCGCACAGGAGTTTCTTGCATAGGTGAGACCCCTTATCATGCACGGGGTATTTGTGGTAGTTTACTTAAAAGTGGGCTTATGTGGAATGGGTTTGACGGGGATTGGGCTTGGACAGGTAGGGATTGACAAAACGGGGCCGGCCAGGAAGAACCCCAATTATCTTGCCCAAAAAAGGGAGGTAAACCCATTTACCTCAAAATAAATTCATTTAACAATCATCTGAAACGGTGTCCGATTAATCTATTTTTTTTCCCCATGGTATAGTTCACTATGTGTACTAAAAAGTGAATGGTCTATACAATTGACGCAACCCCGAAAAAGGTCCAAAATTGGCCTAAACTGGACCATCCAGTCCATTTATAGGATTTTAGAGGACTCTGCTCCTAAAATGAAGCATTGGCCCGGACATTTTGAATTATAAATGAAAACAATGATAAAAAAAAAAAAACGGAGTTGATAATGCCAAAACCACTTTTGTTCCTGTCAAAACTCATTCATTGCATGACTCAATTGTCCTCCACTACACCACTTACTTTACGAAAATGCCCCTTCAAATCCAGAGAATTGTATTTTATCCTTCCAAAATATTTTCTTGCACCCATTAGAAGCTATACGCAGTGCTATTTTATACACAATAGTTCTTTATTTGAGTTCCTCCAAGTTTATTAGTATTCTACTGTTTATTGCAACCTTAGGGTTTGGACTTTTAGGGTTTGACCATCACCTGCCTATTGGGTAAATCCAAGTTTTATATTCCATTCCTGTCAACGCCCACCATCCAAACGTCAATGTGGTGAAGAGTCTTGGCAATGATTTGCTTTGGTTTTTTTGTTGTCAATTAAGGCGGTAATTTATACAATGACAACTATGTATTTTTCAACTCTCCATCGATAACATCATTAGTTAGTGCCACGTTCTTTGTTCTTCTGTAAGGATGACTCTCAATTTGTAGAATTAACATTATTGCTCTTCTATTGTTTATTACAACTTTAAGGGTTCGAATAAATGTAAAGTCTTTAACTTTCATAATGTAGATTTGATGAGTGAAGACTAGAGTATGCATGATGGAGTTTTTGTGCGAAGACTGGAGTATTAACATTTGTTAATCGCAATTTTAGAACTTTTTGGAATTGATGTTTAATTCTTGATGATGATGTGACCATGGCTCTTAAAAAATTAGCTCGTGTTTGTTAGATGAGTTGCTCATGAATTGATAAAACATGTAACTGGAAAACATTGAAGTTTAATTTTTGTTTGCTTCTCTTCTAAAATTAGTTCTAGTTTTGCTCGTGAATTGTGGGGTTTTTAGGGGTATTTTTGTAAAGTAAGTGATGTAGTGGAGGACAATTAAGTCATGCAATGAATGAGTTTTGGGAGAAACAAAAGTGGTTTTGGCATTATTATTTCCCAAAAAAAATGACTAATCTACACAGTCAAATCACCAGAAATAATTGATGGTTCAAAGAGCAAGAGCTAGAATTCCTAGCCCCAAGTTCTCATTTAACTTTGGAAAACTAATGAATGATGTGGACGCCACTAGAATTATTTGGAAGGAGTTAAAGAGGTTCAAAATTTTGAAAACTTCTTCTCAATGATTTCTTTGATATTTCCCATGAAAAAAAATAAAGGGTAATTAAATGGGGTGTTTTGTCATTTGAAATAGTTATACTATAAGAAACGGGGATCAAACACTAGTAAACCAACCACGCAATTAGGTCGGAGGGTGTTGTGATCTATTCATTCATTATTTTCTAAGATAAGGAATATTGATGAGAACCAGATGGGATGGGGTTGCAATAGTTGTTAAAGAGATTGAATCTTGAAAACCAAGTAATATTCCGAGTTTATTACTCGGAATAAAAGAGTGTAACGGCCCCGATTTTTTGTCAATAAAAATTTCGTTAAATATTTAAATTTTATTTTTAATTACTTGGTATCTTTTAAAAAATTCTTTTTTAATTCTAATAATCCGTCATAATTAGATTTGAGACTTATAAAATTTTATCTTTTAACCCCGGACAATATGGTCCTTTTCTAAAGACAAGTATGCTTGTAAAAACACTTATGTATTTTCCTAGTGAGTAAATAAAATCCTTAAATCATATTTCTTGATTAAAGCCCTACTTGGCAAGTCTAGTTAGTTTTTAACCAATTAGTTGAAGGAACCGGGCTAGAAAGTCACCATAGGTGGACTTTTTTGCCATCTTTGAACCTTGTGAACCTTTTTCAACCCTAGACTTGAAATTGTTTATTTATTTTCTTTTATTATTTTGGTTTTCTTCTTTATCCATTGGACGATAAAAGTTAGGGAAACTTTTATCCATTGGGTAATAGAAACCCTATTCTTTATATTAAAAGTATTCATTAAAAGATTTGATTAAGTACTAATATCTATAAAAGAATAGAATTTTATAATTGTTTAAAAGGACATTTTTGACTATTCAATTATAAAAATTTCCTTATTACTTTTGTCCATTGGACAATAAATACTAGGAGATTTAATATCCATTGGGTAATAAGGTTCATCTTCCAACTAAGTACTAGGATTTATTAAACAATCATTTTCTAAATCTCCATGTGATGTTGTACCTATATTATATTATGTATGTACTTACACTACGCCAAATTTTGGCTTTACCGGCGATAGTATTACCGGCATTAATTTAATGCCGTTAAAAGACACTTTTAGCGGCATTAATAAGACCGCCGGTAATAATTACCCAAAAATGCCGGTAACCCAAAGACTGCCATTTTTAGTGACTTTTACTGGCGGTTTTTTAATTACCGCCGGAAAAAGTAGAATGTACGGTTATTTTTATTACCGGCGGTTTATTACCGCCGTTTATAATAAAACCGACCCGTATAATATAAATAATATTATTTATCCTAGTTGAACCATAATATGGGTTAGCCTAGTTGGTCGCACGCGCTTTCAAAGATCCGGAGGTTCCGGGTTCGAGTCACAGGGAAAGCAAAATAATTTAACCACCGATTTTATTGCCGGCGGTATTATTACCGGCGGTTTTCTAATGCCGCTTTTGTTTTTCCGACAATCGTTTTCCCGGCGGTTTATTTCCGGCGGTTTTTGAACTATTACCGGCGATTTTGACTATTACCGGCAGTTTTGGGACTATTAACGGTAGTTTTCTCATGCCGCTAATGCTAAAATTTGGCGTAGTGTTATTGGATTTAAAAGCCTAAGATTTCTTAAGTACTCTAATATTATTTTATATTAGGGTTTTGTACCCAATCGGTTTAAATTAATGGGAGGTGTGATCTACTTAGATTCATAGTACCTTAGTTATATATAAATATATGTACTTGTATGAATATTATATTACTAGGTACACATGTGACTAAAAGGATTCTTTACTTTAAAATCTTGACCTTGGAAATCTTCTTTGATCACAAGTACCAAAAGTACCTATTATTCTATGTTTATTTGTACATAAGTGTGTGTATATATATAGAGAAAATTTCTTTTATATCCCTTCGACTTTGACCAAAAATTCATTTTGGTCCTTCACCTTTTAATTTCGGCATAAAAATACTTCGACTTTCCAATTGTTTTCAATGTCATCCAATCCGTTTTTTTTGAGTCTTGTTATAGGGACCACGGCCGCACGGGGCCGTCTCTGGCCACCAGACGGCCGATCCGAGCCGTCCAAAAATTTTATAAAAAAAAAATGAGGAGGCTAATGCGGGAATTAACAGCATCCGATGCATGTAGGGTGCTTGATCCAAACACCTTATTTTCGTGTATATATGTATATATCCCTAAAGGATGATATTGAAAAAAATTGAAAAGTCGAAGTATTTTTATGCCGAAATTGAAAGGTGAAGGACTAAAATGAATTTTTGATCAAAGTCGAAGGGATATAAAAGAAATTTTCCCATATATATATATATATGTGTGTGTGTGTGTGTGTACTATTGCAAGGGAGAGAGAGAGGGAGGGGTCGGGAGAGAGAGAGAGAAGGAGAGAGAGGGCCGAGAGAAGAGAGAGAGGGAGAGAGTGTGGTGTGTGCATGTGTTGCTCACTCCATCTAGTCAATTCCTTTTTACCAATTTCTCACACAATCTTGGCACAATCCAATCAAGATTTTTCCTTACTCTTTCATTTATTAACTAGTCTTCTATGAACTAGACAAGACTAGAAACCCTTTAGAATAACCTAAACTTGTCCTACAAGGAAGAAGAAAAGAGATTTATTGTCCTCACCATGATCTTCTTACATCCTTTCAAATCTAAGATGATATATTTTCTTAAGTAAATTTATTTTTCCAATGTCCTATTATACTCTTTTGATCACCAAATCTTGTACAAACTATTTTTCTTTTACACAAAATCTTCCAAACCAATCCAAAGGACTAAACCTAGCCATGCAAGCCTAGGACTAAACTTTGATCTTCCAAGAAAGCTTGATTTCTTGAATAAAAAAATGAGATATATATATATATATATATAGAGAGAGAGAGAGAGAGAGAGATTTCGGTTGAGAGAGGGAGAGGGGGAGCCTTGGCCTATACATAGCAATCCATTCCAAGCTTAAACTCACACCTTCACTTCTTGCTCTCACTTCTCTCTAGAAATTCTAATTGTTCTTGGTTCAAAAGTTCAAAGTTTCTTGAGTTTCTTGAAGTTCTTGAGAGCAACAACCAAACCACTTCCAAAACCACCACTAGATCTTTAACATAGCTTAGTTTAGTTAGCAAGTTATTTCTAGGAAGAGAAAAGTCCATCTCGCTTCCTTTCGAAGCAATCCGAAGCCGTTACGCCGCCGAATCACAAAATCGACGACCAAATCTTCGTAGCCGACCACCGCCAAGAAGTAAGGTAGAATCCCTAGCCTACTAACTCTACGTATAGTATAGAATCGTATGTTGGAAAGTAGAATGTCCTTAGTTCAAAGATCTTAACCGTTTTCTCTAAGTATATAAGGTTATCTGTTGACTGTTAAAGTTATCTGTCATAAGTATATAAGGTTATCTGTTGACTGTTAAGGTTGTCTGTCGTAAGTGTATAAGGTTATCTGTTGCCTAAAATGTTAGAATTTAATGAAATACTTGAAAGGTGTTTTCTAGAAATAATGAGAAGGATGGGGAATATGTTGAACTCGTCAACTTATGTTTTGAGCATGCTAAATAATATAGAGTTGGATGATCTTGCTAGTTTAGTTTTAAGACTTCAATGAATGCTTTATGATTCCTTATGTGGAAAGTCCTACCGCGGAGTCTATGCATGAAAACGAGACACCGAAATCAAGAAAGTTAGAAACATGGCACCTAGGGTGTGGTTAACAAGGAAAAAGTGTTTGAAGAAGGAAATATTTTGAAAGTACATAATGACCAATTTGGTGGCATTATGTGAGTTGGGGGTGTGTGTGTGTGCCAATGGGAACTCGGAGCGGCGGAACCATTGTGCGGATACCTGGAAACCCGGAGCGGCAGAACCGAGGTAGGGTGTGTGGTTGGTTACCGCGGAGAGGTGCCAATGGGAACCCGGAGCGGCGGAACCATTATGCGGCTACTCGGGAACCCGGAGCGGCAGAACCGAGGTTGGGTGTGTTAAACACAAATTTTGGAAACGTTGATTTGGAAAAAGAAAAATGGAAAATGGTGATACGGTCTACGATGAGTCGCGTAGGAGAAACACAAAAAATCATGGACACCAATGATAGTTGAATATCGAATGTGGATGTGTTATTGTTACTGTCTGTTGTATAATTTCTATTGTTGTAAGTTAAGGGTTAGTGGGTTTAGATTATTCTATTGATATTTTTAAGCTCATGGTGTTACCTTTGGTGACCCTGACATATTATATCAGTGGCGACGCTGGTATAATGTGTCAGACCTTGTAGATAACCAAGGTGAGCTGTACACCTTGGAGGCTTTTGATGCCGAAGAGTTGGCTAGGATGGAAGAGCAGGCGGAGCAGTAGTTAGGAACCTAGTTTCCCTCCCTTTGTGTAATTATGGGAATTATGATGTAATAATGAGCCAGACTCTCTTTAAATATTCAATAAAATTGTCTATTTAACGTACCCAAAATTGGGGGCGTTACAACTTGGTATCAGAGCTTTAGGTTCAAAACCTCGCCCATGGGTAGAATGGGTAGAACCATGAGATAGATTAACCGTTGCACAAACGTGAATTAAGTTTAAGTTTACCGTCCCAAATTGGGTGGAATTCTGTCAAAACAATCCTCGGATTGAAGCAAGGCGCGGAAATTGGCAGTGCCGCTAAGCTGGGAATTCCCGAACAATTGGATGATGACTTAAATCAAGAATCAAATGTGGAACTTAGAAACTCGAAAACATTTTTGGTGTTAGTAAACCTTGCAGCTCGTTCTTGGATAAATATTTTCCACGCCTCTTAAACGACGAGAGCGGAACCTAGCACCGAGTGCCGAGCACAACCCCATTAGGCGCGGCAAAACGTACAACCCCCCCCCCCCCTTTCCTAACCTTCAAATTTCAAGCTTTAAATTTAAATTTCCAATCTTTTCCCTCCACAACACCCCTTTTCCATCCCCTATATATACCCCACCACCACTTCCATCTCATCATCTCCCTCACCATCATAACCCCTCCAAATCCTATCCTATCGAACCGAACCGAGCCGAGCCATGGCAACCCGACGACGAGAATTTCCGGAAGACGCCATATTTCGAGAAATCGAGCGAGCCGAAATAACCATAACAATCCAAACCCTATGGTTGCAACTCTTCACCCTCGTCTTGTTTTGTGCAGTACTCACAATAGGCATGCCACAGTGGTTCGCCGAGAACAACCGTCTCAACACCTTTTGGTACTGGGCTCTCACCGTGATCGTCGCACTCGCAGTGATCATAAAAGAATATGAACGTCATTTGCGCCAAGTTTTGGATGAGAGATGGTAGGGAACCTTGAAGAGGGCGAGAAACCGAGGATACCAATTAAGCATATTGTAGGCCGGCCTAAGAGCAATTGTAATCCTTCGGGATGTAGGATGTCGGAAACTAGGATCATTTCTGTCTATTTAAGCATCCCCTAAGCTGTACTCTTCCTATGTTGTTAATAAAAGGCTTATTGTAGATACTACTCATCCTCGTGCTTGCCAATTTGCCATTATAGTAGGACTCTATGATTATGATTGTATTTTTTTGCTTAATTGTGAAAAGATTGCCTTTATTAAAAGAGTACTGTTACATACTCTTTGATAAACTATTTTTGACTTTTAAAAGAAACACCATTTGCAAAAAGAAAATATGTTTTAGTAGACTAAAACCTTCCCCTTTCGATTTCTACTCATAGATGGCGAACCGACGCAATGGACTGGGACACGATAATGGAGGACCTTCTAACGTGAACCCCGACCTAGCCCAAATCATGCAAGCGTTCGTCGCTGCCCTGAACGCTAACCACCAAAACCAGAACCATAACGATGGACCTATGACCCGAACTCAAGCAATTAACGAGTTCTGCAAACGCCGACCCCCAACTTTCCGTGGAGACACTAACCCCATCGTAGCCGAGACTTGGCTGAACGAGGTCAAGATGATCCTCCGAACTCTAGGAATTACCCAGGATGGAGAGTGGCCTTAGCCACTTACTAGCTGAAGGGAGAAGCCCGTTACTGTTGGGACTTGATGGAGGCAACCCATGACGTCGACACCATGACCTTTGCCGAGTTCGAGACTCTGTTCCTCGACAAATATTTTCCCACTCCTCTTCGCTTAGCCAAGGAACAAGAGTTCCTGAATCTGAAATAAGGAACAATGACCGTTACCCAACACACGGCCAAATTCGAAGAACTGTCACGTTACGCCCTAGACTCCATCCCGAACGAGGACAGGAAGGCTAGGAGATTCGAATAGGGACTGACGACTGCTCGAAAGGCTGTGGTGGCTCAAGCTTTCACCACCTATGCCGAGGTTGTGAAGTGTGCTCTCCAACTAGAGAGTGAGGAAAGTGACTTCAAAACTCAATGGAGGAAGGCGACAAGCGAACCAATCCAACCCAACCCCCCAACAGTAACCATGGGCCCTACCCCACCCAACCCTCTATCCTGCCTCAAAGCAACCAACCCTAGAAGACTGCAATCTTCGGAAGTGGCGAGCAGAAGAGAGGTGGTCGAGACATAGCGACAGTTCAATGCTTCAACTGCCAGGCTATGGGACACTATAAGTGCGACTGCCCCCAATTTCAAAGGGAGAGGATTGGAAGCTTTGGAAATCAGAAGGCTCAACAACCTGAGTAGGCCGGTTTTGAGAAGCAAAACCCTAGAGGCCCATTGCAGCAACAGAATGGGCAGAATAAGGACAAGCAGCCCATGGGATACCAGCAAAGCACTAGAGGGCATATCTTTGCGCTACAAACTGAGGCACAGGAGCAGGATCCCTCTGTGATCCAAAGTACGCTATTATTGTATAGTACCTGTGTGCAAGCCTTGTTTGACTCTAGAGCATCACATTCATTCATATCTACTGCCTGTGTAACTACTCTAGCACTAGAAACAGAACCCCTAAGTACGAGTATGAAAGTAACATCACCGTTTGCGGGGAGTATAGCTATTAGTCTAGTGTAAAGATGTGCAAACTAGAAGTAGCCAACATGCGCCTAAACTGCGATCTTAGAGTGAACGACATGACGTGTAACAACCCGAATTTTCAAGACAATTTTTTTTTAAACAGTTTATTATAATTCTTTTACTAAAAATTATTTTATTATTTATTAAAGTGATTGTATTATAATTACGAGCTAGCCATTAAAAACCCTTTGATATCATATGATTTTTATTTTATTCTTTCCATATCTTGAACCTTGATATCCTTATACCCAACTCTTATAGAACCCTAGTCTTCGATTCGTGATCCTAAAAATCTAGGATAAGATTTGATTGGATAAGATATGATTAAGATAAGATTGGATAAGATTCAATTAGATTTTATTGGATATTATATCGATTTTATTAGATATTGTTCGATTATATAAGATTATATAAGATTTGATATTGGATTTTGTTAGATTTGGAAAGATATTATAAGATTTGATTTGATATAGTTGGATTTCATTAGATTATATAAGATTTGATTTGGATATTATTGGATATTATATACATTTTGTTGAATATTATCGGATTTTGTTTAGATATTATAAGATTTTGTAAGACTATGATCTTATCCTTTGGAATCTACCGGATTAAATATCCCTTGAAGATTTTTGGCATCAAATCCTAGATTTTATTACTATAAGAATATTCTCGGTATTAAACCCTTAGATTTTATTGGATATTATTAGATATTATTAGATATTATAAAGATTTTGTTAGATTTTATTGGATATTATAAGATTTTATAAGATTTTATTAGATATTATTAGATATAGTTTATTAGATATTATTAGATATAGTTGGATTTTCTTAGATTTGATTTGGATATTATTAGATTTTATAAGATATAGTTATGATTATATAAGATTTGGAATGATTTTCTAGATTTTGTCTAGATTCTTCTTCTCCTACTATAAATAGGTCCATTCTCCTCTTCCTTCCACACACCACACCACACCTCACTTCTTCATTCTTTCTTCCTTGTTCTTGCATTCATTTAAAGAGAGAAAGTGAGGGAGGGAAAGAGAGTCGGCCAAGAGAGAAAGAGAAGAGGAAAAATTCCAACCGATGCGACGTCACTCCGTTTCAACTCGACGTACTCCGTAGCCGCTCTACCGCCAAGAAGAACGGTAGAAACCTCCTATCTGCTCACCTAAGTATAATGTTGATGTGCTACGTGTTTAACTATTTATTAATTATTTTTATGATATCACATGATTAAATTGTTTAAGTTGAGAAGTTGATTTTATCAATTTCATGTTTGTTGATAAGTTGTGATATAATTTTTAATGTTGTAAAAAATAGAAATGCATGAAATTAGTGATTTATTATTATCGCGTGATTTGTAGCAAGCTTTGAAAGAATAATGTGAACGCGTGAAATGATGCATGTTTACGAGACACGAGAAACGAGAAATGTGAAAAAGATTAATGATTGTGTGAGCATGAGAACCCGGTAGGTCCATTAAAGATGGTCAGCGGAATCATGACTCAAGTGTGCGTGTGTGAGCATGAGAACCCGATAGGTCCTGAAAGAATGGTCAGCGGAATCATGGCTCGGGTGTGCGTGTGTGAGCATGAGAGCCCGGTAGGTCCTGAAAGAATGGTCGGCGGAATCATGGCTCGGGTGTGCGTGTGTGGCCTAGGAGCCTGGTAGGTCCTGAAAGAATGGTCAGCGGAACTAGTGCCGTGTATGTGAAATGTTTAAAGCCTGAGAACCCGGTAGGTCCTGAAAGAGACGGTCAGCGGAATCAGTACTTTTGGGTGGCGAAATCTGAATTTAGCCTGGGAGCCCGGTAGGTCCTGAAAGATGGTCAGCGAAACCAGTGCTTGAGAAAGTAAAATGGAAAGTGGAATCGATATTTCAAAAATGATGACACGGTTTACGATACGCTGCGATAAGTCTAAAAGACACCGACACATTTGATTATTTGTTGTGATGCTAAATTTTTTTAGAAATGATAAATTGTTATATATTATTTTTGTTAGTGTATGGGACATAGGGGTAGGAGTTAGCTATTGGGCTTAATTGCTCACGGTGTTACTTTTGTGACCCTGGCATCTTATGCCAGAGTTTAGAGACGAACAGGGAGGATTTTATAATTTGGAAGAGTTCGGTGCTGAGCAGAATGATGCAGAAGAAGACGGCTTGAGTTTATTTTGATGATGTAATTTATTTGTAGAGAAAATAGGGCCTAAAAGCATTTGGAAATACAATGTATTTTGGAGTTTATTTATGGAAAATAGCGGGGCATTACATGACGGATTTTGACATAATCCTGAGGATGAACTAGCTATCAGTACATCAAGCGGTCATAGACTGCCATCTGAAGATGGTGACCGCGTATACCCCCGAAGGATCTTGTTTCCAATTTAAGGGGGATAGACAAACGGTGAGCCCGACGACGAGAAGATCCGAGTGGCAGAATCAACTATTTGGATGGCTCGCTAGTCTCCAATTGGAAGAAGCCGAAAGAATGGAAGTGGGATTACCACATATCGTTTGAGAGTACGCCGATATTTTCCCTGAAGAACTTCCTGGCTTAAGACCCAAAGAGAGATAGAATTCTCTATAGAACTCCAACCGGGAGCAACACCAATCTCTATGGCACCATACCAAATGGCCCCTGTGGAATTAAAGGAGCTCAAGGCTCAATTGCAAGAACTATTGGATGAAGTGTTTATCAAGCCAAATACGTCACCAGGAGGGAGCGCCTGCACTATTCGTGAAGAAGAAAGAAGGATCATGCTAAGAAAACATTTGTAGGATACGAGTCCGCATGATGATTTGGTAGACGTTTTGCATTTGGCGTTGGCATTTACAATGGAAACTTCATCAAAGGTGTACAACGAGGCAAGTTGTTTGACGGCTGAAGCAACTTCAACCCCGCTTTGTTTAGCAAGTGATGAGGCTTATTTCGAGTAGTAAATCGTGTAAAGGATTGATGGTGACCTGCTTCTATTTCAAGGGGGATAGACATTGATTTGAAAACCAGTATAGCGACTATGTCTAATCGGTAGTCACGAACCAATTTCGAGGACGAAATTATTTTAAGGGGGATAGGATGTAATAGCCCTGATTTTTGGTCAATAAAAATTTTGTTAAATATTTAAATTTTATTTTTAATTACTTGTTTCTTTTAAAAAATTCCTTTTTAATTCTAATAATCCAACATAATTAGATTTGAGACTTATAAAATTTTATCTTTTAACCCCGGACAATATGGTCCTTATCTAAAGACAAGTATGCTTGTAAAAGCACTTATGCATTTTTCTAGTGAGTAAATAAAATCCTTAAATCATATTTCTTGATTAAAGTCCTACTTGGCAAGTCTAGTTAGTTTTTAACTAATTAGTTGGAGGAACCGAGCTAGGAAGTCACCATAGGGGGACCTTTTTGCCATCTTTGAACCTTGTGAACCTTTTTCAACCCTAGACTTGAAATTGTTTATTTATTTTCTTTTATTATTTTGGTTTTCTTCTTTATCCATTGGACGATCAAAGTTAGGGGAACTTTTATCCATTGGGTAATAGAAACCCTATTCTTTATATTAAAAGTATTCATTGAAAGATTTGATTAAGTACTAATATCTATAAAAGAATAGAATTTTATAATTGTTTAAAAGGACATTTTTGATTATTTAACTATAAAAATTTCCTTATTACTTTTGTCCATTGGACAATAAATACTAGGAGATTTAATATCCATTGGGTAATAAGGTTCATCTTCCAACTAAGTACTAGGGTTTATTAAATAATCATTTTCTAAATCCCCATGTGATGTTGTACCTATATTATATTATGTATGTACTTATTGGATTTAAAAGCCTAAGATTTCCTAAGTACTCTAATATTATTTTATATTGGTGTTTTGTACCCAATTGGTTTAAATTAATGGGAGGTGTGATCTACCTAGATTCATAGTACCTTAGTTATATATAAATATATGTACTTGTATGAATATTATATTACTAGGTACACATGTGCTTAAAAGGATTCTTTATTTTAAAATCTTGACCTTGGAAATCTTTTTTGATCACAAGTACCAAAAGTACCTATTATTCTATGTTTATTTGTACATAAGTGTGTGTATATATATATATATATATATATATATATATATATATCTGTGTGTGTGTGTGTGTACTATTGCAAGGGAGAGAGAGAGAGAGGGGCCGGGAGAGAGAGAGAGAGAGGGAGAGAGTGAGGTGTGTGCATGTGTTGCTCACTCCATCTAGTCAATTCCTTTTTACCAATTTCTCACACAATCTTGGTACAATCCAATCTAGATTTTTCCTTACTCTTTCATTTATTAACTAGTCTTCTATGAACTAGACAAGACTAGAAACCCTTTAGAATAACCTAAACTTGTCCTACAAGGAAGAAGAAAAGAGATTTATTGTCCTCACCATGATCTTCTTATATCCTTTCAAATCTAAGATGATATATTTTCTTAAGTAAATTTATTTTTCCAATGTCCTATTATACTCTTTTGATCACCAAATCTTGTACAAACTATTTTTCTTTTACACAAAATCTTCCAAACCAATCCAAAGGACTAAACCTAGCCATGCAAGCCTAGGACTAGACTTTGATCTTCCAAGAAAGCTTGATTTCTTGAATAAAAAAATGAGATATATATATATATATATAGAGAGAGAGAGATTGATTTCGGTTGAGAGAGGGAGAGGGGGAGCCTTGGCCTATAAATAGCAAGCCATTCCAAGCTTAAACTCACACCTTCACTTCTTGCTCTCACTTCTCTCTAGAAATTCTAAGTGTTCTTGGTTCAAAAGTTCAAAGTTTCTTGAAGTTCTTGAGAGCAACCACCAAACCACTTCCAAAACCACCACTAGATCTTTAACATAGCTTAGTTTAGTTAGCAAGTTGTTTCTAGGAAGAGAAAAGTCCATCTCTCTTCCTTTCGAAGCAATCCGAAGCCGTTACGCCGCCGAATCACAAAACCGACGACCAAATTTCGTAGCCGACCACCGCCAAGAAGTAAGGTAGAATCCCTAGCCTACTAACTCTACGTATAGTATAGAATCGTATGTTGGAAAGTAGAATGTCCTTAGTTTAAAGATCTTAACCGTTTTCTCTATGTATATAAGGTTATCTGTTGACTGTTAAAGTTATCTATCATAAGTATATAAGGTTATCTGTTGACTATTAAAGTTATCTGTCATAAGTATATAAGATTATCTGTTGACTGTTAAGGTTATCTGTCGTAAGTGTATAAGGTTATCTGTTGCCTAAAATGTTAGAATTTAATGAAATACTTGAAAGGTGTTTTCTAGAAATAATGAAAAGGATGGGGAGTATGTTGAACTCGTCAACTTATGTTTTGAGCATGCTAAATAATATAGAATTGGATGATCTTGCTAGTTTAGTTTTAAGACTTCAATAAATGCTTTATGATTCCTTATGTGGAAAGTCATACCGCGGAGTCTATGCATGAAAATGAAACACCGAAATCAAGAAAGTTAGAAACATGGCATCTAGGGTGTGGTTAACAAGGAAAAAGTGTTTGAAGTGGGAAATATTTTGAAACTACATAATGACCAATTTGGTGGCATTATGTGAGTTTGGGGTGTGTGTGTGTGCCAATGGGAACCCGGAGTGGCGGAACCATTGTGCGGATACCCGGAAACCCGGAGTGGCGGAACCGAGGTAGGGTGTGTGGCTTGGTTACCGCGGAGAGGTGCCAATGCAATTGTGCGCCAATGGGAACCCGGAGTGGCGGAACCGAGGTTGGGTGTGTTAAACACAAATTTTGGAAACGTTGATTTGGAAAAAGAAAAATGGAAAATGGTGACACGGTCTACGATGAGTCGCGTAGGAGAAACATAGAAAATCATGAACACCAACGATAGTTGAATATCGAATGTGGATGTGTTATTGTTACTGTCTGTTGTATAATTTCTATTGTTGTAAGTTAAGGGTTAGTGGGTTTAGATTATTCTGTTGAGCTTTTTAAGCTCATGGTGTTACCTTTGGTGGTGACCCTGACATATTATATCGGTGGCGACATTGGTATAATGTGTCAGACCTTGTAGATAAACAGGGTGAGCTGTACACCTTGGAGGCTTTTGGTGCCGAAGAGCTGGCTAGGATGGAAGAGCAGGCGGAGCTGTAGTTAGGAACCTAGTTTCCCTCCCTTTGTATAATTATGGGAATTATGATGTAATAATGAGCTAGACTCTCTTTAAATATTCAATAAAATTGTCTATTTAACGTACCCAAAATTGGGGGCATTACAAAGAGTGTTTTCAAAAGGACAATTTAATATTTGAAAACTTTAAAAAAAAAAAAAAGAAAGACTAATGGGTAGAGGTTTCTTTTTATGGTAAAATGTGTTTTTTACATTCCTGATCATTTCAATCTTTAGCAGTCTTTGACAAAATCTTACGTATAGGTTTTTTTTTTTTTTTTCGCTTTTACTAGTTTCGCAATTAAGTTTTTTGAATTATTAATTCGGGCAGTCTAAAGTAAAATTACCAAAAGGTTTAAAATTTAAATGCCACTAAAGAGAAAAATAGTTCAAAACAGAAATAATTTTTTGAGTTATTTTTTCTTTTCTTAACTTTTTTGACGTTTGGTTCATCTTTTTTAATTTCTCAGATTGAGAAAAATTAAATATTTACAATAATTTATTGCAATACTAACAAAAGCGAAAGGAAAAATGAGTAATCAAAATATTTCTAAATTATCTCATATTATTGCTTACTTGTTTCTTTTTTGTCAAAAGTTGAAAGATTGTATTGATAAACGTACAGCGACACTTACAAAATGGATATCATTACAAAGAACTTAGATAAAACCAAACTAATCGTCTAGCAAATAAAAATGAGTAAATCACAAGGCAATTGATATCTTTCCTTCTAACCCAGTCATGGCCTAACACAACAACACTTTTAAACTGTCTAACATCTAATTAGGAGTGTCAAATGAGAAAAAGTACAAAGTTAAGGATAAAAGACACCAAATACCCAGATGATCAAATGCACTCCAACCAAGGATGAACGCACTAATGAACACCTAAGAATTACAGATTTGTCAAGCCGCCACGAATTGCCTTGCCAAAGACATTATGTAGTGATAGAATGCTGAAGCACAAATATCGTTGTGAAGCAATCTCGATTGAGAAAACCCGATCTGTAGACAAAATTTGTCTAAAGACAAAACTAACAATTCTCGTAAAACGAGAGACAAAACTCTCACAGATCAGACGACAAGTTGTTGATTTGGAGAGACGGAACGAAAAAAGAAAAAAAAAACAAAGAAAATAAGTCGGAATAATACAATGGCCTTCCCCTCCCGCCACCGCACAAGGGTATGGAATCCATAGGGGTAGGAAAAGGGAGAAGAGGAGTTGTGGTGGCTAGGGTTGAGAGAGAGATAGGGTCGCAAATTTTTTACTAATGCAAGAGATGTTGCTTATATGCTTACTTGCCTAGCTGCGTTCTCTTGGACTTAACTTAAACTTAACTTAAATCTGAATATTTTGTTTATATTTGAATTTTTTTTACATTTGTTAATTTTGCGCCAAATTTTTGTAGGTTATTGATTCGTTTCGACGAGAGAAATCAGAAAAGTAAATTTTGTTTACTTTTACCCAATTATTTTGAGAAATAATCACTTTTTAGCGTGAAAAAAGTAAACAAAATTTACTTTTCCGATTCCTCTCGTCAAGACGAATCAATAACCTATAAAAATTTGGCGCAAAACTAACAAATGTGAAAAAAATCAAATAAAGACAATTTTCAGCTTTAAGTTAAGTCCAAAAGAATGCGTATAGCTCAATTTGTTGGGAGCTTCAGTTTTGGTTTTCTTTTCTCAATTTTCTTAAACGTGTCTATTATGTGAAAGACAGCTAAGGGCAAAATCCGAAGTAAGCGTCCCATAAGATTCCAACATTGTGGAGTGCCCAATTCAACAGATTCTCTTATTCCTTTTATTTCAATCTCCATTAAACAAATACAATATCTATACTGCATAATATCTATTTTTTGAAAAGGCAATAATACTGGACAATAAATTAGGCTATGTAGAGAGAGAATGAGGCAAAACTGGCGAGGTCCGCATGGACAATAATACAAACAAACAATCTCGTGAGTAGGGCAACGGTAGCACTATACTCGTCGAACAACAACATCAAATTACGGTCACCCCAACTCCAACTCCACCCACCTCATTCATTTCTCCCAATATATAGTCCATTTGTATACATAAAAATCACATTAACAATACACATGTACGGTTGAGAAAAAAATGGGAAAATCCTTTTGGAAAATTGGAAGAAAAATTATTTCCTTAAAATAGGAGAAATCTATACTTCTCTTTTAAAAGTATGAAAGCCTTTATCTATTGTTTTCTCCTTTTTCTTCCCACAAATGCCCTCCCCAAATCAGTTAAATTTCTAAAAGACCATTTGGTGCCTTAACCTGCAAACGGGGCACACATGACCAACGGATGCCCTCCCAAAGGTCACGTCCGCCGGCGAAATATGGAAACGGCAAACATCGCAAACGTCCGTCAGTTGACAGCAAGCAACAAACCCTCAACAAAAAACTCATTCCCATGACCTGCAAATTAAAAAAGGCATCCCATTGCCTTCCATGGTTGAATTTATTGGCGACGATGACGATGTCGGAGGAATCATCTACTAATACAAACACAATCTCCATATTCCGCCCTCCATCTCCATCTCCACCCTTATTAGTTTCTCATAGATACGAGATGCCTCCCTAGCCAGCCTAAACGTATCCACCGTATTCCCATAATAGTCATCAGTAGAACAAGAAATTGACATAGCAAATTATCTGCTTTGGCTATACTACAATTTCAGAATCTGAAAATTTGTTTGTATTAGGAATAATGATTTTAGCCTTTTACCCCTTGTCTTATTGATAAAATATGCAGTGCGGACGGGGTTCCCTTCAAGGGACGTTATGCACACCAAATGTTCGCTTCAAATCTTCAACATGTTTTTGTATGATTGGGGAGAAGTGGTGCCTAAATCCACCCAAAAGCCACCAAAATTTATCTGTATGAAGGGTTCCATTTCTTCATTATCCTCAAAGGTTCGTTCGTTTTCTTAAATTGAAAAGTTGTTCTCCTATATCTATGTGTGTGTAATTGTTTATATATCTGTCTTTTCCTCCTATTATCATCAAGCCCAACAATGAAAGAATTTTGCAAAAAGAAAGTGAAATCGAAAAGATGTACCAATTAAACAAATTAACTTATGAACTAATCTTTTTGGTTCATAGATGCAGGTATTTTGTTAACATTTTGAGGGCATGGTAGTTGGAATCTGCATCTATAGACTATCCCATATCCATAAGTACATTCAATCTTGTGTTCTTACTTTGATTGTTTGTCTAATTTTTGTTGTGACTATCAATATAGGAGTATTGCTATTGTCGTTAGAAGCATAATAACACCGAATAACTTGATAAATTGTAAGTGAGAATGTCAAGTATGCTGAGGCAATACCTTTGGATCTTAGGATGAGAAATACAGATCGTTTAAAAGCAAAATTTTACTTATTTGGTTACGAATGCTAATCAGGAGGACATACATTGTGGGAAAAAGCATTATATGATTAACTATCTACATTGTCATTTTGATAATCATGTCTTTTTCTTTGGTGGGTAATACTTTTATCTACGAAGTCATTAACGGTTAATGAGTTAGTCTCATAAATACCAAATTTTCTTAGAGATACCTGGCACATAAGCATAACATGAGTACAAAAGGTAATACTATCACTGTACATTACCCAACTATCGGCAGCACGCGGAAGAACCCAATGATCTCCTTCAAGATTTAGGCTCACAAGAACCTTCTATCTAACCGAGTCTATATTCTTTTTTGATAACCAAGCTAATTGTCTATATTCAAAAGGTAGTTTTTCGTATGTATTGGTGTAACTGAGACTTGATATGGACGGAAAAATTAAGTTCTATGGGCTTAGTGTTTGGTATAACAAAGTAGTCACAATAAAGGGTATATGTTTTTTGTATTTTGATTTGGTCCACGTGCGATGCACGTGTTACTTTTCTAGTATATGATAAAAAGATAAACGGGACGGTTCAATGGACAACTATTTAGACACCTAAAAAAATATCCCAAATCTCAATCACATAGTTCCCGATTAAATTTTTATGATCTGAACCGTTCAATGTGTGCAGAATATGATTTTAAGCATACCCGCGAAAAATTAGCACAAAAAAAAGACCGGGAAGTGCTTGTTTTAAGCAGTTTTTAATTGAACCGTTTATTAAATCTAAGCTAAAAACTGTTCAGATCAAGTCCTTCGATCTTTTTTTTACTGATTTCTCGTGGATACCTTTAAAATTATGTTCTCATCACATTGAGCGGCTCCCACCCCAAAGAAAAGTCAAGCCTCACGCGAAGAAGAAGAAGAATAGGCCAGAAGTAAAGGAACGATAGAGAAGAGAATAATAAGGCGCCCCTTCTCTCTCTCTCTCTCTCTCTCTCTCTCTCTCTCTCTCCCTCTCTCTCTCTCGGACTGATTCGATTCAAGCACATCCTCTCTCTCTAAAAAGCATATGTATAGATAGCATAGGAACCAAGGCAGGGCAAAGCCAAGAAAAGTGGGGTGAAAACAGAGTGAGTAAAAAGAGGGATGGGAACAAGAATGGTAGTGGTGGTGGTGTTGGTGCCTTGGTGTCAATGATGGGCCTCCTCCTCTAAATATTCATTCATTTATACTTCTTCTCCTCCTCCTCCTCCTCCTCCTCGATTCTCTATAATCTCTCTCTCTCTTATAGAGCAAGTTTCTCTCTGTACCTCTCTTTTTTCGGAGTCGTTTTCTTTATTAAATCCCATTTACGCATCTTCTCTTTCACACTCTCTTCTCTCTCTTTGCGTTTATTAGCCCCCCATAAATAAACCACACCCATTGCGTTCTCTCTCTCTCTTCTCTCTCCATACCCATTCACTAGTGAGTCTCTGTATTTCGCACACATCTATTTTCTTCCCCCTTCTTCAGCATTCATAATCGATAACTATGGTCGTTCAAGCTCAATACCCATCAACTATACTCCTCTTAAACAGGTTTGCATAATTGTATTCCTCTCTCTCTCTCTCTCTCAAAACAATTCTGCTTATTAGTTTGATGATTGACCTATTTGGATGCAGAGGTGTACAAGAGGGAAAAAACCCACTTGGAAACGACTACTCATTGCAGCCGCTACCAGGAGGAGGATTTCTCGATCAAACCACCACGATGATATTCACCAATGGAGGTTAGAGAGATTCCTAATAAAGCCACTAACCCATTGAAAACTTCTTTATTGTTTTTTTTTTTTTCTTATTATCGATTGCCATTGTTTTTCCGTCGCAGTTGGCTCCATTATTTCCAATCCACGCAAAAGAGGAAGAGAATCATCCCCTGTTCCGTTCCCTCATCAGTTCATAGACCTCACTCAGCTTCACACGCCGCCACTGATACCGTCTCCACCGGTCTCCGATTAGCGTTCAACGAACAACAACAGCAACAATTACGACGTCAACAGCTACAACATCACCAATCACAGCAACAAACTCTCACTCCTCAATCTTCTGTCTTATCAGAAGACTTGGCTGCCCAAATCAGGCAGCAGAGACATGAAATCGATCAATTGCTTCACGCCCAGGTACAAACCGTGAGATCATATTTTTTCTGTTTTGGCAAATTTGGCCATTTGGTAACTGTCGCCATTTTCTTGAAAACGCATCACATTTCCAACTTTTGTTAATGTGGAAATTGTTGTCCATAAAAGACTCACTAGATTTTTTGAAATTAATAAAAACAAGTTTGGCATTATTATTTTTCTATTCCGATTATCAAACGGATTTTTATTTGCAGTTTTGGATTTTTATTTTAGTGCTTAAAATAAAGATAAATATTGGAGTCAAATGTATGTGATTAAAATAAATATAACGTGAAAACTAAAAGTCAAATATTGAGATGTGATTAACTGATTATTTGTAATATTTAGAGTGCCAAAATTATTTTTCTTTGGAAAATTTTAATGTATTTTTCACCAACAATACAATACGTAAGGATTTTTCGATCTTGTAATAATGTGATGAAATGAATTGCTGAACAAGTTTGTTAATGTGGGGGTGAACAGGGCGACCCGCTGCGGCGCACATTAGCAGAGAAGAGGCAGAGACACTACCGTGCTCTGCTGGGGGCAGCGGAGGAATCGGCTGCTCGGAGGCTCAGGGAGAAGGAAGCCGAGGTTGAAAAGGCGGCGCGGCGCAACGCCGAGCTGGAGGCTCGGGCAGCTCAGCTGGTCTCGGAGGCGCAGGCGTGGCAGTCGCGCGTGAGGGCGCATGAGGCAGCGGCGGCGGCTCTCCAGGCTCAGCTGCAGCACGCCATCATCGGCGGTGGCTGTGAGGGGAGAGCGGACGGTGGGGAGGAGCTGGGCGAGGCGGAGGACACGGCGTCGGCGTATGTCGAGCCGGACCGAGTCGCGGCGGCGAGCGGACCGAGTTGCAAGGCGTGCCAGAAGCGAGTTGCGACGGTGATCATGTTGCCGTGTCGGCACCTCTGTCTCTGTACGGAGTGCGGTTCGATGGCCCAAGCTTGTCCTCTTTGTCTCGCTTTCAGAGAGTCTAGTGTTGAAATATTCCTCTCCTAGTATGGGCCTCGGCCCGATACAAAACCCAATCCAGGCTCCAAAGCCCATGCCAGGCCCAATACTTTAGATGGGAAAGTCTAAAAATTGGAACAATATGGAGTAATGATCTTTAACAGAATTATTATGTTTTTTTCGGTTTCTTGGTTTTATTTTATTTTCTTGCCCGGGTTTACCTTGGGGATAATGTACATGGCCACAAGGGTAGTGGCATATGTTTTTGTTCTTTTTCCGATATAAATTCTTTTAATCAATAATTTCATTGTCCCCTATTAGGACCTTATTGTATACCATGTGTATGTGGAATTTTCTCAATTTGAAAGAAGGGGCTGTCAAATGGGTTGTTTGGCAAGTTGTAAATCGGTAGGGTTTTAGTGGGTTATCCTAACTCTCTTAAAGAAGAACCAGTTGGGGGGAATTTTCGCTAGCCACTTTTGTCCAATTTGGACAATTTTAGCCCTCTATTATTGGGTTGTCTTCTTCTTATGCTAGGTGAAATGGTCATTTTTCTTGTGCCACTTAGTGGGCTACGTGGCCTAAGGGGGTGGATTGCTTAATTTGGGTGGAGCGGTTTATAGCACAAGAGAAAAGAGAGAGGGATTCAAATTTGCTTACAGTCTCTGGTTCACGCAGGTTTGGTAAGTGCCGGTTCTTGGATCTTCACCGTTGTTGTTTCTTGAATCTGGTCGGTGTTTTGGGTGTTGTTCTTTTGATTTTGGGTTTGGTTTGGTGTTGCCATAGTTTGGGCTTGTGTTCTTCCGATTCTGAAGTTGCTTTGTTTCTTCCTTTTTCTGATTTCTAATTTTGTGGTTTTTGTGTTTGATTTGTGTGTGCGAGTTATAGATTTTTATGTGATCACAATATCTCTCTCTCTCTCTCTCTCCCTCTCTCGCCTTGCTCTATCCACTCCCTCTCTACCCCTCCGACCCACCACCACTACACCGCACTGCCTCTCTTCTCCACCAGCGGCACCACCACCAAGTCTTTCTCTCTCTCTGAGTGAAAGACGGTGATCCCATCTGTTACTCTCCCTCAGACCCTCTCTCTCTCTTGACCCTAAATCGACCTCCATGCAAACCTGAAAACCCTAAATCGACTTCCACTATAACTACTGATGTTCAAAACCCTAGCCTATTGATGACGGAAACTCTGAATCAACCCTAAATCCCTTCAAAAACCTTAGAAATTACATACCCAGTGATTTTCAGCCCCTAAAAGTCTTCGAAATCACATACCCAGTGATTGTAGGTAATTGAGCAATTTCGCATCTTTTTTGATGTTCATGAAATAAAGGGGGTTGAATCATAGTTTTCTACATATCTCATGTCACCAGATGTGTTTGTTGAATGATAGAGAAGGTGATGCCCAAATCACCAGCCTTCAACCACGTCGTTCTAGCCTTATCCTCTAGTAAATTTCCTCATTTTAAGAGCTTTATTAAATACCAATTCCATGTTAGAGTACTCCTCATTATCAAGATCAGAGCATTCAAACATGTGGTTCAGCTTGGCCCCCAACACCTCTTTGTTGTGCTGACAATTGCCATGGTGTTGTTTCCGTTACTATAAAACAACCGAACTCGACATGCCCTAAGACCCTTGCACCTGATACCACTTGGAACCCTAAATGTGAAAACGCCACGCCCTCCAAACAATGTAAGCGCACTCTTCGTACTATCCCAACAGCTATTAAATATCGGCTTGAATTCTTCCACCCAAACTGAAGCATCCAAAAAACTGGACAATGGTCCTGCCCTCTAGGCTTAAGATGCCATACCTTAGGATTCGAATAGCGAATCCTCCAACTCGAATTGGAAAGAAACCTATCCAACCGAACCATCACATTATCCTTGTCAAACCTCTTATTATTCCAGGTAGATGGATAACTAGTGTAACCCAAATTGATAAGGTTGCTATCCTAAATGAAGCCTTGAAAGTCATCCATCTCCCAAGCCTGACGAGCTACTCCACCCGCCTTTTCACCTGAATGAGTAATAGCATTGAAATACCCACCCACTGGCCAATCTAGTGTCTCGGGTCAAGTGAACAAGTGCTTAATCACAATAATCACCATTGAAATGAGTTGATGTTCTTCCTTTAGAGAGTTTTTTCTTTCTTTCTTTGTTTCTGCCCTAGAATAGGCTTATTTCTTATAGTGGTTGAGTTGTTGGGTTTGGTTATCTCGTGAACTCAAAATTGATGCAGTGTCCTGAGTTTGTATTTTGTATTTCATATCTGATGTAAAATGATCTCTTCTATCAATTGACAAAAAAAAAAAAAAGAGTTGATGATTGACTTAGAGTTCTCTTTGATTTAAAATCGTTCATGATTGAATATATATTACTTTGTATTGCACTAATCCCATAAGCTTATTTGAGTATGATGGATCTGGATTATGATACCAACTGGGGCTAGCTCAGTTGGTCAGGAGTTTGAGTCTTCACACCTACGTGTGGGTGTTCTTTCCTTTGTATTTGTTGGGGTTATTTCTCCCCTTAATGGGGTTTAATGCAGGGGTTTTACACTCTACAGCTGAGCGTTAGTAGACTGACACCTGTCCATGAAACCCCCCTGCTCATGGTGTCCAACCAGCACACTCGGGCGGGAAGGCCTCTAATGACATGATCGCTCCCATCGGTACAACGTGGGCAGTTTCTTTCTAGTAGCGACAAAATCAAGATCGTGGTTCACCCACGACCTCAAGCACCTCCTGCTATCCTCAGTAGTGGACATCCCGCCAAAAGCTACGCAACCCACATCCAGGCATAACCGCTATTAACTCCCACAATGTATCCCCACGATCGCAAAAACCGCTAATAAGTGAACAAGGTATTATAAAAACACCAGGTGATGAACAAATGAGGTACGAATCTATTTTTCCCTAAATTACAGAGCATTTTCTTTCCAAACCATAAACTGACTTTATCATCGGAGGGTCCTCGACTGAGAACACCCCCAGTCATTGGACGTTGTTTTTGCAGGAAACCTAAAAGATAGAGCTCAAATTGACGGACCATTTTTATACATCAACAGTTTGGTGCCGTCTGTGGGAATCGACAGTTTCCTATCACTCAAGTTCAATTGTTGCCATTCATAACCATGGTCAATAAGAGATCTAGAAGCGTTAGATAGAATCATGATGAAAACCCCAACCCGTTCTAGCAGCAAGTCAACCACCTCACTGAGGTGGTCAACCAACTGCGTGCATAGAATCAGGAGATAATGCGTCGCCTTCCTCCCCCTTCCCCCCCAAGGCACAAACCACCAACCATCATCAACCCACGTCTCAAGAAGGGCTAGATGACAGTGTTGCCATTTCGCGGCAGCAGAATGCTTCCAACCTTGAGCCCTCTGTGGCTCAAGAGGCTTCGTTCCGCGACCTTCAAGAAAAGGTGGATTTGGTCCTTTGACAAGTTAATGATCGTGGTGCTAGAGTGGTAGAGAGCCTTGTGCAAAAGATAGATCTCCCTTTTTACGACAAAGGTGATGGCTTATCCACTCCCGTAGAAGTTCAAGTTGCCTACACTTAAGCCGTTCGATGGGACTAGTGACCCACTTGATCATCTTGAAACCTACAAGGCATTCATAGTGCTCCACGCTGTTCCAGACCAGATTATGTGCTGGGCCTTTCCAACCATATTGAAAGGTTCGGCCAGAATCTGGTTTGGGAAGTTAAAGAGCAGTTTCATTGAATATTTCTCAAAGTTAGGCCAACTGTTCGTCGAACACTTCTATAGTGGTCGACTTCAACACCTGCCAGCTACCTACCTGTTGAATGTGAAACAAAAAGAAGGAGAGCGTGTAGACACTCTATTTTGGACTTTCCAGATTAGTTTACTTACAGTATTTGATCCCCCGATGATGAAGTGGATCAAGAACACCCTAGGAATGTTAGTGTGTTTGAGCTTCGAGCATTTAAACCTCTTTAAACCCTTCTAACCTAACCCAAAAAGCCTTAACCAAAAACCTTACCTGCATACGTTGGTCTAGTTGCCACGTGTTAGTCATCGGTCAACTTTGACCATTGACCAGGGCAGGGTAGTTTGGAACTGCGCACACCAATCAGATACCTGCGTATACCGGTCAAACCTAGTTCCATCACCTTTATTCAGCCATGACCATAGGACTTTTGGGGCACCCTACACTCTGTATTTTCGACTTAAAGTTGATCTTGGGGTAGAGGATGTTCCCTACCTCTCTCACACACCTCCCATCAATCTTTCTTGAAGGAGAGGGCTTGTTTGCCAAGCATAAACCAGCCCTTACTTAGCTGGTTACTTCCCCCTCTCCTCCTATAATTACCCCCTCCTTTGTTCAAGCAAAAGGTTCACCAAAGTTACAAGTTTTTGGTTCATCAAGTTCCAAAATTACAAAATCCTAACCCTAAGTTCTTGCTCATCTTCTCCTTGTCAAAAGGGAGACTTTAACAAGCAATACTCCACCCATTCACATCCATCCATACTTACCCTCCATCATCCAACTCTCAAAGTGCAAAACTCATTCACCTTTCAAACTCAAAAACCAAAGGTATAACACCTTGGTAATACTCTCTGTTCTGATCCCTGATGGGGGATGGCAGGGTCAAGGCTGTTAATCAATACCAGTCCTGGCCCTAAAGCTAGCAAGGTTTCAAAAATCGTTCTAACTAGAATCAGCGCACGCTAGTCCCAAGCACACATACGCTAGTCCTTGGCAGTACGTGCAAAACTGGCGTGGGGATTGGTGTCTAGTTGTTTATTGTCTTTCTTTCCATATTCATCACCGTGAAGCATGTTAAAACCATATTTGCTGCTTTTCCTTTGCTAGAATGCTAGTTGTATTTCAATATTAATATTTGCTGCAATGGAATACCTTTGGGTCTTTCTGATCATGTCTCAAAACCCAAAAAGTGCAAAGCCAAGCACTGACCAGAGGGTTACAACCTATGTATTGCAGTGGTTTGCCCGAGCATGCAGGTCCTTCTCTGGCTAGTGGCTGGCCCTTGCATAGTAATTAGGCCTTGGCCTCTATTTTTATCCTCACTGTTTATGGGGTTTTCTATTAATTTTGTGGCTCTATAGCCCAACTGCCTATAATTGTATATAAATAGTATATAAAAGTGTTTGGTATGTCCTGGGTGTGAGGTCATTTCAAGAGCCCAGAGGGTTGAAAGTAAGAACTGTGGGCTTAGGCTTACTGGCGTACATGAGTGTTAAAGCGGCGTACGCAAGTTGGATCAGCATGCAATGACTTGATCAGTGCATGCTAGTTTCCTCTTGCCCACTTCACCCCAAAATAGTGCTTTCTAGTCTATTTAAAACTCCCACAGAAGTCTGTTTTCATCATATACTAATTGTTTCAATAAGCGAGCATGCCATCTATCACACCCGGTCAACATGTTATAGTTTTAATCACCTTAAACTGTTCTCCTGGCCTAATTGGCTAAAAAATGATTAATGAGAGATAATAATAAATGTTTTTACAAATGCTTGAGTAGAGACCGATCTCCGGATTGGGCGAGAGGGGTGCCTTAAAACCCTTCCCCTCTTGTGATCTGGCTCCCGAACCTCGGATATCAAAGGTGACAATGGACCAGTCTACGCCTTTTCAAAATCAAACAACATAGTAAGCATTTCAAGTTCGGTTCCTTGGGTAGCATACCACAAAAACCCAAGTGGCGACTCTAAATTGAGCGTTTCGCCATGCTTTCCAAAATGGGGTGCTCCCAATTTTATACAAAATTTTAGGGGCATGTGCCCACAGTGGCGACTCTGCTAGGGACTTATTGCATTAATCAATACTTGGAAATTAATACTCTTGGGAACAATCCCGTATAAGTCTGTCAAAATAGTGAGCTCCGCGTTGCTGAAGAATGGAATGGTTATTCAATAGAATCCTCGCATCCGACCAATTTGAAATGGGACTTTTTCGATTGTTCGCCTGAGTAGTTTTCTCCATGTATAGATTAATAAAAGTGAGGCACATTTTAAAAGGCATTTTTGCAAACATTGCGATTCTCTCTCATTAATCAATCTTTTGGCATTCTTCATGAGCATCGATGTTGGCTAGCCCCATTGAGGTGTTTTGGGTAACCGACATAGTTTACTGGAGCTTGGAGTCCTCGAATGGCCAACAATCTTGGACGATGATAAGTCATACTACTGTCCTTCCGTTGCTCTGCAATACGTGTTGCAGCGGAAGGTATATCTTGGCTTTAGTCTGAGGAACCCCTTCAAACGTAAACTGGCCTTTTCATGTACAAAGCACTAAAACTCTCCAAACTAAGACAGGTATCAGTAAGGTAAGATCTACTTGCATCTAACGCCCATATACTGCATACGTGTTACTGCTTTCCCTATTGCATGCACTGTACATACATACCGTTTTGCGTAGGATCATGATAGGGCGGCTTCTAGGTTGTATCTTATGCTTACTAGGACACTGTCATGGCCCGATGAAGAGCCGTGCATCTCAATGGTGCACATTGTTAATTTCAAAAATCCTTAAATCAACGAGACTTTAGGAAATCAAGACTTTCTAAAGTCCTTGTCTAATGCCCGATCAAGGTTTCAAACAGAAAACTAGGAACAACGAAGAGAATGTTGTGATACTTACACCACCTAGGTTAAGTGCTAATCACTTACACCGTTCAGGCTCCGGCATAGTGCAGCTTATGCCTCCTCGGTACTGGTATCAAGTCATCTACACCGAGTTGTTCCGAATTCAAAGTTGAAACTTCAAGAACGGAGTAGTCAAAGGCTTAGTCTATTTTTGACATCCCTTAGTGTTAGTCGATTCAAATAAAGGATACATCCTCGAAAAGAATTTCGAGGATTCTGGCTGCGTCCAAACATCTTGAGACAGACTCGTCTTTAGGTTGTAGAGCCTAGGAGGATACCAACGATGATGACGTGTGCATTTTCATTCTTTCAATAAAACTGTTGAAGGAACATCACTGAGCTTTCACATTACTTTATGATCAAATCTTTGGGCCATTGCACCGTCAAAGAAGGTACCGAAAAGAAGAACCAAACCTGCTTAGGAATGTCTGCCGGGGCTATTTCACCATCACATCTAAGGCCATATCACCTTCCTCGATCATCAATTCAACATGGCGGCACAAATATAACTTGTCACAAAATGGATAAGCAAATGACTCAGATGTTAGATCTATGGCAAAAGATGGCTGATCTTTTTACCTCCATAGCCCCATAGCCAGATATGAGGCTAGCCAAAGAACCTTTTCAAACCTGCCACACTCCTGCTGTTGGAATCAAGCTGTTCACAAAAGACATGTTCAAAAGTTTGGCCGAATTCCACTTAAAGGAGGATGCTGATTCCCTAACCAAAGTCAACCCTAAAGGCAAAAGAGTGCACCTTGTTGACAGCGCAACATTGTGTAGCTACAAAGCGAGCAACGGTTCCACCTTGAACCCTCAATCTGGTCGTTGGAACCAAGGACTTTCTCAAGCTTCCCTACATCTCTAGCTTCAGTTTATGAGAAGCTCCTTGATACTGGTTCTATCAGGCCACTAACCCCAACCCCACTACATAAGGTTCTTCCTGTCAGCCACAACCCCAATCACTTCTGTACCTACCATCAAATGCCTGGCCATTCTACCAATGCCTACTTTCGCCTTCGACATGTCATTCAAGATCTCAGTGATAACGGCATCATTCCAGCCCCACTCCCATCAAAAGCCAATACTGTTTCCGAACCCAACTCTAGCTTGCAAGTTAGTCAGATATCCTTTATCCCCACTCAAAACAAACCTACCTCGACTCAAATCCTTCCTAACCCCACCATATTCGACCCAACACACTATATCATCCTAGAAAATCAACCCAAACCAATCGTGTTTCCCCTGTTCAAACCCGAGGTTAACCTGATGGCCATAGGTGCAATTGACGTCTTCGTTGCCAACACTCGGATTGACGGTGATAAGGAGCCTGCCAAGAAGGAATTCAAGAGGAAGCTTAATCAATCAAGGGAGAAAACGGACTGGCTGAGATCCTTCAATCATGAGAGCTTAGAGCCATTCTTCGAGGAGTTCTCTCAAGTGGGTTTGGTCGAAGATGCTAAGGAGGCGGAAGTTCTGATGCTTAGGCCTGACACTCTCGAGGACCTTACTCTTCTCATCGCGGAAGCTAAGGGTAGCTTTTAAGAATTGCATTTTCAAACCGCGTCTTAATTGCATTGATGACACTTCTGAGTCTGACACGGAGTCTTTTGAGTCTGTCTAAGTTTAGCTTTGAGTCAGAGTTTGTGCCTCTTGGCCCTCCACGTCGCAGCTTTTATTTCAAGTTTGAGTCTGCTATACTTGGCAACCCCGAGGGTTTTTATGATATGCATTATCCTGCTTCTAAGTACTTCGCTGGCTTTTATATATAAACTATGTCGACCCTGACAATGAAAGGATAGATTTCAATGGGACCATCCCCAAGGAAATGTGTTCCCTCACCGAAATGGAAGACGAAAGGCATGCTTAGCCAGTTAAAAGAAGAAGTAATTTCAATAAACTTGAAAGATGAGTTAGACCCCCAAATGGTTCAAATTGGTTCAACCCTGTCCCTAGAGAAGCATTGCGCCCGGTCAGACTTGCTCAAAGAATTTATCAATGCCTTGTCATAGTCTCACAAAGACATGTTTGCACTGATCCAGAGACAAAGAAGCATTGAATCCCCTTGCTACTGGATGACAAGCCATGTAAAGCAAAAGCTCAGAAGGCTCTAGGCCTCATACCATGTTCAACGCAGCAATAGCGGCGTTCAGCCAAGCACAAATTAGAAAGTGTGAAAATGGCCCAAGGCATGTCAACTAAAGCGCTCTGGATCCTTTGTCGTTATAGCTATTTTATCTGGGGCTGCAGCCAAAGATCATCGACCTCGACAGCAACCAATTCAATACCTTGGTCAACCTGGATCAATTCAAGTGCTACTTTTCCCTGAGAGAAGCTTGTTGGGCTGAAAACACCAAGGGTAGGCAGTTCCATGCAAAAGTTAGAGCAACCTGCTAGACCGAGAACCTATGAAGGAGGTCTAGGCAAAAATGAATAGGCAATATTCGAAAGCTTACTAGACCGAAAACTAGAATGGGCGATTCTATGCAAAAGTTAGAGCGTAAAAGGAGAGGTTAAACACACGAGTGAACCTTGGCCTGAACTACGTTTTGACCTGATTCCTTGAAAAGGGATACGTAGGCAATCTCACCTCGAGATTCGGTCATAATCCATCAAGTTGATCCATGATTGATGTTTTTGGTACACATCAAAGGTGAAGAAAGGTCGAGAACAAGGCAAGCTTCATTGGAGAATCAAAAGGGGGAAACCCTTCGTCTTTCAGTTTTATTGCAAACAACTACTTCTATTATACAAGCTGAGCATAAAAGCCTTAAAATATTTGAGGCATGAAAACAGAACAAAATGCTAGTGAAGCATAACGGCTCTCTGCTTATTCTAAACACAACGAAATTCTTGAAGTTCAGTAGTCCCCTGATCTTGCTCTGACCTCTCCACGAAGCCATTTTGTGTAGCAGTTTTCCAGTAATATTGTGAAACTCGGAAGGGATCACTTAAGCACTCGGCTACTCCAGTTGCACCGGTAATCATGCAGCATTCGAATGTCAAAATTTGGAAGATGGAAATCCTCAATTTCGGAGCAGTGTAGTCCCTGGCTCATGCCAAATTGGTGGAGTACACACTCGGGAATGTAGAAGGTAAAGCTCGTGAGGCCGACGATTACCATCCTTTCGAAACCTGTGGAATTAACAGCCGTATTGGGCAAGTTTAGCCAAGGGCACCTCCAGATGATATCCTTAGACTGCATATCGTTCAGAAAAGCGAACCACTCCTCTGTTTCCATCTTGGGATACAACATTGACCTCTGAAGCATATGCCTGGGGAAGTGGTCCCAACCCGCCTGAAGCGCTTTGAGCAATCCAACCTTGTCCAAAAGCCATAGCTACATGAGCAAAAAGACAAGTAAAAAGCCAGAAAAGACCCAAGCAAAAAAACAAGTAAGGAACTCGGAGCAGCCTAAGCCGAGAGTCGAGGTGAAATGTGAAAGTGCAAAAATCAGAAAAAGGTGAGCTGAGTGAGAACCTACCTAGAGCAAGAGTGGGCTACCACTAAATGTGTTTGCTTGGCCGGCACGGACTAGATCCAAGCCCATTATGGTCTCCACTAGGACTATGAGGATTATATTTTAGCGAGCCCCCATCTGTGAAGCAATGCTCACCAAACAGGGCTAACCTTTCTGTCAGCAGGAACCAGCATGTAGGTGGCTAGTGCATAGATTGAAAGGGCAAACCGTCGATGAGCCTGCTCAACATAGTCCTCCAAGTCTCCATCCAAGCTATATATCTAGATGAGGCGTGCGACATCAAGTTCGCCATTATAGATTAAAGTTGTTGTCACCTCTCCAGAAATGTCAAACGTCATCCGCAAAAGATTTTTCATGTTCTCTTGAAGTGGGGGAACAACAAGGACATGGGAAGCAGCAAAACCTCGAAGATAGGCTTCAAATTGCTCAACTGTCAGACACATCTCGTTGTCGCCGAACCGGAAAACATGCATGACAGGATCCCTATATGCAAGAGCAGCTCTGAGAAGCTCAGGGCGTGGCCCCACATATCAAAGGTCTCGGATTGAGGCCAGGCCTCATGATCGAGAATTCGCCCAATCGATAGTTTCGAACCACGTTAACCAAGGTTCAAGCAAAGTTGGAAGCAGGTTTTCCATTGAGGATGCCAAAGGTTTCTAAAAATGGGAAGTGAAGGTGTGGTTTCAACATTGCTAGTTCCTTACATTTATAGGCGAAAACTTCAAAAATATCAACCTTGGTTCGCGTGTCAGAGTTAAACCCATGCCTTGGTGTCCTACCACCTTTGCATGCAAGGACACTCCCCTCTGGTGATCAAAACCATGTGAAGTGGTGACAAGGCCTTTCTTCTCCAAAAAGGAGACTTTTCAAACAAAGGCACTTGCAGCAGAGCTTACCAGCGTACGCCAGTAAAGGCCACGTGTGCGTGTATCCGTCCAATCAGCACCCAGGTTCGTTACTTGTGTACTCATGTCCAATCCAGCAGGGAACAATTTCTAATGCTACTGTCCTCGAATGGTCATTTTTTATTCTAGGGCCTATTTTGCACTTTTTATGGTTCTAGCAAGTCACTATGGGTATTTGGGACTGTGTTGAAGCATCAGATTCCAAATGTCGCGCTCAATAAGGATTTTGGACCTTCGACGGCCAATTTGAAGTTCAAATCAAGGTTTCGGTGCCTCAAAATCCATTCTAGGGACTTTTTCCAAGTTCTGTCATACCGTACACATCATATGGACCTAATGTGACTGTGCGAGGGAATCACTTTCAGTCCGGGACTTAAATGAGTCTTCTTTGGCGTTTTATGTCCATTTTAACAACATTTTCAGCATTTTTCAGTCAATTTCTCATTCCGGGATGCTTTTCTCGATTTTGTCAATTCGTACAAGTCATTATACATCGGTTTGACCTTACGCAAGTGTTAGTTTTGCCTGTCTAGGAGAATTTCAAATTTTGGCCCATTAATGCCCAAAATTTCATTATTTTCCATGTGTCTAGGGGTTCGTGTCATATCTTGGGACTTTTTCATTGCTTTTCTTTCAAGCTAGGCAAGTTTGTACATACGCGTCTATTGGTCAACTCAGATCATTCATCAATGCAAGTTGGATATTAGCGTTGGTCTATACGTCTTTTAGACTTTGTCAAAAGAAATTCAATAAACCAGAAAAGGCAACTTTTATTTACTACTTGTCAACATCCATAGCACGCAGAAAGTGGAATATTGTACGTCACGGCACAACGGCCCAAGCGAAAGTAATATCAACGAGGCACATCCACGCAAAAGTCAAAAAGGGTACGCGGGGCCTGAGCTACGACTACTAATGTTGACCTAGGGCACGATGGCCCACTCCAAAGGTCTATCTATGTGGGCACGTAGGCCCAAATCAAAAATCAAAAGACAGTATAAATAAATGAGGCTCAGTGGTAGCCCATAGTCGTCAAAAAGGTCCTTGTCATCATTGTCCTCCTCGTCTTCGTCATCATCTCTCTCCCGGATCCATCTTATATTTGGGATCATCGGCAAAGTCGTCAGAGCCACTGCTGAAGGATGAGTGTTCCTCGTTCTCGTCCTCTCCCTCCTCACTCTCCCTCTCCACAGTCTGAGATGTCGTGGCTCCCTTCCTCTTCTTCTGAGCTTGCCCCGACTGTGACGGCCTCTCCCTCAGCTTTATCTGGTACCTCGCCTCCGTGTAGTCTGCATTCTCTGCAAGCTAGCCGCTGGTCGTGAAGCACTCGCTTGTCTCTGGGTTGCGGTAGAAGTGGTGGAGGTGCTCGCCATCTTCTTCTGAGGAGGAAGCCATACAGTCTTCTGCCTAAGAGCCGTCTTAGCCTGTTCCTGCATTGTTATGTAATTCAATCATTTAGTATATATTGTGCATATTGTATATATTCAAAATGTTGAAAGCGGGAACTTCTATCAAGCATCAAGAGCAGGTTTATCAAGCATATCATGTGTCGAGCATATCATGTATCGAAAGCAGGAATGGAACAAGTTTCTGGGGTTATAACTGAGGCCTTTGCACAATGGTTGGCTAAACTGGAGGTGGAACTGGCACTGGATATTGAAATTGCAGAGCAGTGCCGCCCGCTATCTTATAAAATTTCTTCTCCATGGCAAGCATCAGGCAGGCAGCCTCCTCCGCCCACTCTACCGGCACCTGGGATACATTTTGGGGAAAAAATTCATAATATAGTTTAAATATGGTACAAAGGAATGGAACAAACAGAAACTACATTTTATAAGTCTGGTGATCCATGCAGGCTCTGTCCTGGCTGGCTTGAACTGAACCGTAGCAGTCTCTCCCTATGCATCACGCACTACCAACGTCCAAGAAAGCCGAGGCAAGCTTGTCGCCACTGCATAGCTAGTCCTCTCCCTTGAATGAGCCACCTCTCCTCTCGGTTTTCAGTTTGCCTCTCGTCTCTCCAAGCTAGCCTCTAAGGCCTCACCTACAACAGCCTAGTGCATCATCACTCCGAGTGACCCCACCAAATACTGCCTCCGGTAGACAACATAGTCACACTCAGGCCTTAGAAAGGCAGAAAGGTCTGTCACCGGAGTAGTGAATCGCTGTAGCTTAGCGAGCGTGTATCGGCCTGTGTGCGAAACACGAGGTGGAATGGCCCAGGGACCTAAAACTCAAGCAAGCCAAGTGACTGTCGCATCACCCGGTCGCCCAAGTACCACTACCACTCGAACACTGACTCCAACAGCGCTCGGCTTGCTGTCACCCCTCTACTCCTTACCACGAACTCTATCTCAGGCACCACGCCACCCCATGGGTTCCACTCCACCTGCAACACATTCAAAAAGCCAAGACAAAGGACATCAGTGACAACATTAAAGCAATTCAAGGTGAAATCTACTAGCAGAGTTTTCGAATTACCTGGGTGCTCGATAGCTCGTCGAGGTAGGCTCTGAAAGCAAAGAGGCTCCCCTTTGACTTCTTCTGGCCTCTGTGCAATGGCCCCCAGATTATCGCCCGCGAAAGGGTCCTCATATCAGGGCACTTATTTTCTGGAGGGTACATTCTCAATACCTCGTAGGCCCACAACTACAAGGTTTTCAAGCAATCAAAGCGTTAGAATACAATTTATGCGATTCAAATGTGCAAGTGCATATTGAAATTGAACTACGAGTTTAAAATCGTACCTCCCACACTCTCCAATAGCCAGCTATTGCTTTCTTGAGCCTCGTGAACTCTCCCATGAAACCGTAGCGTGCCCCTAAAGCATCTCCTCCCCAGTCGTACCGAGAGGCTGTGCTAAGGTCTCGCAAGGTCGGTAGGTAAGACAGGCCCTTGCCATCTGCTCCTCCTCCTACTGGATGGTCGGGACTTTCCTCAGTTAGTCTTTGAATTGTTCGTATCTGACCATCTCCTCTTCCCGGTCAGGCACCTGTCGCACAAACCACTTTAGTGTTGCATTATCTTTGTAAATCCCCGAGTCAAACGGGATGGGCTCGCCTCCTACCCTGAGGCCTGTGATGGCCGCAAAGTCCAAATGAGTCACTATCATCTCCCCTACTGGAAAGTGGAAGGTGTTTGATGTATCGTGCCACCTCTTAGCCAAAGTAGTAAGCACGGCGTGGTCATTCTTTTTTGGCGTTTAGGTGGGGATGAACTGGCCAAACCCCTCTGCATCAACTAATTGCCGAACCCACTCGGGCAATCCTCTGTATAGCTCAAGCAAGCTTGCTACTCCTCCATGCCCTCGCGAGCTGGCCACTCTCCTCTGTTCAAAACAACACCAAGTAGAAGGAAATGCATCAGTACATGTGCAATTCAAATTCAAGAGACAGTTGATTTCAAATTTTAAAGGTATTATATCAGTCGATTTAAGCTATCAAGGCATCCTACAGTTGATTCAAGTTCTAAAAGTGGAGTTAGGGAGTATCGTATCGAAGGTTCTACATATGAAGTCGAGTTCAAGTGCAAGTTATTGAATGATTCAAGTGACATGTGGTGCAGGATTGATCAAATTCAATGCAGGTTTATCCGAATACAATAGTTCAAAGTGGAAGATAAGATGAGAATTGAAAGTATACCTCTGTCCAAGTCACTGCAAGGTGCTCTGTGGGATCCCTCAAGACAAGCTCAGGGTCGTAGTCCTCCCACTGGGGCACATAGCCGTGAAACCCCAATTGGGATGAACACGAGCAGCTCCGATGGTGTGAACGTCTCTGCCACAAAGTTAGCACGCGTCACTTGCACTCGAGCCCTGGCCAATGCCACCGCTGACTCCTTTGCCCACGCTGACTCCTTTGCCCACGCTGACTCCTTTGCCCACGCTGCCTCCTTTTGGGCCCTCATAGCCGCCTCGGCCTCCCTCACAAGGTCCTGCCCCTCGTCTCTTGCCCCCTCGGCCTCGGCTTTCAATCTCTCCTCCTCGTAGGCCAACTCAATCTACCTCTGTCTCTCCTTGCGCGCTCCCAGAACCGCCGCAACCATCATAGGATTCTCTTGAAGCGAGCGAGCATTGCCTCATCCACGTACTCCACAAAGTCACCTTGTGTGATGGGCCTGTGCCCCGAGGACTCCACGGCTAGTCTAAACTCCGCCGACTCCTCCAGCGCCTCTCTGGATGTCTCCTCTGCAGTCACCACTCCTTTTCCTCTTGCCAAATCCCTCAGCGGGGACTCTAAACGAACACCACCTCCACTACTCCCCACCGAGGCCGCCGCAGTGATCAAAATACCCTCCACAGCACTCATTGAGTCTAGTCGCTGCAATCCTGGACTCTCTGCCTCAGAGACCACCGGCCTACGCCCCTGCCCCACTGGCGCACGCCGATCGGCCTCCTCACCAACCCCCTCTACATGGCTGCCATTGCCGTCGCCGCTGCTCCGTTCCCCTGCACCTACACTCGCCGGGACCCCTCCTACAGTCTGATCGTCCATTGGAGGCCCTGAGGTCTCAACTTCATCCCTCAGCCAAGCCCTCTTATCCCTGCCACCATTATTGCTGCCATTACCAGTCTCTGCCATCTTTATACCCTGTGGATGTTATGGGTTTAAACAAGAAATTGAAGAGAGAAGAGGAGAGAGAGTCCTGAGAGAGGTTGGAGTATTTTGAAACAGTCAAATTACAGTTTCGTTCATGTTTTCCAAGAAGAAAATGAGAGAAGAGCGGGTTTGGGCCGGGTCTGGGCTGAGTTTGAACTCATTACCATCACCCATACCTGCGTACGCCAATAGTTCACCAGCGTTCGCTGATTGTATGTGGGCCTGAGGCCCAATCAGTGTTTTGTCACCAAGTTCTCCCCAATTGCAGCCCTTGTTGCCACTATCCATGCTATTTTCAAGAACAACCACTACTCGTGTCTTGATTCAACGATAGCCAGTCCTGTCCAAATTGAACGACAGCCGGTCTTGTCCACCTTTTCAACGGCTCAATCATTCTAAAAATTAATCCGCCTGACAGCCAGTCCTGTCCAATTCAACAATAGTCGGTTCTGTCCACCTTTAAACGGCTCGATCATTCTAAAAATTGATCCGCTTGATAGCCAGTCCTGTCCAAATTCAACGACTGACGGTCCTGTCCACCTTTTCAACAACTCGATCATTCTAAAAATTGGTCCGCCCGACAGCTAGTCCTGTCCAAATTCAATGACAGTCTGTCTTGTCCACCTTTTCAACGGCTCATGCTTTGTTTGGTTTGTATTTTGAAAAGTTTTTTGAAAAATAGTAGGGGTAATAAGTGGAGAGAAATAGAGAGAGAAATATTGGAAGTAGGGGAAATCTAGGGGGAATTTTTAAAAAAATTCTTTTTGAAAAGGGAAGAGAACAAGGCATCAATCATTCTAAAAATTGATCCATCTGATAGCCGGTCCTGTCCACCAATTCAACGACTCAATCATTTTGAAAATTGATCTGCTCGACAGCCAGTCTTGTCCAATTAAACGACAACCAGACCCGTCCACCTTTTCAACGGCTCGATCATTTTGAAAATTGATCTGCCCGACAGCCAGTCCAGTGCAAATTCAATGACAGCCGGTCCTGTCCAGGTTTTCAATGGTTCGATCATTCTAAAAATTGATCCTCCCGACAGCCAGTCATGTCCAAATTCAACCATACCCGATCCTTTCCGCCTTTTCAATAGCTCGATCATTCTAAAAATTGATCCACCCGACAGCCAGTCCTGTCCAAATTCAACAATAGCCGGTCCTCTCCACCTTTCCAACCGTTCGATCATTCATAAAATTGGTTCGCCCGACAGCCAGTCTTGTCCAAATTCAACGACAGCCGATCTTGTCCATCTTTTCAACAGCTCGACCGTTCTGAGAATTGATCCGGTCGACAGCCAGTCCTGTCCAAATTCAACGATAGCCGGTCCTGTCCACCCTTTCAATGACTCGATCATTCTGAAAATTGATCTGCCCCAGCCAGTCCTATCCAAATTCAACGACAGTCGGTCCTGTTCACCTTTTCAATGGCTCGATCATTCTGAAAATTGATCCGCTCGACAGCCAGTCCTGCCCAATTCAATGACATTCGGTCCTGTCCACCTTTTCAATGGCTCAATCATTCTTTTCAACGGCTTGATCATTCTGAAAATTGATCCACCCAATAGCCAGTCCTTTCCAATTCAATGACAACCGGTCCTGTCGACCTTTTCAATGGCTCGATCATTCTGAAATTTAATCTGCCCGACAGCCAGTCTTGTACAAATTCAACGACAACCGGTCCTGTCCACCTTTTCAATGGTTCGATCATTCTGAAAATTGGTCCGCCCGAAAGCAAGTCCTGTCCAAATTCAACGATAGTTGATCCTGTCCACCTTTTCAGTAGCTCAATCATTCTGAAAATTGATCCGCCCCACAGCCACTCCTGTCCAAATTCAATGACAGCTGGTCCTGTCCACTCAACGATAGCCTATCCCATCCAATCCATTTTTAGCATCGATCTGTCCTGATCTATAGCAATCCAACGATTAACGCATCTTCCAACAGTCCTATTACTCTATCCCATATGGTCTTTGATAAAGAAATTGGCTCTGATTCCCAATAGATGGAATTCAACCTACCCAACGTGACCTGCCCATGATTTGTTGGAGCTCTTTGTGCTGAAGAAGGTTTGATCCCCAGTAGCGATGATTCATCTGCAATTGATTATTCCCCAAGAGAGTCCACCATAGCAGCAGCCCATTCTGCCCAAATTCCGCCAAGCGGCATTTCACTCGTCCAGTGCTATTTTCATCCCCAGCGATGGTCCGTTCGTCCAATTCAATCCAGCAATCAGGTTCTTTAAGTATTCGTGTCTACTTTGCTAGTATGTTTTGTTCTGAATAGCCTCGAGGAGTGTCTAGAAACCTTTGACATTACTTATACCAAGACAATGGTGCTCCAAGTGTCGTCAAAGGGAGACTACTGTAGACACCATATTTTGGACTTTCTAAATTAGTTTACTTACAATATTTGATTCCCCGATGATGAAGTGGATCAAGAACACCCTGAGAATGTTAGTGTGTTTGAGCTTCGAGCGTTTAAACCTCTTTAAACCCTTCTAACCTAAACCAAAAAGCCTCAGCCAAAAACCCTACCAGCATATGCTGGTCAAACACCAGCATACGCTAGTCCAGTTGCCATGTGTCAGTCATCGATCAGTTGCCATGTGTCAGTCATCGATCAGTTTTGACCATTGATCAGTGCAAGGCATTTTGGAACTGCACACGCCAGTCAGATACATACATACGCTGGTCAAACCTAGTCCCATCACCTTTATTTAGCCATGATCACAGGACTTTTGGGGCATCCTGGACTCTGTATTTTCGTCTGAAAGTTGATCTCAGGGCAGAGGATGTACCCTACCACTCTCACACACCTCCCATCAACCTTTCTTGAAGGAGAGGGCTTGCTTGCCAAGCATAAACCAGCCCTCACTTAGCTGGTTACTTCCTCCTCTCCTCCTATAGATACCACTTCCTTAGTTCAAGCAAAGGGTTCACCAAGTTACAAGTTTTTGGTTCATCAAGTTCCAAAATTTCAAAATCCTAAGCCTAAGTTCTTGCTCATCTTCTCCTTGTCAAAAGGGAGACTTTAAAAAGCAATACTCCACCCATTCACATCCATCCACACATACCCTCAATCATTCAACTCTCAAAGTGCAAAGATCATTCACCTTTCAAACTCAAAAATCAATCTTGGCCCTAAAGCTGGCAAGGTTTCAAAAATCATTCTGACTAGAACCAGTGCACGCTAGTCCCAAGCATGCATACGCCATTGCTTGGCAATACATGCAGAACTGGCGTGGGGATTGGTGTCTAGTTGTTTAATGTCTTTCTTTCTATATTCATCATCATGAAGATTGTTAAAACCAAGTTTACTGCTTTTCCTTTGCTAGAACACTAGTTGTATTTCAATATTAATATCTGCTACAATGGAATACCTTTTGGATCTTTCTGATCATGTCTCAGAACCCAGAAAGTGCAAAGCCAAGCACTGACCAGAGGGTTACAACCTGCGTGCTGTAGTGGTTTACCGACGCACGCAGGTCCTTCTCTGGCCAATGACTGGCCCTTGCATGGTAACTAGGCCTTGGCCTCTGTTTTTATCCCCGCACTATTTGTGGGGTTTTCTGTTCATTTTATGGCTCTATAGCCCTTTTAAACTGCTGATAATTGTATATGAACTGCATATAAAACTGCTTGGTTTTTCCTGGGTGTGCATTTGTCATTTCCAGAGCCTAGAGGGTTGAAAATAAGAACTATGGGCTTAGGCTTAATGGCATACATGAGTGCTAAAGTGGCGTACGTAGGTTGAATCAGCATGCAATGACTTGATCAGTGCATGCTGGTTTATTCTTGCCCACGTCACTCCAGAACATTGTTTTCCAGTCTATTTAAAACTCCTGCAAGAGTCTATTTTCATCATATACTAATTGTTTCAATAAGCGAGCATGCCATCTATCACACCGTGTCAACATGTTACTGTTTTAATCCCCTTAAACTGTTCCCCTGCCCTAACTGGCTAAAAAATGATTAATGATAGAGAATAATAAACATTTTACAAATGTCCGAGTAGAGACTGATCTACGGATTGGGCGAGAGGGGTACCTTAAAACCCTTCCCCTCTTGTAATCTGGCTCCCGAACCTTGGATATCAAAGGTGACGACGGACCACTCTACGCCTTTTCAAAATCAAACAACGTAGCAAGCGTTTCAAGTTCGGTTCCTTGGGTAGCATATCACAAAAACCCAAGTGACGACTCTGAATTGAGTGTTTCGCCGCGCTTTCCAAAAAAGGGCGCACTCGATTTTATTCAAAATTTTAGGGGCGTGTGACCACAAGTCGCTTCGCGATTATCTGAAACGCTTCAACAATGAAGCCTTCTTAGTGGACGAGATCGATGACAAAGTGGCGCTCACCACATTTATATGGGGCTCCAACCTACCAAATTCTTCTATGCCTTGTCAGAAAAGGCGCCCACCAACATGGCTGAGTTGATGAACATGGCATAGAAGCTTATCAATGCTGAGGATGCCATGGCTACTTGGTAGAAGCCCCATGAGGTTCTAGAGCCGACTAAGAAGAGGTCTGAGCCAGAACAACCAAAAACACCAAAGGACCATCGAGGTGAAAAGAGGTCCCAGCAGGTGGACCAATGTAACAACCCTAATTTTTTAACAAAATTAATGTTTTAATTACAACTTTTTCGTCTAGATGTTAATTTATTATTCTTTTAATAAATGATTCGATATTTTTTTTATGAAATTATTTGAAAGGAAATACTAAAACCCTATTGAGTAAATATGTAAAGCTATATTTATGAACAAGCAAATATTAACGTAGAACTTTTCTTACAAATCCTAGAGAGATTGATATCCAAGATCTAGTTAGGATCCTAGAAAATCTAGATATGATATACAATTTAAGATTTTGATTCCCTCAAATCTAAGGAATTAATTGTAGGAGATTGAGGGAGAGATTTTTCCTAGATTTCCCTAGATTTTTAAGATTGGATTCGATCTTATTAGATATATTAAGATTGGATTAGATTTTATTAGATTTTGCTAGATATTGTTGGATTATATAAGATAATTCTAGATTCCAAAAGATCATTCTAGATGGATATTCCTCTCCCATAAAATCATATGGAAATACTTAGATTTTGTTAGATAATGAAAGATTATGCAAGATTCTCCTAGAATCTATGGGATACACCAAATCTTGTTAGATATGGTAAGATTAAGTTAGATTTTCTTAGATAATACAAGATATTAATAGATATGATTAGATATTCTCCTACTAGTATAAATAGGCTAGTCTCCTTTCCTTTCAAAACCATGTACACACACTCCACACTTGCACACACGACACAACTAAGGAGAGGAAGAAGAAAAGAGGGAAAGAAGGAACAAAAAAAAAAACGATCCTCTTTTTATTCTTCGATCAAGTCGAAATGACGTTACTCCGCTCGCATTTTCACCCGACGTACTCCGTAGCTACTCTATCGCCAAGAAGAACGGTCGAAACCTCTTATCTTCTCTCCTAAATATAGCAGTGCTACTTGTTCGTTTGATTTTAAAAAAGTATTGTTCTATAAAAAAGAATAGAGAGTTTTCTAATTACCAGCATATTAGTTTGTTGGAAAATTGAATATGTTGATCTAAGTTATCATAACTAAATATTGGAATTGAAAATGTTGGAGTTAGAGTATGATCATTATAATCTATGTTAATTATAATGAAATCGGTTTTTAAGCAAATTGTATAAAAAGGAAAAGTTACCTGGAAACTTAGAATGGTATTATGTGGCTAGAATAGTTGGTTCATTGTCATTTATTGATTTTTACTAAGAAAAGCATGACTTAGAAACTAGGTAATGAATCTGAAACCAACTGGTGTACGTGAGATTAACTTTAGTTGTAAAATATCAAGTGTGCTTACCAACAAGGTGTTACTCCTTTATTATGTGTCATTATAGTATTTGATGTTAATGAAATTAGAATCACATGAAAATAGAAATCTATTTTACCGCATAACTTTAGCAAGCTTTGAAAGAATAATGTGAACGTGCGAAATGATGCATGTGTACAGAACACGATAAACGAGAAATGGAATACGAAAAGAAATGAGAAAATGAAATGTAAAAGGTGGATGATTGTGTGAGCATGAGAGCCCGGTAGGTCCATTGAAGATGGTCAGCGGAATCATGGCACAAGTGTGCATGTGTGAGCATGAGAACCCGGTAGGTCCTGAGAGAATGGTCAGCGGAATCATGGCTCGGGTTTGCGTGTATGGCCTAGGAGCCCAGTAGGTCCTGAAAGGATGGTCAGCGGAACTAGTGCCGTGTATGTGTTATGAAATGGGAAATGATTAAAGACTAAGAACCCAGCAGGTCCTGAAAGAGACGGTCAGCGGAATCAGTGCTTTTGGGTGGCAAAATCTGAACTTTGCCTGGGAGCCCGGTAGGTCTTGAGAGATGGTCAGCAGAACCAGTGCTCGAGATAATAAAATGAAAGTGGAATCGATACTTGAAAAATGATGACACGGTTTATGATACGCTACAATAACTCTGAAAGGCACCGACACCTTTGATTATTTTTGTGATGCTCAATTTTGTTTTTATTTCTTATAAATTGTTATATGTTATTTTTGTTGGTGAATGGGACATAGGGGTAAGAGTTAGCTATTGGGCTTAATTGCTCATGGTGTTACTTTTGTGACCCTAGCATCTTATGCCAGAGTTTAGAGACGAACAGGGGGAATTATATAATTTGGAAGAGTTCGGTGTTGAGCATAATAATGCAGAAGAAGATGGACGTCCAGAGGAGTAGAAGTTACCCTAGTACCCCTCCCTTATCTATTTAAATAAGTGTAACACGAATTTGGAGATAAGTTGGCTTGTAATGACTTTATGTTTCTTTCTATTTAATAAATGTGGAAAATTTATTAAATTAACGTTCCCAAAAATTTTGGCGTTACATAGACAACATAGGCCATACCCAACCCAAACCTGCCCAAACCCTATGCAAGTCTCAAGCCACAGCTAGTTGCCAGTCACTACTCCAACAGGCCCCACCACCAATGATATGCACGTAAATGTTCACATTAGCGCCCTCTAATTTATCTTTGTTAAGTCCATTTATATTATTACTCGGAGTTTTATGCTTCATTTTTGTGTCATAGGTATTTGGTGGGTTTGATACAAAAAAAAAAAGAAGAAGGGCCAAATTGGAATATTGAATGGTGTTCGAAGTGGGTCGTTTGAGTTCAATCTAGTGGAAGGTCTAAATTGCAATATGGAGTCGAGAGATTAGCACTGAAATTAACGGGCATGAGTACCAAGGAGATGGAGCCAAAGAGTTAGACTCTCAATGTAAGAAGAAATTAAGAATTGGACTTGGAATTGTCTCTAAATGGTGGGCCCAATGGTTGGTAGTTATTTGGTCTAAATGGTGGGCCTAGGTTAAAAGGTGAGTCGGCTGGAGTAAAAAATAAATAAAAGAGGGTTTTCCTCGGCCGTGAGTAGGATATAAAGACACGCATGTTGCATACATTAAGGGGGTTTTTTGACGAAGAAAAATGAAAAGAAAAGAATGGGCCTGCCGAGATACACGAAGAATGGGGCTGCGTTCAATATTATTTAGTTTTCTTTGAGCTCTATTGCCTTCATGTTATTTGAAGTTTTGTTCAATTATTTGCACTACAGTAACTCGCATTGATTTTCGCCCTTTATCAAAGTTGTTTGTTGGTTCTTATTTAACTTAGATCCTGTGTTTATTTTATATCCCGAGTAATAGAAGCATGTTTCAAGTTAGGGTTCTTTCATTTTTTGCTTGATAATGAGTGAGTAGTCGTATATGTAGGGTCGCTGGGTGATTAGCACATCGTGGCCAGGTCAGACGCGTTTTGCTCCTGTTCTTTTAAAATAATAATGAAAAGACAATTTTAGGTTAGTAAAGTACGTATGTTAGATAAATACGAACATCGTCAGAACCCATGTGAAAGAGAGAAGGGGGGTGGGGGACCCATCCAAGTCCACCTACTCTTGTGTAAGAGACTAGTACACCTATTCTCCATTGCGCATGGGTAAATGGCAACCATAATTTTCGCATCTTTCGGGGTAGCTTTTTCTCACTAAAGTCAAACATTTTCAAGAATACCAAATGGAGCAGATAAGATCGAGATTGGTTACGAGTGCTATGAACCCTATGAGTACCTTCTTTTTAATTATTTAAAAAAAAAAAAACAATTTCTTAAGTTTAGTCAATCTTAGCAATCGAATACAAGGGGTGGCTACCTAAGAGCCAGTTTAAATAGCTAACAACCCGAGTTTTTGTCAACACACATCATCGTCTTTGTGGATTCAACTCCGGTCTTACCAGATATTGTGTTACGTTGGTCTCAGTCCTATGCTGCCACCTATTATTTTAGGTGCAAAAAAATGCTTGACGAAATCCTAGTCCTAAAATAATGGGTTGCCCTAAGCGTAGGGCTGAGAACAACGTAACACAATATCCGGTAAGACCGGAGTCGAATCCACAAAGACGGTGATGTATGATGATAAAAAGTCGGGTTGTTAGCTATTTAAATTGGCTCTTAGGTAGTCACCTCTTGTATTCGATTGCTGAGATTGACTAAACTGAAGAAATTGTTTGGTTTTTTTTTAAAAATAATTACAAAGGAAGTATGGTCGTAGGGTTCATAGCACTCGCAACCAGTCTCAGACTTATCTGCTCCATTTGGTGTTCTTGAAACGTTTGACTTAAGTAAGGAAAATCTACCCCGAAAGATGCAAACCTTTACGGTTGCTGTTTACCCATGCGCAGCGGAGAATAAGTTTTGGTCCTCTATTCTCCTTGGTACTCATGCCCATTAATTTTAGTGCTAATCTCTCGACTCCATATTGCAATTTAGACCTTTCACTAGATTGAACTCAAACAACCCAACTTCGAACACCATTCAATATTCCAATTTTGCGCATTTTTTATTTTTAATTTTTATGTATCAAACCCTCCAAATACCTACAACACAAAAATAAAGCATAAAACTCCGAGTAATAATATAAATGGACTTAACAAAGATAAATTAGAGGGCGGTAATGTGAATATTTACGCGCCTATCACACCCCCAACTTACACTTTGATAGTCTCGAGCAAAGAAAACAAATAATATAATTTCTAGCTACGCCACTTTTGTAGGACTCACGATTGCACTTGGCCAGTGCAATAAGCCTTTTAAACCCTTAGGCGATCCCAGAGGACGAGTGGAGTCTCATGAGGGTTTACAGTAATGAACACCACCAACATCTGACAACCAACAACTAGACACGATCACCGACCACCAAACGTCGTCGACAAGCTCCATATGCGTGTGGACCCCAGCGAACTCCGCCAAGAAACGCTGATCCGTCCTCACAAAGGGCTCGAGTGTAAAGAGTTGTCTATTATTTTCATTTTCTCTAATTAATGATTAATGTGGAGGATCGTACAGGGCTCAACAGTATGAGGGCAGTTACCTCCATGTACCACTTGCTAGTCAAATTCCCGAGTAGGAATGGAATCGGGGAGCAGCGAGGGGATCAAATAGCTATTAGGGAGTGCTACGTGGCCACTCTCAAGGAGAAGCGCCCAAAAGAAGCACTGGTGATTGAGGCACTCAATGCTCGAGACAAAAAGGAAGAGCAAAGGGCAGAGCTGGTTGAGAACTGGTCGATGTTCAGATTGAAGAGGGCAATCAAGGCCGAGTGGTAAAGGTCGGATCAATGTTGCAAGAGGATCTGAAAACTCAATTGGTTAACTTCTTGAAGTCTAACCGAGAAGTCTTTGCCTCGTCGCATGACGATTTGATCGGTATTAACCCCAAAATCATGTCTCATCACCTCAACATCAATCTCAAGCACAAGCAAGTCAAGCAAAGGCCCAAAGCATTCAGAAAGGAAAGGGGAGATGCGGTACTCGAGGAAGTTCAAAAGTTGATCGTAGTCAACTTTGTACGTGAAATGCAGTACCCTGGTTTTGGTAAGGAAGGCGAATGGCAAATGGCGACTATATGTGGATTTCAAAGATCTGAACAAGGCGTGCCTAAAAGACAATTACCCACTTCCCTGAATAGATCAATTGCTGGATTCAACATCCAGTAACGAGCTCCTTAGCTTCATGGATGCATTTTCCAGGTATAACCAGATCCTGATGAATCTGGTTGATCAGAAAGGTACGTCCTTTATTACTGAGAGGGGATTGTGCTATTATAGAGTTATGTCGTTTGGACTAAAGAATGCAGGAGCCACCTACAAAAGGCTTGTTAATCTTATGTTTGCCGATCAGATCAATCGCAACATGGAAGTCTATGTGAACGACATGCTAACAAAAAGCAAGAAAGTTGCCGATCACCTCAAAGATCTGTCTGAGACGTTTGAAGTCCTTTGAAGGTTTAACATGAAGCTCAACCCACCAAGTGTGCGTTTGGGGTATTAGCCGAAAAGTTTTTGGGATTCATGGTTAGTCAGAGGGGTATCGAGGCCAATCCGGAGAAGGTCGAGGTAATCCTAAAGATGCAGCTCCCAAGGACCATCAAGGAGGTTCAATGTCTAACAGGACGAGTGGCAGCCCTGAATCGCTTTATTAGCCGCTCAACGGACAAGTGCTTACATTTCTTCAAAACTCTAAGGAAGGCTTTCCAATGGACCCCATAGTGTGAAGAAGCATTCGCACAATTGAAGGCGTATGTATCTCAACTCACCTCCCTTTTTGTCTCGGGCAGTTATCAAAGAAGAGCTTTATCTCTCTACCTAGCTGTTTCTCCACGTGCAGTCAGCTCGGCTTTGGTTAGAGAAGAGTTAGGCATTCAAAAATCAATCTTCTATGTCAGTAGGGCCTATCGAGGAGCAGAAGTCAGGTATCCACTCATTGAACAATTAGCATTTGCGATAGTCATTTCTACTCGGCATTTATGCCACTACTTTTGTTCACATACCATAGTGGTGTTGACCGATCAGCCATTAAGGCAAGTCCTGCAGAAGCCTGAAACGTCTGGTCGGTTGGTACAATGGTCAATAGAGTTAGGCAAATTCAATATACAGTACCAACCCTGTCGAGCAATGAAGGGGCTGGTCATGGCCGACTTCTTGGCCGAGTTTACTAACATGCCATAGGAGAAAGATTAGTTAGCAAAATGTGAAAAATGTTGGATGGTCTACGTGGATGGGTCGTCGAACAAAGCTGCTAGTGGGGCTGGAATTGTTCCTATCTTGCCACTCGGAGACATGATTGAATATGCCTTGCAATTTGCCTTTAGGGCTACCAACAATGAGGCAAAATACGAGGCAGTTGTGGTCGGAATCCAGTTGTGCAAGGAAATGGGGGCAAGTCCATTAAGGTTCTAAGCGATTCTCAACTGGTTGTTAACCAAACCAATGGGGACGCTAAAGCCAAAAGCGAACAGATAAAAACGTATTGTGCCCTTGTTTAAGAAATTAAGGCAAGGTTTAGTGCCATGGAGTTCGTGCAGGTTCCTAGAGATCAGAACCAGAAGGCGGATGCTTTGGCTCACTTGGCCAGTGTACCAGATGACCAACAAACACCAAGAATTCTAGTGAAAAATCTGCAGCAGCCGAGCATTGCAGAAATAAAAGCAAGGTTTAGTGTTATGGAGTTCGTGCGGGTTCCCAGAGATTAGAACCAGAAGGCAGATGCTTTGGCTCACCTGGCCAGTGCACTAGATGACCAACTGGCACCAAGAATTCTAGTGGAACATCTGCAGCAGCCAAGCATTGCATTGCGAAAGCCGAGTGAAATGGAGATGACATAGGTCAATACAATTTGGACGGAGCCAATCATCAGGTATCTTCGAGATAATGATTTGCCCGCGGATCGAAAGGAGGCAAGGAAGGTCAGATACCATTCGGGGAGGTATTTGCTCCGGAACGGGGTCCTCTACAAGCGGGGGTACACCTATCCTTATTTACGGTGTGTCTCCGACATGGAGGGAAATCCATGAGGGCATCTGTGGAAATCACTCAGGTGGCTGTGCATTGATCTTTAAAGCGCTCCAAGCGGGATATTATTGGCCGAGTATGAAAGTGGACGCGATCCAATTTGCTCGACAGTGTGACAAGTGCCAATGCTTTACCAACATACCTCACCAGCCACCAGAGCCGCTAACTCTGTTGGAGAATCTATGACCGTTTGTGTAGTGGGGGATCGACATCATTGGACCTTTCACTCTAAACCCTGGTCAGAATAAGTTCGCAATTGTGGCTATTGATTATTTTACTAAGTGGGTGGAGGCCAAGCCCCTTGTAAAGATTACAAACGAGGCAGCAAAGGATTTTTGTGGAAGCAACTTGTATGCACGTTAGGGATCCCTTATGCCATCATCTCCAATAATGGGAAACAGTTCGACAACGAGAAGATCAGGGAATTTTGGGAACAGTTTAACACCAAGTGCAAATATGCCACTCCTAGTCATCCTCAGTCAAATGGGCAGGTAGAGGTCACTAATTGAACGCTCCTTGAGATCATCAAGACTAGATTGGCCAATGCTAAGGGGTTGTGGGCGGACATGTTGCCAAGCACACTTTGGGCATACCACACCACGGTCAAAACACCTACTGGGCATACTCCGTTCCAATTGGCTTTCGGGACTGAGGCAGTCATCCCAATCGATGGCGGGATCCCAAGCTACCGTGTTCAGTACTATGAGACCGAGCAGATTGAGGACGCTCTCCACCTGAACCTTGATTTACATGAAGAAACAAGACAAGAGGTAGATATTTGTGTGGCAGCATACCAGCAGTGAGTGTAGAGACCCGTGTCTAATTTTAATTTATTATATTTATTGATGTTGGGGGATCTGCGTGGCATAGCTTTTAAAATTGGTTACTAATTATTTTATAGCACATGGGGTGTTAGTGTAGCTACATATTAAATTCTAGGACTTAAGGAAGTGCCTAAGGTAATTGAGGGGGTGTAGTATAATAACTACACTTAAAAATATGAGAATGGGATCAGAGAGACCTGATTCCTCATATCATCCTTTTTTCCTTTTCCTGCGTCTTCTCCCTCTGTTTTCTCTCTCTCAAACTCTAACACTTCAACTCCATAAATGGAAGCCAAGGTTGGAGAAGTTTGCAAAAAGGCAATAAGAAAACGTGATCTACGAACAGAGGGCTACGCATCTATCCCAACAAAATCTCAATCGGTCAAAATTCGAGATTCTTGCATTTTGGGAATTTCACTCTTTGAGGTAGGATTGCTAAATGATTAAATATTGGTGTGTATATGCCTTGTTGTGCACTTAATTTGAGCTTTGGTTCCAATGATAGAGTAAGCCCGAATTGATTTGTTTGGATATGCTTGGTATGCATGTGTTTTGGCTTGAAGATTTGTATAGTTATTCATGATTGTGATAGAGGTTATACAGTTTTGATATTCTTGATCTTCATTGTGTGGGTTTTCATACAATGTGAAAATTAGGAATTTAGGTTATAGTAGAGTATGAACTAGTTACTGTTTTGCTCACCATATGTTTGGGGAAATACATGTAACTTAGATGGGCATTTTAGAATACCTGGTATAGTATTTGTTTTTCTTGTGCATTGTGAAAGTCAGTGGAAAGAAGTTCTTGATTTTGTGACTTTAGATACTTGCTATGTATACGCTATGTTGTTGAATATTCTTTTGTTGGAGACTAGATTGAGTACACTTTACATTAGTTGAGTTTGATTGTCTTGGTTGGTTTTATACGATTCAGGCTTAAGGCCAAGTATTGAGACATTCGAGATTGTTATTTTTTGTGATTTTGAGTTGGGTCACTGGAAAACTTGGGTCAATTATGGCACCATCGGTGAAAGTCCGTAAACCTACTGGGTCAATTATGATGTCGTCGGTGAAAGTCTGTAAACCTGCGCTGGGTAGGTTGCTTTGTCATTCAGGTTAGTAACCCGTAAAGTGCATATGTGCTAGAGACGTCTAGCACAGTTGGTTGGTGATTGTATTGGTGAGCAACTCATATAATTTTTTGTCTCGGTGTTGAGTAAATTTGATATTTGATTTGGTTGGCTATTCTATTATGAGTTTTGTTATTTTTCGTATCAGCTTTTATGGGTAATTTCCTTTATTTGGTACTGGATTTGAGTTCATGGTTTAATAGCATTCGTTTGAGCATTTGAAGGGAAGGAAACAATTAGAAACACTTATTATGATCATTGGTGTCAAAAATCTAATGCTGTTTCTCTGCTTTTGAGGCAAATTTTGTGTCCTATGTTCAGATGCAACTTGGAGGAGTCTTTGCCATTTCTAGTACTCGCCTAGTTTTGGCCTTGTATCATTCCTTGACTTGTGAAGCCGTAGGAAGGCCATGGCTAATCATTAATATTCTGATCCTTTGGATTTCTATTGATTTTTTTAACAGCTAGTACCTTGAATTCATCGTTTAACTTCCTTTGGACTTGAGTTGTTCATTCTAGTGGCTTATTGAAATCTGTCTTTGAGTTCTTGATCAGCCTTGTTGAGCTATTAAGCTTGAATATTTGATTTGAAGTGCGTTCGGCCGACGTGATTTCAAATTCAATATCTAGCTTAGCTTTGACCTCCGTTATTTCCTTGGTTTGATTGTATGATTCTAATGGCCCAACCTCACCTTTGAAATCTCCTTTGATTTGAAATTCGCATATCATTTGAGTGTCATACAATCAATTATGTCGAACCCCGGATTAGAATTGTGGTGTATGTTTTGTGACTTACGTGCTACGAGCTCTTGTGTTAGATATTTGAGGTTCTTTGGATCACTTGTGATAATAGTTATCAATTAAACATCGGGATGGCACCATGTGGGAGCTTTGACAAAGATTGCTAATTTGTTGGACCGATTTAGAAGACAACATTTAAGGGTCAGACTTAGTGCGAGAGACCACCGAGAAGGTTGCTTCAATTTGATGACAATTGATTATCGCCCAAGGTCACCACAAGAACTACAGAGATTGAGGGAGACAATTCTTGACGTTTAGAATTCGATATTGAGGATAATAACTTTTGCGAAGAGCGACTAATGAAAATTCTAGACAATCGAATACGAGTCTTGCATGAGAAAAACATTCCTTTTATCAAGGTGATGTGACATTTGTCATGGAGTCAAAGAAGCCATATGGGATTTGGAATCCAAAATACGTTTGAAGTATCCAACTTGTTTTCTTCTTGAGGTATGTGGCGAATTTCGGGGACGAAATTGCTTAAGGTGCGGAGATTGTAGAGACCCGTGTCTAATTTTAATTTATTTTATTTATTGATATTGATCGAACTTGAGTTTATGCGTTGTGGGACGAAAGTGTTGGGGGATTCACGTCGCATAGCTTTTTAAATTGGTTACTAATTATTTTATAGCACATGGGGTGTTGGTGTAGCTACATATTAAATTCTAGGACTTGAGGAATTACCTAAGGTAGTTGAGGGGGTGTAGTGTAATAACTACACTTAAAAATCTGAGAACGGAATTAGAGAGACACGATTCCTCATTTCTTCCTTTTTTTTCTTCTCCTGCGTCTTCTCCCTCTCTTTTTTCTCTCTCAAACCCTAGCGCTGCAACTCCATAATTGGAAGCTAAGGTTCGAGAATTTCGCAAAAAGGCAAGAAGAAAGTGTGATCTACGGATAGAGAGCTAAGCATCTATCCAAACAAAATCTCAATCGGTCAAAAATTGAGATTCTTGCATTTTGGGGATTTCACTCTTTGAGATAGGATTTATGCTAAATGATTAAATATGGGTGTGTTTATCCCTTGGTGTGCACTTAATTTGAGCTTTGGTTAGAGTTAATCCAATGATAGAGTAAGCCCTAATTGATTTGTTTGGATATGCTTGGTACGCATGAGTTTTGGCTTGAAGATTTGTATAGTTATTCATGATTGTGATAAAGGTTATACAGTTTTGAAATTCTTGATCTTCATTGTGTGGGTTTTCTTACAATGTGAAAATTAGGAATTTAAGTTATAGTAGAGTATGAACTAGTTACTATTTTGCTCACCATGAGTTTGGGAAAATGCAAGTAACTTAGATGGGCATTTTAGAATACCTGGTATAATATTTTTTTTTTTCTTGTACATTGAGAAAGTCGATGGAAAAAAGTTCTTGATTTGTGACTTTAGATACTTGCTATGTATACCCTAGTGTTTTTGAATATTCTTTTGTTTGGAGACTAGATTGAGTATACTTTACATTAGATGAGTTTGATGGTCTTGGTTGGTTTTATATGATTCGGGCTTAAGGCCAAGTATTGAGACATTCGAGATTGTTATTTTTTGTGATTTAAAGTTGGGTCACCGGGAAACTCGGGTCAATTATGATGCCATCAGTGAAAGTCTGTAAACCTACTGGGTCAATTGTGATGCCATCAGTGAAAGTCTGTAAACCCGCGCGGGATAGTTTGTTTTGTTCTTCGGGTTAGTAGCCGTAAAGTGCATATGTGCCAAAGACGTCTAGCACGGTTGGTTGGTGATTGTATCGATGAGCAACTCATATAATTTTTTGTCTCGGTGTTGAGTAAATTTGATATTCGATTTGGTTGGCCATTCTATTTTGTTATTTTTCGTATCGGATTTTATGGGTAATTTTCTTTATTCGGGACTTGATTTGAGTTCGTGGTTTAATAGTATTCTTTTGAGTATTTTAAGAGAAGGAAAAAATTAGAAACACTTAATATAATGCGTGGATTATTTTTGCTATGTTGGCTTGACTTTGAATTGGGTTTAATTACTTCTTTGTTAATATTGAAGGAGAAGAAAGCAATTAATCTTTTCAATACTAATATATGCAGAAAAAGAATAGAAAGAGTATATTGTAAGGGGTGACTATTCGCAACCCCGTCTTTTCTCCCTTAACTCACTACATTTCGGTAAATAGTTGTTGAAAATCATACATAACATTTTGGTAAATAGCTGTTGAAAATAAAATTATATTTCAGTAAGTACATGTCGAAAATATGTTCAACATTCGGTAAACAACTGCCAAACATACATTTTCGGTAAATAGCTGTTGAAAAAATATTATATTTCGGTAATTGTATGCTGAAAATGTATCTCAATTTCGGTAACTAACTATCGAGTATAATTGAAAATTTTTAACGGGCTAGGGAGAAAATACGGGGCTGTGAATGGTCGCCCCCATATAGTATTGTTTATCAAGCTTTGCATGTTCATATCTTTTCATTTAGCTTATTTCCTACAAGAGCCGTGGCTCATGTAGTTGTTAACTCAAATTTTTTAGGTTCAAAGGTGGATCCGAAGGCGTAAGAATCATGGCATATGTTCTAGTCTTTTATTTCAGAGCGTAATGGAATACTTGTATGTAAAAACCCCAATCTAGGCTTCTAGATTAGTTTACTTACGGTATTTGATTCCTTGATGATGAAACGGATCAAGAACACCCTGGGGATGATAGCATGTTTTAGCTTAAAGTGTTTGCAAAACCCTTAAACCTACCAAAACCCTACTAGCATGCATTGGTTGAGACCCAACGCGCGCGGGTCAAAGTGCTAGGTGTTGGTCAAATGGTCAGGTTTGACCGTGGACTAGCTCGCTTGGCTGGTTGCACCTCCATACCTACCACCTCTCTCCCTATAAATACCCCAATGGTTCTTCTTCCTAAGGGTGACAAAAAAATTACAAAAAGTTAGGGTTCCAAGTTTTTAAAGCCCTAAGTTACAATCATTGAAGAACATAGCTTGTTCTTTGCTTCTACCATTCAAACACCCCAATCAACCTTAAACCTCAAAGCTCAAACACCATTCAAACTCAAAAATCAAAGGTATAGCATACCTACTATTTTCCTGTTCTGATCCCTGAGGGGGCTCGCAGGGTCAAGGCTGGTAATCAATACCAGTCTTGGTCCTAAAGCTAGAAAGGTTTCAAAAATCGTCATGGTAGGAACCAGCGCGTGCAGGCCATCTATACGCACGCACCTCTTTGTGACTGTGTGCGCAGGTTCACGTGGGGATTGATGTCTTACTATTTTATGCTTTACTTACATATAGGCCACTCCAAGTATGCTAAAAACAAGTTTACTGCTTTTATTTTGTTAAAAATGTTAGTTTTAGTTCAAATGTGTACCTGCTGTTATGGAGTACCTTTGGGATCATTCTAGACCTATCCCAGAATCCAAAAATATGTAAAACCAAACACTAGTTAGAGAGCTTAAACCAGCGCTCGCCTGTGGGTTATCTGCGCACACAGGTTGTCCTCTGACCAGTGATTGGCCTTTGCATGGGTAACTTAGCCATAGGCCACTGTTTTGTCCCTTCATTGTTTATGGGGTATTTTGTCAATTTGTAGGGCATTTAAGCATTTAAACTGCTTAGAACTGCCTATCAACTGTCATATGAACTACTTGGTTTGGACCTGGGTGTGCATTGGTCCTTCTAAAACCCAATGGAGGGTAAAAACAAAGGCTACGAGCAAAGCAAATATGCGCACGCATGTATAGGATTCACGCGTGCAGGTTTGAATCACATGCAGTGATCCGCGTGAAATGGATTAGTGCATGTAGATTCTTTCTTGTGCACGTCAATTCAATACAGTGTGTCAGGTTTTGCTTTGTTAAACAAAACTTGGTTCTATCCTATTTATTGCTTTCGCATTCATACCATCTATCACATCCTGCAAATCGTGTTACAGCTTTAATCCCCATTAAATTGTTCCCCACCCCTAAATGGCTAAAAAGTTGATTAATCAAACAGAATCGCAAATATTTTCATAAATGCCTAAGTAGAGACCGATCTCCGGATTGGGCGAGAGGGGTGCCTTAAACCCTTCCCCTCTCGTAACCTAGCTCCCGAACCCAGATATGGTTATGACAGACTGGTGCCTTCACCTTTTTCAAACCAAACAGCGCAACGAGCGTTTTAAGTTCGGTTCCTTGGGTGTCGGACCTTCAAACCCAAGTGGCGACTCTTTGAATTACGAGCGCTCATTCCACTTAGCGCTCCTTCGATCTGCCTTACATTTTTAGGGCAACTCTGCTGGGGATGATCGAACCAGTATTAATCTATATTTAGAGTTTAATACACTTATGAACAATCTTTTAAAAGTCTATTAAAATGGTGAGCTTCGCGCTACCGAAGGTTGGAATGGTGATTTAACAGGACCTTGTGTCCGGCCAATCCGATCTAGGACTTTTTCGATCGATCACTTGTGTAGTTTCCTCTAAAGATGGACTAAATAAAGTGAGCCAAATTTGAAAAGGCATTTTGCGATATTGTGATTCTTCTTCTTCTTAATCGATTTCGAGCATTTCTCATTTGCATCAATGTGGGATAGCCCCATTGGAGTGTTTTGGAAATCCAACACGGTTTACCGGAGCCCTGGGACCCCGAATGCCCAACAACCTTCGATGATGATAAGTCATTCTACCGTTTGACTGTTGCTCTGCGGTTACGCGTGCAGCGAGAGGTATATCTTGGCTTTAGTCTGAGGAACCTGTTACAAACCAAAATCGGCTTTTGCATATACAAAGCACTAGCACTCTTCAAACTAGGACATGTACCTACAGGGTAAGTTCTACTTGCATCTAACCCCCATATACTGCCTATGTGTTATTGCTTTCCCTATCGCATGCACTGTACATACATACCGTTTTTGCGTAGGAGCATGTTTAGGGCGGCTTCTAGGTTGTTTTTTTTTCGAGTACGTCTTATGCTCATTAGGACACTGCTAGACCCGATGAAAAGTCGTGCATCTCGATGGTGCATGTTATCAACTTTCAAAGTCCTTAGATCAACAGGACTTCAAGAAATCAAACGTTTTTGAATCCTTGGCTCATGCCCAATTGGGGATTCAACCGAAAATAAGGAACCACAAAGTATTGATGCTGTGACACTGATATCACTCAGGTTACAAGTGCGAAGTCACTTACAGTTGCCCCGGCTAAGGTGCGAAGTCACTAACGCCACCCCGGTTAAAGTGCCACGCCAACAATATCGAGTTGTTCCAAGTTCAAAGTTGAAACTTCAAGAACGGAATAGTCAAAGGCTTAGACCATTTTGACATCTCTTAATGTTAGTCGGTCTGTTCAAAGGATACACCTCGAAAAGAATTTTGAGGATTTTGGCAACGTTCGAACATCATGAGACAGACTCATCTGTAGTTGTAAAGTCTAGGAGGACACCGATGACGATGACATGTGCATTGCATTTCCTTTTGCAAATAACTGTTGTAGGAACGTCACTGAGCATTCAATTGCTTTACTGTCTAGTTTGGAACCATTGCACCGAACAAGAGAGTAATAAAAGGAAGAGCCAAACCTACTTGGGAACGTCTTCGAAATTCGTTTCAAAGACTTGTAAGGCTAGGACCCTAGTCAGTTGCAACGAAGGCTTCTCCAGGTTCATTGTTGGCTGCCCTACAGTCGGGTTCGCCATCTATATTGCAAAAAGCCACGCCGCCGGCTTCCCCATCTTCAGCTTCTTCATCAAGCTCCATTGAAAAACCTGTGATGACAAACCAGCCGCTCAATCTTGAAACCATGCTCACAAATCTTCAAAACAGCCTCACTACTATGCAGCAAAGGGCTAACGAGACTGATGCTTCCATCGCCTGTTTGAATGATCTGATCAACACTCGTCTTCCACTAGCACCAAAAGAGGAGGACGAGGATGATAAGGATGTACATGCCAATCCTGTCTTTGTCGAAGATCCAAATCATGTAGGGCGTCTCATCGTTCAACCTATCTCTAGAGAGGCTCGTGTGCTTGCTCCAAATCCGAACCCTGCTGTTGCTCGGTCTGTTCAATACCCTAACATAGTTGCTCTCATGGCCAAGATGGCTAAGCTGGAGGAGGCTGTCTTGAAGTCTGAAAAGATCAGTGCAGGCGGAATAGACTTGGACCAACTTTGCTTGTATCCTAATGCAAGGCTCCCCGAGTGGTTCAAAATGCCTGACTTCGTCAAATTCGATGGGAGTGGTGATCTGAAGACTCATCTACTGGGCTATCATGCTGCCATGAAGCTGCTAGGGGTGAAAAGTGAGGCCATCTCTCAGCTTTTTCCTCAAACTCTCTCTGGGCTAGCCTTCCATTGGTTTCTGTCTCTTGACATCTCCAAAAGAAGAACTTGGGAAGATATAGGGGCTGCCTTTGTCTCGCAGTATAGCTACAACTCACAGCTCAAGATGACTACTCGTGAGTTGGAGTCCACCAAAATGGAGGCTAAAGAGTCCTTCGCGGACTTTGTCAAAAGATGGAGGGCCAAAACTGCTCTAATGACTAAGCGCCCGAGCGAGAGAGATCAGCTTCGCATCATCTCCCGCAATTTCCAACTCGACTTTGCCAAGTACATGGTAACTGTGCAAGCTTCTACCAACTTTGAAACCTTCGAATCTGGCCTAGCCATTGAAGAGGCCCTACAAAGTGGAGTTTTGCCAAAAGGAGAATCCTTTTCTTCCTCTACTCAAAAAGCTAAGCCGAGGGCTTACTCTGGAAATAGTAGCGCATTGTTTGGCAGTAGCAATTATGCCAACGTGGCTACAAGTGGGGACAACGCTGTTGCTTCTCCCAATCATACAGCCGATGTCAATCAGGCTCCAAACACCCAAAGCTACAGGGCCCGAACCCAACCTCAAAGTTTCTTTGTCTTCAAAGCACCTCTATCCACAGTGATGGAAAACCTTGTCAAGTTGAGGCATCTCAAACCTTTGACCCCAACTCCCCCACCAAAAGTCCTACCTTCCGGTTACAAGCCAAACCACTTTTGTGCCTTCCACCAAATGCCTGGCCATCCCACTGATGTGTGCATCATCTTCGACATGAGATTCAAGATCTGATTGACAATGGCACGGTTGAAGTTTCTCCAAAGCCCAACGTCATTTCCAACTCCTTGCCTCAATACCACTCTGACCCTCTGGTTGGTTAGATATCTATCACCTCCACTCAAATCAACCCTAGCTCCACCATATTCAACCCTAGCCAATATATCATCCTAGAAAGCCAACCCAAACCAATCGTATCCATCCCGTTCAAACCGGAGATTAATATGATGGCTGTAGGTTGGGCAATTGAGGTCTTCACTGCCAACCCCTGGATTGATAGTAATGAGGAGCTTACAAAGGAGCAGACTAACGGGCTGAGGTCCATTGTTCATGGGAGCACCGAGTAGGTTTGGTCGAAGAAGCTGAGGAAGCCAAAGTGCTGTTGCTTGGGCCTGACGTCCTCTAGATCCCACCTCTGAGGAAGCCAAGGGTAACTATAAAAGTTGTATTTTCACATCGCGTCTATTTTGCATTGACACTTTTGAGTCTGAGTCTGACACGGTGTCTGTCAAGTCGTCTTAGTCTAGCTCTAAGTTGGAGTTTGTGTCTCTCGGCCCTCCATGTCATCGCTTCTATTTTTCAATTCGAGTCTTTCGTTGTACTTGGCAACCCCAAAGGTTCTTTTATGATATGCATTATCTTGCTTCTAAGTACGTCGCTGGCTTTTGAATAAACTGTGTCAGCCCTGACGACGAAGGGATAGATTTCGATGGGAATATCCTGAAAGAAATGTGTTCCCTCGCCGAAAGGGAAGGCGAAAGGCATGCTCAGCCTATTAATTGAAATATTAGTTTTCAAATAAACTTGAAAGATGAGGTAAACCCTCAAATGGTTCAAATTGGTTCAACACTATCCCCAGAGGAGCATTGTGCCCAGTCAGACAGGCTTGAAGAGTTCATCGACATCTTGGCATGGTCTCTAAAAAGACATGCCTAGCGTTGATCCTGAGATAAAAGAAACATCGAATCCCTTTGCTACCAGATGCCAAACCATGTAAAGCAAAGCTCAGAAGGCTCCAGGCCTCATACCATGTTCAAGTTCGCAGGAACAGCATTCCGCCAAGCACAAATTAGAAAGTTCAAAAGTGGCCTGGAGCGAGGCATGTCAGCTGAAGCACCCTAGACCCTGTGCTATCAAAAGCCATTTTATCTGGAGCTATGGCCAAAGATCATTGACCTCGATGGCAACAAATTTAAAACCTTGGTTAGCCTGGATCAATTCAAGTGCTACTTTTCCCTGAGAGAAGCTCATTGGGCTGAAAACTCCAAAAGTGGGCAATTCCAAGCAAAAGTTAGAGCAGCCTGCTAGACAGAGAACCTATGAAGGCAATCTAGGCAAAAATAAATAGGCAATATTCAAAAGCTCACTAGACCGAAGACCCGAATGGGCGGTTCTAGGCAAAAGTTAGAGTGTAAAAGGAGAGGTAAATACTCGAGAGTATCCTTGGCCTGAACTACGTTTTGACCTGATTGCCAAAATGGGATACGTAGGCAGTCTCTCTTCGAGACTCGGTCATAATCTATCAACTTGATCCAAGGCTTTGGTGCATTGCCGTGGTCGAGTAGAAGACAAGCTTCATCTGTGCAAAAAGGGGAAAACCTTTCGTCTTTCAATCTTATTTCAAACTACTACTTCAATTTCAAAGTTGAGCAAAAGCCTTAAAAAAATTTTAAGCATAAACAACATAATGAAATGCTTGCAAGGCCTAACGGCTCATAGTTTATGCTAAGTTCAGCGAAGTCTGGTGTAAGTAGTTGTAGTAGACTTTTAGTAACGAGCGCTAGTTTGAGGTTCACGTGCATTTGTTCAAAGTTATACACGTTGGTCTCAAACCTGCGCATGCTTCTTCGATTTCAACAGCAGTCAGAAGCAGTTAGCTACGGCCTGCAACTTATCATTTTCCATCTCAGGTTCAAAGAACTTTGAATGTCGTTCAAGGGGTTTTTGCCAAGCTTTGCCATGCCGTGCAGGTCATATGGACCTAATGTGACTACACGGAGGTGTCGGTTTCAGTACGAGCTTATACGTGTCTTTATCTGCGTCTTATGTTTGTCATTGTGACATTTTTCTAGTTTTTCAATCCATTGTCATTTCGGTTTGCTTTTCCCAGATTTGTCAGTTCGTACAGGTCATTATACAATTATTTGACCTTACGCAAGTGTCAGTTTCACCTATCATGAGGATATTTGAGTTTTGGATTGTTAATTTCCAAAATTTCATGATTTTCCATGTGTCTAAGAGTCTGTGTTGCATCTGGGGCTCCTCTTCCTTTTCGTTCGAGCTAGGCGAGTTTGTGTATGTGCGCATATCAGTGTATTGACTCAATTCACTTGTCAATGCAAATTAGATATTAGCGGATGGTTCATATGTCAATAAACTGGAAAATGCAATTTTTACATTGCTACCTTAAACATCTATAATCCTCAAGCTATGGAAAGTCGTGAACAGCAAGGGCACGTCAGCCCAAGACCAAGCAAAGCATATCTGTGCGGCATATCTACCCAAGCATCGGAGAAAGAGCACACAGGCCCATTGCCAGCACCGCTAAATGTCAACTGGAGCACGCCGACCCACTCTAACGTCTATTTATCTGGATGTGCATCTCAAAAGCAAAAGACAATAAAGTACTGGGGCTCAGTGATAGTCCTTAAGCATCATTGTCCTCCTAGGAGCTGCCCTTAGCTAGGGTCTGCATTTTAAGTTTGTGTATTCATATAGCATACATCTTTACATATTGTGTATATCAACTGTAGAAAACAGGAAGGTGGCCAGTTTGTGGGAGTTTATGCCCGAATGGTTTCCATCAAGTCTTTGTTTGCCGACAGATGCGATTGAAAAATCTCCTGTGGTATCGTTATCATTTGTTTAGCAGAGGCAATGGAAATCTCCCCAATCCTCGATTTGTTAGCCAACGGATGCGATTGAAAATCTCTTGCGACATTGTTCTCATAGTAGGATGCGATGAAATCTCTTGCGGGAACCAATCAACGACAGCATGATATGCTCGTCTCAAGTCAACAACAGCACAATCTGCCCGTCTCAAGTCAATGACAGCACGATCTGCCCGTCTCAAGTCAATGACAACACGATCTGCCCGTCCAAATCAATGACAGCACGATCTGCCCGTCCAAATCAACAACGGCATGATCTGCCCGTCTTAAGTCAACGATGGCACGATTTGCCTGTTCCCATCAACGACAGCCGGTCCTGTCCAATCCAACGGCTCGATCATCCTGAAGAATGATCCATCCATTTCCTTCTCAGTCATTCACTGATGATCAGCCATATCGTCCTTTCAATCAGTCAATGATGATCAGAACATCATCCGCGTTCACCCTGATCAACGATGATCAGAATATCGTCTGCGTTCACTCCCTCAAACGACAATTAGAATATCGTCTGATGGTCCATGATTCGCAACTAATTATTCCCCAAGAGAGTCTGCTTTCGCTTAGTCCGAACGACTACCTCTACTTCAGTCTAGCTTCATGCACATCTTCCAGCAGCCTTATTGCTCTGTCTCGAATGGTCTTTGATAAGGAGATTGGCTTTGATTCCCAACAGATGGAATTCAACCTGCCTGACACGACCTACCTGTGTTTGTTGGATTGTTTTGTGCCAAGGATAGCTTGATCCCCAGCAACGACGGCATGTCCCATCCAATTTTGCAATGACAACCTGTCCTGTCCGAATTCGATCAACTAGCGGCGATTCACTCATCCAATTCTACTTCCATCCCCAGCAATGGACTGCTTATCCATGCCACCAATCAGGTTCCTTAAGTTTACAAGTCAATTTTGCTAGTATGCTTTGTTTTGGATAGTCTTGAGGGGGTGTCTAGAAATCTTTGACGTTACTTGTACCAAGTCGATGGTGCTTTAAGTGCCATTAAAGAGGGGCTACTGTAGACACCCCAATCTGGTCTTCTTGATTAGTTTACTTACAGTATTTGATTCCTCGATGATGAAATGGATCAAGAACACCCCGGGGATGATAGCAAGTTTGAGCTTATAGTACCAAAACCCTACTAGCATGCTTTGGTTGAGACCCAACGCGCGTGGGTCAAAGTGCCAGGTGTTGGTCAAATGGTCAGGTTTGACCGTGAACTAGCTCAGGATGGCTTGGACTCATGCGTGCTAGTCGACAACTGGTCCATGCTGGTCAACCTTTGGCGTTGATTTGCACGCGCGTGTCTTGGACTCGCGTGCGCCGGTCAACGTAACTTGCTTTATTCAGCATCCAGAAGTCATGATTAGTGGAGTACAACACGTTAAAAGCTTTTATTTTGCTTGAAAAGCAGTATCAGAACAAGAGGTGTCCACATCCCCCATATCTCCCACCGACCTTTTCCAAAGGTGGAAACTTGTCCACCAAGCACCCCAAACCAGCCATTGCTTGGCTGGTTGCACCTCCATACCTACCACCTCTCTCCCTATATATACCCCAATGGTTCTTCTTCCTACGGGTGACAAAAAAATTATAAAAAGTTAGGGTTCCAAGTTTTTAAAGCCCTAAGTTACAATCATTGAAGAACATAGCTTGTTTTTTGCTTCTACCATTCAAACACCCCAATCAACTTCAAACCTCAAAGCTCAAATGCCATTCAAACTCAAAAACCAAAGGTATATCATACCTACTATTTTCCTGTTCTAATCCCTGAAGGGGGGCTAGTAGGGTCAAGGCTGGTAATCAATACCAGTCCTGGCCCAAAAGCTAGCAAGGTTTCAAAAATCGTCATGGTAGGAACCAGTGCATGCAGGCCGTCTGTACGTGCGCGCCACTCTATGGCTATGCGCGCAGGTTCGTGTGGGGATTGGTGTCCTACTATTTTTTGCTTTACTTACATATAGGCCACTCCAAGTATGCTAAAAAATAGTTTACTACTTTTCTTTTGTTAAAAATGTTAGTTTTAGTTCAATATGCGTACTTGTTGTTATCACTACGCCAAATATTGCCTTTAGCGGCATGAAAAAACTGCCATTAATAGTCTAAAAACTGCCGGTAATAGTATTACCGGCGGTAATAACACCAAAAACATACCGCTATTAAAACAACTGTCGGGAATACAAAAATGGCATTAAAAAACTGCCGGCAAAGTAAAAACGGCGGTAATAAACTGCCGCTAATAATATCGTCGGTTTTAATAGTATTCCCAGCAAAATTATTTTCCTACCGCTAATACAGCCATTAATGGCATTAATTTACTGCCGGCAATGGACTAGAACAATGAGCAGACTACATTCTACATGTGCTTAATTAAAAAGGCCCCATATATATATGTAATTAAATCTTCACGAACCACATACCACAAAAGTGCAAAAGCTGTCAACTATATATAGTAACATAAATATTGAAGTTAATATTACAATAATGTTTAATTTGGTTTCCACACATTAACCAAGTTCAAACATTCGCAACTAAAGTTGTCAAAATATACAAGCTAGCTCCACTATTTGTGCATCTCCAAAACAAACTCCCAAAATAAAGATGTCAACTGTGAAGCTGCAACATTAATTTTCCATGTAGCTCATCTACAACTTAAGTTGCCAAAACATGTGCAAGTCCCAATGTGCTTCGCGAATAATTTCCAAGGATCTCAACTGTAAAGCTTGAACGTTTTTCCACTCAGCTCAACTACATCTCATACATAAGCTGCAAATGCAACAATGGAAACGAAAAAGTATGAAGTCAGGGAATGTAGACAACATGTTAATCAAGTCCAAAATTGATCATCAACAAGTACTAAGCAACAAGCAAGCAAAACATTAAGTAGCATCAGCAAGTGACAATAAAATATTGTCCTTCTCCATTGGTATTTTTGTACTCTTAACTAAAATTTCAAAAAACACTACTTACTACTAACAATTCTCTACGATGTCATGTAAGCGATTTTCTATTTGGAGCTGGAAATGTTATTCAGGCAAACTCGAAGTATGGCACTAATCTAAAAGTTTTACTAATTCAAAGCTAAAAAAAAACTGGAAATGTCTACTTCGATCTCTAACGTCCTCAACATTCACAAGCTCACACACAAGGAATCCATCTAAAGAACAAGCACAACTTTACCAAAAATATTTTCGCCAAACTTATTCTAGATAAGAAACTATTGGAAAGATAGATTTAAGCTAAGTAATTCATTTCATGGTACAAAGGAGATGGAATAAACTAAGAATGAGCTCAGCAAAATATGTTTAAAGCTTACGCATGTGCATACGTTTTAGCTTTACTAGAAAAAGAAAACAGAAAACAGAACCAACTGCCAAGCACACGTTGACATGGTCAAGGCTGGCTTGTAATAGTTGTAATAGTTGATCCTGGACACGAATAAGGCCAAGTACGATAAAAGCATAAACCCATGACTTTGTTTCCCAGAAACATACAGGGGGAGCATCCCAAATACTTGAAAATCTAATGCGAAACACAAGCCAACAAAAATACCCGCAATGCCGATTACAAAAACAGAAATACATGCAACTTCTCCAAACTTATTCTAGATAAGAAACTATTGGAAAGATAGATCTAAGGCATCCAGATTAATTAATTTGCTACTTATACCACTTCCCAACAAAAAAATAGCCACGATAAACGTTCTCTCACCTCCTCATCAGTCCAAGCCCTAAGGGGTCGACTCCTATCATCGCTATTTTGTTGTTGAGGACAGTTGGCATCAAGAACATGTTCCTCATTGCATGACTGCCCAGAACCATTCTGATGGAACATAAACACATGCAATAGAATCATCAAGGAATTGAACATGTGATGCATAAGGTTTAGAGTTATAGAAATTAATTACTCCCTCCGTCCCATAATGTTAGGCATTTTCAGGAATGCATGTCATTTTTAAATTAGGGTGAAGGCACTATTGGTGAATAAGAAATCTAATATACATTATTTGAAGCAATAAACTAGAGTAACCTGTCCATTATGTGAAGGCGATATTGGTGAATCATCTTCTGGAGAGGGAGGCAATGGGTATCCAATATCTTTCGCATGCGCCTCGAACCTAGCACACTTACGCTCTAGGCGAGAAAGTCTATCATCTACCTCAGCTAGAACTTCTGTAACAACTCCGATTTTTCGTTCAATAAAAATCTCGTTGTTATTCGAAATTTCTTAATTTCTCTTAACTGCTTGTTGGATTTCTTATTTAATTTGTATTACGGTTAGTCTTTAAGAAATCGAATACCTTATTATCGTATTTCCCGACTTGAAACCCTAATCGCACTTTAGTCCCTCAAGAATCGTTTCTGACACTTTGGTCCGACTTAGCAAGCCTAGTTAGCTTCTAACCGGCTTGATGGAGTAACCTAACTAGAAAGTTATCTAGTTACTTTTCCCTAACCAAGAATGACCATTTTACCCCTCTTGAACCTTTTTGAACCTTTTGAACCCTAGACTAGAAATTGATTATTTGTTTTCTTTTATTATTTGGTTTTATTCTTTATCCATTGGACAATAAATGTTAGGGGAATTATTACCCATTGGATAAAAGAAACCCATTCTTTATAATAAAAGGATTTTGAAAGATTTAAATAAAAGTACCATGATTGACATTTGAAAAGTAATTTTGATTATTTTTTTGTAATAAAAGTACCCAAGTACCCTTGGACCATTGGATATTAACCATTAGGGTAATCTTTACCCATTGGACAAAAGCCTTTTCTTTATTTAAATGGTTAAGTACATATATATATATAAACATGGGATTTTATAAAAAGGACATGTAGTCTTTCCAAAAACTTATTTTAGTATTTAAAGTACTAGTACCTTATTATCCCTTGGATAATAACCATTAGGGATTCTATTAACCATTGGGTAATAGGCTCATCTTCCAAACAAAGTACTTACCCCATTAAACTAATGTTTTGTTAAGATTCCCGGAGTACAAAAGTACATTATTTTATTAATTAAAGTACCGTACTTTATATTTGTTTATTGGGGAAATCTTGACCCCTTTAAAGACTAAATTACCCTTTTGTACTAAAGAACCCTATATTTATTTGTAGTCTTACATGTTAGTACATACATATATATGCATATATAGTTAGTACATGGGAGAGAGAGGAGAGAGAGGCCGAGAGAGAGGGGAGGAGAGAGAGGCCGAGAGAGAGAGAGGAGAGAGGGAGAGAGAGAGAGGGAAAGAAGGAGGAAGAAGAAGAAGGATTTGATGTGTACTTGACCTTGATCTTCCAAAGTACTTCAAAATCCTTGGTGATTCCTTTCCTAGCCAAATCTTGACCCCATTAACCTCCATTGTACTCCTTTGTACCAATTCCATTCGTTTAACCTAAGAATCTTGTACCCATGTCTCCTCCATGGCAACATATCTTCCAAGAATCCCATCCAAGGACTAACATAGCCATGCAAGCCTACCAATTTAGCTTCCAACCTTTCAATCAAGCATGACATGTGAAATAAAGTTGACATAGAGAGAGAGAGAGAGGGGGCCGGCCAAAGAGGGAGAGAGGGAGAGCCTTGCCTATAAATAGAAGCTCATTCCAAGCTTAAACTCACACCTTCTCACTTTGCTCCAACTTCTCTCTAGAATTTCTTAGTGTTCTTGCTTCCAAAATTCTTCTTTTCTTGAGTTCTTGAGTGTTCTTGAGAGAAACCACCAAACCACCTTCCAAAACCACCGTTAGATCTTTAAAAGTAGATTAGATAGGTTAGAAGTTGTTTCTAGGAAGAGAAAGGTTCATATCTCTTCCTTTCGAAGCAAACCGACGACGTTACGCCGCCGAAATCCAAAACCGACGACCGAATCTTCTTAGTCTTCTTCTACCGCCAAGAAGCACGGTAGGATCTTCTTATCTTCCACCCCACGTATAAGTAGATTTCCTTAACTTTCATTCCAAGTAGTTTTGTATCAAACAAAGTTCATTTGAAAGTAACTTTGAAAGTTTTATAAGAAATAGATGAGGTTATCTTTGTGAGATTTTATGAGATGCATGATATGGTTATTGAGTTTCAAGCATGAGTACGTAGTCTAGAATGGTATATTCTTGTTGGTTTCATTTTGAGATTTGATAAAGTACTTGATGTATGGAATGTTTCACACTACGGAGTCTATGCATGATGAACGTGACACGAGAAACAAGATAGTAGAGACATGGCACCTAGGGTGTGTTAATAAAGATGAAAAAGTGTGTATTCGAGAAAGGAAATGATTTTGAAACTACATAATGACCGGTTTTGGGTGCATTATGTGAGTTAGATGTGTGTGTGTGTGCCAATGGGAACCCGGCGCGGCGGAACCATTGTGAGGATACTCGGGAACCCGGCGCGGCGGAACCGAGGTAGGGTGTGTGCTTGGTTATCCGCGGTTCGGAGCCAATGCGGTTGTGTGCCAATGGGAACCCGGCGCGGCGGAACCATTGTGAGGATACTCGGGAACCCGGCGCGGCGGAACCGAGGTAGGGTGTGTGCTTGGTTATCCGCGGTTCGGAGCCAATGCGGTTGTGTGCCAATGGGAACCCGGCTCGGCGGAACCATTGTGAGGATACTCGGGAACCCGGCGCGGCGGAACCGAGGTTGGGTGAGTTAAAAAGGAGTTTTTTTGGGTAAAAAGGAAAGTGATTTAATAACATGGTCTACGATGAGTCTAAAAGATGAACACGACGTTAGTTGAGTAAGGAACGTGGATTTGAATACTTGTTTGGACTATATGCATGATTTAAGTTGAATTGTTGTTATTATGCCTTCATGTTCATAAGTTAAGGGTTAGAAGGGTTTGGAATATTCTATTGAGCGTTTGAGCTCACGGTGTTGCCTTTTTGGTGACCCTGGCATATTATACCGGTGGCGACGCGGGTATAATATGTCAGATCTCATAGATGAGCAAGGCGAGCTGTACACCTTGGAGGCCTTTGGAGCCGAGGAGCTAGCCGTGATGGAAGAACAAGCGGAGCTGTAGTTAGGAACCTTAGTTCCCTCCCGTTTGTAATAAAAGTACTTCCTTTATGTTTTGTTTGTAATAAAGAGCCAGACTCAGCTTTTATTTCAATAAAATGTTTTATTTAACGTACCCAAAATTCGGGGCGTTACAACTTGGTATCAGAGCTTTAGGTTCAAAACCTCGGCCATGGGTAGAATGGGTAGAACCACGATATAAGTTGACCGTTGCACCATCGTGAATTGAGTTTAAGTTTACCATCCCAAATTGGGTGGAATTCTGTCAAAACAATCTTCGGATTGAAGCAAAGCGTGGAAATTGGCAGTACCGCTAAGCTGGGAATTCCCGAACAATTGGATGATGACTTAAATCAAAGAATCGAATGTGGAACATAGAAACCGAAAAAGTTTTCTCTAAAGTTTTACTAAAAACTTCCTTTTCAAAGTTTGACTAATAGAAATCTTTCCTTGTAGATGAATCACATGAGCTCCTACCAAATCAACCTACTAGCCGAAGCGCGTCATCTCGCAAGTACCCTAAGGTCCATGACAAACCAACTGATAGACGATCCTTACTTCCCGTATGCTTTCCCCTACACCAACGACTACTATCAAGAGCACGGCAGTGTCATATTTTACGATGGAGAAAATCATGCCGAAGCAGCACCCGTCCTTGTTCAATTGGCCCCTCCCATCGATGTAGATATCTTGATCGAAGGTAATGAAGAAGGCGATGCGGGAGCAGCCCTCGTTCAAATTCCGATGATTCCGCCCATCAACATGGTAGCGGGAGAACCCGAAGAAGATCCCGAGGAAGATCCGGAGGAAGAACCTATGGAGGAACCCGAAGAGGACCCCGAAGAGTTTAGTGACGGAGAAAACTTTGAGCAAGCAATGAACGGACCCGATTTTGATGCACCGACCGACGATGAGGATTGGGAATCCGACGAGGAGGAAGTAGCATTCCTAAGAGCAGAACCCGAAGTCATTGACATAACCGTTAACCCCGGAGAAGTGCCACCGCCACCCTTCGAAACCGACATAGGCGCTTATCGGATGGAATTCCCTAGTATTTTCTAGAGTAATTAAGAAAGCTTGAGTAGAAGTTGGAACCCTTTTGATGTAATCGATCTTAGTAGGAAGTTGTGGCTAGTAAGCCTTTTTCATGTTGTACTTGCTTATTATGAAATAAAAGATTTGTGTTTTCTATTTGACTTGATCATTGTTTATGTATAATTGTATGCATGCGATTGCATTCCCCATTATAAGTCTAATATATAACTTTCCTTATTGTAGATATGGATTGCCGTACCCCTATCACCGTAGCCGATCTGCTATACTACAAGACTTTGATATCACCCGAGAGTCCCATTTCCATCCCACACTTGGGAATCCGTGACCCCGAGACCGATGAACAACTATATGAGATAGTAGTGATGACACCCTTCACCGATGACGAGCAGCATTTGACGTTCGACCCTCAAGAACCATTATTTAAAGAGTTAGCCGAGAAGATTCGCAAAAAGGGAGAGCGTTGGCTCGAGATCTGAGAGAAGGAATGGATGGAGCAGCTGAGAGCGTGGTTCGGACTTAATCCACCCCGTCAGTAGAGTAGTAGTACTAGAATAAGGTTTCGATAGCTTGAGTTGCCCTTAACAGCACTAAGGCTAGAAGAATCATGTAGTAGGATCATTTCACCTTGTAGTAGAAATCTCATTTTCAGTCTACTTGTTTTATAGTAGAACTCTATGCTTATGATTGTAATTTCTTACTTATCAATGAAAAGCTTGTTGTTTGCTAGTAATATTGTTGCTTAGAATTTGGTAAATTATGTTTACAAAGGAAAATTTTTAAGTAGACTAAACCGCCCCTTTACAATTTTACTCGTAGATGGTGAACCGACGCAGTGGACTAGGATACGAGAATGGTGAATCCTCTAACCCTAACCCTAACACTGACCTCGCTCGAGTCATGCAAGCACTTGTGACTGCTTTGAACACTAACCGCCCTAACCAGAATCGCGATGATGGACCGATGACCCGAACCCGGGCAATGAATGAATTCTGCAAGCGTCGACCCCCGACCTTCAATGGAGATCCTAACCCTACTGTGGCCGAAGCCTGGCTGAAGGAAACCAAGGTGATCCTGGACACCTTGGAGATCACCCGAAATGGAGACCGTGTGGCCTTAGCCACTTACCAGCTGAAAGGAGAAGCTCGCTACTGGTGGGAGTTGATGGAGGCCACCCATGCCATAGCCACCATGACCTTCGCTGAGTTTGAAACCCTTTTCCTCGACAAATACTTCCCTACACCCCTTCGCCTAGCCAAGGAGCAAGAATTCATGAACCTGAAGCAAGGAACAATGACCGTGACCCAGTACGCGGCCAAATTCGAGGAGCTGTCCCGTTACGCTCCAACTGCTGTGGCAACCGAGGATAGGAAGGCAAGAAGATTCGAGTGGGGGCTGACTACCGCTCGAAGGGCCGTAGTGGCACAAGCCTTTACCACCTATAATGGTGTGGTCCAGTGTGCCCTCCGCCTGGAAAGTGAGGAGGCTGACTTCAAGACTCGCTGGAAGAAGGCAACGGGCAACACTGGCGGGCCAATCCGAACCCAGCAACCCAACAACAATCGTGGACCTTACCCGACCAAGCCATTCACCTCAGCTCAAAGCAACCAACCCTGGAGGACTGTCGCATCCGGGCAGAGTGAACCACAGAGGGGCAGCCAGAACAAGACGTCAGTGCAGTGCTTCTACTGCCAAGCCATGGGCCACTACAAGCGTGATTGCCCCCAGCTTCAAAGGAATGGAAGCTTTGGGAATCAGAAGGCTCAACAGCCCGGGCAGGCCAGCTTTGTGAAGCAAAACGCTGGAAGCCCACTGCAGCAGCAGAACGGGCAAAACAAAGGAAAGCAGCCCGTTGGAACCCAGCAAGGCACTGGAGGGCGTATCTTTGCTCTACAGACCGAGGAGCAGGAGCAGGATTCTTCTGTGATCCAAGGTACGCTATTGTTATATAGCACCTGTGTACGAGCTTTATTCGATTCTGGAGCATCGCATTCGTTCATATCTACTGCTTGTGTAACTGCCCTAGCACTAGAAACGGAACCCCTGAATAAAAGTACGAAAGTAGTAACACCAACGGGGGGGAGCATAACTGTTAATCTAGTGTGTAGAGGGTGCGAGTTAGAAGTAGCCGACCTACGCCTAACCTGCGATCTCAGAGTGATGGACATGGTGGATTTCGACGTAATACTAGGCATGGATTGGCTATCGGCTCACCGAGCAGTCATAGACTGTCATCAGAAGACAGTGACGGCCTACACCCCTGAGGGAACTCGTTTCCGTTTTAAGGGGGATAGAGAAGCAGCAAGTCCGACGACGAAGAGATCTAGGTGGCAGAATCAACTATTTGGGTGGCTAGCTAGTCTCCAAATGGAAGAAACTGACAGGATGGAGTTGGGATTACCTCACATCGTGTGCGAATACGCCGATGTTTTCCCTGAGGAACTTCCTGGCTTACCACCTCCGCGAGAGATAGACTTCTCCATAGAGCTTCAACCAGGAACGGCACCAATTTCGATGGCGCCATACCGAATGGCCCCAGCCGAACTAAAAGAGCTCAAGACCCAGCTGCAAGAGCTGTTAGACAAGGGATTTATCAGGCCGAGTACTTCACCGTGGGGAGCGCCTGCTCTGTTCGTGAAAAAGAAGGAAGGAACGCTGCGTTTATGTATCGACTATAGGAGGTTGAATCAAGTCACCGTCAAGAATCGATATCCGTTGCCTAGGATCGATGACCTTTTTGATCAATTAAGGGGAGCAACCTGCTTTTCCAAAATAGATCTCCGGTCAGGCTATCATCAATTGCGGATTCGAGACGAGGATATTGCCAAGACGGCTTTTCGTACGAGATATGGCCACTACGAGTTTGTAGTAATGCCATTTGGGCTGACCAATGCTCCGGCGGTATTCATGTGTCTCATGAACAAGATCTTTCAACCCTACTTAGACAAGTTTGTAGTGGTGTTCATTGATGATATATCGATATACTCTGCCAACAAGGAGGAGCATGAAGAACACCTTCGGATAGCACTACAAATACTTCGAGATAACCAACTCTACGCCAAGGCGAGTAAATGCGAGTTTTGGCTAGAAGTGGTTAAGTTCTTGGGGCATGTAGTATCCAAGGAAGGGATTGCAGTAGACGAAGGAAAGGTCGAAGCAGTGCTGAACTGGAAACAGCCGACCTCAGTGTTCGAAATCAGGAGTTTCCTAGGATTGGCCGGATACTACCGAAGATTCATCCCGGATTTCTCAACCTTGGCCAAGCCAATGACCAAGTTGACTCAGAAAGGAGTGAAGCTGGATTGGAATGAAACCTGTGAGAAATCTTTCCAAGAGTTGAAGAAGAGACTGACCAACGCACCGGTACTTATCATTCCTGAGCGAGGGGTAGATTACACTGTTTATTGCGACGCTTCGAGAGATGGTTTAGGATGCGTGCTGATGCAGAATGGGAAGGTCGTAGCCTACGGATCTCGACAACTTCGACCGCACGAGAAGAATTATCCTACCCATGACTTAGAATTGGCCGCAGTAGTGTTCGCCCTCAAATCTTGGCGATACTACCTGTGGGGAGAACAATTCGAAGTTTTCACCGACCACAAGAGCCTCAAATACCTGTTCACTCAGAAGGAGTTGAATCTGAGGCAGCGCCGATGGATGGAATACTTGGAGGACTACAAGTTTACGCTCCAGTATCACCCTGGCAAGGCCAATGTGGTAGCCGACGCTCTGAGTCGAAAGGACAGAGCACAGAAGGTCAAGACTGCCATCAAGGAATGGGAGATGGTGGACACCCTTAACGAGTTCAACCTGCGATCGTCATCGGAGAGCGAAAACGCCCGACTCTACGCTCTAGTGGCAGAGCCAGCACTTCATCAGGAAATCTTGCTAGCCCAAACCTTCGAGCAGAATTGTGAGTTCGTCCGGCATCGAATCCGAGAAGGAAAGGCGGTGCCAGGATGGACTATCGAGGAGAATAACAGCCTAAGATTCAAGGGAAAAGTGTTTGTGCCTGATGTTGGAAACCTTCGAGAAGAGGTACTCCGAGAGACTCACCATTCGAATTTCGCAGTTCACCCTGGCGGTACAAAGATGTATCACGACTTGCGAAGAACGTACTGGTGGGAAGGAATGAAGAAGGATGTTGCACGGTTCGTGTCTACCTGTTTGGTGTGTCAGCAAGTCAAGGCTGAGCATCAGAAACCTGGAGGAGATCTTCAACCCTTGCCAATACCGACTTGGAAGTGGGAGCACATTTCGATGGATTTCGTGACAGGACTGCCAAGATCTGCCAAGTCCAACACAGCCATCTGGGTGATCGTAGATCGACTCACCAAGTCAGCACACTTTCTGCCTGTCAAGATGACAGAAAACGTGGAGCAACTAAGTATGTTGTACATTCGAGAAATCGTACGCCTCCATGGAGTACCAATCTCGATAGTGTCTGACAGAGACCCACGTTTTGTATCACACTTTTGGAAAGGATTGCAGAAAGCGTTGGGAACGGACGTAAGGCTTAGCACGGCCTTTCACCCCCAAACCGACGGACAAACGGAGAGGACTATTCAGACCCTGGAAGACATGCTGAGAGCCTGCGCCTTGGATTTCTCTGGAAACTGGGAGCAGCATTTGCCATTGGTGGAGTTCGCCTACAACAACAGCTATCAAGCAAGCATCGGGATGGCACCATATGAAGCTCTATATGGTCGACCCTGCCGATCTCCAGTCTGTTGGATCGATGCTGGGGAAACAGGATTGATCGGGCCTGACCTAGTACGAGATACCACGGAGAAGGTTAAGACCATCAGACAAAGGATCCAAACCGCTCAAAGCCGACAGAAGAGTTATGCGGATAAGAGGAGCCGACCATTGACTTTTGCTGTGGGAGATCATGTATTCCTGAAAATCAGACCAAAGAAAGGAGTAATCAGATTTGGGAAGAAAGGGAAGCTGTCTCCACGCTACATCGGACCTTTCGACATCGTGGAGAAGATCGGGAAAGTTGCTTATCGTCTAGCCCTGCCGCCACAGCTAGACCGAGTGCATAACGTGTTTCACGTTTCCATGCTTCGCAAGTATCTAGCCTTGCCCACTCATGTTCTCAATTGGGAAGACATCACTATCGAAGAGGACGCGACATACGAAGAAGAACCGATAGAGATTCAAGACCGAAGTGAGAAGACTATCCGGAACAAGACCATTAAGTTGGTACGAGTTTTGTGGAAGCACCGAGGAACTGGAGAAACCACATGGGAAAGGGAAGAAACCATGAAGATGAAATACCCTCATTTATTCGAATCCTAGCGTCTACCTAATTTCGAGGACGAAATTGTTTAAGGGGGATAGGTTGTAACAACTCCGATTTTTCGTTCAATAAAAATCTCGTTGTTATTCGAAATTTCTTAATTTCTCTTAACTGCTTGTTGGATTTCTTATTTAATTTGTATTACGGTTAGTCTTTAAGAAATCGAATGCCTTATTATCGTATTTCCCGACTTGAAACCCTAATCGCACTTTAGTCCCTCAAGAATCGTTTCTGACACTTTGGTCCGACTTAGCAAGCCTAGTTAGCTTCTAACCGGCTTGATGGAGTAACCTAACTAGAAAGTTATCTAGTTACTTTTCCCTAACCAAGAATGACCATTTTACCCCTCTTGAACCTTTTTGAACCTTTTGAACCCTAGACTAGAAATTGATTATTTGTTTTCTTTTATTATTTGGTTTTATTCTTTATCCATTGGACAATAAATGTTAGGGGAATTATTACCCATTGGATAAAAGAAACCCATTTCTTTATAATAAAAGGATTTTGAAAGATTTAAATAAAAGTACCATGATTGACATTTGAAAAGTAATTTTGATTATTTTTTTGTAATAAAAGTACCCAAGTACCCTTGGACCATTGGATATTAACCATTAGGGTAATCTTTACCCATTGGACAAAAGCCTTTTCTTTATTTAAATGGTTAAGTACATATATATATATAAACATGGGATTTTATAAAAAGGACATGTAGTCTTTCCAAAAACTTATTTTAGTATTTAAAGTACTAGTACCTTATTATCCCTTGGATAATAACCATTAGGGATTCTATTAACCATTGGGTAATAGGCTCATCTTCCAAACAAAGTACTTACCCCATTAAACTAATGTTTTGTTAAGATTCCCGGAGTACAAAAGTACATTATTTTATTAATTAAAGTACCGTACTTTATATTTGTTTATTGGGGAAATCTTGACCCCTTTAAAGACTAAATTACCCTTTTGTACTAAAGAACCCTATATTTATTTGTAGTCTTACATGTTAGTACATACATATATATGCATATATAGTTAGTACATGGGAGAGAGAGGAGAGAGAGGCCGAGAGAGAGGGGAGGAGAGAGAGGCCGAGAGAGAGAGAGGAGAGAGGGAGAGAGAGAGAGGGAAAGAAGGAGGAAGAAGAAGAAGGATTTGATGTGTACTTGACCTTGATCTTCCAAAGTACTTCAAAATCCTTGGTGATTCCTTTCCTAGCCAAATCTTGACCCCATTAACCTCCATTGTACTCCTTTGTACCAATTCCATTTGTTTAACCTAAGAATCTTGTACCCATGTCTCCTCCATGGCAACATATCTTCCAAGAATCCCATCCAAGGACTAACATAGCCATGCAAGCCTACCAATTTAGCTTCCAACCTTTCAATCAAGCATGACATGTGAAATAAAGTTGACATAGAGAGAGAGAGAGAGGGGGCCGGCCAAAGAGGGAGAGAGGGAGAGCCTTGCCTATAAATAGAAGCTCATTCCAAGCTTAAACTCACACCTTCTCACTTTGCTCCAACTTCTCTCTAGAATTTCTTAGTGTTCTTGCTTCCAAAATTCTTCTTTTCTTGAGTTCTTGAGTGTTCTTGAGAGAAACCACCAAACCACCTTCCAAAACCACCGTTAGATCTTTAAAAGTAGATTAGATAGGTTAGAAGTTGTTTCTAGGAAGAGAAAGGTTCATATCTCTTCATTTCGAAGCAAACCGACGACGTTACGCCGCCGAAATCCAAAACCGACGACCGAATCTTCTTAGTCTTCTTCTACCGCCAAGAAGCACGGTAGGATCTTCTTATCTTCCACCCCACGTATAAGTAGATTTCCTTAACTTTCATTCCAAGTAGTTTTGTATCAAACAAAGTTCATTTGAAAGTAACTTTGAAAGTTTTATAAGAAATAGATGAGGTTATCTTTGTGAGATTTTATGAGATGCATGATATGGTTATTGAGTTTCAAGCATGAGTACGTAGTCTAGAATGGTATATTCTTGTTGGTTTCATTTTGAGATTTGATAAAGTACTTGATGTATGGAATGTTTCACACTACGGAGTCCATGCATGATGAACGTGACACGAGAAACAAGATAGTAGAGACATGGCACCTAGGGTGTGTTAATAAAGATGAAAAAGTGTGTATTCGAGAAAGGAAATGATTTTGAAACTACATAATGACCGGTTTTGGGTGCATTATGTGAGTTAGATGTGTGTGTGTGTGCCAATGGGAACCCGGCGCGGCGGAACCATTGTGAGGATACTCGGGAACCCGGCGCGGCGGAACCGAGGTAGGGTGTGTGCTTGGTTATCCGCGGTTCGGAGCCAATGCGGTTGTGTGCCAATGGGAACCCGGCGCGGCGAAACCATTGTGAGGATACTCGGGAACCCGGCGCGGCGGAACCGAGGTAGGGTGTGTGCTTGGTTATCCGCGGTTCGGAGCCAATGCGGTTGTGTGCCAATGGGAACCCGGCGCGGCGGAACCATTGTGAGGATACTCGGGAACCCGGCGCGGCGGAACCGAGGTTGGGTGAGTTAAAAAGGAGTTTTTTTGGGTAAAAAGGAAAGTGATTTAATAACATGGTCTACGATGAGTCTAAAAGATGAACACGACGTTAGTTGAGTAAGGAACGTGGATTTGAATACTTGTTTGGACTATATGCCTGATTTAAGTTGAATTGTTGTTATTATGCCTTTATGTTCATAAGTTAAGGGTTAGAAGGGTTTGGAATATTCTATTGAGCGTTTGAGCTCACGGTGTTGCCTTTTTGGTGACCCTGGCATATTATACCGGTGGCGACGCGGGTATAATATGTCAGATCTCATAGATGAGCAAGGCGAGCTGTACACCTTGGAGGCCTTTGGAGCCGAGGAGCTAGCCGTGATGGAAGAACAAGCGGAGCTGTAGTTAGGAACCTTAGTTCCCTCCCGTTTGTAATAAAAGTACTTCCTTTATGTTTTGTTTGTAATAAAGAGCCAGACTCAGCTTTTATTTCAATAAAATGTTTTATTTAACGTACCCAAAATTCGGGGCGTTACAACTTGGTATCAGAGCTTTAGGTTCAAAACCTCGGCCATGGGTAGAATGGGTAGAACCACGATATAAGTTGACCGTTGCACCATCGTGAATTGAGTTTAAGTTTACCATCCCAAATTGGGTGGAATTCTGTCAAAACAATCTTCGGATTGAAGCAAAGCGTGGAAATTGGCAGTACCGCTAAGCTGGGAATTCCCGAACAATTGGATGATGACTTAAATCAAAGAATCGAATGTGGAACATAGAAACCGAAAAAGTTTTCTCTAAAGTTTTACTAAAAACTTCCTTTTCAAAGTTTGACTAATAGAAATCTTTCCTTGTAGATGAATCACATGAGCTCCTACCAAATCAACCTACTAGCCGAAGCGCGTCATCTCGCAAGTACCCTAAGGTCCATGACAAACCAACTGATAGACGATCCTTACTTCCCGTATGCTTTCCCCTACACCAACGACTACTATCAAGAGCACGGCAGTGTCATATTTTACGATGGAGAAAATCATGCCGAAGCAGCACCCGTCCTTGTTCAATTGGCCCCTCCCATCGATGTAGATATCTTGATCGAAGGTAATGAAGAAGGCGATGCGGGAGCAGCCCTCGTTCAAATTCCGATGATTCCGCCCATCAACATGGTAGCGGGAGAACCCGAAGAAGATCCCGAGGAAGATCCGGAGGAAGAACCTATGGAGGAACCCGAAGAGGACCCCGAAGAGTTTAGTGACGGAGAAAACTTTGAGCAAGCAATGAACGGACCCGATTTTGATGCACCGACCGACGATGAGGATTGGGAATCCGACGAGGAGGAAGTAGCATTCCTAAGAGCAGAACCCGAAGTCATTGACATAACCGTTAACCCCGGAGAAGTGCCACCGCCACCCTTCGAAACCGACATAGGCGCTTATCGGATGGAATTCCCTAGTATTTTCTAGAGTAATTAAGAAAGCTTGAGTAGAAGTTGGAACCCTTTTGATGTAATCGATCTTAGTAGGAAGTTGTGGCTAGTAAGCCTTTTTCATGTTGTACTTGCTTATTATGAAATAAAAGATTTGTGTTTTCTATTTGACTTGATCATTGTTTATGTATAATTGTATGCATGCGATTGCATTCCCCATTATAAGTCTAATATATAACTTTCCTTATTGTAGATATGGATTGCCGTACCCCTATCACCGTAGCCGATCTGCTATACTACAAGACTTTGATATCACCCGAGAGTCCCATTTCCATCCCACACTTGGGAATCCGTGACCCCGAGACCGATGAACAACTATATGAGATAGTAGTGATGACACCCTTCACCGATGACGAGCAGCATTTGACGTTCGACCCTCAAGAACCATTGTTTAAAGAGTTAGCCGAGAAGATTCGCAAAAAGGGAGAGCGTTGGCTCGAGATCCGAGAGAAGGAATGGATGGAGCAGCTGAGAGCGTGGTTTGGACTTAATCCACCCCGTCAGTAGAGTAGTAGTACTAGAATAAGGTTTCGATAGCTTGAGTTGCCCTTAACAGCACTAAGGCTAGAAGAATCATGTAGTAGGATCATTTCACCTTGTAGTAGAAATCTCGTTTTCAGTCTACTTGTTTTATAGTAGAACTCTATGCTTATGATTGTAATTTCTTACTTATCAATGAAAAGCTTGTTGTTTGCTAGTAATATTGTTGCTTAGAATTTGGTAAATTATGTTTACAAAGGAAAATTTTTAAGTAGACTAAACCGCCCCTTTACAATTTTACTCGTAGATGGTGAACCGACGCAGTGGACTAGGATACGAGAATGGTGAATCCTCTAACCCTAACCCTAACACTGACCTCGCTCGAGTCATGCAAGCACTTGTGACTGCTTTGAACACTAACCGCCCTAACCAGAATCGCGATGATGGACCGATGACCCGAACCCGGGCAATGAATGAATTCTGCAAGCGTCGACCCCCGACCTTCAATGGAGATCCTAACCCTACTGTGGCCGAAGCCTGGCTGAAGGAAACCAAGGTGATCCTGGACACCTTGGAGATCACCCGAAATGGAGACCGTGTGGCCTTAGCCACTTACCAGCTGAAAGGAGAAGCTCGCTACTGGTGGGAGTTGATGGAGGCTACCCATGCCATAGCCACCATGACCTTCGCTGAGTTTGAAACCCTTTTCCTCGACAAATACTTCCCTACACCCCTTCGCCTAGCCAAGGAGCAAGAATTCATGAACCTGAAGCAAGGAACAATGACCGTGACCCAGTACGCGGCCAAATTCGAGGAGCTGTCCCGTTACGCTCCAACTGCTGTGGCAACCGAGGATAGGAAGGCAAGAAGATTCGAGTGGGGGCTGACTACCGCTCGAAGGGCCGTAGTGGCACAAGCCTTTACCACCTATAATGGTGTGGTCCAGTGTGCCCTCCGCCTGGAAAGTGAGGAGGCTGACTTCAAGACTCGCTGGAAGAAGGCAACGGGCAACACTGGCGGGCCAATCCGAACCCAGCAACCCAACAACAATCGTGGACCTTACCCGACCAAGCCATTCACCTCAGCTCAAAGCAACCAACCCTGGAGGACTGTCGCATCCGGGCAGAGTGAACCACAGAGGGGCAGCCAGAACAAGACGTCAGTGCAGTGCTTCTACTGCCAAGCCATAGGCCACTACAAGCGTGATTGCCCCCAGCTTCAAAGGAATGGAAGCTTTGGGAATCAGAAGGCTCAACAGCCCGGGCAGGCCAGCTTTGTGAAGCAAAACGCTGGAAGCCCACTGCAGCAGCAGAACGGGCAAAACAAAGGAAAGCAGCCCGTTGGAACCCAGCAAGGCACTGGAGGGCGTATCTTTGCTCTACAGACCGAGGAGCAGGAGCAAGATTCTTCTGTGATCCAAGGTACGCTATTGTTATATAGCACCTGTGTACGAGCTTTATTCGATTCTGGAGCATCGCATTCGTTCATATCTACTGCTTGTGTAACTGCCCTAGCACTAGAAACGGAACCCCTGAATAAAAGTACGAAAGTAGTAACACCAACGGGGGGGAGCATAACTGTTAATCTAGTGTGTAGAGGGTGCGAGTTAGAAGTAGCCGACCTACGCCTAACGTGCGATCTCAGAGTGATGGACATGGTGGATTTCGACGTAATACTAGGCATGGATTGGCTATCGGCTCACCGAGCAGTCATAGACTGTCATCAGAAGACAGTGACGGCCTACACCCCTGAGGGAACTCGTTTCCGTTTTAAGGGGGATAGAGAAGCAGCAAGTCCGACGACGAAGAGATCTAGGTGGCAGAATCAACTATTTGGGTGGCTAGCTAGTCTCCAAATGGAAGAAACTGACAGGATGGAGTTGGGATTACCTCACATCGTGTGCGAATACGCCGATGTTTTCCCTGAGGAACTTCCTGGCTTACCACCTCCGCGAGAGATAGACTTCTCCATAGAGCTTCAACCAGGAACGGCACCAATTTCGATGGCGCCATACCGAATGGCCCCAGCCGAACTAAAAGAGCTCAAGACCCAGCTGCAAGAGCTGTTAGACAAGGGATTTATCAGGCCGAGTACTTCACCGTGGGGAGCGCCTGCTCTGTTCGTGAAAAAGAAGGAAGGAACGCTGCGTTTATGTATCGACTATAGGAGGTTGAATCAAGTCACCGTCAAGAATCGATATCCGTTGCCTAGGATCGATGACCTTTTTGATCAATTAAGGGGAGCAACCTGCTTTTCCAAAATAGATCTCCGGTCAGGCTATCATCAATTGCGGATTCGAGACGAGGATATTGCCAAGACGGCTTTTCGTACGAGATATGGCCACTACGAGTTTGTAGTAATGCCATTTGGGCTGACCAATGCTCCGGCGGTATTCATGTGTCTCATGAACAAGATCTTTCAACCCTACTTAGACAAGTTTGTAGTGGTGTTCATTGATGATATATCGATATACTCTGCCAACAAGGAGGAGCATGAAGAACACCTTCGGATAGCACTACAAATACTTCGAGATAACCAACTCTACGCCAAGGCGAGTAAATGCGAGTTTTGGCTAGAAGTGGTTAAGTTCTTGGGGCATGTAGTATCCAAGGAAGGGATTGCAGTAGACGAAGGAAAGGTCGAAGCAGTGCTGAACTGGAAACAGCCGACCTCAGTGTTCGAAATCAGGAGTTTCCTAGGATTGGCCGGATACTACCGAAGATTCATCCCGGATTTCTCAACCTTGGCCAAGCCAATGACCAAGTTGACTCAGAAAGGAGTGAAGCTGGATTGGAATGAAACCTGTGAGAAATCTTTCCAAGAGTTGAAGAAGAGACTGACCAACGCACCGGTACTTATCATTCCTGAGCGAGGGGTAGATTACACTGTTTATTGCGACGCTTCGAGAGATGGTTTAGGATGCGTGCTGATGCAGAATGGGAAGGTCGTAGCCTACGGATCTCGACAACTTCGACCGCACGAGAAGAATTATCCTACCCATGACTTAGAATTGGCCGCAGTAGTGTTCGCCCTCAAATCTTGGCGATACTACCTGTGGGGAGAACAATTCGAAGTTTTCACCGACCACAAGAGCCTCAAATACCTGTTCACTCAGAAGGAGTTGAATCTGAGGCAGCGCCGATGGATGGAATACTTGGAGGACTACAAGTTTACGCTCCAGTATCACCCTGGCAAGGCCAATGTGGTAGCCGACGCTCTGAGTCGAAAGGACAGAGCACAGAAGGTCAAGACTGCCATCAAGGAATGGGAGATGGTGGACACCCTTAACGAGTTCAACCTGCGATCGTCATCGGAGAGCGAAAACGCCCGACTCTACGCTCTAGTGGCAGAGCCAGCACTTCATCAGGAAATCTTGCTAGCCCAAACCTTCGAGCAGAATTGTGAGTTCGTCCGGCATCGAATCCGAGAAGGAAAGGCGGTGCCAGGATGGACTATCGAGGAGAATAACAGCCTAAGATTCAAGGGAAAAGTGTTTGTGCCTGATGTTGGAAACCTTTGAGAAGAGGTACTCCGAGAGACTCACCATTCGAATTTCGCAGTTCACCCTGGCGGTACAAAGATGTATCACGACTTGCGAAGAACGTACTGGTGGGAAGGAATGAAGAAGGATGTTGCACGGTTCGTGTCTACCTGTTTGGTGTGTCAGCAAGTCAAGGCTGAGCATCAGAAACCTGGAGGAGATCTTCAACCCTTGCCAATACCGACTTGGAAGTGGGAGCACATTTCGATGGATTTCGTGACAGGACTGCCAAGATCTGCCAAGTCCAACACAGCCATCTGGGTGATCGTAGATCGACTCACCAAGTCAGCACACTTTCTGCCTGTCAAGATGACAGAAAACGTGGAGCAACTAAGTATGTTGTACATTCGAGAAATCGTACGCCTCCATGGAGTACCAATCTCGATAGTGTCTGACAGAGACCCACGTTTTGTATCACACTTTTGGAAAGGATTGCAGAAAGCGTTGGGAACGGACGTAAGGCTTAGCACGGCCTTTCACCCCCAAACCGACGGACAAACGGAGAGGACTATTCAGACCCTGGAAGACATGCTGAGAGCCTGCGCCTTGGATTTCTCTGGAAACTGGGAGCAGCATTTGCCATTGGTGGAGTTCGCCTACAACAACAGCTATCAAGCAAGCATCGGGATGGCACCATATGAAGCTCTATATGGTCGACCCTGCCGATCTCCAGTCTGTTGGATCGATGCTGGGGAAACAGGATTGATCGGGCCTGACCTAGTACGAGATACCACGGAGAAGGTTAAGACCATCAGACAAAGGATCCAAACCGCTCAAAGCCGACAGAAGAGTTATGCGGATAAGAGGAGCCGACCATTGACTTTTGCTGTGGGAGATCATGTATTCCTGAAAATCAGACCAAAGAAAGGAGTAATCAGATTTGGGAAGAAAGGGAAGCTGTCTCCACGCTACATCGGACCTTTCGACATCGTGGAGAAGATCGGGAAAGTTGCTTATCGTCTAGCCCTGCCGCCACAGCTAGACCGAGTGCATAACGTGTTTCACGTTTCCATGCTTCGCAAGTATCTAGCCTTGCCCACTCATGTTCTCAATTGGGAAGACATCACTATCGAAGAGGACGCGACATACGAAGAAGAACCGATAGAGATTCAAGACCGAAGTGAGAAGACTATCCGGAACAAGACCATTAAGTTGGTACGAGTTTTGTGGAAGCACCGAGGAACTGGAGAAACCACATGGGAAAGGGAAGAAACCATGAAGATGAAATACCCTCATTTATTCGAATCCTAGCGTCTACCTAATTTCGAGGACGAAATTGTTTAAGGGGGATAGGTTGTAACAACTCCGATTTTTCGTTCAATAAAAATCTCGTTGTTATTCGAAATTTCTTAATTTCTCTTAACTGCTTGTTGGATTTCTTATTTAATTTGTATTACGGTTAGTCTTTAAGAAATCGAATGCCTTATTATCGTATTTCCCGACTTGAAACCCTAATCGCACTTTAGTCCCTCAAGAATCGTTTCTGACACTTTGGTCCGACTTAGCAAGCCTAGTTAGCTTCTAACCGGCTTGATGGAGTAACCTAACTAGAAAGTTATCTAGTTACTTTTCCCTAACCAAGAATGACCATTTTACCCCTCTTGAACCTTTTTGAACCTTTTGAACCCTAGACTAGAAATTGATTATTTGTTTTCTTTTATTATTTGGTTTTATTCTTTATCCATTGGACAATAAATGTTAGGGGAATTATTACCCATTGGATAAAAGAAACCCATTTCTTTATAATAAAAGGATTTTGAAAGATTTAAATAAAAGTACCATGATTGACATTTGAAAAGTAATTTTGATTATTTTTTTGTAATAAAAGTACCCAAGTACCCTTGGACCATTGGATATTAACCATTAGGGTAATCTTTACCCATTGGACAAAAGCCTTTTCTTTATTTAAATGGTTAAGTACATATATATATATAAACATGGGATTTTATAAAAAGGACATGTAGTCTTTCCAAAAACTTATTTTAGTATTTAAAGTACTAGTACCTTATTATCCCTTGGATAATAACCATTAGGGATTCTATTAACCATTGGGTAATAGGCTCATCTTCCAAACAAAGTACTTACCCCATTAAACTAATGTTTTGTTAAGATTCCCGGAGTACAAAAGTACATTATTTTATTAATTAAAGTACCGTACTTTATATTTGTTTATTGGGGAAATCTTGACCCCTTTAAAGACTAAATTACCCTTTTGTACTAAAGAACCCTATATTTATTTGTAGTCTTACATGTTAGTACATACATATATATGCATATATAGTTAGTACATGGGAGAGAGAGGAGAGAGAGGCCGAGAGAGAGGGGAGGAGAGAGAGGCCGAGAGAGAGAGAGGAGAGAGGGAGAGAGAGAGAGGGAAAGAAGGAGGAAGAAGAAGAAGGATTTGATGTGTACTTGACCTTGATCTTCCAAAGTACTTCAAAATCCTTGGTGATTCCTTTCCTAGCCAAATCTTGACCCCATTAACCTCCATTGTACTCCTTTGTACCAATTCCATTTGTTTAACCTAAGAATCTTGTACCCATGTCTCCTCCATGGCAACATATCTTCCAAGAATCCCATCCAAGGACTAACATAGCCATGCAAGCCTACCAATTTAGCTTCCAACCTTTCAATCAAGCATGACATGTGAAATAAAGTTGACATAGAGAGAGAGAGAGAGGGGGCCGGCCAAAGAGGGAGAGAGGGAGAGCCTTGCCTATAAATAGAAGCTCATTCCAAGCTTAAACTCACACCTTCTCACTTTGCTCCAACTTCTCTCTAGAATTTCTTAGTGTTCTTGCTTCCAAAATTCTTCTTTTCTTGAGTTCTTGAGTGTTCTTGAGAGAAACCACCAAACCACCTTCCAAAACCACCGTTAGATCTTTAAAAGTAGATTAGATAGGTTAGAAGTTGTTTCTAGGAAGAGAAAGGTTCATATCTCTTCCTTTCGAAGCAAACCGACGACGTTACGCCGCCGAAATCCAAAACCGACGACCGAATCTTCTTAGTCTTCTTCTACCGCCAAGAAGCACGGTAGGATCTTCTTATCTTCCACCCCACGTATAAGTAGATTTCCTTAACTTTCATTCCAAGTAGTTTTGTATCAAACAAAGTTCATTTGAAAGTAACTTTGAAAGTTTTATAAGAAATAGATGAGGTTATCTTTGTGAGATTTTATGAGATGCATGATATGGTTATTGAGTTTCAAGCATGAGTACGTAGTCTAGAATGGTATATTCTTGTTGGTTTCATTTTGAGATTTGATAAAGTACTTGATGTATGGAATGTTTCACACTACGGAGTCTATGCATGATGAACGTGACACGAGAAACAAGATAGTAGAGACATGGCACCTAGGGTGTGTTAATAAAGATGAAAAAGTGTGTATTCGAGAAAGGAAATGATTTTGAAACTACATAATGACCGGTTTTGGGTGCATTATGTGAGTTAGATGTGTGTGTGTGTGCCAATGGGAACCCGGCGCGGCGGAACCATTGTGAGGATACTCGGGAACCCGGCGCGGCGGAACCGAGGTAGGGTGTGTGCTTGGTTATCCGCGGTTCGGAGCCAATGCGGTTGTGTGCCAATGGGAACCCGACGCGGCGGAACCATTGTGAGGATACTCGGGAACCCGGCGCGGCGGAACCGAGGTAGGGTGTGTGCTTGGTTATCCGCGGTTCGGAGCCAATGCGGTTGTGTGCCAATGGGAACCCGGCGCGGCGGAACCATTGTGAGGATACTCGGGAACCCGGCGCGGCGGAACCGAGGTTGGGTGAGTTAAAAAGGAGTTTTTTTGGGTAAAAAGGAAAGTGATTTAATAACATGGTCTACGATGAGTCTAAAAGATGAACACGACGTTAGTTGAGTAAGGAACGTGGATTTGAATACTTGTTTGGACTATATGCCTGATTTAAGTTGAATTGTTGTTATTATGCCTTTATGTTCATAAGTTAAGGGTTAGAAGGGTTTGGAATATTCTATTGAGCGTTTGAGCTCACGGTGTTGCCTTTTTGGTGACCCTGGCATATTATACCGGTGGCGACGCGGGTATAATATGTCAGGTCTCATAGATGAGCAAGGCGAGCTGTACACCTTGGAGGCCTTTGGAGCCGAGGAGCTAGCCGTGATGGAAGAACAAGCGGAGCTGTAGTTAGGAACCTTAGTTCCCTCCCGTTTGTAATAAAAGTACTTCCTTTATGTTTTGTTTGTAATAAAGAGCCAGACTCAGCTTTTATTTCAATAAAATGTTTTATTTAACGTACCCAAAATTCGGGGCGTTACAACTTCTTTTCGCACCTCTGCACGCAATTGATCTCGGTCATGCAACTCCCGTGAACGGGTAAACCTCGTCCCCCACACCTGACTTGGACAGGGACCCAAGCCAAACGTACGTACACGTCCACGCGTATCTTGTCCTAGTACATCTGTGAACACCTCCTCCCTATAAGTAGGGGATTGCAAGGACACGGGAACTTGAGATATCCTTTCATCAATACGAGCCTAAAATAGAAGAAATGAGTTAGACATTAACAATAATCTAAATGAGTTGCATCAATTCAATTATGTGATACACATACTATAGCTATTTTTTATGCTTCATCAACTGGTTTTCCATCCTTCTTTGTGTGTGTCTTCTGAAATACCTCAAGTCGGTCTGGCTCCACTCCTCCATTTGCCGCTACCAACTTTATAAGTATGAAATTGAACAAAAAAATTCAGTGCAACATTCTAATATGTAAGGTCTATTTACAGAACTTTGGTAACACACACACACATATATGCTTTATTCAATTACCTCATTTCTTACTCGACAATGGGCCTTTCTCCCACTTGTGTGCCCCATTTCTTGTGACCCCCTATTTGCGAGGTTTCTAGTGCTACGTTCCTTTTTCAAGGTAAAGCAGTATTAGATATGCATATACACTAACAGTTTAATAAAAAAGAAAGCTCAAACCATTCACATATTTTATTACAGTTGCTAATTGACCACCCCAAAATGCAACAAGAATCCTCCACCGATTGGGATCCACCCTATCTGGACAATTTGCCACGCGCTCTGCATCAGTTTCATATATGTCGCAGTAATTTCTTTTAAGGTAATCTTTCCAATCCTTCCATTTTTTCCCAACAGACATCAAACAATTATGCTTGTAAACGTCCGGCACATTGGTGTTTGCCTGTGTTATAAGATCTCAAAAGAGAATGCATATCAGTACAACTAAAACTATGAACTAGACCAGTACAGTACAATACTATACTTTTTACCTTAACCTCGTCCCATATATGTTCTTTGTATGGATCTAGTTGTGGAGCCCTCCAATCAGTGTATGTTAATGGTGCTAAGTTACTTTTCCGAGCTAAAATGCCTAGTTGGCTTTGCAATACACCCGCTGTGGTGCCAATAGGTAGATCATACTTATCCAACACAACTTCTAGCTTTTTTCCTGTGCCCCAATCCTTATGGGGACGAGAAGAGCCTCTTCCTCTAGATGCAGCCATGGATTCAACCGAACGAGACCGTTTACTCGACACAACTGGTGGTGGTGTCTGCATTTGATCAGTGATTAGCGGTGGCTGCACTTGACTAACAATAGGCGATGGTTGTGGAGTTCCAGCCATGGCTCCAGCGGGGTTACGAGGAAGCTTGGTCGTTAAACTTGGTGGACCCTGTGGTTGATTAGAAGCTGCTGGTGGCTGCGTTTGATCAACGAATTGTGATGGCGGTATTTGACTAGTTATAGGTGATGGTTATGGAGTTGTAGCCATGGCTTCAGCGGGGTTGCAAGGAAGCTCTGTTGTCACACTTGGTGGAGCATGTGGTTGATTAGCGGTCACACTTGGTGGAGCATGTGGTTGATTAGCGGCTTTTGGTGGCTGCGTTTGACTAGTGGTAGGTGATGGTTGTGAAGTTCCAGCCATGGCTCCAGCAGGTCGGTGAGGAACCTTTTGTGTCACAATTGGTGGAGGCTGTGGTTGATTGGTGGTTGTTGATGGCTGCATTTGATCAATGACCAGTAATTGTGCCAATTGACTAGGTGATGGTTGTAGAGTTGCAGCTATGGCTCCAACGCAGCTGCGAGTTAACTTTTTTGTCACAATTGGTGAAGTCGTAGCTATTGTTGGTTGCACTTGAACAATGTTTGGTGATGGCTGCAATTAACTAGTGGTAGGTACAGATTGCAAAGTTTCAGCCATGGCTCCAACCGGCCAACGGGATTGCTTCTTTCTCACAGTTGGTAGAGGCTGTGGTTGATTGTTGGCTGTTGGTGGCTGCATTTGATCAATCAATGGTGATGGCAGTAATTGACTAGGTGATGGTTGTAAAGTTGCAGTCATGGCTCCAGCACGGTTGGGACTTTTTTTGTCACAATTGGTGGAGGCATAGTTGTTGTTGCTTGTATTTGAACAATGTTTGGTGATGGTTGCAATTGACTAGTGGTAGATACGGGCTGCAACGTTTCAGCCATGGCCTCAACTGGCCGACGAGATTGCTTCTTTGTCACAGTCCTCTGTTTCTATTTACAGTTGAAAAAAAAAAGATGAGAATATATTACAAAGGACAAAAAAAGATGAGAATATATCAAAATATGCAACACTTGAAAGCAACCCCAAAACTCGAGATACCGTAAGATTACAGAGGACAAAATAGCAAGAAGAAAAGTAAATGGACTACAGCTACAGTAGTTTGGCAAAATTGACACTACCCAAAGACATGTATAGAACCACTTCCTATAAGGGCTCCGTAACAAATCAAAACTGACCAAAACAGCAACAGAACCAATAATAGCAACAGCAAAGAGCATCCTGAAAACTAGTACAAAAAGTAGAATCTAACTAAGATGCAACAACATGTAAGTAAGACAAGATCTTTATCTAAATACAAGAGTAAATGAATCCTACAGTGGTTATGTTTTCCTATATATGAATAACTTAAAGTAACTTGACATAACAAATGTAATGACACGCCAAAAAAATGACAAGTGATACTTTGTTTAATTTCTATAGACATGTATCACCTTTTTCTTTAGAGATCCATGAACCTCATCATCATCACTGGAAAAATGCAGCCCTTCTACATTCTCGGGTAGATGAAAGTCCTCATCAGACTCATCACCATCCACATTGCTCGTTCCATCTCTGGTAGGTTGGCTAGAACAAAACGGATATGGGATGCTCTTTAACCCCAGGGCATTCAATATCTTGTTGTTTCTTTCCATTGTTTCTTGTTTTACCTTGTCATATCTTGTCATTTTCTTTTGGGCCAAGGATTGAGGCTTCACATATATTTTACCATCTTTTGGCATCTTTCACACCTCTGCACATGACAGAAAATAAATCAAGAGATGAAATGAAATGTAATAATAGGTCACTTCAGGCATAGTGCAGTGGCAAGTACCTTGTAGTAAGAAAATGTCATGGGTCGGCTACATGGAAAATGAATTTCTAGAACATCCATAAATGATATAAAAAAAAAAGGCTCCATAAAACTTGAAGTAGAATAGACAAAGGTAACAAAATCAAACTGCAACATGTTGCAAACAAGATTTGACCAAATGAAAGGTGATTTCACTAATTTTAGTAAGTGAAATTGAACGAAGTTGAATCTAATAACTTAAGAGAACCAAGAGAATTGAAATTTCTCAAATAACAACTAATCAGGGTCGTCGTCATCCACATCATCATCAGTATCCGTATAAGTATCATCACTATTATCATCGTCATACTCATCATCTTCTTCATCATCATCATCCACATCAACACAATCAGCACCAACATCATCGATTGTTGTTCCGTCCACATCCGGCCTTACCCAAGGAACATCCTCATCATGCATATATGTTGCATCATCTAAGCATTGATCATTGAATGGCTCAGCTACAAGACATGTTATATCATCTTGCGCAGCTTCCTTCCCGTGCATATCATAAAAATCTCGAGGTGTCATTTTGATTACTACATGCCAGTCTTTCTCAAGAGGGTCTTGTACATACCAAACTTGTTTTGCTTGGGATGCAAGGATGAATGGTTCATCTGATGCTCGATTCTGTTTGTACAAAAGGTGCTTGAAATTTACGAGCGTAAACTTGAACTCATCTTCCTTTTTTCCAAAATTGTTATCAACCCAATCACATTTGAATAAGACAAGTTTATAATCATTGGAATAATGTAACTCAATGATATCTGTCAACTTTCCATAGAAAATGACCTCTCCAGTAATTGGGCGATTGTCTCTCGAACTTGCATAACTTTGGGTATTTGCAGTCAATGATACTCCACTATGTTGAGTTTTCCTTCTCTCCTCACGCTGCTTAGTGTGAAATCTAAACCCATTTACAATATACCCACTATATCTTCTTGCCCATTTGTCTGGTCCGAGAGATAAGACTTTCACTTCATTGGATATGCTGACATTTTCTGTTCGTTCCAAGTGTTGAACCTATATTTTTACTGGTGTTAGAAAGTCCATATCAATCCCAATTATAATTGGCAAGAAAACTAAAAATCTGTTCACATACTACAACACGCGTATATCTGACTTACATGGTCTCTAAACCATTCTGGAAATTGTTCATTATGTTTTCTCATAAGATCACGCTCGCTTAATCGTTGCCTATCAGATTTTAGAACCTGAATGTGTTTCCTGCAGGGATAAAAACCAGTTTAGCACATTACATATGTTACCTTTTTTATATTACAATATTAGTAAAGGATTTAGGACACTCACTCCCTAAATGGGGTGATTGAATTTGAATTGGCAAGTACATATCTATGCATCTGTGCCCATGCAATATTATCAAGAAGGAACAACTTCCCATTTCCTAAGGCACGACCTCCATGTTCACCCTCATAATTACGTATTGGCCGACTTAATTTTGTCTCCACATCATGCAAGTATCGTGTGCAAAAGGTCGTGAGTTGTTCTGTCAAATAACCTTCCGCAATGGATCCCTCTGGGTGGCTTTTATTGCGCACATACTTCTTCAGTGTAAGCAAATACCTATGACCAAAGCAAAAAAACACAAAACAAAAAAACAAAACAAAAAGCTGAGTGAATAAATAACATGGAAAATTTGTGCTAAGTGCCTAAGTCATAACATCATTAATTATTAATAATTTAGACCAAGAATCAACCATTAAGTTACCTCTCAATAGGGTACATCCATCGATAATGTATTGGTCCAGCGATTCTTGCCTCTTCTGCCAAGTGAATGGGTAAATGCACCATGATATCAAAAAAGGAAGGAGGGAAAATCTTCTCCAGATGGCAGAGCGTCAATCTAATTTTCTCCTCAAGAGGCCCAAAGTCATTCGGATGTAGTCCTTTTGAGCATAGCTGCCTGAAATAGTTACAAAGTTCAATTATGACTTCACTAACGTTCTTAGGCAACGCTCTTCTCACAGCCAATGGCAATAGTTGTTGCATCAGAATATGACAATCATGACTTTTTAGCCCCGCAATACTTCTATCCTTGACTTGTACACGTCGTGAAATATTTGATGAGTAACCATCAGGAACTTTTACGTCTGCTAGGACCTTACAAAATATGTCTTTTTGCTCTTTGCTCATCGTGAAGCAAGCAGGGGGTAAAAAGACTTTGCCACATTCCCTTTGTTGAGGGTGAAGCGCCTTACGAAGACCCTGGATCTGAAGGTCACGACGAGCCTTTAAATTGTCTTTTGTTTTTCCTACAATGCCCAATATCGTCCAAAGTATATTCTCGCAAACGTTCTTCTCAATATGCATGCCATCGAGATTATGGCGAATTAAATTATGTATCCAATACGGTAACTCAAAAAAGATGCTTTTCTTTTTCCAATTACCTTCTTGTTGTCGTTCGTCAGTCTCGACATTACTTCCGTCTTCAACATTCTTTCTTCTCTTTTTAGATACATGAGATGCTGGCCTATTTCTCTCAACCTTTCCAAACTTATTCACAATGTACTCCATTTGTTTGAAAATGTCAACACCAGATAAGTGAGGAGGCATTAGCTTTGATTCAATGGTTCCATCGAAAGAAACTACATCTTGCCGGAACCTATGCCCTTGGTCTAGAAATCTTCTATGGCCCATATAAATATACTTTCGATAGGTTTTCAACCATCGATAATCGGTCTCCGTATTACAACAAGGGCAAGCAAGAGCTCCTTTCGTGCTCCATCCAGATAAGTTAGCATACGCTGGAAAATCACTTATAGTCCACATTGAATTCGCATGCAACTGAAACATTTGCTTAGCTGAAGCATCATATGTAAGAATGCCTTCAGACCATAGCTCTTTTAGCTCATCAATTAAAGGCTGCAAGTATACATCGAGGTCATTTCCAGGCGCAGAAGGTCCATCAATAAGCAAAGCTAAAATAAAAAATGGTTGCTTCATGCATAACCAAAAAGGCAAGTTATATGGCATCAATACCACGGGCCAAGTGCTATGAGTGTTGTTCATTGTTCTGTATGGATTAAAGCCATCAGCTGCCAATCCAAGTCTAACATTTCGACTATCACTAGCAAAACTTGGGTATCTTTCATCCAAAGCTTTCCATGCGAGCGAATCAGCGGGATGCCTTGAACTCCCATCAGCAGGGTGTTCATCTGCGTGCCATCTCATGTGTGTAGCTGTTTCTGAAGTCATGAAAAGCCTTTGGAGGCTTGCCTTTATAGGAAAATGCCTCACTTGTTTGGCAGGAATTTGTGCTACTTGTGTACTTCCATCATCGGAACGCAACTTAGATTCTTTATACCTAGATGTTTGACAAATTTCACATTTATCAAGGTCCTTTTTGTCTTTCCAAAATAGCATACAATCATTAGGACATGCATCATACTTGACGTAGCTAAAGCCCAAGGACTCTCTAAACTTCTTTGCCTCATTGTATGAGGAAGGCAAGGTTTCACCAGGGGGAAATGCCAGCTTCAAACACTCCAGCAACATATCAAATGCCTTATCGGTAATACCATTAAGTACTTTTATGTGCGTCAACCTCATAATAAACGAGAGAGTTGAAAAGGTCTTGCAACCCGGATACAACTCACGTTTTGCATCTTCTAGGAGTTTGAAAAACTTCTTGGTCTTCTCATCAGGCCCAAGCCCCACACCATTTATCATTTCAGCATCGCTAAGGTCACCTTCTTGTCTTGGAATTCCAAATGCATCGTGTACCAAACCAACCATATCATCCATAAAATCAGATTCATGATTTACATCCATTGCACTTCCACTAGATGAAGCCGACAACTCCTCATGATATGTCCATCTAGTATATTTAGTGTCAAACCCATTAATAATTATATGTTCTTTTATGCCAATTCTTGTCTCAAATTTGAGGTTAACACATTTCTTGCACGGACAATATATCTTTGCCTCTGGAAGCTTATTTGCATAAGCAAACTCAATGAAATTTTCTACGCCTTGTACATATGCTGGGTCTAGCCTATTCTTTATGTGAATCCAAGACTTATCCATTAGAACTATACGTACGAGCACCTGAAGTGTTACATGTAAGTGTTTAATACAAATCAAAGCAAGAAACATTATAGAGTAGGGAAACAAAAACACTGTATGTGCTAAAAAAAAACATTACTACTAATGAACTAATGAGTTTTAAAGTGTGTCCAAACTTAAGTGTATGAGCTCAAACAAGTTTTCAACGAGCTAGTTATGTTTGTCTATGCTATTTTCAATTAATAGCATTGAAGAAATTCCACTTGAGTAAAACCACAAAATACAAGACATTCTAGAACTACCAATTCAAATATAGAGCTATGAACTTAATCGAAGGGACGTCAACATGCACATTAGCTGTAATGCACCCAGGTTTTCCTAGAGCATTGCCATAAATTCTTCCTTAACAAAATTGAGGGCCAACTTTGACTTCAATGAAGTTTAATTAAGCCATAAGCCATAACCACAGCTCAAGAAAACTAAGCAAACTAGCATTAAGAACCCATAAGTTGGGACATTAATTGGACAAACCAGTGGCAATAACTATAAAATATATGCTCAATCTGTCAAATACATGAAAACAGTTGATTGCTTATGGGTTTGGATTGAAAGAGAACTCATCATACATTCTCCTATTTTAGTGTACCATGAATTTAGAACATCAAAACGCCTCAAGAAACTTATACGGCAAATTCATTAATGGGTCAAGCTTTGGTTTTAGTAACAAGTAGAGGAGTTTTATTTACTTATAAAAAAAATTTTGAAGCAGAGCGGAAGAAAGAGTGAGGCCCTTGGCATATGTAAACAGTTCAACTTGACTAACCAAAAAATAACTTAACCAGACTAGGGTCTCCAAGAAAGACAACCTTTACCGCAAACTCATTACTATGTAATAAAAAGATCAACCCCTACGTCTTTCCAGCTTAAAAAAGACAACTTTTAATTCTCTGGTTCAAAAATTTATAAGCAAGCACATTAAAATATAATCCTCCAGAAGGTTATATAGATGAGACAATACCTTAATGAACCTTAATCACCTCAGCAAAAGGGCAATGCCTGAGATCATCAATCTGCATTTTCGAAAAGAAAGGTCAACACACACCTACACATGCTGGCAGAGAGAGAGAGAGAGGGGGCTAAAGATTGAAATTTTTAATGCCTTAGACCCAATTAGCTGCCCATAGTGTGGCTTATACGAAATCACTCTTTTGAATTAATAGCATCAACTAGTAATGAAGATCTAGCCTAAATTCACTTCACACAACAGCGAAAAAGTAAAAATTGAATTGTATGGCGCTTTACCCACAGTGCATATATTGCAAGGTTTTGAATACCGTATCGGCCAGGGTATCGGTTTTCCTACCGTATCGGTACTAGTCAAATACTGGGTACCATTTTGAATTTAGCAATTTTTCCCATAAAATACAACCCATCCTACTAATTTCTAAATCTAAAATATGGCACATGCAGCCATGGAGTTTAGACTTGGGAGTTTAAAGCTATGCCTTTAAAAGTAAAAGAATTCAAAAAAGGCAAAATCAACTCACATCGGTTGGGGTTCTGGCCACCATATCTCAACGCTGCCATCCCTTTTTTCTGCTGACTCGAATGCTTTTAGGGAATTCAATAGTAACTGAGTCAATAGCTAGGGATTCCTTCTCCCACAAAATCTATTCCGATTGACTTTTGTCCTCAGGATTCTTTTTGGCATAACACCAGTCAAACCAATTTCCTACGGGCAACCATTGCCATTTTAAAAAACCAGAGATAAATGGTAATTTGGTCATTGTGTAATATATATTAGGGTTCTCAAGATGTATAAAGCTTCTCTACAACAAAACCAAAGTTGCGCTTCCATTTCAAGCTTCACAACCTTGATATACTGTGTGTGTATGGGTGTGTGTGCACGTGTATATGCGGGTACAAAGCAAGCAATCGACGTTGACAAGATTTTGAGGATACCTTCGGATGCTTGATTTGGGGCAGCTCGATTTGGGGATCAGAAGATCGCTTTCTCCAACTCTGGGTGTGTCTCTCTCTCTTCGTCGCTAGGTTTGGAAAAGAGGGGAAGTAATGAAATTTTTTGATCGTGGATCTGGGAAAAGTACAGAGAGCAAGATAATTAAATAAAAAAGAAAAGCCAAAAAACAATGAACGACGTCGTTTCTCTTGAGGGGAAAAATTATTTCCCGCGTTGGAGCCCTTTTTAGCGCGTTCCGGATGCCGCCAAAAAAATTGGGGACTAAAAACGGTAGTATGTTAAAAACTGCCGTTTTATGGTACTTATTTTTGGCAGTCTTAATAATGCCGATAAAAATGCCTTATAACGGCAGTTATTTTAATGCCGCTTATACTACTGCCGGCAATGGTAATATTTGGCGTAGTGTATGGAGTACCTCTGGGATCAATCTGAACCTGTTCTAGAATCCAGAAACATGTAAAACCAAACATTAGTTTGAGAGCTCAAATCGGCGCACGCCTGTGGGTTATCCGCACGCGTAGGTTGTCCTCTGACCAGTGAGTGGTTTTTGCATGGGTAACTTGGCCATAGGCCACTATTTTGTCCCCTGACAGTTTATGGGGTATTTTGTAAATTTGTAGGGCTTTTCAGCCTTTAAACTGCTTAGAACTGCCAATCAACTACTATATGAACTGCTTGGTTTGGACCTAAGTGTGCACTGGTCCTTCCAGAACCCAGTGGAGGGTAAAAACAAAGGCTGGGAGCAAAGCAAATAAGCGCGCGCATGTGTAGGATTCACGCGCCTAGGTTTGAATCACATGTAGTGATCCACGTGAACTGGATCAGTGCATGTAGATTCTTTCTTATGCACGTCAATTCAATATAGTGTGTTGGGTTTCGCTCTGTTCAACAGAACCTGGTTCTATCCCATTTATTGCTTTCGCATCCATACCATCTATCACATCCTGTAAATCGTGTTACAGCTTTAATCCCGATTAAATTGTTCCCCACCCCTAACTGGCTAAAAAGTTGATTAATCAAATAGAATCGCAAATGTTTTCACAAATGCCTAAGTAGAGACCGATCTCCGGATTGGGCGAAAGGGGTGCCTTAAAACCCTTCCTCTCTCGTAACTTGTCTCCCGAACCCAGATATGGTTATGATGGACTGGTGCCTTCACCTTTTTCAAATCAAACAGCGCAGCGAGTGTTTCAAGTTCGGTTCCTTGGGTGTCGGACCTTCAAACCCAAGTGGTGACTCTCTGAATTACGAGCGCTCATTCCACTTAGTGCTCGCTCGATCCGCCTTACATTTTCAGGGCACGTTGCCCTCATGTATATTTTTGGCTTGTAAGACTTGCAAACTTTTATTTTTGGTTGTAAGAACTTGAATTGAGAGATATATTAATCTGGTAATGTAAATTTGGATATTGGAAGAATAGGGCCTGAAAGTGTATTAGATATACTGAATTTTGGAATTTATTTCTAATAAAAGGTGGGTCGAGACAGCGGGCCAAGCTTTACTTCGATAAGAAGGTCAATCGTCGAGCATTCAAAGTTGGTGATCTGGTTCTTAAAAGGTAACTTGGATTTGGTTCTTAAAAGGGTTTTGGAGAAGAAGAAGCTAACCAAGCTTGCCTCTAAATGGGAAGGACCATTGCAAGTGCAGAGGCCAGTAAGGCCGGGCGTCTATCAATTGGTTACCTATTTCCCACTTTTTCGCCGGGTAGGCGTGAGCGGAAAATCCAATGGTGTGTGCGGTGTGAGCGCGGGCGTGCCAGGACTTGTCGGCGTCCAACGTATGAAAAGCGTGAGCGCCTCGATCTGACTTCGTATGTAGTGCGACTGCGTGTGACCCAAAGGGTGAGGCCACAATGAGGTTCATGGTTTGCCACAACGAAGTGGACTTAAAATTTCCCAACCGTGTGAGAAAAAGAAATAACAAACGTAGAATAACTTTATTATGTCGTAATAATAAAGTTGGGGGTACAAAAGAGATAGAATAACTTTATTATGTCGTAATAATAAAGTTGGGGTACAAGAGAGATAGAAATAAGAGAGAAATGAGATAATTGCTTCGCTAGGAAGACTTTGGTTTTTTAAGCACTGGGCTTAATTGGTGTGTGAACCCTTTTTTCTTCTTGAGTTCCTCTATTTATAGGTAAGAGGCTTCATGATTTTTGCATGTGAATATCTCCTGACTTCACTCCATTGTGCTAAGTGTCCCATGCAACTGCACATCGTGGGCTAATGGACGGTGTAGAGATGAGAGAAAGTGGCCCGAATTGTGGAAGAGTGCTTGCGTAAATTTAAATCATGGGGAAGTGGGCTTCTTGTATGTTGACAAGTGTCCCTTGTCTTGAAAATTAACTTCCCTCCATAGCTCTTTGGATGCCAAGTGTCCATAATGACTTTTAACTTCCAAGTAAAAAACCAATTGTTTTCTACATCGCGGGCCATTCCGCTTTTCCAGCAAGCACATGCTAAAACTCATATTCAGTGCTCCGAATAATACTTCAAAGAAAAATTATTCGGTGTTTCTCGCTTCACTTGGGCTTCAATTAATTGGGTCTTGCTCCAAATCACAAAATTAATGTGACCCATGTATTTTTTAGCCTGAGCAACTCATAAAAATTGGCCCAATTTAATTAAATGTTAATTAAATGGCCCTCCAGTGCTAGCCCAAGGTTTTGTGCCAAAAACGGGTGTAAATAATGCCCCCCCCCAAAACCATGCCTTGATTCTTTACTTTTAGGATCAAGACATGTATTAAAAATAAAACTGTTTTTGGCATCCAAACAGTCCTTTGTTGTATCTTACCTTCTTTTGTTCGCCTTTCCTATGGACTTAGTAGGCATTAGGCAATTTCCATGTTCTCCTCAGGTCTCTGATAAAATTTCTCTTAATTCAAAACTTGGAAGGAATCTACCAGCAATATTTGGACAGGCCTTTCAAAGGCCTCTCTTAGCAATAAATGCCTCAATCTGCATCCTCTAGGGCTTTTTAGAGTGATTGGATGATGTTCCCGCCTTTTATCAGGCCTATTTCTACCAACAAAGGCCTGTGTTTAGGTCTAATCGTAGAAAAACGATCAAACCATAAAAAAGGCCTAGCAAGGTGGACTGAACCTCATATTGGAAGGATTGAACTTGCACTTTGAGTGCTCATAATAGTGATTCAATCCTACAAGAAAGGTCTGAACTTCTGTTTGAATTGCCTATGTAATATTGGCTCGGGCTTAGACAAAGAGCTCAAAGGGCCTTTGAACATGTAGATAGGGCTTTGTGTCCAGGCCTTGTTGCAAAGAAACCATAAGCCCATGAAAGGCTAAAAAGGACTGGAAGTATGTTGAAAGGCCAGAACTCTTGCATGGAATGGTTATAATAGTGGTTCGGGCCTAGACAAAGGGCTCAAAGGGCCTTCGAATCGGTAGCAAAAGCCTGTTTACACCAATAAAGTCCTGCATCCAGGCCCGGTTGTAGAGAAACCATAGAACGATGAAAAGGAATAGGAAGGACTGAAAATATATTTGAATGTCTGAACCTCTGCTTTGAACTTTCAGGCATGCTTAGTGAAATAAAAAGGCCTCCACCTCTCTTAAAAGGCCTAGCAAAACTCTGATAGGGCCTATTCAAGGACTGATAGGCCATGGCTGAATATTTTAGAGGAGCTAGTTCGGCCCATGAAGGACGTTTCTTTGTTCTTAGCCCTTTTTGACACCACTTTGGCATTTTTGTGTAAGCCAAGTGAACAACACTCGCTTTTGATGTGCCTCACAAATCCAATGCGGGCGCAATTCTACACATTTAAGGCCTAACATTGGCCTACACATATAATGCCTTTTGGCAGTTTGGACAATGCCAAAAAGGCCTTCATGAACCGGGGGAGGAGGGGGATCTCCGATTACAAATGAATCGGAATCAAGCCATGGAGTGTCGTCGCTTTCCTCCTCCTCTTCATTCAATTCCTCTTGATCTAGAATGGGTGCAACATGGAATTCAATCCTGCCCATGGGGCTGATGGCAGGTCTGAATCGTTCTTGATTTGTATCTGTTACCTGCTCACTGCTCAGGACTGAATCTAGATGTGGTAACTTTTCAGACACTTGAGAAAGTTCTTGAGAGGAGAGAATGGGCTGATCTTGCCTCATAATAGGACTTTTCATGTGCTGGCTCCTCTCAGGTCTGAGATCATGTTCCCCTTGCGTTGAAGCAGACCTATCTCTTTGCTCCTCTAGGCATGGAAAGAGCTTACCATCCAAAAGTTTTTGGAAAACTCCTGAATGTTGGTTGTTGCGCTCAGATCTAAGACTGTTGCCTTGATCATTTTGATGTTTATCACCCAGACCTTGTTGCTATTCAGGAATCCTCAAAAGAACTGAGCTGAGAACCTTGTCCCCTCGAGTGCAGGACTGTCACAAGTTAAGGACTGAGAGAAGTGTGAAGACCTGGTGTGCTTGCCAGAAGCTTGTTGAGACTCTTGCCCCCCGAGTGCAGGGCTTTCAAAAGTTAAGGACTGAGAGAAGCCTGGAGGCCTAGAGTACTTGCTAGAAGCTTGCTTAGAGACATTCAGGCCTGAAGTTTGGCCTAAAGTGCTAAATTGTGATATCTGTGGTGGAATAGGAATTGACTCCTTATCTTTGAGATCAGCCCTTAATTTTTCAATGGCCTTGTTGGAGTCCTCAAGGGCTTTCTTGGAGTCCTCAATTGCCTTATTGGAGTTGATTACCAAATCTTTAATCTCACGCAAAGATGCATACAAGGGATCTATGAACTCCTGTGAGAGTCCTTCGTTGGATGCAATGATATAGGACTGAGTGCTTATATTTTCTTCAACTTGACCCCCAAAGCTCTGAGTAGAAGGATCATCAAGCCCACCATTTTGGAATTCATGCTGTTCGGGCAGGTCTGAAGACATAATATGTGAATAGCCTTATAACTTAGCATTAACAAAATGGTTTACCTCATGATGTAATTGGCGATCCTCATCTTCTATTGGATATTGGAAAATCTACCTAGATTGCATAGTACTTATTTGTACATATATATATATATATATGTGTGTGTGTACTTGGATTTATATATACATATTTTATTACAAGTACAGATGTGATTATTTGAATAGTTTAATATAAAATCTTGATTTAAAAGTCTAATGGATTACAAAGTACCCTTATATGTTTGTATATAGATATATGTACTTCATAATCTCTTATTATATTCCTAGGATCTAATCATATCTTCCTTAGATTTTCTAGGATTCTTTTTGAGCATGCGCATGGATATATATATATATATATATATACACATATATTGTACTAGAGAGAGAGAGAGAGAGCCGAGAGGAGAGAGGCCGAGAGTGAGAATGAGGGAGAGATTGGAGAGAGATTGGAAAAATATGGGAGAGATTTGGAGGGTACCATGACATGATCTTCCTACATACTTTCATCGTCCTTATATATTTACCTATTCACACAATCTTTGAACCATCACTCTTCCTCCATCAAATCTTACTAAAATCTATCCAAAGTACTAAATCTAGTCATGCAAGCCTAGATCTAGGTCTTGATCTTTCAAAGAAAGCATGACAAGTTGAATAAAAAAATGAGATATGGAGAGACAGAGAGAGAGATTTCGGGTGAGAGGGAGAGAGAGGGAGCCTTGGCCTATAAATAGCAAGCCATTCCAAGCTTAAACTCACACCTTCACTCCTTGCTCCAACTTCTCTCTAGAATTTCTAAGCTTTTCAAGTTCCAAAGTTCTAGTTTCTTGAGTTTTCTTGAAGTTCTTGAGAGCTACCACCAAACCACCTTCAAAAACCACCCCTAGATCTTTAAAGTAGCCTAGTTTAGTTAGCAAAGTTGTTTCTAAGAAGAGAAAATCCATCTCTCTTCCTTTCGAAGCACTTCGGAGCCGTTACGCCGCCGATTTGCAAAACCGACGACCAATTCTCAAAAACCGACCAACCGCCAAGAAGAATGGTAGAATCCCTAGACCACTAACTCTACGTATAAAACCATATGTTAGAAAGTAGAATGTCCTTACTCTTTAGTTCAAAGTATAACTTGAAGTATTTTTAAGTAGATAAGGTTATCTATCGTTTATTATGTTTAGAATGCATGATAGTTAACAAACTCATTTTGCTAATGGTGGTATGAACATGTCGAATAATTGACTTTTACTTCAATAAACATATGTTGTTTAGAACTTGCTAAGAAGGAAGAAAGAACGGCTTTCGAAAGATAAAGACTTATCGTTGATAGAAGTATTCGTATTTTGATCTTTAGGATGGTTATGAGCATGATTACTAATATAGAATTGGATGATCTTGCTAGTTGAGTTTCAAGATTTCAATGAAGGATTTATGTATACGTGAAAAGTCCTACCACGGAGTCTATGCATGAAAACGAGACACAGAAATCAAGAAAGTTAGAAACATGATGCCTAGGGTGTGTTAATGACAAGGCATGTTCTGAAAAGGAGAAAAAGTTTTGAAACCCCAATGTGGCCGGACTTGCCCATTGTGGGAATGTGTGTGTGTGTTCCAATGGAAATCCGAAAAAGTGGAACCATTGTGAGGTTGTGTGTGTTCGAATGGGAATCCGAAAAAGCGAAACCATTGTGAGGTTGTGTGTGTTCCAATTGAATCCGGATCAACGGAACCATTGTGAGGTTGTGTGTGTTCCCATGGGAACCCGGAGCAGCGGAACCATGGTGAGGAATGGCTTGGTTATCCGCGGTGAGGAGCCAATGCAATTGTGTGCCAATGGGAACCCGGGACGGCGAAACCATTGTGAGGATACTCGGGAGACCGGAACGGCGGAACCGAGGTTGGGTGTGTTAAAAACGATTTTGAAAATGTGATATGGTTATGGAAATGTTGATAAAATGTTGACAAGGTCTACGAGGAGTCGCGTAGGAGAAACCCAAAGAATCTTGGACACCAACGCTAGTTGAATAATGAATGCGGTTGTGTCGTTGTCTGTCAAATATGTTTGATCTATTTGAAAATTTTTGATTTTATGGTTTAATATTTGTAAGTTAAGGGTTAGTGGGTATGGGTTACTCTATTGAGCTTTTGTAGATCACGGTGTTACCTTTTGGTGACCCTGACATATTATATTGGTGGCGACGCCGGTATAATGTGTCAGGCCTCATGGATGAACAGGGTGAGCTGTATGCATTGGAGGCCTTTGGAGTCGAGGAGCTTGCTAGGATAGAAGAGCGGGCGGAGCAGTAGTTAGGAACCCTAGTTCCTTCCCTTGTGTAATGAAAGTACTCTTACGGAGGTTGTGATGTAATAAAGAGCTAGATTCTATTTTGAAGTTGCAATAAAATTGTCTATTTAACATACCCAAGAATTGGGGGCGTTACAGTGCTATAAGCGGCAATGGTGGAGGCCATGGTGGTGATTGGACAAGGGTTAGTGAGGCAGAGACCGAGAGGCCTCAGATCGACGATCAGATGATGAAGAGGTTTAGAGCGGCGACGAAGGCAAGGGGAGCCATGCACAAGAGGTAGATGACGGTGGGGACCGGTTTACGCCGACGTCGATGGGCGTTGGGGCAGAGGGCCTACGAGTTAGTCATTTAGACTTCAAGAGTGGCGTGGAAGGCCTCGTGGTCACCGGAGAGCGCTTTCGTGGGCCCTGCAGTAGTGGCAGTGGTGATGGCGATGGCAATACCCGACTTGAGATGCCGCTGAGAGATCCAGCAAGGGGGAAAGACCCAATAGTTGTTGAGGAGGCATCTGAAGAGGTGCCGGTGGAGCAGGTGGAATTTAGACCTGCCGCAAGGTCCTCTTCGCACGTACTCATTACATGCGGAGACTTTGCAGAGTTTGTGACTGAGGAGGAGCTCGATCGGTTGCTCTGGGAGAATCTGGTGGTGATTGCGGCTGTCTTGACTACTCAAGAAGAAAGGCAGAGGCAAGTTAAAAGAGCCCAGGAGTAGGAGTGCTTGAGAGCCAAGGCCGAGGAGCAGGCCTTTGTGAGAGAAGCCGCAAGAGGGCTTAGGAGGAGGCAGCGTGGGCACAGGAGTTTGTGGTGGAGCTGGCAAGGACTAGATTGAAGGCGATTCGCTCTGACTTCGTTGCAGAGACATACTCGCCGCCGGAGCCGCATGTTTTTGTCCCATCGAGAGTTGATAGCTATGTGCCCCTACAGGAGGACTACGACCCCGGGCTTGTCCTGAGGGACCCTACGGAACACTTGTCCATGTCTTGGGCGCAGGTATATCTTTCAATTCTTGCTTTAACCTCCATTTGACTTATTGTACCTGCATAGACTTATTTTTGAACTATCTGAGCTTATAATGCATGTCACTTGAACTATCAAACTCGACTATCATGTAGAACCTTTGAATAATATACTCTAAACCGACTTAGGATACCTCGACCTTGAATTTAAAACTTGAATCGACTTTGGATAATTGAACTCAACTTTAGAATGCCTTTGATAATTCGACTGTAGAATGTAACTTGGAATAACTTGAATTGACTGGCAGTTTTGATGAATTGAGTCGATTGGTAATGTAACCTTAAATTGAAATTGGCTATAGGATGCTTTGACTTTAGAACTCGACCACAGGATGCCTGAAGTAATTTGAATCGACTGAAAAAAATGCCCTGAATGATTGATATCGACTAGTTATTGCCTTGGTAACTTGATTCAACCATAGAATGCCTTTGCTAATGATTGATATTGACTGCTTATTGAACTTGAATTGCACATGCACTGACACACTTCTTTTGTCTCAGCTGTTGTTTTGAACAGAGAAGAGTGGCTAGCTCACGAGGGCACGGGGGTACAGCGAGCTCGCTAGAGCTATACAAGGGACTGCCCGAGCGAGTGCGGGAATTGGTAGATGCTGTGGGATTTGGGCTGTTCATCCTCACACTGACACCAGCGAAGAATGCCCATGCCGTGCTAACTGCTTTTGGGTGAGAGGTGGCATGACACGTCCAACACCTTTCACTTTTCGATTGGGGAGATGATTGTGACCCCACTGGACCTCGCGGCCATCACGGGCCTGAGAGTAAGGGGTGAGCCTATCCTGTTCAACTCGAGGATTCATAAGGATGAGGCGACACTGAAGTGGTTCTTCGGACAAGTGCCCGAGCGAGGAGAGGAGATGATCAGGTACGAGCAGTTCAAAGAGTACTTGAAGAAGATACCGACCACTGAGCAAGAGGAGGAGCAGATGGCAAGGGCCTATCTGCTGTACTTGTTCGGGGCCATGCTATACCCAAACAAGCGTGCCATGGTACACTTGTCTTAACTGCCGGCCCTTCATGACTTATGCACGACCTCTCAGTACAACTGGGGAGGAGCAGCTCTTGGGGCGTGCTACAGTTTCATGGGTGAGTTCACACAGTATAAAAAGGCAATCGTTGGCTATTGGAGGGTGTGGAAGGTACAAATCCAAACTTGTAGTCCATTTTCATCTCATACTTCTACTTTGAATCGCATATGCTATATGCTGATGCTTTGATTGTTTGAAAACCTTGCAGTTGTAAGCCTACGAGGTTTTGAAGATGTACCATCCAGAGAACAAATGCCTGGACATGCAGACTTTCCCCCGCGCCATGATCTGGGGGCTGTTGCATAGCAACAAGAAGAAGTCTAAGGGAAGCCTCTTGGCCTTCAGAGCCTACCTCAACGAGCTGTCAAGCACCCAGGTAAACAAGAATTTCGTTAGTTGATTTTTTGCCTTAAAATGCTTTAATGATGTCGCTGATGCCCTTTGTTTTGCCCCTTTTGATTGTGTTGCAGGTGGAGTGGAACCCATGGGGCAGCGTGGTGCCTGAGCCAGAGTAAGTGGCTAGGATTAGAGCGGTGACAACGAGTCGAGTGCTATTGGAGTCAACTTTCAGGTGGCGGTGGTACTTGGGCTATTGGGTGACGAGACAGTCACTTGGTTTGTCTATGTTCTAGATCCCTGGGCCACTTCCGCCTCGTGCCTCGTACACAAATAGGTATACGTTGGCTGAGCTGCAGTGATTTATTGTTCCAGCGAACCTTTCAGCCTTTTTGAGGCCAAAGCATGACTACGCCATCTACTGGAGGCAGTACTTGGTAGGGCCACATAGGGTGATGGTGCATCAAGCCGTTGTTGGAAAGGCTATGGAAGCCGGCCAAGAGAGGCAAGGTCAGAGTTCGAGGTCAGGAGACAAGATAGCTCACTCGAGGGAGAGGTCCAGCTATGCAACGGCAACTAGCCTTCCCCAGCTTTCTTGGACTCTAGTAGTGCGTGACACACAGGGAGAGGCTGCTATAATTGAGTTCGAGCCAGCCAGGACTGAGCCTGCTCGGGTCATAGGATCGGTAAAACATGGTTCCAATTTGTTCCTTTCCTTTGTACAATATTGAACTATATTCTGAATTTTTCCCAAAAATGTCTCTCGGGCACCAGCAAAGTGGGCAGAGGAAGTTATCCGTTTGATGCTCTGAATGGAGAAAGAATTTCACAAAATAGCAAGCGGTACTCCTCTGCTACTGAAATACCTATCGGTGACTCTAGCTCTTGCTTCTATACAGACGAGACCTCAGGTATAATCCCAGAAACTTGTTCAATTCCTGCTTTCAATACTAGATAGGCTCGTTGTTGATACACGATACATTTGCTCTTGATTCCTACTTTCAGCATTTAATATATACAATATATACTGAAATGATTGAATGAATTGCCAATGTAGGGACAAGCTAAGGCGGCTCTTAGGAGAAAGATTGTACGACCCCCTCCTCAAAGGAAGATGGTGGGCACCTCTGCCACTCTTACCACAGCCCAAAGACAGGCGAGTGCTTCACTGTCAGCAGTGAGCGTGCAAAGAGGGGCAGAGAGCGCTACGACTCGCGAAGAGACGAGATTTCAAACTAAGTTGAGGGAGAGGCCGACACAGTTGAGGCCAACTCAAAAGAGAAGGAAAGGAGCCATGACATCTCGGACTGCGGAGAGCGAAAGTGAGGAGGAGGAGGAGGAAGAAGAGGAAGAGGAGCGCTTATCTTTCAGCAGCGGCTCTGACGACTCTACCAACGATCCTGGGTACAAGAGAGACCCAAAAGAGAGAGATGACGACAACGACGAGGACCTTTTTGACGACTGAGGGCTACCACCGAGCCTCATTTATTTTACTGTCTTTTTGCTTTGATTTGGGCCTGTGCGCCCACGTAGATAGACTCGACAGCGGGCCGGTGTGCCCTAGACTTGATATTTTGAAGCAAGGCTGGGCCTGCGTGCCCTTTTTTGACTTTTTAGGCAAATGTGCCCCATTGATATTACTTTTTGCTCGGGCCGTTGTGTCGCTACATACATTGTTCCACCTTTTGTTCATGGATATTGATATAGTAGTATATAAAATTGCATCTTCCACTTATTAATCCTCTTTTGAAGAAAATTGAAAAAAGTAAACGTATAAACCAACCATTAATATCCAACTTGCATTGACTAATGATCTGAATCAAATGGACACACGTATAAGTACAGACTGATCTAGCTCGAAAGAAAAGGATAGAAAAGTCCCCGAATACCACACGAACCTTTGGACACATGGAAAATAATGAAATTTTGGGCATTAATGGGCCATGACTCAAAATTCTCTGGAATAAGAAAAACTGTCATTCCCATAAGGTCAAACCAATGTGTAATGACCTGTATGAATCGACAATATCGAGAAAAGCATCCCAGAATAAGAAATTGACCGAAAAATTGGAAAAATGTTGCAAAAATGTACACAAGATGACAAATTTGAGTCCCGGACTGAAACTAACACCCCCGCAAGGTCACATTAAGTCCATATGACGTGTACGGTATCACAAAACTTGGCAAAAGTCCCTAGAATGGATTTCGACACTCCGACACCTTGATTTGAACTTGAAATGGGTTGCCGAGGGTCCAAAATCCTCGTTGAGCGTGACATTTTGAATCCAATACTTCGACACAGTCCCAAATATCACTTGCGACTTGCTGGAACCAACAAAAGTGCACAATAGGCCCTAGAATGCAAAACAACCATTTGAAGGCAATAGTTGTCTGCTACTATTTTCTGATGTTTTGGACTGGCGTACGCCAGTTACAACCTTCGTACGCTATGTAACTGGATACGTGCACGCTACTTCTAAACTAGTGTACGCAGGTAAAACCTACTGCAGATCCCTTTGTTTGACCAAGTCTCCTTTTTGGGGAAATAGGCCTTGTCATCACTTCACACAGTTTGGACACAGTTTTAAACACCAAAGGGCAATTTCCTTGCATGCTAGGGTAGTTGGACACCAAGGCATGGGTTTAACTTTGACACACGAATCGAGGTTGATATTTTGCCACTTTTACCTTTAATGGAAGGTGCTAGCAATGTTGAACTCACACTTTCACTTCCCATATTCAGCAACCTTTGGCATTCTCGATGGAGAATCCACTCCCCACTTTGATCAAGCCTTGGTTAGTAGAATTCCTGTCCATGGATTGGTTGAACTTCCAATCTCGTAGTCTCGCCTCGTTCTGATATCTTAGGCATGTGCCACTCTGTCCTGAACTTCTAAGAGCTGCTATTAGGTTTTGGGATCCTAATGTTCACGTCTTCTGCTTTGGCAATGATTAGATGTGCCCGACTGTCGAAGAGTTTCAAGCCTATCTCTAGAGCTTTGCATCTCATACACTCGTTGTTCCACCTTATCAAGTGAGCATGCCAGGGTTGCTGGCGACCTCACTCAACATTTCTTGAGGTTTGGCCAATACCTTGCTTGAAGGTGGTCAAATTAACATCCTCCACCTAATTGAAAGGTACAGTCCAAATGGCGATTTAGGAAACGATGTTGTGTAGGTCTGGTGTCGTTTTGCCTTGGTGATTTGTCTGTTGGTTGCCTATCTGTTGGTTCCTGCCGATGGGCGAGTCAATACTTTCTTGGTGAGTGTTGCTACACAAATAGGGGTTCGAAAGAACGTGGTGCCCCTAGTCCTTGCAAAGACACTTTTGGGCTTAGACTTGATAAGCACTGGTCAGGACCAATGTCTTCAGCGGCAGTCCACTTCTTCTTTAGGTAAAACTCACTAAGTTCACCTTTTTTCGATTTTCACACTTTCTTATTTTACCTCGACACTCGGCTTAAACTGCTCCTAGCTCCTTACTTGTTTTCTCGCTCAAGTCTTATCTGGCTTCTTACTTGTCTTTTTGCTTCTTTTTGCTCATGTAGCTGTGGCTATCTGACAAGATCGATTTGCTTCATCCCCCAGAGGAAGATTGAAATCTTTTCCCAAGGAGAATCCATCAGAGGCAGATGAGGTTCCCTGAGATGGAATTAGAAAGCTGGTATGAGTTTCTAAATCACATGCATCCTAACGAGACTGCTTGGAGGTGTTCCTGGTTGGATCTTCTCGGCATGGCTACATATTCTGATGGGTTTGACAGGATGGCAATTGCTGGGTTGACAAGATTTACATTTTATATCCCTGGCCGCATCCTTCGCTAGTTGGGCATCTCCCAATAGAACAACAGCGTTGGTACTGAGAATTTTTGTCTTCCAAATTTCAATGCACAAACACTTGGCGGATATCAAAGGCGCTGGGGGCTTAGAGACATCCAAGCAGCAGACCCCGATTTCAACCCAACACTAATGAGTTGGTATAAAAGATTGCTGCGAGCAGAGATAAGAGGAAGACAAAACATCGATTGACTCCGGAATTGACTTTGCTATATTTAGAATAAGCTGTGAGCCGTTAGGCTTCTCTAGCACTTCATTCTGTTTTTCATGCTTCAAATGCTTTAAGGCTTTTATGCTCAGCTTGTATATTAGAAATAGTAGTTTGCAATAAAATTGAAAGATGAAGGGTTTCCCCCTTTTGATTCTTCAATGAAACTTGACTTGTTCTCAACCTTCTCAACCGCTGATGTGTACCAAAACGTCAACCATGGATTGAATTGAAAGATTGTGACCGAATCTCAAGGAGAGATTGCCTACGTATCCCTTTCAAGGAATCAGGTCAACATGTAGTTCAAGCCAAGATTCATTGGGTGTTTTTACCTCTCCTTTTGCGCTCTAACTTTTGCCTAGAACCACCTTTGCAGGTTTTCGGTCTAGCGAGCTTTCGACTTTTTGCCTATTTATTTTTTCCTAGACCGCATCCTTAGGTTTTTCGGTCTAGCAGGCTGCTCTAATTTTTGCTTGGAACCGCCCACCCTTGTGGTTTTCAGTTCAACGAGCATCTCTCAGGGATAGTAACGCTTAAGTTGATCCAGGTTGACCAAGGTATTGAATTCATTACTATCGAGATCGATGAGGTTAACAGCGCGCCCAGATAGGATGATCTTGATAATGTAAAGCCCAGAATGCTTTGGTCAAAACTTTCTGCGAGGTTCAAACACCGGAGCACAAATTTCCTTTGTAACCATATCCCCTTCGACTAAGTCCCTAGACTTCACTTTCTTGTTGAATGCGCGAGCAATTCTTCTTTGATACCCCTGAACATGATATAAGGCACGAAGCCTTCTTTCATCAAATTGCATCTGCTCAACAAATCTCCTGCTCAGCCATTCTGATTATGTGAGACCACACTCTGCCATGAGTACTCTTAGTGACAGTACCTCAAGCTCGATGGGGAGTACTGCTTCCATCCCATAGACCAGAGAATAGGGAGTTTCCAGTTGAAGTTTGGATTGATGTTCGATACCCCTAAAGTGCTAGAGGTAGTTGGTCGTGCTAGTCCCTTGCTGACTCAACGGTCTTCTTAATGATCACTTCGACATTCTTGTTTGCAGCCTCGACTGCTCCATTTATTTGTGGACGATAGACTGTTGAATGATGGATCTGAATCTTGAATTCCTCAAAAAGTTTCAAAACCCTACCTTTGAAATGAGTTCTATTATTGGATAAAAATGCCTGTGGGACACCATATCGATAAATGATATTCTTCTGAATAAATTGTGTGACTTGAATTGTTGTCAGGGTTTTGTAAGACTCAGCTTCGACCCACTTGGTGAAATAATCTATCGCCACTAGGATGAACTTATGGCCATTTGAAGCGGAAGGTCGAACCATACCGATGATGTCAATGCCCCAAACAGAGAAAGGCCACGCCGAAGTCATGCCATACAAAGTAGACAGAGGAAGATGCTTCAAATTAGCCTGGATTTGACACTTATGACATCGTCGCACGTAGTTGATGCATTGAGACTCCATAGTAGACCAGTAGTACCCCTGCCTTAGGATCTTCCTAGCGAGCATGACACCACTCATGTGAGGACCGTAGACTCCTTCGTGAATTTCCTCCATTATCCTTGTTGCCTCAACGCCGTTGACACACAACTTGTGCATTCCACAGTGCGATCTTCTATACAACTTCCCTCCACAAATGATGTATTGGGTGGCTAACCGTTGCAAAGCGACTCGATCTTTCCTAGTGGCCTCAGCGGGACACTCCCCATGCTCTACAAAGTTCCAAATGTCATGATACCAGGGTAGGCCATCATTGACATCATCGATGGCATTGACTTACTCGTATGTAGGCAAGTCCCTTTGTTCGATCATAATCAACTGTAACCTAACACCTGCTGGAAGTTTGATCATTAAAGCCAAATCGCCAAAGCATCGGCAAATTGATTCTCCAAGTGTGGAATATGGGTGAAAGTCACCATATTAAAGCAAGGAATCAGTTCTTCCAAATCTTGGTGATAAGGCTTCAGCTTTTTCTCATGAATCTTCCAATCTCCATTGGCCTGAGAGACAACCAGGTTTGAATCTCCGATTACTTCAAGCTTTTCGACTCCAAGGGCGGTAGCAGCCTCCATTCCAAACAATCCAGGCCTCATACTCAGCTTGATTATTCATGACATCGAAGTTTAGTTTGAAAGCAAACGGAATATGAGCACCGACAGGCGTGATCAACAAAACTCCAATCCCAAATCCTTTCTGGTTAGTGGCCCCATCAAAAAAGAGCATCCAAAGGTCCTCGACTACCGTTAAAACCTCCTCGTCAGGGAAGGTGAAATCTACATCCTCTGGTCCATCAATTGGGTGATAAGCCAGAAATTCTGCCACGGCATGTCCTTTAACGGATTTCCTTGTGACATATTGGAGGTCGAACAAAAGCAACCAACGTGCTAACTTATGAATAAGCACAGGTTTCTCGAACAGATACGTGATAGGATCCATTCGAGAAATCAGTCTCACTGAATAAGCCAACAGGTAGTGCCTCAGCTTTTTGGAGGACTAGACAAGTGCCCAACACGTCTTTTCCAAAGGAGTATAGCGCTCTTAACACACCACCATTTTCTTGCTCAGATAGTAGATAGCTTTCTCGACTCCAGCATCCTCTTCTTGTGCTAGCAAACACCCCATAGTTGTCGGAGTTACAGATAACTACAAGATTAATGGTCGACCCGGTGTAGGAGGCATCAGCCTGCAGGTATTTCTGGATTGACTCAAAAGCGGCTCGGCACTTATCTGTCCATTTGAATGGGACATCCTTCTTGAGCAGACGAAACATTGGCTCGCAAGTTAAAATCAACTTAGCAATGAATCTGCTTATGAACTGAACCTTCCCCAAAAAGCTTCGCACTCCCTTTTTAAACTGTGGTGGTTCCATTTTGAGAATCACTTTAATTTTTGATGGATCTACCTCGATCCCTCTTGCAGTGATTAGGAACCCCAACATCTTGCCTATTGTAACCCCAAATGTGCACTTCTGTAGGTGGGGACGCATTTTGTACTTACGGAGTCTCCCAAGGAATTGCTTGAGCACTGGAATGAAATCCTCTCGTTCCTTCGCCTTAACAATCATATCGTCAACATAGACCTCAACCGTTTTGTGGATTAAGTCATGTAATAAGGTCGTTTGGACCCGTTGAAAGGTTCAGCAAGCATTCTTTAGTCCAAACGGCATCATCACGTAGCAATAGGTACCCATTTAGTGATGAATGTTGTCTTTTCCTGGCCCTCTGGTGCCAAGAATATCTGGTTGTATCCAAAGAATCTATCGACAAATGAAAGCAAAGCATGCCTCGCCGTATTGTCCACGAGCACATTGATGTGTGGCAAAGGAAAATTGTCTTTGGGGCTTGCTTTGTTCGAGTCCCTAAAATCGACACAGACTCGGATCCTTTTGTCCTTTTTAGGAACAAGCACGATGTTGGCGACCCATTTAGGGTACTCTGCGACCCTCAAGAATGTTAATCTGCTTGGTGACTTCTTCCTTGATCTTTGATACCTAGTTTGGCCTCATTCTATGGAGCTTCTGCTTGACAAGTATAGCTCCAGGCGTCAAGAGAATCTGATCTTGCACTGTCTTAGGATCAATGCTAGGCATATCCTTGTGAGACCATGCAAAGACTTCGAAGAATTCCTTGAGCAAGTCGATCAATGTGGTGCAATCCTCCGGGGGTAAGGTTGAACCAATTTGCATCATACGGGGGTCATCCTTGTCTTTCAAATTTAAAGAAATTACTTCTATTAGAGGCTGAGCATGCCTTTCATCTTCCCTTTCGATGAGGGAATGCAATTCAGCGGGGATGTTCCCATCAAAATCTATTCCTTCATCATCGGAGTCGACACAGTTTATATAGAAATTAGCAAAGTAGTCGGAAGCAGGATCATGCATTTCATAAAACCCTTTAGGGTTGCCAAGTACAGTCGACTCAAACTCAAAGTAAAATCTACAACATGGAGGGCCAAGAGGCACAAACTCCGACTCTGAGCTAGACTTAGACTCGACCGACTCTGTGTTAGATTCAAATGTGTTGTCAATGCAAGTTAGACGCGGCGTGAAAATGCAATTTTTAATACTACCCTTAGCCTCTACGATGAGAGAGGTAGGATCTTCAAGAATGTCGGGCCCAAGCATCAACACTTCAGCCTCCTCAGCATCGCCAACCAAACCTACTTGGGAGAACAATTACTCCATACTCCCCTGATCGAATGTCTTCAGCCAGTCAGTCTTCATCTTGATCTGAGCCAACTGCTTATTGAACTCCTCTTCAACTAGTTCCTCATCCTCACTATCAGACCAGGAGTCGGTAGCAAAGACCTCGAAACTAGGCAGCCAAGTACGAGTTTCTGGATCCCAAAATGGCTCAATCTTTCCCATATAAGCAGTGCCTCCACCTTCACGTACAAAGTAACTATCAGTGTTACCTTGAAGGGTTCGAGGCTTTCCCGTACCTTTCCTTTTCTTGGCATCTTTGGCAGGGGAACATATCCCAAACCAAAGCAGCCTTTGGTGAAAGGAAAGATACGGAATTCAACGATCCCTTGCTGGTTAATTCCAAGCCACAAGCCAGACATATAAGACATCCTCCTCATTATCTTGAGGGCAGCTGAACTTATGATAAAATCACTGTCCATAGTGATGGCAAGGACTGAACCAGACGTGTTAAAAGAGAAACATCCAAAATCGGCATCCTCCTCTCCGTGCAGAATTTCCAAGATTGGTGCTCCGTCTTTAGTGTGCGAACGGATTCCAGAGTCCCCGCAAATTGTCAAAGTCCCAGCATGACTTTTTGGTGAAGAGTAGAGGGCACAGCCATGATGTCTACCCTATGAAGCCACGGCCTACCCAACAACAGATTAAAGGTAGCAGGGATGTCAACAACGTGAAACTCAACATCCATCTCAAAACCCTCAGCATCAAGTTTGAGCATTAGCGTCCCCTCCACCACACGGCAAGTGCTATCGTAGGCTTTGACTGCCAAGTTAGACGGCGTAAGATCCTTCTTAGTGAGTCCTAGACGGTAAGCGACCCTCAAAGTACAAACATTGATTATGGAGCCATTATCAATGAGAACGGTCGACATCCAATGTCCTCTGTACTTGACAGTTATGTGTAACGGGTAGTTATGAGCAGCTCCATCAATAGGTAGATCCCTTTCTATGAAAGTGACAGAGTGCTTTGATACGATTGGCAATATGAGGGCGATCATGGCCTCCGGAGTAATGTTGGGAGGTACTGTGAGATGAGCAAGAGCTAAAGACAACTTCTCACGATGCTCTTTAGAAGAACATATTAGACCCCCAAAAGAGATTGCAGTGGGGATCCGCTCGAGTTGCTTTTTAATGATATCATCCTCTGGAGCACCACTTGGAACTATAGGAACAGCAAGGGAAGTCTTCCTTTGAGCAGCAGGAACATTGGGCCTTTGAGCAGATGGATTGGATGAGCTTCTAGCCTGAAGATTAGGAGGTTGGAAGACTCGGCCGCTCCTTGTGACATTAGCAACGTCCCACAGAGAAGACATACCATTGAAATTCCATAGGTCGGCAGAAACCTCTCCTAGCTTGCGCTTTCCTTGTCAACCAAAGCTACCGTTGATGATGTATCCTAACCTAGAGCTAAATCCATTGCCAAGTCCTCCATAACCAAACCCTCCCAAAAAGTAGGGTCTTGAGCAGCAGCATCCTTGAAAGGTATTCCCGGGTTGGTAACAAACAGAACATCCCAGAGACCTCCATCCACCAAAATCGAGTTGACAGTCCAGACTTCGCCACCGACAGTTGCATCCACCGTTGTATCAACATCCTAGAGATTAGCAGGTGGTGAGGCTTTACCCATGTCGACAATTTCATCGACCTCCCAAAGATCATCGGGCGGTGCACCTTGTAAAACCATGATGCTGCAGTTGTCACCCGGAATGGTAACGATAGGGCGTGGTTGTTCCATAGAGATGATATCGAGAGAAGGGTCGAATTCATGGATATGACCATCGACTGTGTTTGAGATTGAGTTTACTAGAGGGAGCATGATACCAAGTGGACAACGCAAATAGGGAATAATCTCCCATTCTTCATAGTCACTCCAATACTGCACATCGACGTCACTTTGATCCAAGTCAGAGTTGAGGCCTAATGCTAATTGTCCAACATCGGGTTGTGGATCCTACACATATTCTTCAACTTCTTCCTTAGGATTGTCCAGTTCAGGTTGGTGGTAGAGCATGAACAAAGAAAGACGGATCTGCCTGTGCCGCGTTCCATTCCCGTTCCCAATGGTCTAACCATGCTTGATTGAAATGGTATACAGGAAAACCCATGTTGTATTGCTCAATCCAATCCTCAGAGTGCTCTTTCCATTCTTCGGTTTTATCTTCCATGGCCCAACCAGCTGCCATCATGTTGATGCTAAGTTCAGACGGGATGGTTACAATAAGCTTAAGGTGGCTTTTTGGGACAATGTAGTGGGTAGGATTGAATATGGTGGAGCTGAGTTTGTTTTGAGTGGGGCTTGGGTTGATTTGAGAGGAGCTGAGGGATATCTAGCTAATCTGCAAGTTAGAGTTATGATTGGGCATGGAGTTGGAGATGACATTCAGTTTTGATGGAGGTTGGGTTTGAATAGTGCCATTATCAATCAAATCTTGAATTGCATGATGAAGGCGATAACTAGAATCAGTAAGATGGCCTGGCATCTGGTGGTAGGTGCAAAAGGCATTGGGGTTATGGCTAGGAGGTGGATTTTGAGGAAGAGGGGTCAGAGACAAGGGCCTGAGATGGCCAAACTTGACTAACTTTTCTATCATCGAGGAAAGAGGTGCCTCAAAGATAGCAAAGTTTCGGGGTTGTTGGTTTCTGCTTCGGCTTTTCTATGGAGCTTGGACCTAATTGACATCCGCAGTGCGGTTGGAATTCTAAGTAGCGGCATTGCTTCCGCTAGAAGCCGCATTGGCATAGTTGATGCTACCAAACAAAGCGGTACTACTTCCTGTGTAAGCATGGGGTTTAGCCTTTTGAACTAAGGTAGAAGTGGCATGCTCGCTCATTGGCAGAACCCCAATTTGCAGTGCTTCTTCGATGGCCAAACTAGACTCAAAGAAAGTCTCAAAGTTGGCCGCCTGAACCAACACAAGTTTCTTAGCTTAGTCGGGCTGCAAGTTGTGAGAGATGATGCGGATCTGATCCCTTTTACTTGGACCATCAGTCATGAGGGCAGCCTTGCTTCTCCACCTTTTGATAAAGTCTGCAAAGGACTCCTCTGCATTCATTTTGGTTGATTCCAACTCTTGGGTAGTCATCTTGAGTAGGAGTTGTAGTTGTACTGAGTGACAAAGGCTACCCCAATGTCTTCCCAAGTTCTTCTTTTGGAGACGTCAAGAGACAGAAACCACTAGAAGGCTGGACCGAAAAGAGTTTACGGGAACATTTGAGCAATTGTTTCTTCTTCAACTGCCAATAGCTTCATAGTGCCATGATAACCCAACAGATGAGTTTTCGGGCCACCGATTCCATCAAACTTAGTGAAGTCCGACATTTTAAATCTTTCAGGGAGTTAGGCATTTGGGAAGAGGGAAAGTCGATCCATGTCCAAACCACCAGCACCAACCTTTTTAGATTTGGAAACAGCCGCTCCAAGGTTAGCCATATTTGCAATTAACGCTGCCATTTTTGGATTTGGAACAGCTGCTTCAGCGTGAGGAATTTGCACCTCTAGTTCAGGGTTTGGTCTCTCTTCGCCTGTTGCTCTTGCTAGGAGCCGTTCATTTATCAAAGCGCGCAGGTTGGCCATAGAAGCCTCAGCTTGATCGACTCTTTCCTGCATGATTTCAATGTTGTGCTGGAGATCAGTAAGAATCGTAGCTTGATCCTGAGGAGCATCAACCATGACAAGTACTTGGATGGCTTTTGGTGATGACGTTGAAGAAGGAAAGGATGAAGGAGTCTCGTGTGATGTAGTCGGTGGTGAATCTGCCTTTGACGCTGAACTAGCCAGAGCTTCTGTTGTAACTGACTGGGGGGCAAGTCTTGCAAGTCTTCTTCTGTAGGGACCCGGCAGATGTTCCAAGTAGGTTTGGCTCTTGTTCTTGGAATTCTCTTTGATGGTGCAATAGCTCACGGCTAGACAGTAAAGTAAATGAAAGCTCAGTGAAGTCCCTGCAACAATTTATTTTCAAAGAATGGAAAATGCACATGTCAATGTCGTCAGTGTCCTCCTAGACTCTACAACTAAAGAGAGTCTGTCTCAAGACATTCGGACGCTACCAAAATCCTCAAAATTCTTTTCAACGATGTATCCTTGTTTGAAGCAATTGATACTAAGAGATGTCAAAAATAGTCCAAGACTTTGACTATTTTGTTCTCAAGGTTTCAACTTTGGAGTCAGAACAACTCGGTATAGATGACGTGATACCTTAACTGGGGCAGCAAAAGCAGCATTGTGCCGAAGCCTAAGCAGTGTAGGTGATTAGCACTTTAACCTAGGTGGTGTAAGTACTATACCATTCCCTCCGTTGTTCCTAGTTTTCTGTTTGAAACCTCGATTGGGCTTTAGACAAGGAAAAGTATTGATATCCCAAAATCTCGTTGATTCAAGGACTTTTGAAAATTTGATAACGCGCACCATCAAGATGCACGACTCGTCATCGGGCCAAGGCAACATCCTAATAAGCATAAGACAGATTCGACAAGAGACAACCTAAAAGTCGCCCTATTATGCTCCTATGCAAAATGGAATGTATGTACAGTGCATGTGATAGGGGAAAGCAGTAACACATAGATAGTATATAGAGGTTAGATGCAAATAATCTTACCCTGCGGGTTCCTGTCTTAGTTTGGAGAGTTCTAGAGCTTTGTACATGAAGAGGCCGGTTTTGGTTTGAGGGGGTTCCCTAGACTAGAGCCAAGATATACTTCTCGCTGCCCGCGTATTGTAGTGCAATAGTCGAATGGTAGTATGACTCATCATAGTCCAAGGTTGTTGGGCATTCGAGGACCCCGGGCTCTAGTAAACTGTGCCGATTACCCAAAACACCTCAACGGGGCAAGCCAACATCGATGCACATGAAGAACGCCGAAAATTGATTGATGAGAGAGAAACGAAATATTTGCAAAATGCCTTTTAAAATGTGGCTCACTTTTATAAATCAATACTTGGACAAAACTACTCAAATGAATAATCAAAAAAGTCCCAGTTTGGATTGGTCGAATGCAGAGATCCTGTTAAGTCACCATTCCGTTCTTCAACAGCGCATAGCGTACTATTTTGACAGACTTTTGAAGGATTGTTCTCAAAAGTACTAATTTCCAAGTATAGACTAATGCAATAAGACCCCGGCAAAGTCGCCACTGTGGGCACACGGGCACACACCCCTAAAATTTTGGTATGAAAATCGGGTGCGCCCTTTTTTGGAAAGCATAGCGAAATACTCAATTCAGAGTCGCCACTCAGATTTTTGCGGTAAACCACCCAAGGAACCAAACTTGAAACACTTGCTATGTTTTGATTGGAAAAGGTTTTGTAGACTGATCCGTCATCACCTTTTGATATCTGCGGTTCGGGAGCCAGGTTACGAGAGGGGAAGGGTTTTAAGGCACCCCTCTCGCCCAATCCGAAGATCGGTCTCTATTAAGGCATTTTACAAAATAATTGATTTTCTCTTTATTAATCGATTTTTAGCTAGTTAGGGCGGGGGAACAATTAAAGGGGATTAAAACTGTAACATGTTGGTAGGATGTGATAAAATGGCATGCTTGCCTTATTGAAACAATAGTATAGGATGAAAACAGACTCCTATGAGAGTTTAAGTAGACTGGAAAGCGTTGTTCTGGAATGACGTGCGCAGGAAGAAACCAGCATGCACTGACCAAACCACTACATGTTTTTGACCTGCATATGCCATACCCCAACAAGCATGCACCAGTAAGCCTAAGTCAACAGCTCTTATTTTCAACCCTCTAGACTCTGGAAATGACCAGTGCACACCCAGGATAAACCAAGTAGTTTATATAGCATTATATATAGTTATAAGTAATCTAAATGGGCTATAAAGCCACAAAATAGAATAAAACACCCCATAAAATAGTGTGGGGGAAGTAGAGGCCGAGACCTAGTAGCCATGCAATGGCCAGCCACTGGACTAGCTTCATTGGCATACGCGAGTGAAGAACTACCGTACGCCAGTTCTAACCTTTTATCCAGTGCTTGGCTTTGCACTTTCTAGGTTCTGAGACATATTTAGAAAGACCTCAGAAGCATCCCAAAGTAGTAGAAATGAATAGAAATAATAAAACTAGCAGATTTAACTAAGCAAAGCAATAAACAGGTTTTTAGCATGCTCCACAATGATATATGGAATGAAATACAGAAAATAGTTAGACACTGATCCCCACGCCAGTACTGCACATATAGCCTTGACTGGCATATTTGAACTTGGGACTGGCGTGTGCCAGTTCTAGCCACGAACAATTTTGAAACTTTGCTAGCTTTAGGGCCAGGACTGGTATTGATTACCAGCCTTGACCCTGTCAGCCCCCTCAGGAATCAGAACAAAATGTTGTCAAAGGATACACCTTTGGTTTTGAGTTTGTAGGAATGTTTTGAGCCTTGAACTATGACTTGGATGAAGAACGTAGATGGGTGGATGTGAGTAGTGAGGGTGTATGGAGTTTGTTTATCACTTCTTTTGGCAAAGGAATGATGAACAAGAGGTGACGACTTGAACTTGTAACTTGAGCTTATGAATTTTTGTAACCCCATTCACATAAACGCAGGGGGGGTATATATAGAGGAGATGGGAAGAGAGTAACCAGCTGAATGGGGCTTGTTGTTTTAGAGTGTAAGTCTTCATGTATTAAATGCATGAGACAAGGTGATGAGAGTTGTATGAGAGAGGGGGGGGGGGGGGGGGGGGGGGGAATATCCCCTTGTCCGAGATCGCTTCTCAGACGATCAAACAATGTACTGGGGTGGCCAAAAAGTCTTGTGAACGTGGCTGAATAAAGGTGATGGGACTACCCTTGACTGTCGTACGCTAGTAAGGAACCTGCGTAAGCCAGTCCAAGCCTGGTCAATGGTGAAAGCTGACTGATGACTGACACGTGGTAGTTGACCAGCGTACGCCTGTGCGGGACCAGCGTATGCAAATAAGATTTGGCTGAGGCTTTCTGGTTCTGGCTTAAAGGGTTTGAAAAGAGGGTTTATCTTGCTCAAAACCCAAACACACTAACATTCTCGAGGTATTCTTGATCTTATTCATCATCAGGGAATCAAATACTGTAAATAAACTAATCTGGATAGTCTAGAATAGGGTACGATGTGCATTCAAAAGGTTATCTCGAATCGAACACAAATCATACGAAAAGAAAATCAAACCATTGATCTTTTCCTTCAGATTGTCGATCCTCTCCCTCACGACGCAGTTCTCGTGAACCACTTGTTGTTTCTCTTGCTCTAGGGCTTCTATCTTCTGTTCCATGATTGGGCCTGATGTTGCAGCCTTGGCGCTAGCGGCGACGGCGGCAGTCTCGTTAAAATTCATGAAGACTTTTACTAATCCATCGTCCTCGCGCGGTGCGACACCTTGTCTACCATTGTTAATCATGCACCAAAATATATATATATATATATGGCAAATGTTAGTGTAAGAAACTGTAAAGTTCGAGAAACTTTTCATCGTTTGAATTGCATAAATTATACCAAGGGTAAAAGAAATTGTTCGATTGGAGAAAAGAGTTGTCAGTATAGAGATTAGTCACGATAATCTTACCTGGTTTTTGCACACCGCGATGGGATTACGGTGTGGATTGGAGACGACGACGGCGACGGAGAAGGGGACAAGGAATTGCCAACGATAGAGAGGGCGAGAGAGTTGGTGTGTGAACGGCTGGTGTTGGTAATGGAGTAGGAGTGGCGATGGATGAGAAGGGGAAGAGAAGGAGTAGGACTAGGATCTGGTGATTCGTGAAGCGGTAGGGGTATTTTTGGTTATTTACTTAAAACAGGGTTTATGGCAAATAGACTTAACATGTTGTGGGCTTGGACGAGTAGACCACGATAATTGAGGACCAGCCAGTTAGAACACTTTGTTTTTTATTCAGCGCAATTCTGTTAGTTAACTTTAGGGTAATTTAGAGGCCAGCCCAAAAAAATAGGTTCGGACTTAAATTAGTCTTGACAAAAATATTCCTTCTTTGTTTCAGTCATTTTTCTTGACTTTTCATGCATTTTTACTATTTTGCCTATTCTTCTTAACTTTTTGTGTACATGTCCATTTTTAGTAAAATTTATTTTTAGAATCAACTCTTGACCTATATTATTTCGAACAAAAATATCCTTAGTTGTGTGAACTGGCTATGAGAACTGCCAATTCTCATAGCCAGTTAACATAATATTTCAGACAAAAATATCCCTGCTAGCTCACAAAGCCCGAGTTAACATATTATTTTGGACAAAAATACCCTTGAACTATGGCTATGAGAACTGGGGCTATGAGAGCTATATTTTTAGAATTAATTACTGAATCATATTATTTCGGACAAAAATATCCTTGACTATGTTAACTGGCTATGTGAACTGCCAATTCTCATAGTCAGTTCTATGAGAACTACCATCTTTCATAGTCAATTTTATGAGAATTGGCTATGAGAAATGATTGTTCTTATAGAGAACTAGCTTTGCGAACTGGTTATGAGAACTGGACTATATGAACTGAAAAATACATAGCTCACATAGTCTTACCACACACTAAAATATTGTAGAGACCCGTATTTTTGAAAATCGTTTAAACGTTTTATAATGTTAGAATGTGGAATAAATGAGGGATTTATTGAATTATTTGATTTGGGGTCAATGTGGGAAGGTTGTTTGTAGAGGGATACATATGCAATTTGTGATTGGGTGAGTATATATATGTGTAGGTGTGTGTGTAGGGAGAAAAAGTCCCCAATCCTCTCTCTCTCATCTCGCGACCTCTCTCTCAGCTCCCTCTCGGCTCTCTCTCTCACACACCCTTGCTCTCTCACCCAAAATTCCACCAAAACACCACCAAGATCCACCTCCATTCCACCCCTCAACCATAGGCTTAAGCTTGAATTTCGTGGGTTTCGCTTGGAGGAGGAATATTCGGTTGATTTCGAAGTTTGGAGAGCTAGGGCTTACTCAAATCGCGTGGGTTTCGATCCTTGACTTGAGGTAGGGATTTCTTACTCTTGTTATGAGTTTATGTGATGGTTATGTGCCAAAATCCTGCTTTAATTCATTGGATTTTGACTTTGTGCTCATTCTCGAGTTTTTGCAAAATTGCCTACTGTAATGCATTGGTACCGGTACCTACTTTTTGAGGTACCGAAACCTTAGTACCGATACCTACTTTTTGAGGTACCGGTACCTTAATTTCTAATTGCTCTCTAGATTGGTTTGGTACCGATACCTATGTTTTGTGGTATCAGTACCTAGTAGTCAGAAAACAGTTGAGGATGTTGAATTCCCGTCGATTGTATTGACTCCTAACTACTTCTAACACACTCTAAACATTGTTAAACCATCCCTAAACTTGATTACTTTGGGTTCCAATGATTTGTTGATCTTCTTAAACTTCTTGGGCTCTCGATTTATGAGATTCTAGTATAGAGGCTAGTGGTTAGTGTGTCGTAAAGTTACTTATGAGTTTAGTATGCTATGTAGGATGTGGTGATATACATATGGGAAATGAGTATACTTATCTACTAGTTGATGCTATGATATGGTTGATTGTTTTGGAGTGCTTTGAAACGTTCATGATCAATTGGTAAGTGGATATAATGAGATCATGTGGCATGTTGTATGGATGATATAGATTGGTTATAAGTTGAGGATGAGGTCATTCAGGAATATGAAATGGGAAAAAAGAAATAGAACGATACTACAAATATAAAGAAAGCCACGGATCCACCGGATGGTGCGATGCCGGAATGAACATGGCCGCACGGGGTTCCAAACGCTCGGACAAGAATGAAAGGTTTCTAGTGGACGCACGGGATCCCAAACGCCCGAACAAGAATGAAAGGTTTCTAGTGGACGCACGGGATCCCAAACGTCCGGACAAGAATGAAAGGTTTTTAGTGGACGCATGGGGTCCCAAATGCCCAAAGTTGTATTGAAACGGAAAATGGCTAATACTTGAGAAATACAAGACGAATTGATTATGTTCAAAAAGGGAATTTAGTAAATGTTTGTACTATTCTGCCGAGAGGTATACTCGTTGTCATTAACATCTTGGGATTCGTTGTACATATATATATATATATATATAGTTCACATATTACTATTGGTGCATGATCATTGCATATACATATAGATAGAGGCAAAATGCAGTAGTTGTGTAAAGACCCATGATGAAGCAACTTCGATGATAGCTCCGACCCGAGCCTGCAAAATAAAGATGATAACTTATGTCACCGGTATGGTGGCGTGCCAACCACCCTCCGATGCCTAAGTTAGTAGGAACTTTATCGTAAATGAATGGAAATTCTCTGTGTTAGAGTTGTGTACCGTATATTGGTATTCTACCATCGTATTTATAGGCATTACAATCGGAGTTTGAGTCCTCGTAGGGCTATACCTTGTAGGTTCCGGATCTCCTCTTTGAGGAGTGTGGAGTCCTGCCTTAGCTAGTAATCCATGTGATTCCTGCCAGGGCTAGGAATCTCATCCTTAATCACGGTTGTGCTTATCTCTAGTCCTTTGGGCTTATCTCATCCTTCCCTTATCCCGTAGGATTTCTTCTTCCTGTCGTGGCATCTTTATCTAAACAAGCATATCTTTCATACGATACCGTAGAAGTTAAGCTTTATAAGGGAGCTAGGAGTCGGAGCTGGTCCTTGGACTTTCTTCAAGCTTCGGTCGTAGGACGGAGCGGGAAGATTATTGCTCCGTTCCTTGTAGGTCTTTTACAAGAGCTTGGAAAGAAGGGAGCTTGTACTCCCCAGGTCCGTAGGCCTGGTAGTGCTGAGCTCTTTAGGTATATTCTACTTATCAACCCAATATTTTTAATAAATAATAATAATTTCCAAAAGAAAAATATATATTTTGCTCGTTATTTTATTTAATGCGAAAATTTATTTATGTCGTCACGCCAATTTTATTTCCGTAATCGATTGTGCGCGCACGTATCCAGCGAGTAATTTTTCTAGTGTGTGCATGAGTTGCACGGGACCATTTTTTCCCAACCCAAACCAATACTCCACCACCCTCTCCCTCTACCAGATTCGGCAGCCCCACTTCCCCACCATCACCATGCCTCCCTTCCCATCCAACAACTTAAACACTCCACCTCCCACTCCACTTTTCTTTTTCTTTTCCTATTATATACATACATACACTTATACATAACACACACACACTTCATCTCCCCATCCTCTCCTGTTTCGTCCACAGAGAGAGAGCTCCGACCCACCGTCCCCTTTCTGCCATCCCTCTGCCGGACCACCTCCTTCGTTCCTCCTCCACCCCCTTGGCCCCCTCCTCCGCCGCGCTCCACCATCTCCGCTCGGCCCAGCCCATCCACCTTCGGCCATAACCACCGCCACCATGGACCACCACTTCTTCGTCCCTCCTTGGCCTAACCAACCTCGGCCTCACCACCACCCACCGACCCACCCTCATACCGCCGCCACCAGCCACCTCTCACCACCGGAACTCATCATTACCAACCGGAGCAGCCATCAACCGGAGCTCACCTCACCAGCCGAGTTTCGCCGCCGCTCCAAAACTTGTTTTGCCGGATGAGAGGTAGTCCGAACTCACCTCCCTAAATATATTTTATGTTCCATATTGATTGCTTCATGTTTCGGTATGAAAATAATCGAACCCGACGTCGCCGGTGGAGTCCGGCCAAACCCCCCTGTTTTCTTTTCCGAATACAGTAGTAGCTAGGTTTCGAAAAATATTTGGATTAATTACAGTTTGGTTCCTCGAGTTTGTGTAGATTGTAAATCTAACCCTAGTGTATTGCAATGTAATATTAAAAGCCTCAAAGTTAATTAGTTCCGGTTCAATCCTAGATTTATCGCGGAAATAAATTGTTATAATTTTGTCAAAACTTGCAAATAATGTAAAATTAAATGTAGACTTTAATTTCCAAAAAGAAAAGAGGAAATAAAAGGGATAACTTGATGTATTTTAATCGCATGATTAGTGTTATCGCATGGTTAAATAGTTTTAGCATGTTGCCATGTTTAGTTGGATTATTGAATCACATGATAAATTTTATCGAATGATAAAACTATTCGTGTGTTTAGTTTTATCGCATGATTGTTATTATCGTGAATTTAATTGTTGTTAGCCTGTTAGCATGTTTCAAAAAATGTTGAATTGTGTGAAATGTTGTTGTGCTAGTAGATTGGACAAATAAGTTCCCGGGTTGGTTGCGATGTGTGGATTTATCATCTTAGACGTTGAAATAGGGTTAACGAAAAATTGAATAAAGTGAAGGACTGTGATTGGGATTCCAGACAAGGAATCCGGGGATTTAATTGTTGGAGGTTGACTGGTGGTGATCTGTTGAAAGTATGGATTTACGAACCCTGGCTACGGCGTGGTGGTGATCGGCTCTCGGATGTTGGGACGGGACATAAAGGTGGCATTGTGCTTATGTCACAACCCGGGCTAGACGGCGCTTGAGCGTTGCCGGTAAAGTTTTATCCGAACTTATGGTCGCGGATGGGATACCAGAGTACATAACTTAGGTATCTTTCATCCGGATCTGGAAAAGAGGAGTCGGATCACACCAGTGTTTGTGCCAGAGGTTATGGGTAGGAACAGATTTGTGGATAAGATCTGAGATTTCACATAGGTTGAAGGATAGTAATGAAGTGATTTATTTGTTCTTTTTTTACGTTATTTTAATGCATTTCAATTGTATATCCTATTGCTTGTAAGTTATGGGCTCGGGTGAGTTTTGGCTTTTGAGCGTCATCGTTCACAGTACTATGTTGCCCTGGTAACTCGAACGCCAGGTACCAAAGATGGAATAGAAGTGTCGTATCATTCGATTGAGTTCAATCCTATTGAGGAAGAAGCTGAAAATCTTGGTTTCCGTGAGCATAGTCGCTCTGATTAATTTAAGTCGACTTTAATTTGGAAGCTTCTAAGTTTATTTGAAAATTGTAATATTTTGATTTATTGGAAACGGTTGTAATATAATGACATATGCATTTGAAATGGTGACGTAGTAAATCTATGAAATCCTTTTGTGAAAATAATCTTTGAAATGTTTATTAATGTCTCCGAATTTTCGGGGCATTACAAGTTGTGTAGCAATGGACAAGTAACAGGTGTGAACAAATGTGGTCTAATTAGGATAATTCAAGTCGGTTTATGTTTCTAGTTTGGCGTATGAGCTGTTAGGAATACCCATATGAATTCATGGTCCACTGGTTGTAGTATGCTCGTTCGTGGTGGAAGTCTCATGTTTATTTGTGGTATCTCGTCTTATTCACTCACTCCAGGTGCATGACTCATTATATATTCTTATAACTTGCATATAGATTTCTCTACTAGGCTAGTGTACGTAGCTCAACCTGTAACGCCCCAAATTTTGGGTACGTTAAATGAGGCATTTATTATATAATAAAGAGAGTCTGGCTCATTATTACATCATAAATACATCATAAGGAAAAGGGTACATTTTTTTCAACAAGGGAGGAACTAGGGCTCCTAACTACTGCTCTGCTTGCTCCTCCATTCTGGCAAGCTTCTCGGCTCCGAAGACCTCCAAGGTGTACATCATACCCTATTCATCTATGAAGTCTGACACATTATACCGGCGTCGCCACCCATATAATATGTCAGGGTCACCAAAAGGTAACACCGTGAGCTACAACGCTCAATAGGAAATCCTTACCTACTAACCTTAACTTACAAATAAGGTTATAATAAAACATCAATTTCCACATGATACGTATATACACAGCTAACAATGACACATCCACATTCGTTAATAAACTATCGTTGGTGTCCAAGATTCTCTTCGTTTCTCCTACGCGACTCATCGTAGACCGTGTCAATATTTTCACATTTCAAACCAACCTTTCAAAATCATTTGTTTAACTCACACAATTTGCATTGGCTCCGTATCGCGGATAACCAAGCTACACACCCAACCTTGGTTCCGCCGCACCGGGTTCCCGCGGGTTCCCGAGTATCCTCACAATAGTTCCGCCGCGCCGGGTTCCCATTGGCACACAATTGCATTGGCTCCGTACCGCGGATAACCAAGCCATACCTCACCATGGTTCCGCTGCTCCGGATTCCCATGGGAACGCACACATCCTCACAATGGTTCCGTTTTTCCCGGATCCCATTGGAACACACACAAAACACACACCACACAATGGGCTACCACGTTCGGCCACATTGCGGTTTCCAAAACATTTCAAAAATCGTTCGTTTAACTCACCCAACCTCGGTTCCACCGCGCCGGTCTCCCGAGTATCCTCACAATGGTTCCGCCGCGCCGGGTTTCCATTGGCACACAATTGCATTGGCTCCTCTCCACGGATAACCAAGCCATACCTCACCATGGTTCAGCCAGTCTGGGTTCCCATGGGAACGCACACAACCTCACAATGGTTCCGTCGATCCGGAATCCCATTGGAACACACACAACCTCACAATGGTTCCGCCTTTCCGGATCTCCATTGGAACACACACAACCAACTCACATTATGCCACCAAAATCGGTCATAATGTAGTTTCAAAATATTTCCTTCCTCGAAAAATATTTCCTTTCATTAACCACACCCTAGGTGCCATGTTTCTACTTTCTCGGTTCTCGTGTCTCGTTTACATGCAAAGACTCCGCGGTAGGACAAAAGTAAGCATGAAACATTCTAACAAGATCATCCAACTCAATACCACTTATAGCATAACGCCACATGTACGGATGCCCTTGGAGTGTATCACTTATGCTTATTCAAAGCACAACGCCACATGTACGGACGCCTTTGGAGTGAAATCACTTATGCTTTATCACACCACAAGTAATACAAGCAATTCATATATGCATGCTCATAATCATCTCAAAAATACAAATACTTCTAAACAAACGATAAGTTCTATCTTTCGAAATCTGTCAAGGATAATCTACTTCCTATCATACGGTTCTCTACATAGAGTTAGGGGCGAGGGGTTCTACCTTACTTCTTGGCAGTAGGGCGGCTACGGAAAGTACGTCAGTGATCGAGCGGAGTAACTTTCTACAAAATGCTTATGGTAGCTTCGAAAGAGAAAGGTTTCTCTCGAAACTTGACCTTGGCTATTACTACTACTACTTTTGGATCGAGATGGTGGTCGAGTGGCGGTTTAGTGGCGGCTTTGGATGAGTTTCTTGAAGAACTCAAGAACATGAAGAACAAAGAAAGAACAAAGGAATTCTAGAGAGAAGGAAGAGCAAAGCTTGAAGGTGTGAGTTCAATGCTTGGAATGGCTTGCTATTTATAGGCAAAATTCTCTCTCTCCCTCCATCATGGCCGGCCCCCCTCTCTCTCTCTACAACTCATTTTTTTATTCCATAAAATCAAGGTTGCTTGGAAGATCAAAGGCTAAATGGTAGGCTTGCATGGCTAGGTTAGTCCTTGGATTTGATCTTTGGAAGATTTGTTGGAAGAAAGGGGACAATGGTACAAGATTTGGGTTTTAATCAATCTTAGAAGTACAATGGGAGATAGATTTAGGCTAGGAAGAATATACACCCAAAGATTTGAAAGGACAATGGAAGGTCAAGCATGGTACAACTAGGGGTGTCAAACGGGCAGGGTCGGCACGACACGACACAGGCACGACACTGTTAAATGTGGCACGGCACGGGCACGGGCACGGTCATGCCCTGGCACAGCATGACACGACACGGTCTTAGTGAGCACGTGGACGGGCACGGGCACGGTCTTGGCCGGGCACGGCATGACACGGCACGGTTTTAGTAGGCACGTGGACTGGCACAGGGCACGGACGTGGGCGGGCACGACACAGGCACGGCACGGAAGTTAGCCTGGCACGACATGGCACGACACGATTTAGCCGGGCACGGGCACGACACGATAGTTGAACAGGCACGGCACGACACACCACGAGTTTGACGGGCACGACACGGTCGTAGAAGGGCTTGACACGGGCACAGGCACAGAATGTGAATGGGAATGGCACGACAAGACACGGTTCTAGCCGGGCACGGACATGGGCACGAAAGGGCACGGAAAAACAAAAAAAAAATTAAATAAGCAAAATGGCTTTTTTTAATTTAAAAAAAAAACTAAACAATTTCTATTCGGTCAAAAATATTTGATTACCTTTACAACTGAGATATTTAGTTTTAAAAAAAAAACTATTTCTTAAAAAATTCATGTTTTTAAAAAATCATTTTTTTTTACCTTCAAAAAATAATCAATTTTTATTCGGTAAAAAATATTTATGGTGCAAGATTAATTTAATACGAAAGAAAATGTGCAAGAGTCGTATATCCCTAGATCTAACGAGAAATAAGAAAAATAAGAAAAAAAATCTAAAACAAAAAATAATAAAAAAATACATAGTAGAAATAAGTGGAAAAAAAAACTAAAATAAGAATAAAAAATATATTATAATAAGGGTAAAAAGAAACCAAAAAGGGATTGGCTACGCTGGGACTTGAACCCGAGTCCCTAAGTTCTATTATACACAATCAAATCACTATGCCACCTATCAATTAACTTGTGTTATAGATTTAAAAAATTAGTATATATAATATATAGCTCTATTATATAAAAACGAGACCATCAAACAGTAGCCACACAATCACAACGCAATCACGACGATCGATACTATTCAATGCGTTCATTTTATTGTGCTTAGTGTTTTAATCATGAGATTCAATTTTTCCGTGCGTCGGATTTTGAAAGCTCTTTCATCGGCACGCTGATTCATTGTTTGATTGAATTTTTTTTACGTCTGATCAAGTATGTAGCGATAAGCATTTTACTTGATTTTTGGCATGAATAATCTAATCCCTCCCACATAAAAGTTAGATGGTTCCGATTTTTTAAAAATAGCTTAGGCGGCCCTCAAGTGATGTATTATAAGACTTTAATGTCTTTGAAAGCACCAAATGTGTTTCGATCATGTGATTTCCGACATCCGATTATCACCTATTCAAAGGGGAATGATAAATTTGATAAGACATTAAATTGTAACGGTTTGGATCGAACATTCGAAAAAATAATTATGTAGCTACATTTCAAATCTATACATCGAACTCACTTGGTTCTAAACCAAGGTATTCTGCTATAGTCTAATGTATGCTAGCCACACGATCACGACACCCTTATGACAATCCATACCGTTCATTTTGTTGTTCTTGGTGTTTTAATCACTCTCACAATTTTTTTGTTCTATCAGGTTTTCGAAGTCCCTTCATCGGAACGTAGATTCATTAATAGGAAAAATGAGCGTTATAAACAATCAAGTATATAACGATAAACAATTTACTTTATTTTTGGTAGGAATGATATAATCTCTCCCACATAAAAGATAGACGGTTCCGATTTTCAAAAAACAGCTTGGGCGGCTCTCGAGTGATGCATTATAGGACGTTACGAGAATTTTCTGTTATTTGGCTCATATAGAATGAGGTGTGACTTATGCATAGGATCACAACTCTGCCAAGTATATATAGAAAAGAGATGAGGTCGGCAGCAGGCCCTAGCAGCTAAACTCTCTCTCTCTAGTTTCAAACGAAACCAATTCACCGAAACCCTCGAGTTCAGTCGTCGACTCATCTGTCCAGACGGACCAGACATCGATATCTGAGTTTCCCGTTGCCATTCAGCAGGTCTCAATAGCTCTCTCTCTCACTCTTTTATCTCTCAATATCTCTCTCTCACTCTCACAATCTCAACTCTCTCGGATTCGCTCTCAAGTTTCAACTCTCTCTCTCTCTATCTCTCAATGTTCTGTCCTCTGGGTTCGTTACGTTCAAAGATCCAAAAGCCCTAGATCTACAATGGTTACTGGTAGTGCTACTGGTACTCTTTTAATCACTCGTCTTTCTCACTCTCTCCACTCTCAACGGTGACTGGTAGTGGTCTTGTGGTGAGTCAAACCGTAGATCGACTGCCGTTTCTGTTTCCGTTCAGGCGGTGAGTCGGTGTCGGTGACCGTTCAGCTACTGGTGTTCAGCGACTCAAACCCTAGATCTACAACTAGATCTGAGTTGCCTGGTGTTCAGTGACTCAGGTCCTCAGTCTCATCCGAGTATACGCTTGGTCTCCAGTCAAAGGTATAATGATTTATGCCATTTGTTGTTTTTCAAAGTTCACAAGCAAGAGTTTAATCTTAATCTGTAAATTTAAAAGTATTACTGCCATGGTTTTGATATTAATTGGATGGTGTACATTGTTATTAACCCTATATTTAACATGCTTCCAACTCCACTTATCAGCCACCGCATGGAATTACAAAAACGAGGATTTCATGCGTACTCTACTCTGATTGCCCCATATTTCTCTGATTTGTAAGTAGGATTTTTGTGTCCAAAAGCTATCCAAAAATGTCGTGGCGCTAGTATTCTGAAATTTTGATAAGTAAAGGTAGACATTTTGGATTAAAGCCGAGAATCTTGTGTGCATATCATTACCCTTATTTCTCTAAAATCCATCCAATGGATAGGGTAAATAAACTAAGCATGCAAAAAATTCATACATAATAGTTAGGGGTCACCCCATTAACAAAGATTCGGGAGGCATATGAGAACTTGAAAGAATAGCATTTCTCTAGCATGTAAACTTTTTGTGAAGAAAAAATTAGAAGCAATTAGGCCCCGTTCCAGAACTTAAAAAAGTCCTTTTTTTTTAAGAACGCAATGGCCAGAATTTTCTTATGTAAATTTTCATTTAGCTTTAATCATGAAAGTATGGGGGTTACCTACTGCTGATGTATTTTTCCCACAAATATGCTGCATGATTTTGGTTGTATTAGCTAGATGATTAATTAATTTAATGAAGTCGTGGTTTCAATTCATGAAATTTTTTTTTTGTGTGTGTTTTTTTACAGATGGATCCTGAACATATACATTTAAGGGGACGTTGATCACTCTAACTCTGAGTCATCTGCCTCATCTCATGATGAACATGGAGCAACTCCTTCAATTTCACCCCAGCAAATGGGTTCCGTAGGTGAAGCTGCTTCAAACACTGTTGCAGCAAGTTCTACTTCTACAGGTACTTGTGGGGCAAAAAAGAGACGCCTCACTTCATATGTATGGGATCATTTCCATAAAGTTAAAAATTTCAAAGATAAATACGGTATTGATCAAGGATTGAGAGCTGTATGCAATTATTGTGGAAGTGATTTTAGTTGCAATAGTAACCATGGCACAGGGTCTACTGGTAGACATTTTCAAAACATACATAAAAAAGATCTAGAAGAAGGCAGACTAGGCAGTAGTGGACCTAGTGGTGGTTTGCCGAAATTTAAATATTCGAAACCTAAAATGAGAGAGGGATTGGCCCGTTACGTAGCTACAGCAGAACAACCATTTACTTTTGGTGATGATATTAGATTTGAATATTTTGTGAAGAATTATCTTAATCCCGAATTTTCTAAAGTTTCTAGAAATACAACTAGAAGTGACTGTTTGGGAGCTTTTGGGAAAACTAGAAAAGAAATGATAACTGAAATTAAAAAGTTTGATAGTACAATCTCTTTTACTTCTGATATGTGGTCTGGTATAAATAATCTTGGTTATATTTGTGTGACTGCTCATTATATAGACTCTAGTTGGATTTTAAATAAAAGAATTATTGCTTTTCGTTTAATGGAGCATCCTCATAATGCTAATCAGATTTTTCAATGTATAAGTGGTGTTTTTAGGGAGTTTGAAATTGTTGATAAAGTTTTCAGTATCACTTTTGATAATCATACTGCTAATAGCGCTGCAATTGAATTGTTCAAGGTAACTATGACAAACTTGCATTCTCGTCAATTTTTTCATATGCGATGTGTATGCCATATCATTAACTTGGTTGTGCAAGATGGTTTGGAATCTATAGCACCACAGATACGACACATTAGAAATGCTCTTTTTTTTATTGCTACTTTCGGAGCTAGGCAACAAGAATTTGATGCATTGTGTAAAAGTTATAACGTTAAACCAAAAAGAATGAAACTTGAAATGAAAATTCGTTGGAATTCAACCTTTATTATGTTAAAATCTTGTAGGAATCACAGTGATGTGATTCTGCTTTTGTTAATACCAAGTCTGATTGTGGTTTAACTCATTATGATTGGATAATTGCTTTTGAGTTCATGAAATTTTTGAAAGTATTTTATGCTGCTACCTGTGCTCTTTCGGGTGTTCGTTATCCTACTTCTTGTCTTGTGCTTAATCACTTGTATAATATCAGTTTCACTTTTAATACTTATAGAACGGAAACAAATTTCGTAGCTGCTTGTATTGATATGGAATCAAAATTCAAGAAATATTTCAAGGACATGCCAAAAATATTTATTGTAGCTGCAGTAATGGACCCAAGGATTAAGTTAGACGTTGCTCAAATGCTCTTAGATGGAATTTCTGTTAACTTAATGATTACATTACCTTCTCTTGCTGAAGTGAATTCGCTATTGACTAATTTATATGCTTCTTATGAGTTTAAGTTTGCAAGCACTACTATGACTATGAGTACTACTACTGTTCCTTTACCATCTACAAGTAGCAATGACCCATCTTGGTCTCTCATTTCCAAGAAAGGTAAAAGTGCAAGTGCACGCTCTGAACTTGTTAAATATTTAGAGATAGAGCATCTTACCGAAGATGACGACTTAGAAAATTTTGATATCTTAAACTGGTGGAAAAAAAATGAAAGGACATTTCCCATTCTTTCCATTATGGCACGTGATGTACTAACAGCTCCTGTCTCTTCAGTTGCATCGGAATCTGCTTTTAGTGCAGGTAAGAGAGTGTTGGATGAGAAGAGGAGCAGATTAGCTCCAGACATTTTAGATTGTCTCCTATGCTTAAAAGATTGGGAGGATGCACGTCTAGGAATTCAAAAAAGATCAGCTAAAGATGAATTCAAAGATTATTTTTCGGACTCTGATATAGATGGTGATGATTAGGGGAGGTGCATTTTGGAAATTTCGTAGCTAGTTTGCAGCCTAGTAGTTGAATGACATATTATGCTTCATGTGTGTGTGTGTTCCTCCTGCTACAAATTCCAAGGCAATTCATGACCAGAATTTGACAGGAAAGGTTTGTTACTTGTTCCAGCATATGCACTTTTGAAGTCTTGATGTTTGAATTCTCTTACACTTGGCTATTTACATTTTGTTTTTCTCAAGGTTTTGTTCTTTTTTGCCCCCTTTGTGGTTGCTGCTGATAAGATGGAGGAAAGGAATTCCCAGTTCAGGGGAGTATGGTCTAGGTCCAACTGTCAAAGGCATCTTATGAGCATGGAGGAGGTAAAGAACAACTTGGGAAAAGTCAGTGAGTTTGCCCTGGATTTTTCATTTTGAACAAAGTCAGTGAGTTTGTCCATGAGTTTGCATTTTGAACAAGTGTGGTCTGTTTTGCCTATTTAATTTTTTTTGCCTATTTATTAGTCCACTATCCAATTGTTCGTGCTTCTGAATGGGTTATTAGGTTTAGTTTTGGGTTGTAACTTGTAAAGTAATTCTACCAGCTTTCATGCATTCTTGATGAAATTTAGCTGCTGCTGAAAGGATGAGAAATCAATACTTTTATGCTACTACCCTGATTCTTACTTCTTGATGATTAATTCTGTATTGTCAAGTTCTGCAAAACTCATGGTCGAGTTTCTCCAAAAAGAGGAAATTGATGCCTTGTGACTGCAAACGAGTCCCATGAAAAGAAGATAAACTGACTTTAAAATGATTAGTGCAAGGGATTTTTAGTGCAATTCTTGGATTTAAGCTTTATTCTGTTGTTAGGAAAGTTGTACGATGTTTTAATTTTATTAGCTATTTGTCTTAAGTATATAAACAGGCTTGTGTTAAACAATTTTGATTCGTGTAGATGTACAAAATGTTAACTCAGTGATAGATTTTGTACTATTTCTCAGGTAGCTGATCAGGTGGCTCTATCTCTCATTAGAAAAATTCCATAAGCACCTTTTTGTTTTAAGGGCACAAGGGTAATGCCTGGGCCCTGGAATTATAAATTTGGCATTTTTACAAGTTTACCCTTATTGTACCATGTTATTAAACATTTGGAAGAGGTTTTCATTGATCAATTGTTGTTTAGTTATCAATAGTGGTCTGCAAGTTCCATAGTTTCTCATAATATTTTAATGCTTCAGCTTTGGGTGCATTGGCAATACATCAGTAACATGATACCTATGTACATCTGTTTAATAAATGCAGATGGATAAATCCCTTCACCCAGCTAGGCAAAGGGTAGGGAGGTGGACTTTGGATGAGGACAAGCGACTGAAAGTAGCAGTGGACTGCCTATGTACATCTGTTTAATAAATGCAGATGGATAAATCCCTTCACCCAGCTAGGCAAAGGGTAGGGAGGTGGACTTTGGATGAGGACAAGCGACTGAAAGTAGCAGTGGACTGCGTGTGTGCCTCCCCGTACTGATAATCAGTGTGAGGAAAAAATTTTATCATCAGAGGGCCAAAATGTTCTTTGTGTCTCATTTCTATTGTGTTACTCCATCTTTTTCCATTATACCATTCTGTTTTGAACTTTACTCTCCTGCCTTGTACTCCTGTATTTAATGGTGGTTTTTTTCTCTGGCTCTCTCTGCTAAACGCTATTGAAAGCAAAGACTTTTAATTGCATCGGCTAATAAGGTGTTCTTTGGAACTCTATGTATTATGTATATCATACTATAGCGTTTCTGGCATGCTATGAAAGGCCTTATGGCATGCTACAGGATGGATGTTTTGATTTTGTATTCTGTTCTTTTTGTGGTGAAATTAGGAGTTTGAAATGTATTCTTCTTAGGAGAATTGGCTTTCAGAATGTTGCTGCTGCCCAGCAGCTCATGTATCAGTGATGTCAAGATTGAAGAATGTGCATTATGGGTGAAGCTTTTGTTTTCCGGCCGTTGCACATCTTATTTAAGTTTCCAAACTTCTAGGAGTTTCTATTTCTTTTTGCTTCTTTTTTTTTCCCCAAGTAGTGGGGTTGTTATCAACCTAATGTGCTTATTAGTTATTACGATGAAGAAGATAAGAAAATTATTGCCACCAGTAAGTAAAGGAGCAAAAAAAAACTTCCTATCCCATAGTCATTTAACACTTGATAAATTCATCCATCGACACAACAACATGAGGAAAAAGAACTATCTGATACAAAGGGCAAATCAATCTGCCTGTAACAGTGAAATGTACTTGTAACTTGTCATAGAAAATCCCAGCTCGCTCGAGCTCTCCAAGCTCAGTAAGTCAGTATAACAATTAGCTATTGCTCCATAGGCCTCTGTGGACACAATATGAGTGGAAAATTATATTGAGCAATTGTCAAGAAATAAATAATATCTCCGTAGATTATTGAGAAAGCTATCATGTCAAAATGAGCAACACAATTCTGTGGACACAATATTTGTAAACCAAATTGTAGTTTGCCATGACGATGAAGTTTACATAAACAAACAGCAATAGGAACAGAAAACACGGCCCGTTTGACACCTCTAAATGGGCACGACACTATTAAAAATGGCACGACCAAGTAAAACGGGCACGGCATGAAGCTCGACATGACACGATTAAAAAACGGATCAGCACGGCACAACATGATTTAAGTAAATGGGCCCGGCACGGTACGACACAATTGAAAAACGGCACGACAAGACACGATTAAAAAACAGGCCGGCACGGCACGACACGATTTAAGTAAATGGGCCCGGCCCGGCACGACACGATTCAAAAATGGCACGGTACGACATGATACGATTTAAATAAATGAGCACGGCACGGCACGACACGATTGAAAATGGCACGGCACGGCACGACACGATTTAAGTAAATGGGCACGGTACGGCACGGAACGAAGCACAGTTGGCACGGAAGTTGAATGGCACGGCACGGCACGGCACGCACGTTTGACACCTCTAGGTACAACCAATCTTCCTCTCTCTTTCCTCCTTCCTCTTTCTCTCTCCCTCTCGGCTCACTCTCTCTCTCTCTCCTCTCGGCATCTTGTAGACACCCCAATTTGGACTTGTCAAATTTCCTTAATTTGTGGCCCTGAGGCCCCCTCGATGATGAATATAGGTCAGAACAAGCCTTGTACCAATTGAGACGTTGCTCCTTGAAAGAAATGGCCAAAATCAATCCCAAGTGCTCTAAAGCACTCCCAAGTGCTCGAGAATGAAGTCCCCAGCGCCCGAGACTACTCCCGAGTGCTCGACACCTCTCCCAATGCCCAATGGGTGAAGAAGATTCCCACTATCCCTGCAAGCCATCATTGCTCCGACTGAGGTTAGTCAACACTCAACCTCAGTCAGAGAAGAGATCAGCTGAAGATTTCTTTCTTTAAAAAAGGACTTATTTCAAAAATCACTTGATTTTTCAAGACCATGGGTTATATCCCCTATATATATACCATGTCTTGCAGCTGAAAGGGGGGCTCTCTCTCTAAAAAACTCCTTCTCTCATCTCTTTCCCGTCCAAAAAGGAAAACATTTTCAAAAAACAAAAACTTCATTCCCAATCTCAAAGGTGTTCCTCAAAAGTTATCAAAGAAAAAGGCAAGAAACCCAGAGTACTTATGTTTTCTGATCTCCACATTCACCTGTCACAACCATTCAAGGAGCAAGGTGCCAAATAAAGGTAGAAACATTTCTATCTTTGGTTCAAATCAAGAGGTTGTTCTCCATTCTGAGGGAGGGTCTCTCAGTCGGTCCCAGTCCTTAATACTGGTGTATGGTTGGGAGACCTTAGTGAAAAAGCAAGAACAAAGAGTCCACGAAGAATGTTTTCCCAAAACCCCCTACTGGAAACACTCCAGAGCGCTCCAGAGTACTCCAGAGCGCTCGGGACTGTTTCCAGTCCTATGCATGGCATTTTGTTAAGCAGCAGGCTGGGATAAGATACACTCTTAAAACAAAATGGTTTTGTTGTGGCATGCAGACACAAAAGATCATTTTTCCTAAAACATAAATGTTCCTTACAAATTTCAAGTCAGAATAAAAGTTTTCCTAGGTTAAAAATAAGATATTCTCTTGTCAAGAAGTCAGATAAGGGTGTTTGCATGGTGAAGCAGTGTCATTTTCTGTCTAAGAGTAAGCTGGTATGCAGCTCACTCCCAAGCGCTCAAATCCATTCCCAAGTGCTTGGGAGTGCACGCATGCCATCGCATTTCACTTTCCCAATTTTCTATGTTTTCTGAGGTTCTGCACGTATAGATGTGTACATTTTCTCTTTTAAAATTGTGGATCTGTTTGTGCAATGGCAAGGATACACGACTTGAAAATTTGAGGTCCTATCTCAGTCTTTCAAGTCCTCTGCTGAGCCAGTGGTCTGTGTAAATAGCATTTCATTTTGTAGTCTTCACATTATATTCTGTCAGTACTAACAGAAAGTGCAGGTGAGGGTTCAGACGCTCCTAAGCGCTCAAGAGTGCTTTTGAGCGCTCGAGAGTGAAGCCAGTGAGCATTGTTTCATTTCTTGCTATCTTGTTGTCTTTCATCGCATGATCAACCCCCCCCCCCCCCATACATGTGCACCAGTATACACTGTGATTTGGCATCCTATTTGTGACTAACTAACTCTGCAGGATTTGGTCAGCAATACTCCCAAGCGCTCGAGTGTATTCTCAAGCGCTTGAGAGTTGATCCAGTGGCAATTTATACTACTTTGCCATCATGCATGTGTCCATCGTCATTTCATCATTCTTTGTACACAAGCACCAGCATACACCTTCTATCTGCTATACTTGTGGATACCTGCTGTATGTTTAATGAAACAAAATCCATTTAAAAAATCCCACAAACGTTTAGTAGAGACCGACATCGCATCCGCCGAGGGGGGTGCCGTAAAACCCTTCCCCCCTAGTAACGTGGCTTCCGAACCCTCGAATGATCTCTGGTTTTCAATTCAAATCAATCAATTTTCAAACCAAAAGCGATTTCTCGGGTGGTGAACCATAAATCCGGGTGGCGACTCTTCAAAATTTTTCGAACCGATTCGACGGAGCGGTGTTTGTTTTTCGGGCCGCCCCGATCTCACCCGGGGCTGTGGTAGCCCACACATCTCTCTATCTCTCTCTCTCTCACACAAGTACACTTATATATATGCAAGAAAGAATAAGTAAAGAAAAATTACCAAGGTACTAGATTAAAAAATCCAATTTAGGCACATGTTTCTAATAAACAATTAGATGGAGTACTTTTGCAAATCTAGGGTTTTGATTTACCCACATATTCTAATGCTTAAAAGTACATGGGAAATCAACCCTTGAATATTTAATAGGATCCTTGTACTTAGTAGGAAGATTTGGGCTATTACCCAATGGATAATAAATCCCCTACCTTTTATTGTCCAATGACAAAAGTTAAAAGCAAACTTTTATATTAAAATAATCAAGGTTGTTCTTTAAAGCATGTGACAAAAGCCCTATATTAAATTAGGTGTGGTACCAAGTACCCCAATTAAATAAAAAGGCTAGGATTCTCCCCATTAAAATAATAAAGTACAAGTCAACTTTATTGGAAGTTTCCCTAGTCACATCGGTACTTTATTGGTCAAAAGACTCTATTACCCAAGGGTCACTAATTTCCCTAACGATTATTGCCCAATGGATAATAATTCACCTTGCGGTTAATAACCAATGGACAAAAGAGTACGAGTACCTTTTATTAAAATAAGATTTTGATAAGACTACATGTACTTTTAGTCAAAAGCTTATTGTCCAATGGACAAAGATTACCCTAACCATTATGAACCAATGGGTAAAGGCAAAAGTTTCAAAAGGTCCAAAAGGTTCATCTAGTAATTAGGTGAGTTGGTTGCTCGGTTCCTCCAACTAGTTGGTTGGAAACTAACTAAATTGGTCAAGTAGAGTTTCTAGTCGAGAATTAACCAACGACCAAAATCTAACTACAACGAAAACTAACAAGAAGCATATAGCCACTCGAGAGAAAATAAGTAATTCAAATAAAATTCAAATATTTAACGAAATTTTTATTAACCAAAATTCAGGGGCGTTACAATCTATCCCCCTTAAAATAATTTCATCCCCGAAATTGGCGCGCAACTACAGATTTAGGCTAGGTCGCTAAACTGGTCTCGGAATTATCGACTATCCCCCTTAAAAATTGGAGTAGGTCACCATCAATCGAATTAAGCCTCATCACTTGCTTAACGAGATGGGGTTGAAGTTGCTTCTGCCGTCGAACAGCTTACCTCGTCGTATGCCTTTGGTAAGGTCTCCACCGTAAATGCTAAATGCAAATCTTTACCAAATCATCATGCAGGCTCATATCCTACAGATGTTTCCTTTGCACGATCCTTCTTTCTTCTTCATGAATAGTGCAGATGTTCCCTCCCGATGGCGTATTTGGTTTGATAAACACTTCATTCCATAGCTCTTGCAATTTGAGTCTTGAGCTCCTTTAGCTTAATTGAGGCCATTTGGTATGGCGCCATAGAGATCGATGCTATTCCCGATTGGAGTTCTATAGAGAAGTCTATCTCTCTAAAGGCGATAAGCCAGGAAGTTCTTCAGGAAAACATAGGCATACTCGCACACGATGTGTGGAAATCCCACTTCCATTCTATTGGCTTCTTCCAATTGGAGACTAGCAAGCCATCCAAATAGTTGGTTCTACCCTTCGATCTTTTTGTCACCGCACTCGCTGTCTGTCTTTCCCCCTTAAAAGGAATAGTGTCCCTTCTAGGGTATAAGCTGTCTCCATCCTTTGATGACAGTCTATGACTGCTCGATGCGCTGATCGCCAATCCAATCCTAGAATTACGTTGATATCCGCCATGTTGATTACTCTAAGATTGCAGGTCAAGCGTAGGTTGGCTATTACTAGTTCGCACTCTCTACACACTTAGACCAACAGCTAAACTCTCCCCTAATGGTGATGTTTCGTTCATACCCATACTTAGGAGTTATGTTTCTGGTGCTAGTGTAGTTATGCAGGTAGGAGATATAAAGGAATGCGATGCACTAGAGTCTAACAAGGCTTATACGCACCTTGGATCATAGAGGGATCCTGCTCTTGTTCCTCAGTCTGCAGCGCGAAGATGCGCCCTCCAGTGCCATGCTGGATTTCCATGGGCGGCTTTCCCTTGTTTTGCTCATTCTGCTGCTGCGATGGGCCGCCGAGATTTTGCTTTGCAAAACCGGCTTGCTCAGGTTGTCGAGCCTCCTGATTCCCAAAGGTTCCATCCCTCCTTCTTTGAGGCTGCGGACAGTTGCACCTAATGTGGCCCATAGCATGACAGTTGTAACACTAAACTATGGCTATGTCTTGACCACCCCTCTGTGGTTCATCACGCCCTGGCGCAATGTTCTTCCAAGTTTGGTTGCTCCAATCCGAAGCAAAGGATTTGGTGGAATAGGGTCCACGGTGGTTGTTGGACGGTTGGGTTCGGATAGGTCCGCTAGTGTTGCCTATCGCCTTCCTCCATCGAGTTTTGAAGTCAGCCTCCTCGCTTTCCAGGCGGAGAGCACACTGGACCACACCATTATAGGTGGTGAAGGCTTGCGCCACTACGGCCCTTTGAGCGGTAGTCAACCCCCACTCGAAACATCTTGCCTTCCTGTCTTCAGTTGTCACTGCAGTTGGGGCGTAACGGGACAGCTCTTCAAATTTAGCTGTGTACTGGGTCACGGTCATTGTCCCTTGTTTCAGGTTCATAAATTCCTGCTCCTTGGCTAGGCGAAGGGGTGTAGGGAAGTATTTGTCGAGGAATAGGGTTTCAAACTCGGCAAAGGTCATGGTGGCTATGGCATGGGTGGCCTCCATTAACTCCCACCAGTAACGGGCTTCTCCCTTCAGCTGGTAAGTGGCTAAGGCTACACGGTCTCCATTTCGTGTAATCTCCAAGGTGTCCAGGATCACCTTGGTTTCTTTCAGCCAGGCTTCAGCCACGGTGGGGTTGGTATCTCCATTGAAGGTCGGCGGTCGACGTTTGCAGAACTCGTTCATTGCTCGAGTACGGGTCATAGGCTCGTTGTCGTGGTTCTGGTTTTGGCATTTAGCATTCAGCGTTCAAGGCGGTTACGAGTGCTTGCATGACTTGAGTGAGGTCGGGGTTGGGATTAGGGTTAGAGGTGTCACCGGTCTCATATCCTATTCCACTGCGCCGATTCACCATCTACGAGTGGAAATTGAAAGGGGGAGGTTTAATCTAGCTAAACTATTGGTATTTAAAAGCATATAGTATGCAATGGTACTCTTAATATAAGCAAAGTTTTCATAGATAAGCAGAAAGATACAATCACAAGCATAGAGTTCTACTATAATTGCAAGTAGACTTAAAACAAGATTCCTAATACAAGTTGAAAACAATCTAAATCCTTAACATCCTACATCCCAAAGGATTACAATGGTTGCCAGGTTTATTTCAGGGGCGCCTAAGTAGTCTCCTTGGCCTTCACAGATCCTTTGGGGTCTCGTCCTCCTTGAGACTCCCTTCATCCGCAGGGTTTTCCTCCTCGGTCACCTCATTGGCATTCTTATCGCCATCGGCTTCTTCTTCCGTAATTCCAACCTCAAAGTTCTCCATCGGGGGTAAAACACCAAAATACTCATGGAAAGCAGACAGGATTGGAAACATTCCTGAAAACCAGGGGTCCTCCTCCACGGGAATAGGGGTATACTGCTGCACCCTCATGAAATCTCATTTTTCTCCGAGTATAGCAGTAATGAAGTCGGGATTCTCCGCTAGTTGAGTTGTCATAGCTTCTATGGTGACCTTGGGTTGGCGAGCTCCAACCAATAGGTTAACTAGGTGGTTCATCTATAAGGAAAGGTTTCAACCTCAATTAGTAACAGAGTTTCATTAACTCTAAAGAAGACTCTTGAGTTTCTAAGTCCCACATTCGATCCTTGATTTAAGTCATCATCCACTTGTTCGGGAATTCCCAGCTCGGCGGTACTGCCAATTTCCGCTCCTTGCTTCAATCCGAAGATTGTTTTGATAGAATTCCACCCAATTTGGGACGGTAAACTTAAACTCAATTCACATTTGTGCAACGGTCAAACTTATCTCGTGGTTCTACCCATTCTACCCATGGCCGAGGTTTTGAACCTAAAGCTCTGATACCAAGTTGTAACGCCCCGAATTTTGGGTACGTTAAATGAGGCATTTATTATATAATAAAGAGAGTCTAGCTCATTATTACATCATAAGGAAAAAGGTACATTTTTTTCAACAAGGGAGGAACTAGGGCTCCTAACTACTGCTCTACTTGCTCCTCCATTCTGGCAAGCTTCTCGGCTCCGAAGGCCTCCAAGGTGTACATCATACCCTGTTCATCTATGAAGTCTGACACATTATACCGGCGTCGCCACCCATATAATATGTCAGGGTCACCAAAAGGCAACACCGTGAGCTACAACGCTCAATAGGAAATCCTTACCCACAAACCTTAACTTACAAATAAGGTTATAATAAAACATCAATTTCACATGATACGTATATACACAGCTAACAATGACACATCCACATTCGTTAATAAACTATCGCTGGTGGCCAAGATTTTCTTTGTTTCTCCTACACAACTTATCGTAGACCGTGTCAATATTTTCACATTTCAAACCAACCTTTCAAAATCATTTGTTTAACTCACACAATTTGCATTGGCTCTGTACCGTGGATAACCAAGCTACACACCCAACCTCGGTTCCGCCGCGCCGGGTTCCTGAGTATCCTCACAATGGTTCCACCGCACCAGGTTCCCATTGACACACAATTGCATTGGCTCCGTACCGCGGATAACCAAGCCATACCTCACCATGGTTCTGCTGCTCCGGATTCCCATGGGAACGCACACATCCTCACAGTGGTTCCGTTTTTCCCGGATCCCATTGGAACACACACAAAACACACACCACACAATGGGCTACCACGTCCGGCCACATTGCGGTTTCCAAAACATTTCAAAAATCGTTCGTCTAACTCACCAAACCTCGGTTCTGTCGCGCCGATCTCCCGAGTATCCTCACAATGGTTCTGCCGCGCCGGGTTCCCATTGGCACACAATTGCATTGGCTCCTCTCCGCAGATAACCAAGCCATACCTCACCATGGTTCTGCCGGTCCGGGTTCCCATGGGAACGCACACAACCTCACAATGGTTCCGTCGATCCGGAATCCCATTAGAATACACACAACCTCACAATGGTTCCGCCTCTCCGGATCTCCATGGGAACACACACAACCAACTAACATTATGCCACCAAAACCGGTCATAATGTAGTTTCAAAATATCTCCTTCCTTGAAAAATATTTCCTTTCATTAACCATACCCTAGGTGCCATGTTTAAACCTTCTCGGTTCTCGTGTCTCGTTTACATGCAAAGACTCCGTAGTAGGACAAAAGTAAGCATGAAACATTCTAACAAGATCATCCAACTCAATACCACTTATAGCATAACACCACATGTACGGACGCCCTTGGAGTGTATCACTTATGCTTATTCAAAGCACAACGCCACATGTACGGGCGCCTTTGGAGTGAAATCACTTACGCTTTATCACACCACAAGTAATACAAGCAATTTATATATGCATGCTCATAATCATCTCAAAAATACAAATACTTCTAAACAAACGATAAGTTCTATCTTTCGAAATCTATTAAGGATAATCTACTTCCTATCATACGGTTCTATACGTAGAGTTAGGGGCAAGGGATTCTACCTTACTTCTTGGCGGTAGGGCGGCTACGGAAAGTACGTCGGTGATCGAGCGGAGTAACTTTCTACGGAATGCTTATGGTAGCTTCGAAAGAGAAAGGTTTCTCTCGAAACTTGACCTTGACTATTACTACTACTTTTGGACTACTACTTTTGGATCAAGAGGGTGGTCGAGTGACGGTTTAATGGCGGCTTTGGATGAGTTTCTTGAAGAACTCAAGAACAACTCAAGAACATGAAGAACAAAGAAAGAACAAAGGAATTCTAGAGAGAAGGAAAAGCAAAGCTTGAAGGTGTGACTTCAATGCTTGGAATGGCTTGCTATTTATAGGCAAAATTCTCTCTCTCTATCCATCATGGCCGGCCCCCCTCTCTCTCTCTACAACTCATTTTTTTATTCCATAAAATCAAGGTTGCTTGGAAGATCAAAGGCTAAATGGTAGGCTTGCATGGCTAGGTTAGTCCTTGGATTTGATCTTTCGAAGATTTATTGGAAGAAAGGGGACAATGGTAAAAGATTTCGGTTTCAATCAATCTTAGAAGTACAATGGGAGATAGATTTTGGCTAGGAAGAATATACACCCAAAGATTTGAAAGGACAATGGAAGGTCAAGCATGGTACAACCAATCTTCCCCTCTCTTTCCTCCTTCCTCTTTCTCTCTCCCTCTCGGCTCACTCTCTCTCTCTCTCCTCTGGCATCTCTCTCTCTCTCTCTCACAAGTACACTTATATATATATATATATGCAAGAAAGAATAAGTAAAAAAAAGTACCAAGGTACTACATTAAAGAAATCCAATTTAGGCACATGTTTCTAATAAACAATTAGATGGAGTACTTTTGCAAATCTAGGGTTTTGATTTACCCACATATTCTAATGCTTAAAAGTACATGGGAAATCAACCCTTGAATATTTAATAGGATCCTTGTACTTAGTAGGAAGATTTGGGCTATTACCCAATGGATAATAAATCCCCTAACTTTTATTGTCCAATGGACAAAAGTTAAAAGCAAACTTTTATATTAAAATAATCAAGGTTGTCCTTTAAAGCATGTGACAAATGCCCTATATTAAATTAGGTGTGGTACCAAGTACCCCAATTAAATAAAAAGGCTAGGATTCTCCCCATTAAAATAATAAAGTACAAGTCAACTTTATTGGAAGTTTTCCTAGTCACATCGGTATTTTATTGGTCAAAAGACTCTATTACCCAAGGGTCACTAACTTCCCTAACGGTTATTGCCCAATGGATAATAATTCACCTTGCGGTTAATAACCAATGGACAAAAGAGTACAAGTACCTTTTATTAAAATAAGATTTTGATAAGACTACATGTACTTTTAGTCAAAAGCTTATTGTCCAATGGACAAAGATTACCCTAATCATTATTGACCTATGGGTAAAGGCAAAATGTTCAAAAGGTCCAAAAGGTTCATCTAGTAACTAGGTGAGTTGGTTGCTTGGTTCCTCCAACTAGTTGGTTGGAAACTAACTAAATTGGTCAAGTAGAGTTTCTAGTCGAGCGTTAACCAACGACCAAAATTCTCACTACGACGAAAATTAACAAGAATCATATAGCCACTCGAGAGAAAATAAGTAATTCAAATAAAATTCAACTATTTAACGAAATTTTTATTGACCAAAATTCAGGGGCGTTACAATCTATCCCCCTTAAAACAATTTCGTCCCCGAAATTGGCGCGCGACTACAGATTTAGGCTAGCTCGCTAAACTGGTCTCGGAATTATCGACTATCCCCCTTAAAAATTGGAGTAGGTCACCATCAATCGAATTAAGCCTCATCACTTGCTTAACAAGATGGGGTTAAAGTTGCTTCTGCCGTCGAACAACTTGCCTCGTCGTACGACTGTGGTAAGGTCTCCACCGTAAATGCTAAATGCAAAATATCTACCAAATCATCATGTAGGCTAATATCCTATAGATGTTTCCTTTGCACGATCCTTCTTTCTTCTTCACGAACAGTGCAGATGTTCCCTCCCGGTGACGTATTTGGTTTGATGAACACTTGATTCCATAGCTCTTGCAATTTGAGTCTTGAGCTCCTTTAGCTTAACTGAGGCCATTTGGTATGGCGCCATAGAGATCGGTGCTATTCCCGATTGGAGTTCTATAGAGAAGTCTATCTCTCTTAAGGCGATAAGCCAAGAAGTTCTTCAGGAAAACGTCGGCATACTCACACACGATGTGTGGAAATCCCACTTCCATTCTATTGGCTTCTTCCAATTGGAGACTAGCGAGCCATCCAAATAGTTGGTTCTACCCTTCGATCTTTTCGTCACCGCACTCGCCGTCTGTCTATCCCCCTTAAAAGGAATAGAGTCCCTTCTAGGGTATAAGCTGTCTCCACCCTTTGATGACAGTCTAGGACTGCTCGATGCGCTGATCGCCAATCCAATCCTAGAATTACGTTGATATCCGCCATGTTGATTACTCTAAGATTGCAGGTCAAGCGTAGGTTGGCCATTACTAGTTCGCACTCTCTACACACTTAGACCAACAGCTAAACTCTCCCCTAACGGTGATGTTTCATTCATACCCGTACTTAGGAGTTCTGTTTCTGGAGCTAGTGTAGTTATGCAGACAGGAGATATAAAGGAATGCGATGCACCAACGTCTAACAAGGCTTATACACACCTTGGATCACAGATGGATCCTGCTCTTGTTCCTCAGTTCGCAGCGCGAAGATGCGCCCTCCAGTGCCTTGCTGGATTCCCATGGGCTGCTTTCCCTTGTTTTGCCCATTCTGCTGCTGCGATGGGCCGCCAAGGTTTTGCTTTGCAAAACTAGCCTGCTCAGGTTGTCGAGCCTCCTGATTCCCAAAGGTTCCATCCCTCCTTTGAGGCTGCGGACAGTTGCGCCTAATGTGGCCGATAGCATGACAGTTGTAACACTGAACTGTGGCTATGTCTTGACCACCCCTCTGCGGTTCATCACGCCCTAGCGCAATGTTCTTCCAAGTTTGGTTGCTCTGACCCGAAGCAAAGGATTTGGTGGAATAGGGTCCACGGTTGTTGTTGGACGGTTGGGTTCGGATAGGGCCGCTAGTGTTGCCTGTCGCCTTCCTCCATCGAGTTTTAAAGTCAGCCTCCTCGCTTTCCGAGCGGAGAGCACACTGCACCACACCATTATAGGTGGTGAAGGCTTGCGCCACTACGGCCCTTCGAGCGGTAGTCAGCCCCCACTCGAATCTTCTTGCCTTCCTGTCTTTAGTTGTCACTGCAGTTGGGGCGTAACAGGACAGCTCTTCAAATTTGGCTGCGTACTGGGTCACGGTCATTGTCCCTTGTTTCAAGTTCATAAATTCCTGCTCCTTGGCTAGGCGAAGGGGTGTAAGGAAGTATTTGTCGAGGAATAGGGTTTCAAACTCGGCAAAGGTCATGGTGGCTATGGCATGGGTGGCCTCCATTAACTCCCACCAGTAATGGGCTTCTCCCTTCAGCTGGTAAGTGGCTAAGGCTACACGATCTCCGTTTCGTGTAATCTCCAAGGTGTCCAGGATCACCTTGGTTTCTTTCAGCCAGGCTTCAGCCATGGCGGGGTTGGTATCTCCATTGAAGGTCGAGGGTCGACGTTTGCAGAACTCGTTCATTGCTCGAGTTCAGGTCATAGGCTCGTTGTCGTGGTTCTGGTTTTGGCGTTTACCATTCAAGGCGGTTATGAGTGCTTGTGTAACGCCCCAAATTTTGGGTACGTTAAATAAAATATTTTATTGAAATAAAAACTGAGTCCGTCTCTTTATTACAACAAAAACATCAAAGAAGTACTTTTATTACAAACGGAAGCGAACTAAGGTTCCTAACTACTGCTCCGCTTGTTCCTTCATCCGGGCTAGCTCTTCGGCTCCAAAGGCCTCCAAGGTGTAAAGTTCACCCTATTCGTCTATGAGGTCTAACATATTATATCGGCGTTGCCAACAATATAATAGGTCAGGGTCACCAAAAAGGCAACACCGTGAGCTACAACGCTCAATAGTATAATCCAACCCCTCTAACCCTTAACTTACAACAATATAACATATAATCAAAGATTTCCACATAGCATGCTTATCTAGCCAATTTAACTAACAACAACACTTTTGTATTCGTTAAGCAATCAACGTTGGTGTCCAAGATTTATAAGTTTCTCCTACGTGACTGCTCGTAGATCGTGTCATTATTTTCCACGTATCGCCTTTTCAAAAACCATTTTTAACACACCCAACCTCGGTTCCGCCGTTCCGGACTCCCGAGTATCCTCACAATGGTTCCGCCGTCCCGGGCTCCCATTGGCACATATTGCATTGGCTCCGTAACACGGATAACCAAGCACACACCCAACCTCGGTTCCGCCATTCCGGACTCCCGAGTATCCTCACAATGGTTCCGTCGTCCCGGGCTCCCATTGGCACACACTGCATTGGCTCCGTAACACGGATAACCAAGCACACACCCAACCTCGGTTCCGCCGTTCCGGACGCCCGAGTATCCTCACAATGGTTCCGCCGCTCCGGTCTCCTATTGGCACACAAAACGCACACCACACAATGGGCTACAACGTCCGGCCACATTGCGGTTTCCAAAACATTTCACACTTTTCAAAACACGCCCTTTTCATAAATCACACCCTAGGTGTCATGTTTCTATTTTCTCGAATTCCGTGTCTCGTTCTCATGCATAGACATCGCGGTAGGACTTTTCACATATGATATCATTCATTGTAATGTACAATCTAACAAGATCAACCATTCTAAGCTACTTGACATGCTTGAATCACTTACTAACAAACATCATGCATTTCATACGTTTTCAACAAAAGATAACATTATCTACTTCAAGTAAAACGATTAAAGATACTTCCTAATGAACTTATTTTTTTGGTTACAAGACTATATTTGGGTAAGTAGGTAAGGATAACTACTTCATACTTGGGGTGGAAGATATGGATAACTACCGTTCTTCTTGGCGGTGGTCGGCTACGAAGATTCGGTTGTCGGTTTTGGATTTCAGCGGCGTAACGGCGTCGGTTTGCTTCGAAAGGAAAAGAGATGAACTTTCTTTTCCTAGAAACAACTTTCTAACTTAACTAAGCTACTTTAAAGATCTAACGGTGGTTTTGGGAGGTGGTTTGGTGGTTTCTCTCAAGAACACTCAAGAACATAAGAAAACAAGAACTTTGGAAGCAAGAACTCTTGAAATTTCTAGAGAGAAGTTGGAGCAATGGTTGAAGGTGTGAGTTTAAGCTTGGAGTGAGCTTATATTTATAGGCCAAGGCTCTCCCTCTCTCCCTCTTTGGCCGGCCCCCCTCTCTCTCTCTCTAAGTCTCACTTTAGTTCACATGTCAAGGTTGATTGAAAGGTTGGAAGCTAATTTGGTAGGCTTGCATGGCTAGGTTAGTCCTTGGATGGGATTCTTGGAAGATATGTTGGAAAGGAGGAGACATTGGTACAAGATTTGGTGTTTGAATAACATTTTAAGGACAAAAGGGGATAGATTTTGGAAGATATTCAACCCATAAGTTGAAATGGTGGAAGAATCATCAAGTACAAGTCCCATCTTCTTCTTCTTTCTTCCTTCTTCCCTCTATTTCTCTCCCTCCTTCTCTCTCTCTCACCCGGCCTCTCTCCTCTCTCTCTCAGTCGCTCTCTCCTCTCCTCTCTCTCGGCCTCTCTCTCTCTCTCACTCTCTCTCTCTCTCTCTCTCTCAAGTACTAACTATATACATATGTATATGTATGTACTAAAATGCAAGAATATAAATAAACAATAGGTACTTTTGTACCAAAGGGTCAATTTAGTCTTACAAGGTCAAGATTCACCACTTTAAACAAATAAAAAGGTACGAGTACTTAATTAATATAATAATGTACTTTTGTACTCCCGGGAATCTTAACAAAATATTATTTTAATGGGTTAAGTACTTAGTTGGAAGATGAACCTATTACCCAATGGATAATAAAACCCCTAATGGTTATTAACCAAAGGATAATAAGGTACGAGTACTTTAAATCATAAATTAAGTTTTTTGAAAAAGACTACATCTCCTTTTGTTATTTACACATGTGATATATATATATATATATATATATATATGTACTTAACCAAATATAATAAAGGAAAAGCTTTTGTCCAATGGGTAAAGATTACCCTAACGGTTATTGTCCAATGGACCAAAGTTACTAGGGTACTTTTATTAAAAAAAATAATTAAAAGTACTTTTCAAAATAATTATAAATGTCTATCATAGTACTTTGTTTAAATCTTTCAAAATCCTTTTAATATAAAGAAATGGAATTCTATTATCCAATGGATAATAGTTCCCCTAACATTTATCGTCCAAAGGATAAAGAATAAAACCAAAACAATAAAAGAAATTAATTAAACAATGTCTAGTCTAGGGTTTGAAAAGGTTCAAGATGGGCAAAACGGTCCATCTTTGGTTAGGGAAAGGTAACTAGGTGGCTTTCTAGTTTGGTTACTCCATCAAGCCGGTTAGAAGCTAACTAGGCTTGCTAAGTAGGACTAAAAGTCAAGAAACGACCCTTGAGGGTCCAAAGTGCGATTAGGGTTTCTAGTCGAGAAATACGATGATAAGGCGTTCGATTGCATGAAGACAAACCGTTAAAGAATTAATACGACAATCATCGAGCGTTCAAGAGAAATTAAGAAATTTCGAATAACAATGAAATTTTTATTGAATGAAAAATCGGAGTTGTTACAGCTTGCATGACTTGAGTGAGGTCGGGGTTGGGATTAGGGTTAGAGGAGTCACCTATCTCATATCCTATTCCGCTGCGCCGATTCACCATCTACGAGTGGAAATTGAAAAGGGGAGGTTTAATCTAACTAAACTATTGGTATTTAAAAGCATATAGTATGCAACGGTACTCTTAATATAAGTAAAGTTTTCATAGATAAGCAGAAAGATACAATCACAAGCATAGAGTTCTACTATAATTGCAAGTAGACTTAAAACAAGATTCCTAATACAAGTTGAAAACGATCCTAATCCTTAACATCCTACATCCCGAAGGATTACAATGGTTACTAGGTTTATTCCAGGCGCGCCTAAGTACTCCTTGGCCTTTACAGATCCTTTGGGGTCTCGTCCTCCTCGAGACTCCCTTCATCCGCAGGGTTTTCCTCCTCGGTCACCTCATTGGCATCCTTATCGCCATCGACTTCTTCTTCCTTAATTCCAACCTCAAAGTTCTCCATCGGGGGTAAAACACTGAAATACTCATGGAAAGCAGACAGGATAGGAAACATTTCTGAAAACTAGGGGTCCTCCTCCACGGGAATAGAGGTATACTGCTGCACCCTCATGAAATCTCATTTTTCTGCGAGTATAGCAGTAATGAAGTCAGGATTCTCCGCTAGTTGAGTTGTCATAGCTTCTATGGTGACCTTGGGTTGGCGAGCTCCAACCAATAGGTTAACTAGGTGGTTCATCTACAAGGAAAGCTTTCAACCTCAATTAGTAACAGAGTTTCATTAACTCTAAAGAAGACTCTTGAGTTTCTAAGTCCCACATTCGATCCTTGATTTAAGTCATCATCCAATTGTTCGGGAATTCCCAACTCGGCGGTACTGCCAATTTCCGCGCCTTGCTTCAATCCGAAGATTGTTTTGATAGAATTCCACCCAATTTGGGACGGTAAACTTAAACTCAATTCACGTTTGTGCAACGGTCAAACTTATCTCATGGTTCTACCCATTCTACCCATGGCCGAGGTTTTGAACCTAAAGATCTGATACCAAGTTGTAACACCCCAAATTTTGGGTACGTTAAATGAGGCATTTATTATATAATAAAGAGAGTCTGGCTCATTATTATATCATAAATACATCATAAGGAAAAGGGTACATTTTTTTCAACAAGGGAGGAACTAGGTCTCCTAACTACTGCTCTGCTTGCTCCTCCATTCTGGCAAGCTTCTCGGCGCCGAATGTCTCCAAGGTGTACATCATACCCTGTTCATCTATGAAGTCTGATACATTATACCAGCGTCGCCACCCATATAATATGTCAGGGTCACCAAAAGGCAACACCGTGAGCTACAACGCTCAATAGGAAATCCTTACCCACCAACGTTAACTTACAAATAAGGTTATAATAAAACATCAATTTTCACATGATACGTATATACACAGCTAACAATGACACATCCACATTCGTTAATAAACTATCGTTGGTGTCCAAGATTCTCTTTGTTTTTCCTACGCGACTCATCGTAGACCGTGTCAATATTTTCACATTTCAAACCAACCTTTCAAAGTCATTTGTTTAACTCACACAATTTGCATTGACTCCGTACCGTGGATAACCAAGCTACACACCCAACCTCGGTTCTGCCGCGCCGGGTTCCCGAGTATCCTCACAATAGTTCCACCGCGCCGGGTTCCCATTGGCACACAATTGCATTGGCTCCGTACCGCGGATAACCAAGCCATACCTCACCATGGTTCCGCTGCTCCGGATTCCCATGGGAACGGACACATCCTCACAATGGTTTCGTTTTTCCCGGATCCCACTGGAACACACACAAAACACACACCACACAATGGGCTACCACGTTCGGCCAAATTGCGATTTCCAAAACATTTTAAAAATCGTTCGTTTAACTCACCCAACCTCGGTTCCGCCGCGCCGGTCTCCCGAGTATCCTCACAATGGTTCCGCCGCGCTGGGTTCCCATTGGCACACAATTGCATTGGCTCCTCTCCGCGGATAACCAAGCCATACCTCACCATGGTTCCGCCGGTCCGGGTTCCCATGGGAACGCACACAACCTCACAATGGTTCCGTCGATCTGGAATCCCATTGGAACACACACAACCTCACAATGGTTCCGCCTTTCCGGATCTCCATTGGAACACACACAACCAACTCACATTATGCCACCAAAATCGGTCATAATGTATATTCAAAATATTTCCTTCCTCGAAAAACATTTCCTTTCATTAACCAGACCTAGGTGCCATGTTTCTACTTTCTCGGTTCTCGTGTCTCGTTTACATGCAAAGACTCCGCGGTAGGACAAAAGTAAGCATGAAACATTCAACAAGATCATCCAACTCAATACCACTTATAGCATAACGCCACATGTACGGACGCCCTTGGAGTGTATCACTTATGCTTATTCAAAGCACAACGCCACATGTACGGACGCCTTTGGAGTGAAATCACGTATGCTTTATCACACCACAAGTAATACAAGCAATTCATATATGCATGCTCATAATCATCTCAAAACTACAAATACTTCTAAACAAATGATAAGTTCTATCTTTCGAAATCTGTTAAGGATAATCTACTTCCTATCATACGGTTCTATACGTAGAGTTAGGGGCAAGGGATTCTACCTTACTTCTTGGCGGTAGGGCGGCTACGGAAAGTACGTCGGTGATCGAGCGGAGTAACTTTCTACGGAATGCTTATGGTAGCTTCGAAAGAGAAAGGTTTCTCTCGAAACTTGACCTTGACTATTACTACTACTACTTTTGGATCGAGAGGATGGTCGAGTGGTGGTTTAATGGCGGCTTTGGATGAGTTTCTTGAAGAACTCAAAAACATGAAGAACAAAGAAAGAACAAAGGAATTCTAGAGAGAAGGAAAAGCAAAGTTTGAAGGTGTGAGTTCAATGCTTGGAATGGCTTGCTGTTTATAGGCAAAATTCTCTCTCTCCGTCCATCATGGCCGGCCCCCCTCTCTCTCTCTACAACTCATTTATTTATTCCATAAAATCAAGGTTGCTTGGAAGATCAAAGGCTAAATGGTAGGCTTGCATGGCTAGGTTAGTCCTTGGATTTGATCTTTGGAAGATTTGTTGGAAGAAAGGGGACAATGGTACAAGATTTGGGTTTTAATCAATCTTAGAAGTACAATGGGAGATATATTTTGGCTAGGAAGAATATACACCCAAAGATTTGAAAGGACAATGGAAGGTCAAGCATGGTACAACCAATCTTCCCCTCTCTTTCCTCCTTCCTCTTTCTCTCTCCCTCTCGGCTCACTTTCTCTCTCTCCTCTCAGCATCTCTCTCTCTCTCTCTCTCTCTCACACAAGTACACTTATATATATATATATATATATGCAAGAAAGAATAAGTAAAAAAAAGTACCAAGGTACCAGATTAAAGAAATCCAATTTAGGCACATGTTTTTAATAAACAATTAGATGGAGTACTTTTGCAAATCTAGGGTTTTGATTTACCCACATATTCTAATGCTTAAAAGTACATGGGAAATCAACCCTTGAATATTTAATAGGATCCTTGTACTTAGTACTAAGATTTGGGCTATTACCCAATGGATAATAAATCCCCTAACTTTTATTGTCCAATGGACAAAAGTTAAAAGGAAACTTTTATATTAAAATAATCAAGGTTGTCCTTTAAAGCATGTGACAAAAGCCCTATATTAAATTAGGTGTGGTACCAAATACCCCAATTAAATAAAAAGGCTAGGATTCTCCCCATTAAAATAATAAAGTACAAGTCAACTTTATTGGAAGGTTCTCTAGTCACATTGGTACTTTATTGGTCAAAAGACTCTATTACCCAAGGGTCACTAACTTCCCTAACGGTTATTGCCCAATGGATAATAATTTCCCTTGCGGTTAATAACCAATAGACAAAAGAGTACAAGTACCTTTTATTAAAATAAAATTTTGATAAGACTACATGTACTTTTAGTCAAAAGCTTATTGTCCAATGGACAAAGATTATCCTAACCATTATGGACCAATGGGTAAAGGCAAAAGGTTCAAAAGGTCCAAAAGGTTCATCTAGTAACTAGGTGAGTTGGTTGCTCAGTTCCTCCAACTAGTTGGTTGGAAACTAACTAAATTGGTCAAGTAGAGTTTCTAGTCGAGAGTTAACCAACGACCAAAATCTAACTACGACGAAAATTAACAAGAATCATATAGCCACTCGAGAGAAAATAAATAATTCAAATAAAATTCAAATATTTAATGAAATTTTTATTGATCAAAATTCAAGGGCGTTACACAACCTATCATTTTCAGGTACATCACAGGGGTGCAGTCATGGAGAGTACGGAGTGCATGCAGACATCACAGACCTAAGTTATTTTTGGAAGTACTTGTCTATCTTCTTAAAACACATGACATTGTATTGTTTTCTCTATTTTCGGTTGGATAGACTTGTGGATTTTGAAACTGTAATGTATTTTGGGGGTATTGTATGTACTATTGTGAGAATTTGTATTTAAAATGGTATTGTTATTTATGTTGAAAATCGAGGGCGTGACAAATACACAATTCTCATGGACAATACACAATTCTCATAGAAAAATACGCAGTTCTCATAAAAAAATACACAGTTCTCATAGAAAAATACACACACGAACAAAAATTGATCATAAAAAAAAAAGTAATCAAAATCAATATAGTTATAAATGTTCTCATCGCCATGTCTTAAAAAAGTAATACTAGTTCACATAGGAAATAAATTGATTTACGATTGAATTTTTAACTGCCAAGTTTCATTGTCAGTTCCATGAGAACTACCAGTTTTCAAAGTCAGTTTTATGAGAATTGGCTCTGAGAATTGACTGTTCTCATAGAGAACTAGCGTTGTGAACTAGTTATGAGAATTGGACTATGTGAACTGAAAAATACACAGTCACATAGTCTTACCACACACTAAAATACACAGTTCTCATAAAAAATAAATAGTTCTTATAGAAAATATACGGTTCTAATAGACAATTCTCATGACAATATATAGTTCTCATATAAAAATACACAATTCTCATAGCTCAGTTTACATAGCCAGCAGTTCTCATACAACTGACTATGACAATTGGCAGTTAACATAGCCAAGGGTATTTTTGTCCAAAATACACTATTCAAATAGCTTCACCACACACTAAAATACACAATTCTCATAGACAGTTCTCATAAAAAAATACACAGTTCTCATAAAAAAATACAAACACGATCAAAAATTGAAAAAAAAATAAAAAAAGAATCAAAATCAAATATAGTTATAAATATTTGATTTATAATTTAACTTGTAATGGTAAATGTAAAGTATTACTCCACATGTAGTTAATGAATGCATGTTGATATGTACATTTTTAACTACATATCTAACGAAATTAAGCACATAAACCATATCTCACTTTAAATTATTAATTAAATTATAAATAACTACCCTAATACCATCAAAACCGACTTTGGCGAAACCTTCAACGGTGCCGGTCTGGGTGCCATAAAATACGGTGACCTTCTTCTTGTTGTCATTGATTTCCGGCTCCTGCTCCGTCTTCACAATCATCGGCCTCGGCGGCTCCGTCGCCCTGGCTGAAAGATCTCCATAGTAGCACCGCGATCAGCACCACCATCGACATTGTCAGTACCATTAGCAGCAACAATAGCCATGACGAGTAACCACTAAAATTATAGGAAAAATCGATTAAGCCCGATCCTCTTCTCGCCGCCATACTCAGACAAAGATTTCTACCCTCGCTCCGGCATCTCCGGCGTGGATCGGTCCCCCTTCACACAGCCTCATCACCCGTCGCCATGAATCGACTGCCACTAGTGGAGGAACTTGCTTCCGTCACTGCCACCGTGCTAGAGGTGGCTGTCTTGTCGGAGAATCGCTCTGTTCAGCCAAGTTTGGAGCTACATCCACCATGGCTAGCTGTTTTCCGGCGTTTGTCGAAGTGGATGTTGTAGGACTGGTTGAGGTCGACGACGAAGGATCCGTTGGAGGAGAGAGAAGACTTTGACGGCGTCATGGATGTCTGCAATTGTTGATTTTGTGGTTGAGAGAGAGAGAGAGGGGTATCGGTGGGAAGATCGGCAGCGCTTTGGAGGTGGCTCTGGTTTTGAAGGAGCATGGTTGGATTGAAGGTATAAAAGTCAGGACGCAAATAACCGAGCCCGTGCAGGTATGGAAAAATATTTCAGGATTGGGTTCAAACTGAACCTAAAAAATAGGGACGACCTCTAATTTTCAATTAACTTTACCCAAGAAACAACAGAAACAGTTTTTTTTCTGTCTGCTTCAAGATGGGCTATTCTATCGGGCTCGGCGTATGCTAATTATTTGAGCTTTTTGACTGATAAATAGACCCCCTCCTGAAGTCAATTACCTTATGGTCAGGCCCCTCCACCAAATGGATATTCCCCCCAACAGAAAAAAATAAAATAAAATTTGGTCATACCCAAAAGGCTCCACCTGCAATCTTGCAAAAAGAAATAAAATGGTCATAACTTATTATTGATGTGGGGACTAAATTAAAGAAAATTCTGATCAAATATCATTGATTGCAGAAAAGTAAATTTACATGCTAAAGAATCCTACCTATCATTCCTGAGGCTATCATCCCATATTTTGGAATAACGTGGCGACGAATTTATTCCTTTTCTTAGCTGGTAGTTAAAAGAAAATTCAATGATGCAATCTCCTACGTACAGCTAATAACATCCTAGAGAAGTATATCACCATACTGTTAATTAATTGTGGTACAAAAAATAAACAAAGGTGGGATGTTGTAACTAAACAAATATGGCTCTGTTTCTAACCATGAGATGCATCACAATTCCATGTCTACGAGTAGTTATCTCATGGCCTTACAAATATTTTCATTGATAAGCTGTCATGCTCCGAATTTAAAGAGCTACACAAGTGTAACGATATGCAGTGATAGAATCAGAGACAGCCAGAATTTTTGCATAGGAGGGCCAAATATATAGAATCAAAAAAAGAAAAAAAAAATTGAATGTAAAAGTAGGGTTTCTGTTAGAACATATGTGAACGTTGAGTCCCACATCGGATAAACAGAAAAAGAGTTGAACCTTAATATACAATTGGATGGCTCACCACTTATAAGGCTTGGCCTTTTAAGTGGATATGGGTCATTCAGTGTATATTGGGCCCACGTAATGTGGTGGAGACTCTTTGTCGTTACTCCCATACAAATTGGGCCTTGAGCACGCAGTGGCGGGTCGATGCATCAGACAAACTCCCAACAAATGGTATCAAAGCCGATGGCTAACGATCTATGGGAAAACTCTCAGCGCACCATTGAATGAGTTTGCACAGAATACACTCGTGGAGCGGTATAAAGTCCAAAAAAGGTGACTCCCGATGAAGCAAGGTGGCTCGATGTTGGAGTGCTGTATTGGATGGCTCATTGTCGATGGAGTTGACCCATCGGGGAGCATGGTGCTGGTGAATGAGCACGTTGGCTCTCAATGGAGTTTTCTTCGGGGAGCATGGTGCCGGTGACTAGGCACGTTGGCTCTCAATTGAGATGACTCTAAATCGATTGAGTGGGTGCAGAATAAGCCCAGTTCGGGAGATAGGGTTGAGAGTATTAGATCAGAATCAAGGGGGAGCTTGGATGTAGAGAGAGGTTAATGCCCAATGTTTGGTTCACGCATGAGGGGGAGATTTGTTAGAACATGTGTGAACGTTGAGTCCCACATCGGATAAACAGGAAAAGAGTTGGACCTTAATATACAATTGGATGGCTCACCACTTATAAGGCTTAGCCTTTTAAGTGGATATGGGTCATTCAGTGTATATTGGGCCCAAGTAATGTGGTGGACTCTTTGCCGTTACTCCCATACAAATTGGTCTTGAGCACGTAGTAGCGGGTCAATGCATCAAACAAACTCCCAACAGTTTCTTAGCCCCCCTCTAGCTCCATCCTTGGATAGAACATAAAATTAAATGTGAAAACAAGACTCAATTTGTTTGAACTGTTATGTGCCAGATGATTGATAAAATAGTTGATTGATTCTGTAAATTTTTTTCGTATTAGATCTCTTAGAAGGTTTTAACCTAAAATCAATTGGCAATAAGTGGAGTAGACTCTAGATTATGTTAACCAATAAAGATAGGAGTACAGCAAAGGCTGTACAACAGCAAAGGCTGTACAGCAGCCACGTACAGATCTCGTTTGTGTCCGTCTCGGGTTCCATAAATTTGATCGGAGCCGCTCATTTTGTTTAAAACATTCATTTAGGGTCCCTATAAAAAGTCATCTCCATCCGATATCGGAAAGGGCGTTTACGAATCATCCAACTTTGCTCCAAAATTTGGCCTAAATTCTGAAGTAAATTTGGATGATTCGTAAATGCCCTTTCCGAAATCGGATTGAGATGATTTTTCATAAGGACCTTAAATGAAATATTTTGAACAAAATGAGTGGCTCCGATCATCTTTGTGGGACATGACACGGGAGCGAAAGACATCTGTACATGGCTGTTGTACAGCCTTTGCTGTACCTGTAGCAGCTCTATATATTAACCAAATTGGGTGCGTACCGTGGCTTAGGTGAGCAATGTAAGATAAAGCCTAACATTCCCCATCACGTAAAGTTGGAACCCTCTAAGAAATGGCCTCACCTTGGATGGTCATGTCTCCCTCACTCAAGTCAAATCTCTTGGTCTCCTCAATTCATACCTCCACGTGCATCAGGGCTGCATGGGAGGGAGTGTTGGCCCCATGGTTTTAGATTTTTATGATGTACACAACCTAATTGGAATTAAATTAGTCTTGTGGGCTTTATTGGAAGAATATATTTCTATTGGGCTAATTTCATCATTAGTTAATATTATAGGGACTTATGAGTAATTCCCTCACATCTAAGGTTCACAAGCTGTGCTTTATACTGGAGATTATTTTCCTACGTTTATGAGCAAGAAAAGAGGCGATGGACAGAATGGAAAATACAGCTCTACGTTGAAGAATCGAAGAGGATTTGCATGGGTGAATTGAAGATACCAATGGAAGGATTCTTCATCAGATTGCTATCTCCAATAGACAAGAGAATTGAAGGAGAGAAATTAAGGAAAATCTCTTCCTATTTTTCTAACGGCTGGACAGGATTTGTAAAGGAAAGAGAAAATCTTGTTGCTGGAAGATTGAAGATGGAAAGATCAACGAAGGAAAGAATTGGGCTGATTTTATGCAACGGCTAAGAGGAAATCATTCAACGTTCAATTGGGGATTCAAGAATATAAAGAAGAGAAGGCAGAGGGAAACGACACAGAACTCCTGAAGAAAATTGCAATGAGCTTCTCTTGAAAATCTGGTTTTTATCTCTGAGCTTTCATTTTGATATTTTTACACTTGTGTGAGAGAGTTCTTGTTTTGATCTTTATTGTAAAAGGGATTGTACATCATTGTTCATACTCTTATGAGTGATTACTTTTTGTGAGTGATTTTGGAAAAAAAATCACTTGGAGTTAGGTGTTACTAGCACCGGAGTCAAAACTAGTTGGGTTAGGTGTGACTAGCACCGGAGTCAAAATTAGTTGGAGCAATTGGGGATAGATTGCTCGATGTAAAGGTTGTCTAGCACCCGTGAAGCTAGAAGATTGTAACTATTGGAGATAGTGTAACAAATCTTGAGTTGGACACTTGGGGAGTGGACTACATCGTGAAGTTGCGGACAGAACCATTATAAATCCCTGTGTTCAATTCTCTTTTCCCTACTCTCTTTACTTTCCACTTTGCATATCTATATTGCATATATGAACTAAGATTTGTTTGAAAATAGGATTGTGGTATATCTTGCATAATTAGCTAATTAGTTTCACTTATTAAAGTCCATAAGTTTATTCTTTAATTCTCTGCATTTGCTGTCTTTTATGTTTTGAGCTTACTCCATTACTGTGTGAATTACTATTTTGAGTCAGCTCAATTCTACTGCAGAAATTAGTTTTAAAATTCCGCATTGTATTTGAAATACCCAATTCACCCTCCCTCTTAGGTTGTTATTTGGACCAACAGGGAGAGTGATATACCATGTCGTTCACCTAAGCCACTCAAGCTTGGTTAATATAATTTAAAGGCAACTCCACTCATTTCCAATTGGTTTGATATTATAATCCGCTTTTTGTTAATGTCACTCCCCTTTGTGTCGATATATAAAGATGATTTGTTTTGTGAGAGAAGAGGAGTGGCATTAACAAAATGGGGAGTGGCAAAATCAATTCCCATTAAATTTGGTTTTTTGAAACAAATTTTTATAAGAAATTGTTGAGGGCTGCCCGACCAGTGCGCCCTAAGAGAGTCGCCATTCAAATTTTTGAGATGGATGATCCGAGAAACCGAGAACTCGTTTTGAAATAGGCTTTTGATCTGGCCATAACGTAGAGACTTCAGGTACGGGAGCCACGTTACGAATGGGGAAGGTTTTGTTAAGAAGTACCCCATTCGTCCGGTAAAACCGGTCTCTACTAAACATTTTCAAATGGGGAAAATTTCATAAATCTTTTGGAGAATGGAACTCTTTAATAAACAAGTAAAAGGGGTAGGGACATGGGAAAATATTTGTCAATGTGCGCATGGTGCCATCTGTACAGAAATGGTAAAGATGATGCAGTAAAGAAAAGAAAAGAGAAACTTCTCAACAAACTGCCTGGACTACAGCAATCTCCTACACGGCAGTAATGCCGCTCATGGCTTTATAATACGCCGTGCGGGGTACCTATTTTGTCATCAAATTGTTATCAGCTTCCAGAACATCATCCAGCATATTGTGTATCATGTGCAACATTTATAAGAGACATCAGAAGATGCACAATCACCGGATCATCTTAGGACAATACCATTTCTTCAAGCCATGAATGTAAAACAACTTTTGATGCATTTAATCACTCGAGATGATCAAGAAAACCTTGTTTATAAAACAAAACATGGCTTGTAGATATGATCTTATCCTGAAAGTACTGATAACTGATATCTCAACAACAAAGACATGCCTTATGAAGGATAGCTATGATTCAGACAGTTTGAACAAGAAAACAATAGCTAACGGAAGGCCGTACGCCTTAACACACTATGCCGTGCGGCACATCGAAGCGTCGCGCGGCATGGTGCCTTTAGCACAGTGGTTGCTTTGTTTTCTAGAAATGATTTTTAAGTCAAAGCTTAACCAAAAGGGATTAAGCCTGATGGCAGAGCCTAACCCATGGAAACTTAGCCTTTACCTTTGATCCTGAGCTTGAATGGTGGCGAACGATGATAAATGATAGCGGATGATGAATGATGTGGGTAGACGAGGTCGGGTGAGAAAAGACAGGTATGGGTGTGAGTTGTGGTTGGTCTTTTGGTGGATATGGTCTCAAAGTTAGTAAGAGACCAACTTTGATGGTGAGGAGAAAAACGGAGTAAAGTGCTTAGAGAATGTCTTTTGGGAATAACATTCTCAAGGCTTGGAAATAGAAGGTGAGTGTAAAGGCAAGGAGAGAGAAAGGTTGTGAAGCCAGGCCCCTTTCCCTTGAGTGGAGGGGTATATTTATAGGTAAGAACCAATGATTTTGAATTCAAATGGTGGAGGTGTTTTTCCAGGCGAGCTAGAAGTGCTTTTTCAGCTAAGCCACTTTTGTAGCTATGGCTCAAGTGAGCATGGCCGACAGCTTTTTGAGCCAGTCGAAACTTTACCTGAAATGCCGTGTGGTTAACCTCATGACCTCGTATGGCGTAATAAACTTTATTACGGCGTGCAGTGTAAGAAGTGTTCTGTGCAGCATTCTGGGTTCAATCCAGGGCTTTTGGGTTTTTCTTGGCTTTTGGGCTTTTGATTTTAGGTTTATCCAGGCTCTTTTGGGTTGAGGTAGTCCTTTATTCAAGCTCGCCAAGGTACCATTTCCTTTATTTCATCATCGGGGCGTCCAAAGACCCTTTGAGGTCCGAATTGGGGTGTCTACAGTAGTCCCTCTTTAACATAACTCAGACACCATTGGTTGGTGCGAGTGACGCTTAAAGAATAGGCATCCCAATCCGCTGCTCCAAGGTCTTTAAACAAAGATAAAAACGCATGAAAACCAAAATGCAGGCAAATGACGATGGTGGTCGCGCTCATGGAGTTGCCTACGTACCCTGTGTGCAGGGATCAGACCAACGTAGTTCAATTGGGACAATGCAAGCGAAATGAGTCCTAGAGGACAAGTTCGCGAAATCATGTAATAAACTTGAGAAGATTGAGTGCCCGTAGCACCAAGTGTCATGAAATTTGTGAGACAAACAAGACAAGTCCTCGGGGGACTAAAATTTTAGAACGAGTCCTCGAGGGACTTAAAATTCGAGACGAGCCCTCAAGGGGCAAAATTCGAGGCCAGATGAGCCCTGGAAGGGCAAAAATTTGAGACGAACCCTCAGGGGGCAAAATTCAAGGCGAGACAAGCATACTGCGAGTCCCCAGAAATGCAAATATTGCGGCAAACTCTGAGGGTTGAAAAATTATGAGAAGTCCCAGAGGACGAAAATCATGACGAGTCCGAATATAGCAAAAGAATGCGAATACAGTGAGTCCTCGGGGAAGGAAAAATTCTACGAGTCTCGGAGAACAAAGATTAAAGAATCCTTTTAATCAAAGCACAACACACTAGTAGATTTTTCTTGTTAAACGACTAAAATATTTGAGTCCCAAGGGGATTTTGGTGGCTGGGTTGAATAATTTCGGAGAAAAAGGATCTGATCATGCAAAGCCAGAATGTCGTGCGGCTCGTCACTAAGACGAGTGGCGTTTCAACTTCCCATGCAACTCTTCGATTTTCAAGAACAGTCGGCTCGTTTAAGGGTGCCCATTAATACAGGCGTGCCTTTTCGACGGCCAACGTTTCTTTATAAAGGGCGGTGGTGCCTCATTCTATGCACCCATTGCCAAAAACTCACTAGTTTCCTACTACTTCATCAAAGACAGATTACTTTTCGGGCTTTTCGGGAGCGAATTCAATGGCGGACAGCGACTTGGTGGCACGGGTGGTCTCCCTCGAGGCTGAGATGGCCTTTTACCAAGAGGAAATCAAAGAACTCAACCATCAAATTGCACGACTGATTTCCACAATTCGCACCCTCCGCCGTGCGGTCTCCAACCTCCAGGATTTTGCTTTTGATCAGTAGGACGACAAGCACAATCCTAAATATGCACCGGAGCGCGGGTCCGACGATACTGCGGAGGATTCCAAGGGGAATCCGAACGGTTCTGACAACCATTCGGATGGACCGAACGACGCGTCAGGCTAGGGGAGTGACTGAAGGCGGAGGGCGAGGAAGAAGAAAAGGAGGGGTAGTAGGACTATTTTCTTTTGTTTTTGCTTCTTTTCCCTTTTTTCTTTTTTCTTTTTTTTGTGAATAAATGTAGTGAAAATTCTCGGGTTCACCCCGACTTTAATGGAATGAAAAGTCCCCTTCTTCCCATCTTCCTGTCTATTTTCTTCCTTATTACTGCACGAAACCTCAAACACATGAAGCACCACAGTCCCAAACACTATGAATTGTTCACAGAATTCAAACTGTCAAAATAAACCAAAACGCCGCGCGTAGCTTATGGAGGGGCGCACGACATGACAATACAAAGAATTCTGCATATTTGACCATTTTGCCGCGCAGCTTAGCCAAAACGCAGTGCGGCTTTATAGGCTGTGAACCCGGTCCAGACTTAATTCTAGACAAGCTAGTTTGGGGGTGGGGGGGGAGGGGGGGGGGGGGGAGTTAAATACGGGTGAGGCGTACACAGTACGCCCCACCGTTCAAAATCTCGCGCTCGTCTCTCTCTCTCTCTCTCTCTCTCTCTCTCTCTCTCTCTCTCGATCATCTCTATCTCTACTCTCGATCATCTCATCTCTACTCCCCTCTCGGCTCTATCTCTCTCTCTCACACATTTGATCATGGATGATATAGACATGTTTGGTGGTGATCAACCACCAAGGGCTGAGGTTATACCAAGTTCGGCTCCCCCGGAGAGCGAGGCAGTGATTGGGGATGTTCCGGAGACCTCGGGAGTTTCGATCTCGGCAGCCACGGCCAAGGAGGCCACGGCCTCGGTTGCCGTGGTGGCTGGCAGTGGCGGCGGTAGTGGAGTGGTGGCCGGCTATGGCTAGGGCGAGGAGAGTTTGGGTGCAATGGTACCGAGGGGCGAAGATGAGGCAACGGGTCGATCAGAGGTTGCGGTTGGTTTGGAGGACAGGGCTGCAGAGGCCCACGGTGGTGGTGGTTCAGATTAGGCAGAGGAGGAGATGGAGGCCTCTCCCGTGAGAGAGCCTCGGGCCGACTTGGGGAAGGACCCATTGTTGCGGAGGAGCCAGTGGAGGAGCGGGAGACACCGACCATGTTCGTAGGTAGTGGTGCAGGTGCAGGAGACTTTTTAGAGACAACATCCCTCGTGGACTTAGTGGAGACACTACGAGGGGTACCTGGGCTGGCAGAGGCTTTGCTTGAGTCCCACGAGAGGGAATTACGAGCCGAACTCGAGACTGGAGTGGCCATGGGGCCACAGGTCGAGGAGGAGGAGGTTTTAGTTCCACGAAGGACCGTGGTGGATGAGGCAACAGTTGTCCTTAGGCGGGACCGGCCTTTTGATGAGGCGGGTTACAAGCCTCTTTGGCATGCGGTGGTGCCTTCGTTGCTGGATGCTTAAAGGCCAGAGATGACTGTTTATGACGAGGCCTTAGTCCTGAGGGACCCACAACAGCACTTATCCTTGCGACGAGATGAGGTATGCTTTAATACTAGCCTTTCAGTACAACGCACTATGCTTTCTCAATTTCATGCTTTTGAATAGCATGCCTATCCTGAGTATTATGCCTGTTTATTGAATATTATCCATTTGTTGTAATAGGTGATTATGATTTCATGTTACGAGGGTGCGGCCGATGTGCTGAAGTTCTAGAAGAGCCTTCCTGAGGCAGCAAGGGAGATGGTGAGGGAGGCAGGCTTTGATGATTTTGTTGGAGTGTTGACACGGGGCGAGTAACAATCGCCAGGTAGTGAGGGCACTTGCCGAAAGGTGGTGGGACACGACAAACTCGTTCCATTTCTCTTTCAGTGAGATGACAGTGACGCTATTGGACTTTGTGGCGATCACTAATCTGAGGATCGGAGGTGACCCTATCCCCTACGATGCTGTGGTAGGGAGGGATCCCGAGCTCCAGAGGCGTCTCCTGGGGTATAAGCTGAGGGCAGAGAAGGGGGATGCACTGTACGCTCAGCTTCTCGACTTTTGGACAGAGCCTTCAGTGGATAGGGTCCAGGAGGAGCAGATGGCGAGGTGCTTCCTGTTGTACGTACTAGGTGCATCCTTGTTTCCTAACGGGCGCAACCGAGTACACCTTTCTTTCCTGCCAATGCTGAGGAATATTGGGGAGATTGCTCATTTTGACTGGGTTGGCGCAGCTTTGGGGGTGTGCTATGCCTTCATGGGGTCTCTTTCCCGAGGAACAGGGAAGAGTCTCGGCGGTTACTGGCGAGTCTGGGAGGTATACCTCGTAACTTTGCCTTTTTCTTAACTGTCGACTAGCCTTTCATTGATCGTCGTATACCCCGTGTTAACTCTTTAGCCTTTGAACTTTACAACTTTGGACGTACGAGGTATTGGATATATACCCTCCTATAATGTTGTGCCCCAATGACACGATACTCCCTCGAGCCCTTTGTTGGTCGAAGGAATATCGAGGGGTGAAGAAAGGAAAGGGCGACTTGAATGCCTATCGGTTGTATTTGGATGAGCTGCGTCCTGATCGGGTATCCATGCTTCCTTGGCTGCTTAATTCATACGTTTCATCAGCATACTAACATCTCACACTCTTGATTGTAGGTGTACAGGCATATCTGGGATCGATTCGACACCCCATATGTGGCTCGGAGCAGGGAGGTGACAAGAGGGAGAGTGCTTTTGGAGTCCCCTTATAGCTGGCAGTGGTACCTGGGCGATCGTGTATCACATCAGTCGTTGAGGTTAGACACCCTCTTGGTTCCTGGGCCACTCCCTTCTCTCGTGCAGAGGACGAGTGAGTACACATTGGGGGAGGTTGAGCGATTAACGAAGCCGGATCCCAAGTTGGAGTCGTTCTTTCAGGCAGGTGCTGACTACGCCATATACCAAGCTCAGTACTTGATGCAGAGCTTTGGGATATACGCTGCTTGTGAGGCGACGCAACAGACGTGGGGTGGTAAAGGTGGTAGAGGAGGAAGAAAAGGAGATAGAGGTGGTAGAAGAGGTGGAGGTCGTGGTGATGGCGTAGACCCGAGCGGGGCCAGGTTGCTTGCACTTTCCTAGACAGTGGATGTGGTGACTGCTCAGGGAGTTCCTGGCCTAGTGCAGATTCCAAGTCCTACAGTTGAGCCTCCAGAGTTCCTTGCTCAGGTATGCCATGTTTTCCTTCATGAATTTGCTATCGTTGCTGCTCCTTCTAATTATGCCTCTTCGTATGCGCAGGTGACTCCGGAGTATGCTAGGGGGATGACGGCAACCATGATGGGCCTGGAGCAACTTGTGAGGTAATATGCCATGGGCCATTCCCCATCGGTATTGACTCGTGCTGGAGGGATGATGGTAAACCCTTGAATCTTAGCTGCTTACTTTTACCCTTATCACCCTTACTCAAGCTTATAATGCAAATGCTATATGAATGTTACATTTTTGCAAGCTAGAGGAGGAGCTTCACGAGGGCTTCGCCGGAAGTCCATTCGCATGCCTATGCAATAGGCTTCTTCTGCTTGTTCTCAGGAGGAAAGGCCATTGAAGAGACAACAACACTCCGGCGGTACCGAGGAGGAGCCTATCACTGCTTCTGATGAGATTGAGGAGCCCACGGATATTAACCTGGAGGATACTTCTGGGAGTACCCTGCCCAAGGTTACTCGTACTCATGAGGTTACCAGCTCTGAGGCAGAGGAAGAGGTCTTTGAGAAGGACGAGGAGGAGGGTGAGGACAGAGATGAGGATGAGGACTGAGTTTCCTCTTTTTGCTTTTTGTCTCTTGACAGAGCCTACGTGCTTTCCTTTGTAGGGGTGCTTGTTTACCCTTGGTAGGTAGGATTTTGAGTATTAGGCTTGCAAGCTTTATTTTGTTATGTACTACGATTTATAGATGCCTTTGGGTTTACATATATACAGAGAATGTTCTTTCATTGTTGTCTTTGTCATTCAATCTCTTTTATTGCTACTGTTCAACGAGAATGGAATAATAACTAAGACACTTACCAAAGTGTGCAACTAGCCATAGATCATAAAACTGAGTCCAATACGTGGTGTACAATGAGAAATATATGGACAAAGGAATAGAAATCAAAGGAATGAACTTTGAAATTGATGCTACATATGAGAATTTACATAGATGCCCTTGCCGTATGCTCAACATGTCTGCACATGAGAATGGCAATTCTTGAAGCTTAATATACGACTTGGAAGTTTGACTTTATGCTTGTGACACATTCAAAAACTAAGAAAACGTTGACTTTAAAGGGTAACAACTTCGAATTTTGACCCGGGGCTGGAGCTGGAACTTGGACTAAGTCACTTTCGACCAATATGACCTGTGTAACTCAAGAAAGTGACTTGAAATGGCTTAAAACGTAATTTGATACCTCGACACAACTCAAGAATGGGATTATATCGAAATTTTGTACCACGACCTTGAATTTTGGGAGCTGACTTGAAACGAAACATCCCTGAAGTCCCAAATACTTGTTGGAGTGTGTTATGGGGGTTGATGGTGCCCTGAGATGCCTCAAATCCATTTCATACCCTTGCTATCAAAAACTGTAGAAATGCAGACGCAGTATGCCGTGCGTTTCTTCAAAATGCCGTGCGTTATTCCTCAAGGTTTCACGGGGTACCAACGCTACACCGTGCTGATTCCTTGGATTTGATATACCGCGCGTTGCTCCATTATGCCGCGCATGATTATTTTCTTGACAGTTTCATTTTTGCTTTTTCCCAAGGCATTTTGCACGAAGGTTGAAGTTTGACCTGTGCAAAGGCATTTCAGAACCAATGCATGTTTGCATTGTATTTCCATGCTATGACCAAGCCTTTTCCTATGCAAGACTCATGGAAATTTTGAACTTTTGGAACCTGAAGCTTTTTGAAAGTTGAAGTTGTTTCCTCCATTCTTCCTATAAATTCAAGCATTCAACTTCAAATTCTTTCCATCCCACTTAACTCTCACCCTTCTAAAGCTCTTTCTTCCTCCTAATGGCTCTTTTGCTCTCTGGTTTGCTCCGCCCATGGTTGGTCTTGATGGAGGGTGTCGATTGGCTCAACTTTCTAGCTCATGGCCTTTATTCCATGAGGTACCTTCATAACATCAGTCTTCGCCCCGAGCTCTTGAGGGCAGCCGCGAGTTTTTGGGATCCTGAGGTCCACGTGTTCCGTTTTGGCGAGCAAGAGATTTTTCTTACTGTGGAGGAGTTTCGTGCCTACCTTGGCGGCTACGGCTCAGGAGAAGTCATCACCCCTCCTATTCGTAAGAGCATCTATAAGATCTTGGCTGCGATCCTTGGATTGAGTAGCAGCGCTGCCCGCTACTTAGTCAGCGATGGTCAACTCAACACAATGCGACTTATCAAGATGTTCTCTCCTCCTGGCGATCTTGCGAACATGACCTACCAAACTCGGCGCATGGTTGCCCTTTGCATGTGCCTGCTTGTAGCCTATCTTTTTGTACCTTCCACTGGTCATGTCAGCTCAGTACTGGTCTGCATCCCGTTCAAATCGAGGCTTGAAAGGATGTGATTCCCATGGTTTTGGCTGAGACATTGATGGGTTTGGAAAAAGGTCCTGAGTGGTTGAAACTTTCGGGGATAGTCCTCTCCTCCTACAGGTTGGTTTCTCACTCAGCTCTCCTTTCTCGAGTTTTTCTCACGTTCTCATTTTGCCTCAATGCTCGGTTCGGATTTCTATGGTTTCTTACTTGTTTTCCTTTCTTTTGCAGATCTGGCTTTGTGACAAGGTGAACGTGCCGACCATCCCCCTTGGCAATTGGGCGTACAAAGCTAGGCTATTATCCCTACGATGCTTTGAGTTCGCGGACAGACAAGTTTCTGAGTGGGTCAACTTCTTTAGGTGCCTGCGAGCTAAGACCATTTCTTGGAGGTGCCCGTGGCTAGACCTTCCACCCATGTTAGTGTACTTTATGGGCCCCCAGTGGGTCATTCTTGTTGGTTTGGAAGCTTTCACTTTCTATATTCCCTACCGGATTCAGCGTCAACTTAGCCTTAGACAAGAGGCCCCTATGGAGGTTATGGTAGATGTCATTCTGCCCTTCTTTCGCCACTCCGTTCTTCGCAACTATCAACGATTCTAGAGAACTTGTGAGGTGACCGATGCGCACCCTTACCCATCTGTGATGGTTCGCAGGAGCTACCGGAAATGGCTTAGGAGAGACATCACTGCGAGGGCTGGGGCCCAAGGAAACTAACTCAATCCTACTATCCTAACCATGGAATAAATTGTGGACCTGCTTTCATCATGTTGCACTTTTGTTTTCAAAAATCATGCTCAGTCTTATGTATTAAAAGCAATTATTATAATAAAATGAGTCGTGGAGGGTTTCCCTCTTTTCGATTCAGTGCTTTGAATTCTCGCAACCTGGATTTTGATTTTGATTGATCATGACCGGGCCTTAGAATAACGCTGCCTATGTATCCTTATAGCAAAGGAATCAGGTCATAACGTAATTCAGGGTAGGGTTCGCTCTGGTTTTAACACTCTCCTTTTGTGCTCTAAATTTTGCCTAGTGCCGCCCTTTCAAGTTTTCAATCTAGCGAGCTCATTTATTACATGCCTTAATTTTTGCCTAGGATGCCCTTGTGGGTTTTCATCCTAATAGGCTTTTGCTCTAACTTTTACTTGGGTCTGCCCGCCCTCGCGATTTTCAACCCAGCGAGATTCTCATAGGGATAATAGCGCTTGAGTTGATCTAGGTTGACCAAAGTTGAGAATTCGTTTCCGTCCAAATCAATGAGTTGTGTAGCTCCTTCGAATAGGATGGTCTTGATGATGTACGGTCCGGACCACTTTGGTCATAACTTCCCCCATGGATCATAGACTGGTGCCCGTATTTCCTTTAAGACCATGTCGCCCTCCACTAAGTCCCTAGGCCTTACTTTCTTATTGAACGCACGAGTGATACTTCTCTGATACCCTTGAATATGATAGAGAGCCCTCAACTGGCGTTCATCAAACAACATGAGTTCTTCAAATCGATTGCTTAACCATTCTGCCTCCTGGACCTCACACTCGACCATAGTTCGAAGAGACAGAACTTCCAACTCGATGGGAAGTACAGCTTCCATATCGTAGACCAAAGAGTAAGGGGTCGCCCCTGTTGGTGTACGTACGGACGTGCGATACCCCCACAAAGCCAACGGCAATTGCTCATGCCAATCTCTTGCAGACAGTATAGTCTTTTCCAAAATAGCTTTGATTGTCTTATTGGCTACTTCCACGGCTTCGTTAGTCTGTGGCCGGTAGATTGTTGACTTGTGTACTTGGATCTGGAACTCATCCAAAACTTCCTTGGCTCTTCCCTTGAAATGAACCCCATTGTTAGATACGAACATCTGAGGGACTCCATATCGGTAAATGACGTTTTGCTTGATAAAGTGACCCACTTGTACTGCGGTCAAAGTGGCATAAGAAGCAGCTTCTACCCATTTCGTGAAGTAATCAACGGTCACTAGGATGAATCTATGACCATTAGACGCTACTGGCACAATTCTCCCGATAACATCGAATCCCAATACCGAAAAAGGCCATGGCGAGGTCATTTGATGCAGTTCAGATGGCGGCACGTGCGTGAGATTAGCATGGATCTGGCATTTGTGACATCGTCACACATATTCTACACATTCTGTCTCCATGGTGGACCAGAAATATCCTTGCTTGAGGATCTTCTTGGCAAGCATCATGCTGTTCATGTGAGGGCCGCACGCACCTTCATGAATCTCCACCATTACCCTTTTTGCCTCTGTACCATGGATGCATAACTTGTGCATGCCGCAGTGTGACCTCCAGTATAGATTTCCGCCGCAGATGATGTATTGAGCGGCCATCCTCTGGAAGGCGATCTTGTCTTTCTTGCTTGCCTCGATGGGGTATTCTCCTCTTTCCACGAATCTCCAAATGTCGTAATACCAGGGGTGACCGTTTTTAGGCTCATCACAACCATGACATGCTGGTATACTAGTGTGTCCCTTTGTTCTATCACAATTGGCCTCAACTTCACACCAATAGGAATCTCAACCATGGATGCTAGCGTTGCTAAGGCATCCGCAAATTGATTCTTAAGCCTCGGTACGTGATTAAAGGTTACTTTGTTGAACTGAGGGATGAGATCCTCAAGATCTTAATTGAACGGCTTTAGCTTTTCTGCTTTGACTTTCCAATCACCATTGGCCTGTGACACTACCAGGTTGGAATCTCCCACCACTTCCAATTTCTCTATACCAATTTCAATTGCTGCTTCCATACCTACAATGCAAGCCTCGTACTCCGTTTGATTGTTGGTAACTTCAAAGTTTTGCTTGAATGCGAGCAGAATGTGGGATCCGTCGGGTGCTATCAACAACACGCCAATTCCAAATCCTTTCTAATTGGCTGCTCCATCAAAGTAGCACTTCCAAACATCTTCAGCTAGAGTCATTATGTCTTCATCGGGAAACTTAAACTCGGCATCTTCACCTCCTTTGACTGGGCAGTCAGCCAAGAATTTAGCAACAGCTCTTCCTTTTACAGACTTCCTAGTGAAATATTTTAATTCAAATTCTGCTAACATCAGTAGCCATCGTGCCATACTTCCCGTGAGAGTTGGTTTCTCAAATAAGTACTTGAGAGGGTCCATTCAGGAAATCAACCTCATTGGGTAGGCTAGCATGTAATGTCTCAACTTCTTGGAAGCCCAAACAAGTGCCCAAAATGTCTTTTCTAATGGAGTATAACGCTCTTCACACCCGACCAACTTTTTGCTCAGATAGTAAACAACCCTTTCAACCCCATTGTCTCCTTCCTGTGCCAACATACATCCCATGGAGGACGGAGTGACTGATAGGTATAAGATCAAACGGGGGGTGTTAATACTAGTGGATTTTGTAAGTAGGCTCGGATTGCTTCGAAGGCCTTTTGGCATTTATCATCCCATTTGAACGGCACACCTTTCTTGAGCAGGCGAAAGATCGGTTCACAGGTTGAAGTTAGTTTGGCAATGAACCGACTAATAAACTGCACCTTGCCAAGGAAGCTTCTTATATCCTTTTCGGACCGTGGCGGCTCCATTTCCAGAATAGCCTTGATTTTTGATGGGTCAACCTCGATGCCACGAGTGGTAATCATTAATCCAAGAATTTTTCCAGCCGTGACCCCAAACGTGCATTTGGCTTGGTTAAGGCGCATTCTGTATTTTCTAATCCTTTTAAAAAGCTTTCTGAGTGCAGGCAAGTGCCCTTCTCGCTCTTTGGCCTTGACGATCATGTCATCAACTTAAACCTCTACTTCCTTATGGATCATGTTGTGCAGCAAGGTCGTAGCGGCCCACTGATAAGTAGAACCTACATTCTTTAGTCCGAAAGGCATCACCCGATAGCAATAAGTTCCCCACTCAGTGATGAATGTGGTTTTCTTCTGATCTTCTGGGGCCATGAGGATTTGATTATAACCTGAAAAGCCATCCATGAAGGAAAGTAAAGCATGTCCAGCGGTGTTGTCGACCAATACATCAATGTGTGGTAACGGAAAGTCATCTTTTGGACTTGCTTTGTTGAGGTCCCTGAAATCAACACAAAACCTAATTCTATCATCCTTTTTAGGGACGAGAACAATGTTTGCGATTCATTGAGGGTATTCTGTTACTATTGGAAATCTTGCATTGATCTGTTTGGTGACTTCTTCCTTAATTTTAAGCACCCAATCAGGTCTCATGCGTCTCAGTTTCTGTTTTGCGGGTTTTGCATCGGGATAAAGGGGGATCCGATGTTCCACGATTTCAGGATCGATTCCGAGCATATCAGCATGTGACCATGCGAAAACATCCTCAAATTCTTTTAGCAAACTTATGAGAGCTTGACGCTTTTCTGCAGACAGCATAGAACTGATCTGAATCATTCAGGGATTCCCTTCATCTCTCAAATTTATTATAACTTCTTCTTTTACAGGCTGAGCATGCCTCTTGTTCTCCCTTTCGACTAGGGATTGGATTTCTTTAGGGATGTCCCTATCGAAATCGATCTCTTCATCATCAGGGTTGACACAATTTATTTCAAGATCAGGGAAGTAAACGAAATCAGATTTATTTATTTCATCATTAGCAAAGGCCTCGGGGGCACCATACACACGGGTAGACTCAAATTCGAAGTAAAGGCCATGAGAAGTGGGGCCAAGAGGCACCAACTCCGACTCAACAGACTCAGAAGACTTGGATTCAGACTCGGATTCAAACTCAAAATTAGTCTCCTAGCACGTTGCACTTGGTATGAAAATCCAATTTTTGTAATCCCCTGCGGCATCCATGATGAGCAAAGTTGGGTCTTCGGGGACCTCCTGTCCCGGCATCAATACTTCAGCTTCTATGATTGTACCCACTAGTTCGTCCTCCTTGAACGAGATCGCTAGACTCCCCATGTTAAAGACCTCAATCCAATCAACTGGTTTTTCCTGCTTCTTGGCAACCTCGAATTCTTCTTCACTTTCCGGCCAAACATCGTTGGCAAATATCTCGAACCCAGGCAGTAGAGTATTAGTTTCACTATCCCAAAATGGTTCTAGCTGACCTTGGTAGACCTGCTTTGCTTTCTCTTTAACGAAATAGTCTTCCAATCTATATCCCTTGTTCGTCTTACTACCGTTTGAGGGCGAATAACCAAGGCCGGTAGCGCGCATGAGGGTTTCGCGGGCCTCAAACTTCGCAGACCCTTACAAGTTCTTCCCCAATCCTAGACCTGGCATGTAGGACATTTTTTTCATTATCTTTATGGCGACATTGCTAATGACGAAATCATCATCAATCCTGACTGAAAAGATAGTATTAGAAGTATCCAATGAAAAGCCTCCCAGAGCAATGTCTTCTTCCCCATGCTAGATTTCCAAAAGTGGGGCATTGTCTTCAGTAGGTGCGTGGATCCTAGAGTCTTCGTGAATAGTGAGCATTCCTGTCTCAAGTCCTAAACGGATTTTCTAATGAAGGGTGGAAGGTATAGCCATGATGTCTGGTCGATGCTGTAATACCCGCCCCGGTTATTTCGGTATTTCAATTACTTTTAATTGAACTATGTGTTTTGGGGGTTTAAATCGTAAACAATAGAATTTGTGAGGGTCTTGTGTGTGATTTGTGATTGGAGCATAAGTTAGAACGTGGTTCGGCTTGCATGTGATAAATTCCCTTATGCCCTTATATAGCAAAATATCCTGGGGATATTTATTTTTCTCCATACGTATCTTGTTTCTACGTAGAGAGAGAAAGAGAGAGAGAGAGAGAGAGAGAAGCGACAGAGGGAAGGAGAAGAAGGAAAAAACTAAGGTGCAGGGCTGTTCTTTGCAAAATTATTCAAGGTACCTAGAAAGCTTGTTAATTTTTGGTATTTTTAGTGAAGGTTTATTAGTGTGTCTATTATATCATGTTAAATTTTCAGAATTTTCTGAGAAGTGTGGAAAAAGATAAAAATCATAAACCTAACTATGGTCAAGATCCTATTTTTTAGCAAACAGCTTACAGAGCTGCGTCTTTTATCAATTTGTTTTATAGTTAAGAGATCCTTCTGATTATGGGTCCTTATAAGTCTTCAAGATTGATGAGTTAGTGATATTTTGGCATTAGAATTATTAAAAAATATTAAGTATTCAATTTTTAATAAATTTTCGAACACAGACTATTCTGTTGAAAATTATGATTTGCTGCACAGAATTTCTGAGTTTGGGGGTAATTTTGATAAGGTTTCTTTATTGTGAAAAATGTGAAAAAATCAGGGATGAACTTTGATGAGTGATAATGGTTTGTACCAAATTTGGGGTTTATTAGATGCATATTCTAAGTTTGGCGGATTTTATAAGTTGGTGTGTCCCTGCTGAGTTTTGTATTTACTGCACTGACACATTTTGGGAAAATGGTTATATCTTTTAGCTCGGGTATCGGGTTAGCGCACGGGTTATTAATTCTGAAACTAGACTTGTATGTCTTTTGGAATATGTGAAGGTTGTGGCTTAGTTTGTACCAAGTTAAATCAGTTTTTAATTTGAAGTTGATATACGTGCAGAATCTGTGATTTTGGACAGAATTTTGTGTAATTTTGGACGAGCATAACTTTATTGCCCGGACTCCGTTTTTAACAAATTTTATATCAAAATTCATGTACTAGAGGTGTACTTTCTAATGGGGGTAGTTTTATGATCTAGTTTTAATCCTATAAGAAGTTATAGATAGAATACAATAGGCTGGTCGTAGATTTCAAACCAAATGTAGGGGTTATGTAGTGTTTGATTGTTACGCTTGTTTAGGGACACTTCTAAACCTTGGAGATGGACATGCTAGTATGCGTTAAACATCTTTAATCTATTGTTGGTGTTATAGATTATTGTTAGGAGTTAGTTGTGACGTTTAAGCGTTCAATAAGCTGATATGGTTAACTTGTGGTTAGATATCAAGCCAGTCAATTGGGAGGGGCCAAAACCGTAAGTTTGGCATACCTCAGTCGATACAAAGGTGAGTGTGTTTGATATGGTTCTCCTCAATATAATATTGTTGTGGTAGTGAGTATATATCTTATTAATCGTAGTTAGCTTTTGATATGGTTATCTTTTATGAAATATTGTTGTGGTAGCGAGTGTATATCTTGCTAATCGTAGTTAGCTTTCGATGTGATTATCTTTTATGAGATATTGTTGTGATGGTGAGTGTATATCTTACTAATAGTAATTAACTTTTGATACGATTATTTTTATGGGATGTTGCTATAGTGGTGGGTGTATATCATGCTAACAGCTGTTGATATGCATGCATGATGATATGTATGCTTGGAGGTTATATATCATGCTAACATACCAAGGTTTAGTTATTGATATGCATGTTGTGGTGTGTTGATTGTACCCGCTTAAAGATTGTGGAATGAGTCACACCATATCGTGAGTCGTGCCATCTAATTAACGATGAATGAGAATATGGTGTGCCGGACACAATACCTTGGGTACATGGGATGTGACAGACGTGTCACTGCATGTGATGTGATTACATTCATAATGTTGTGCATTGATTATTATTGCTCAGTTGGGTGGATGTGTTGGTTATAACTGTTGTATACATTCGAGTATTTCAATTATGTTGGTGATATGCATTCTGGTTGATATTCCTTTTGGTATTGTGGTATTATGTTGAGTATTTCTATATCTCACACACTCTGGCTTTCCTGTTTGGTCTGCCAGGTAGCAGGTTGCTTAGAGTGGGTCCACTACCGGTCATTGTGTTGAGGCATTTTGCTAGCGTCAGGTGGGGTTTTGGTTACGTTGTTGTGGATTGCCTTAGCTGGTGTAGAACTTAATTTGTATGGAGTTGTAGCTATGGATAGTTAAAGATTTTAAATTGTATAGGTTGTAATTAATTTTGGTCGATGGCTGGTGTTCTATTTGAGGTTAGCCTTGGCGTTGTGGATGGTCTAGTTTGTTGTAGGTGGTTGATGAAGAAATTGGTTTATTCAAGTTGTAAGTAAGTCATCGATGAATGTGTTGAAGTATAGAATCTTTAAAGTACTATAATGCAAATATTGTTTCTTGGTTGTGCGATGTCATGATTGATTGGTCAATACGTTGATTCATTTTATGTTAAAGTGTTAAGTCTTCCACTGAGTGTTTATTTCTGATAGGTTGTGAGATGTGATTTGGTCTTCTGTGTGGAATGCCACGTGGTCGCGCTGACTCGGGCCCACTTTGGGTGCCGTTTGCGGGGCGGGGCGTGACAGATGCAGCCAGGGCCTTCCTAGCAACAAGTTGAAAGAAGCGGGGATGCTTACCACATGAATCTCTACCTCAGTTTTGATAAGATCCAAAGGTCATAGGGAGCATGAGAGTCCCAACCACATTTCGGCGAGTGTTGTCATATGCTCGGACTTTGACTTCTGAGGGGGAGAAATCCTTATTTTTGTATCCCAAGCAGTAAGCAACACGGAGCGGGCAAACATTGATGGTTGACCCATTGTCAATTAGAATCTCCGGGATCCATTTATCATGACATTTCAGAGTGACATGGAGTGGCCTGTTGTGGTCTGTTCCATCGGCGGGCAGATCTCAATCAGTAAAAGTTATAGCATGCTTGATGGGTATGGTCTTGATGAGCGCCACGAGACCATCAGGGGTTATATCGGAGGGAACTTTCACGTGGGAAAGGAGTTGGATGAATCCTTCTCAATGGCGAATGGAATGAACAAGCACATCCCAAACAGACATTTTGGCCTAGGTATGCTCGAGTTGTTGTTTGATCATTCCTTTGGGGTTTTTCTCAAGACAGAACGGTTCTTTGGCTGGTGGAGCAAAAGGTTGGAAAGTGTTTTTGGTCGGGATAGTGAAAGGGTTTAAGGACTCTTTGGTTGGCAGAGCTGTAGGGTTAGAGGATTCTCCGATTTGGAGGTTGGGAGGTTGATAGACACGGCCACTCCTGGTCAAGTGATCAATTTGGCGGTACTTTGATTCTTCACTCCATGAGTCAATCGGAGCCTTGCGCTTAGTTCCAATGGTGGTGTCCTGGAGGTTCGATGCTAGATCAGCGATAACCAGATCTTCCCAAAGGTCCTCTGGTTTCCATTGCTCGACTTCCATTGCTGCCTTGTTCACAGTCTGTGGGCAGCATGCCCTTCGAAAACTTCCCAACATTTTCTGAATGCGAGAGCCCGGAATCGAGGGAGCACGTGCACGGACGGCAAGTGCTCGCAAAATACAGAGTCGCCACTCGGGTTTTGAAGGTCAGACACCCAAGGAGCCGTATTTCAAAGCACCTGCCACGCTATTTGATTTGAAAAAGTTAAAGAACCAGTCCGTCATAACCATATCTGGGTTCGGGAGCCAAGTTACGAGAGGGGAAGGGTTTTAAGGCACGCCTCTCACCCAATCCAGAGATCGGTCTCTACTTAAGCATTTTGCGAAAATATTTGCGATTCTTCTTTTATTAAACAATTTTTAGCCAGTTAGGACGGGGGAACAGTTAATCGGGGATTTAAAACTGTAACAATTTTGCAGGATATGATATGAGAGCAGCATGGATGGATGAAATATTTGAACAAAAATATGAGATAAAATTCAAAACTGCGACTGGATATCAAAACAATGCCTTGGTTTGAAATTGTCGCGAACAACGGCTAACTTGCATGCATGGAACTTCGTACATGCAAGCCAACCATCGCACGACACTCCCATTCCATTGCGCGAGTGTTGATGTCTTTGCAGCAGGTTGAATCTTATCCCCTTCTGGGCTCCGGAAGGACCAGTGCACTCCCAGAGTCAAACCAAGCAGTTTATATGTACTGAAAGTAAATAATTATTACAAACAGAGATAATAAGAATAAAATACAACCCCAAAACAAATGGGGGACCAAAACAGAGTCCTTTAGACCAAGTTGCCCATGCAAGGGCAATTGTTGGGAACAGGCCGACCATCGCGCAACGGAGTCAGTTCACCGCGCGAGTGTCGTGACTGGACTTCTAGGAATTGCTTTGCACGCCTGGGCTCTGAGACGTATTCAGAAGCCACCCAAGGACATTCCCAAGCTAATGAATAAGAGTTGCAAGTTAAATTACGAATTTTATCATGCATAACAGTGAATAATTTAAGTCATACTTCACAGTTATTCATAACACTGATAAAATATAAAATAAACTAGCATCTCATCCCCACGAGGACCATCGCACAATGACAGGAACCGTCGCGCGCGTGACTAAGTCCATCGCGCGTGGGAGTGCCCGTGCATGATTTCTTATAACCTTGCTGACTTTAGGACCAAGACTGGTATAGATTACCAGCCTTGACCCTGACGGCCCCCCTCAAGGTTCAAAACAGTAAACAGTAGGGCATTATACCTTTGCTTGAGTGTTTTGAAAATGGCTTAAGCAAGGTGGTTTAGCTTGGAAAATGAATGTATGGATATGGTTAGAGTGAGGAGATATCCAGTGTGCTAGGGGCTTGTAGAGTTTTTTTGTTGCTTGAAAATTGGTAACCCTTTGGAAGAAGAACCATGGGGGGTACTTATAGGGCAAGAGGAGGTGTATGGTGGGTGAAGAACTTGGCTTAGTAACCAGCCAACAAAGCTGGCCACCTTCCCTTGGTAGAGGAAAAGGCCAACAAGGTGATGGAGTGGTTGTGAGGGTAGTGCAACCCATACACCTGCAGAACACTGTTTAGTCGACGAAAACGGGGTTCCTCAGGACAGTGGCCCCCTGATCATCACAAAATCCAGCTGGAAAAAGGTGAAAGTGACAGGTGTTGATCATCGCGCGATGAAGGGACACCGTCGCGCGACGGTTAAACCAGCACTGCGATGGTCAACAAACAAGGCTTTGACTTTGACCAACACCTGGTAAATGGATCACCGCGCGAGGAATCCAATAGATCGCGCGATGGTCAAACCTGAGGTCAGGGTTTTGATAAAGGGTTTTTGGGTTTAGGACGGGCTCCACTCACTCCAAGCTCAAACCATTTCACTCTCAAGACTGTCTTTGATCTGATTCATCATCGGGGAAATAATAAATCGAAAAACAAAGTAAAACAATTGGGAAACCAGATTGGGTGTCTACAGTAGTACATTTTTGATGGCACGTGGAGCACCATTGACTAGTATGGATAACGTCAAACATTTCTAAACACCCATCCAATTTACCCAAAAGCCGATAAAATGGAAAATGCAAACAAGTATATAAAAATACCGTGAACCAATGGATCGGAGAGTGGATCCACCATTTGAATAAACTATCCTGGGGGAATAAATAAGATGGACGGATGGATCGCCATTGATTGAATATGAGTACATCTATACGGTACCGTACCACACCAAAACAATGCATTATCGTACGAGAACATCCATACGATAGCATAACACACCAAAATGGTACAATACCGTACGAGTACATCCATACGGTATCATACCACAACAAAACAGTACAATATCGTACGAGTACATCTATACGGAACCGAACCACACCAAAACGATACATTACCGTACGAGAACATCCATACGGTACTATACTACAACATAAACGGTACAATACCGTACCAGTATATCGATACGGTACTATACCATACGAGAACATACATACGGTACCATACTACACCAAAACAATATAAAACCGTACGACAACATTCATATGGTAGCATACCACACACAAAATGTTACAATACCGTACGAGTACATCTATACGATAACGTACCATGACAAAATGGTACATTACCGTATGAGAACATTTATACGGTACCATACCACAACAAAACAATTCAATACCGTATGCGTATATCGAGACGGTAACATTCGACAAAAAAATGGTACAATCCAGTACGAGTATATCGATACGGTACCATACCAAACAAAAACGGTACAATATCGTACGAGTACATCCATATGGTACCATACCACAATAAAACGATATAATACCGTAAGAGTACATTTATAGGTACCGTACCACACCAAAACGGCACATTACCATACCAGAACATCCATACGATTGCATAACACACCAACACGGTACAATACCATACTAATACATTCATATGGTACCATACCATAAAAAAATAGTATAATCCCGTACAAATACATCCTTACGGTACCTTACTACAATAAAATGATACAATACCATACGAATGCATCCATACGGTACCATACCACACCAAAACAGTAGAAAATCGTACGAGCACAACCATACGGTACCATACCACAACAAAACGGTACAATACCGTACGAGTACAGCCATATGATACCGTACTATAAAAAAATGGTAGAATCCCGTACAAATACATCCATTCGGTACCTTACTACACCAAAACTATACAATATCATACGAGTACATCCAGACGGTACCGTACAACATTAAAAAGGTATAATACCGCACAAAAACATCCATACGGTAACATAACACACCAATACGGAATAATACTGTACAAGTACATCCATACTATACCATACAACCACAAAACGGTACAATACTATATGAGTACATCCATACGGTACCGTACAACACTAAAATGAAACAATACCGCACAAGAAAATCCATACGGTAGCATAACTCACCAAAACTGTATAATACCGTAGGAGTATATCCACACGTTATCGTACCACACCAAAACGGTACACTACCATACGAGAAAATCAATACGGTACCATACCACAACAAAACGGTACAATAGAGTACGAGTTTATCGATACCGTACCATACGACAAAAAAATGGTACAATCCCGTATGAGTACATCGATACGATACCATACCAACTCAAAATGGTATAATATCGTACGAGAATATCCATACGGTACCATACAATACCAAAATGGTACAAAACCGTACAACATTCATACGGTACCATACCACACCAAAACGGTACAATACTGTATGACTACATCCACACGATACCATACCACAACGAAACGTTACAATACCGTACGAGTACATTTATACGGTACCGTACCACACAAAAAACGGCACAGTACCGTACGAGAACTTCCATACGGTAGCGTAACATACAAAAATGGTACAATACCATACGAGTACATTCATACGGTACCATACCACAAAAAAATGGTACAATCCCGTACGAATACATCCATATGGTACCTTACCACAACAAAATATAACAATACCGTTCTAGTACATCGATATGTTTCGATACCACATAAAAACGGAACAATACCATATGAGTACATCCTACGGTACCATAGAACACCGAAACGGTACAATACCATACGAATACATCCTAGCGATACTGTACCACACTAAAAAGGTACAATACTGCTCAAGAACATCCATTCGGTAGCATAACACACCAAAACGATACAATGCCATACGTATACATCCATACGGTACCAAACCACAACAAAACAGTACAATACTATACGAGTATATCTGTACGGTACTATACCTCATCATAACGGTATATTACCGTACAAGAATATCCATACAGTACTATACAACAACAAACGTTAAATACCGTACGAGTATATTGATACCGTACAAGAATACACATACGGTACATACACCACCACAATGCTATAAAACCATACGACAATATTCATACGGTACCATACCACAACAAAACAGTTCAATACTGTACGAGTACATCTATACGGTACCGTACCACACCAAAACGGTACATTACTGTACGAGAATATCCATACGGCACCTTACCAAAACAAAATAGTACAATATCGTACGAGTACATCAATACAGTACCATAACACAACAAAACGTTACAATACCATACAAGTATATTTATACGGTACCGTACCTCATCAAAACGTTACATTACAGTTCCAGAACATCCATACGCTTACATAACACACCAACACGGTACAATACCGTACAAGTACATCCATACGGTACCATACCACAAAAAAAGGGCACAATCCCGTACGAGTACATCCATACGGTACCTTACAACAACAAAATGGTAAAATACCGTACGAGTACATCCAAACGGTACCATACAACTCCAAAATTGTAAGATACCTTACAAGTTCATACATATGGTAGCATAGCACAACAAAATAGTACAATACCGTAGGAGTACATCTATATGGTACCATACCACATCGAAACGTTACAATACCGCACGAGTACATCGATACAAAATGATACCTCCGAAAAATGGTACAATACCATACGAGTACATGCATACGGTTCCATAGAACACCAAAATAGTACAATACATACAAGTACATCCAGACGGTACCGTACCACAATAATAAGATACAATACCGTACAAGAACATCTATACGGTAGCATAACACACCAAGACATTACAATACTGTACAAGTACATCCATACTGTACCATACAACATCAAAACGGTATAATACTATACAAGTACATCTATACAGTACCGTACAACACTAAAACGAAACAATAGCGCACAAGAAAATCCATACGGTAGCATAACACACCAAAACTATTTAATACCGTACGAGTACATTCATACGTTACCGTACCACGCGAAAACGATAAACTACCGTACTAGAAAATCCATACGGTACCATACCCCAAAAAAATTGTACAATAGAGTACGAGTTTATCGATACCGTACCATACAAATAAAATTTGTACAATCCCGTACGAGTACATCGATACGGTACCATACCATCTCAAAATGGTATAATACCGTACGAGAACATCCATATGGTACCATACAATACCAAAACCGTACAAAATCGTAAAACATTTATACCGTACCATACCACACCAAAATGATACAATACTATATGACTACATCCATACGATACCATACCACAACGAAACGTTACAATACCGTACGAGTACATTTATACGGTACCGTACCACACAAAAATGACACATTACCGTACAAGAACTTTCATACGGTAGCGTAACACACAAAAATGATACAATACCATTCGACTACAATCATACGGTATCATACCACGAAAAAATGGTACAATTCCATATGAGTACATCCATACGGTACCTTACCACAATAAAACGGTACCGTACAACAACAAAATGTAACCGTACCATTCTAGTACATCGATACGCTTTGATACAACAGAAAAACGTATCAATACCGTATGAGTACATCCTACGATACTATAGAACACGGAAACGGTACAATACCGTACGAGTACATCTATGCGATACTGTATCACACTAAAAAGGTACAATACTACTCAAGAACATCCATTAGATTGTATAACACACCAAAACGGTACAATAACGTACGTATACATTCATACGGTACCAAACCACAAAAAAACAGTAAAATACCGTACGAGTATATCTATACGGTACCATACCGCATCAAAATGGTATATTACCCTACAAGAATATCCATACGGTACTATACGACAAAACGTTAAATACCGTACGAGTATATTGATACCGTACAATACCGTACAAGAATATACATACGTTACCATACCACACCATAACGTTACAAAATCGTACGACAACATTCATATGGTACCATACCACACCAAAACGGTTCAATACTGTACGAGTACATCTACACGGTACCGTACCACACCAAAATTGTACATTACCGAACAAGAATATCCATACGGCACCTTACAACAACAAAACGATACAATATCGTACGAGTACATTTATACGGTACTATATCACAACAAAACGGTACAATACCCTACGAGTTTATTTATACGGTACCGTACCAAACCAAAATGGTACATTACAGTTCCAGAACAACCATACGGTTACATAACACACCAACACGGTCTAATACCGTATAAGTACATCCATACAGTGCCATACCACAAAAAAAGGGCCCAATCCCGTACGAATACATCCATACGGTACCTTACAACAACAAAATTGAAAAATACCGTATGAGTATATCCAAACGGTACCATACAACTCCAAAATTGTAAGATACCGTACAAGTTCATACATATGGTACCATAGCACAAAAAAATGGAACAATCCCATACGTGTACATCAATACGGTACCTTACCACAACAAAACGGTACCGTACCACAACAAAATGTAACAATACCGTTCTAGTACATCGATACGCTTCGATACCACATAAAAACGTAACAATGCCGTATGAGTACATCTTACGGTACCATAGAATACCGAAACGGTACAATACCATATGAGTACATCCATGCGATATTGTACCACACGAAAAAGGTACAATACTGCTCAAGAATATCCATTCGGTTGCATAACACACCAAAACGATACAATACCGTACGTATACATCCATACGGTACTAAACTACAACAAAACAGTACAATACCGTACGAGTATATATATACCGTACGATACCACATCAAAACGGTATATTACCGTATAAGAAAATCCATACAGTATTATAACATAATAAAATGGTACAATACCGTACGAGTATATTGATACCGTACAATACCGTACAAGAATATATATACGGTACCATACCACACCATAACGCTACAAAATCGTAGGACAACATTAATACGGTACCATACCACACCAAAACGGTTCAATACTGTACGAGTACATCTATACGGTACCGTACAACACAAAAACGGTACATTACCATAAGAGAATATCCATACGGCACCTTACCACAACAAAATGGTACAATATCGTACGAGTACATCTATACGGTACCATAACACAACAAAATGGTATAATACCAAACGAGTATATTTATACGACACCGTACCACACCAAAACGGTACATTATAGTTCCAGAACATCTATGCGGTTACATAACACACCAACACGATACAATACGTTACGAGTACATCCATACGGTACCATACCACAAAAAAAGGGCACAATCCCGTACGAGTACATCCAAACGGTACCATACAACTCAAAAATTGTAAGATACCATACAAGTTCATACATATGGTACCATAACACAACAAAACGGTACAATACTGCATGAGTACGTCCATACGGTACTGTACCACAATGAAACGTTACTATACCACATGAGTACATGGATACGGTACAATATCGCCGAAAAATGGTACAATACCGTACGAGTACATCCATCGGTACCATAAAATACCAAAACAGTACAATACCATACGAGTACATCCAGACGGTACCGTAGCACATTAAAAAGGTAAAATACTACACAAGAACATCCATACGGTAGCATAACACATAAATACGGTACAGTACTGTACAAATACATCCATACTGTACCATACAACAACAAAATGGTACAATACTGTACGAATACATCAATACGGTACCGTACAACACTAAAATGAAACAATACCACACAAGAAAAGCCATACAGTAGCATAACACACCAAAACTATACAATACCGTAGGAGTACATCCATACATTACCGTACAACACAAAAATGGTACACTACCATACGAGAAAATCCATACGGTACCATACCCCGACGAAACGGTACAATAGAGTTCGATTTTATCGATACCGTACCATACGATAAAAAAATGGTACAATTTCGTACGAGTACATCGATACGGTACCATACCACATCAAAATGGAATAATACCGTACAAGAACATCCATACGGTACCATACAATACCAAAATCGTACAAAATCATACAACATTCATACGCCACCGTACCACACCAAAACGGTACAATACTGTATGACTACATCCATACGATACCATACTACAACGAAACTTTACAATACCGTACAAGGATATTTATACGGTACCGTACCACACAAAAACGGCACATTACCGTCCGAGAACTTCCATACGGTAGCGTAACACACAAAAATGGTACAATACCGTACGAGTACATTCATACGGTTCCATACCACAAAAAAATAGTACACTCCCGTAGGAGCACATCCATTCAGTATCTTACCCCAACAAAACGGTACCGTACCACAACAAAATATAACAATACCGTTCTAGTTAATCGATACGCTTGATACCACATAAAAACGGAACAATACCATATGAGTACATCCTAAGGTACCATAGAACACAGAAACGGTACAATACCATACGAGTACATTCAAGCGATACTGTACCACACTAAAAAGGTACAATACTGCTCAAATACATCCTTTCGGTTGCATAAGACACCAAAACGGTACAAATACCTTACATATACATCCATACGGTACCAAACCACAACAAAACAGAACAATACCGTACGAATATATCTATACGGTACCATACCACATCAAAATGGTATATAACTGTACAAGAATATCCATACGGTACTAAAACACAACAAAATGGTACAATATCGTACGAGTATATTGATACCATACAATACTGTACAAGAATATACATACAGTACCATACCACAGCATAACACTCTAAAACCGTACGACAACATTCATACGGTACCATAGCACACCAAAACGGTTCAATACTGTATGAGTACATCTATACGGTACCGTACCACACCAAAACGGTACATTACCGTACGAGAAATTTCCATACGGCACCTTACCACAGCAAAACTGTACAATATCGTATAAGTACATCTATACGGTACCATACCACAACAGAACGTTACAATACCATACAAGTATATCTATACGGTACCGTACCACACCAAAACGGTACATTACAGTTCCAGAACATCCATACGCTTACATAACACACCAACACGGTACAATACCATACGAGTACATCCATACGGTACCATATCACAAAAAAGGGCACAATCCCATACGAGTACATCCATACGGATCCTTACAGCAACAAAATTGTAAAATACCGTACGAGTACATCCAAACTGTACCATACAACTCAAAAATTGTAAGATACCATACAAGTTCATACATATGGTACCATACCAACACAAAACGGAATAATACCATATGAGTACATCTATATGGTGCCGTACCACAACGAAACGTTAAAATACCGCACGAGTACATCGATACAGTACGATACCACTGAAACATGGTACGATACCGTACGAGTACATCCATACGGTACCATAGAACACCAAAATAGTACAATACCGTCCGAGTACATCCAGACGATACCGTACCACAATAAAAAGGTACAATACCGCACAAAAACATCCATACGGTAGCATAACACACCAATACGGTACAATACTGTGCAAGTACATCCATACTGCACCATACAACAACAAAACGGTACCATACTGTACGAGTATATACATACGGCACCGTACAACACTAAAATGAAACAATACCGCACAAAAAAATCCATACGGTAGCATAACACACCAAAACTGTTTAATACCGTAGGAGTACATCCATACGTTACCGTACAATTCCAAAACGGTACACTACCGTACAAGAAAATCCATACGGTAACATACCCTAACAAAACGGTACAATAGAGTATGATTTTGTCGATACCGTACCATACGAAGAAAAAATGGTACAATCCCGAACGAGTACATCGATACGGTACCGTACAACCTCAAAATGGTATAATGCCGTACAAGAACATCCATACGGTACCATACAAAACCAAAATGGTACAAAACCCTACAACATTCAAACGGTACCATACCACACCAAAACGGTACAATACTATATGACTACATCCATACGATACCATACCACAACGAAATGTTACAATACCGTACGAGTACATTTATACGGTACCGTACCACACAAAAATGGCATATTACCGTACGAGAACTTCCATACGGCAGCGTAACACACAAAAATGGCACAATACCGTACGAGTACATTCACACTGTACCATGACACAAAAAAATGGTACAATCCCGTACGGGTACATCCATACGGTACCTTACCACAACAAAACGGTACCGTATCACAACAAAATGTAAAAATACCGTTTTAGTGCATCGATACGCTTCGATACCACATAAAAATGAAACAATACCGTATGAGTACATCATACGGTACCATAGAACACCAAAACGGTACAATACCATACGAGTACATCCATGCGATACTGTACAACACTAAAAAGGTATAAAACTGCTCAAGTACATCCTTTCGGTTGCATAACACACCAAAACGGTACAATATCGTACATATACATCCATGCGGTACCATACAACACCAAAATAGTACAATACCGTACGAGTACATCCAGACGGTACCGTACCACATTAAAAAGGTACAATACCGCACAAGAACATCCATATTGTAGCATAACACACAAATACCGTACAATACTGTACAAGTACATCCACACTGTACCATACAACCACAAAACGGTACAATACTATACGAGTACATCCATACGGTACCGTACAAAACTAAAATGAAAGAATACCGCACAAGAAAATTCATACGGTAGCATAGCACACCAAAACTGTTTAATATCGTAGGAGTACATCCATACGTTACCGTACTACACCAAAACGATACACTACCGTAGGAAAAAATTCATACGGTACCATACCACAATAAAACAGTACAATAGAGTACGAGTTTAGCGATACCGTACCGTACGACAAAAAAATGGTACAATCCCGTACGAGTACATCGATACGATACCATACCACCTCAAAATGGTATAATACCGTACGAGAACATCCATACAATACCAACATGGTACAAAACCGTACAACGTTCACACGGTACCGTACCACACCAAAACGGTACAATACTGTATGACTACATCCATGCGATACCATATCACAACGCAACGTCACAATACCGTACGAGTACATTTATACGGTACCGTACCACACAAAAACGGCACATTACCGTACAAGAACTTCCATACGGTAGCGTAACACGCAAACACGGTACAATACCATACGAGTACAATCATACGATATCATACCATAAAAAAATGGTACAATCCCGTACGAGTACATCCATACGGTACCTTACCACAACAAAACGGTACCGTACCACAACAAAATGTAACAATACCGTTCTAGTACATCGATACGCTTCGATACCACATAAAAATGGAACAATACCGTATGAGTACATCCTACGGTACCATAGAACACCAAAACGGTACAATACCATACGAGTACATCCATGCGATACTGTACCACACTAAAAAGGTACAGTACTGCTCAAGAACATCCATTCGGTTGCACAACACACCAAAACGGTACAATATCGTACGAGTATATTGATACCGTACAATACCATTCAAGAATATACATACGATACCAAACCAAACCATAACGCTACAAAACCGTACGACAACATTCATACGGTACCATACCACACCAAAACTATTCAATACTGTACGAGTACATCTATATGGTACCGTATCACACCAAAACGGTACATTACCGTACCAGAATATCCATATGTCACTTTACCACAACAAAACGGTACAATATCGTATGAGTACATCTATACGGTACCATACCACAAAACAACGGTACAATACCATACGAGTACATTTATGCGGTACCGTACCATACCAAAACGGTACATTACAGTTCCAGAACATCCATACGGTTACATAACACACCAATACGGTATAATACCGTACGAGTACGTCCATGCGGTACCATAGAACACCAAAACAGTACAATACCGTACGAGTACATCCAAACGGTACCGTACCACATTAAAAAGGTACAATACCGCACAAGAACATTCATACGGTAGCATAACACATCAATACGGTACAATACTGTACAAGTACATTCATACTGTACCATACAACAACAAAACGGTACCTTACCACAGCAAAACGGTACCGTACCACAACAAAATGTAACAATACCGTTTTAGTACATCGATACGCTTCGATTCCACATAAAAACGGAATAATACCGTATGAGTACATCCTACGGTACCAAAGAACACCGAAATGGTACAATACCACACGAGTACATCCAAGGGATACTGTACCACACTAAAAAGGTACAATACTGCTCAAGTACATCCTTTCGGTTGCATAACACACCAAAATGGTACAAATACCGTACGTATACATCTATACGGTACCAAACTACAACAAAACAGTACAGTACAGTACCGTACGAGTATATCTTTATGGTACCATATCGTATCAAAACGCTATATTACCGTACAAAAATATCCATACGGTACTATACAGCAACAAAACGTTAAATACCGTACGAGTATATTGATACCGTACAATACCGTACAATAATATACATACGGTACCATACCACACCATAACGTTACAAAACCGTACGACAACATTCATACGGTACCATACCAAGCCAAAATGGTTCAATACTATACGAGTACATCTATACGGTACCGTACCACACCAAAACAGTACATTTCCGTCCGAGAATATCCATACTGCACCTTACAACAATAAAATGGTACAATATCGTACGAGTACATCTATATGGTACCATACCACAACAAAACGGTACAATACCATATGAGTATATTTATACGATACCGTACCACACGAAAACGTTACATTATAGTTCCAGAACATCCATACGGTTATATAACACACCAACAAGATACAATACCGTACGAGTACATCCATACGGTACCATACCACAAAAAAGGGCACAATACCGTATGAGTACAACCATACGGTGCCGTATCACAATGAAACGTTACAATACCGCACGAGTACATCGATACGGTACGATACCTCCGAAAAATAGTACAATACCATACGAGTACATCCATACGGTACCATAAAACACCAAAACAGTATAATACCGAACGAGTACATCCAGACGGTACCATACCACATTAAAAAGGTACAATACCGCACAAGAACATCCATACGGTAGCATAACACACCAATATGATATAATACTATACAAGTACATCCATTCTATTCCATACAACAACAAAACGGTACAATACTGTACGAGTACATCCATACGGTACCGTACAACACTAAAATGAAACAATACCGCACAAGAAAATCCATACAGTAGCATAACACACAAAAACTGTTTAATACCGTAGGAGTACATCCATACGTTACCGTACCACACCAAAACGGTACACTATCGTACGAGAAAATTCATACGGTGCCATACCCCAACAAAATGGTACAATAGAGTACGAGTTTATCGATACCGCACCATACGACAAAAAAATGGTTCAATCCCGTACGATTACATCGATATGGTACCATACCATCTCAAAATGGTATAATACCGTACGAGAACATCCATACGGTACCATACAATACCAAAATAGTACAAAATCGTACAACATTCATATGGTACCATACCACCCCAAAACAGAACAATACTATGTGACTACATCCATACGATACCATACCACAACGAAACATTACAATACCTTACGAGTACATTTATACGGTACCGTACCACACAAAACGGCGCAGTACTGTACGAGAACTTCCATACGGTAGCGTAACACACAAACACGGTACAATACCGTACGAGTACATTTATACGGTACCATACCGCAAAAAAATGGTACAATCTCGTACGAGTACATCCATACGGTCCCTGACCACAACAAAACGGTACCATACCACAACAAAATGTAACAATACTATTCTAGTACATCGATACGCTACGATACCACATAAAAACGGAACAATACCGTATGAGTACTGTATGGGGATGAAAACAATTGATGCTTCAGTTCAACTGGATCGCAACGGCTTATTCGTGCCTCTTCACCGGAACCCTAATTCGTTGTCTGAACCCTAATCTGCAAAATAGACAGGGGGTGAGTGCACCTTTGCCTCTCATGGCAAAGGCCCTCTGATGCCTTTGTTAGTATCACGTACTAAGAACTAAACCCTAATTATCAGTAGGAAAGTAATAATAATGCAATGTATTGCGTACCTTTCACCTCTAGGTTTTCCTCATATTTATAGATTTGCATATGCTTGTTGCCCAAGCATCCTTATTTCCATAGGACTCCCAACTCGTATAGGAAACCCAGGATATCAAGGATTCTTGTTTCCTTTATCAGTTTAATGGAAAAGAGTCCTTTTATGATTGTTTTCCTTTACTGGCCGAACATCCCATTCTCATTGGGTATCTTTCTCAGATCCTATATTCTCGGGATCTTATTCCTTAACGGAATACCAACATTCTGGATTCTTCCAGAATGTTCCCCATGCTCCAACAATTGATTTGGGGTTCTTTCCTTGTTCGGCCATCTCGTTGCCGAACAGACTGCCTGGACCAATGACTTCACATGTAACTTGGTCCAAACGTAATGAGAATGTCTCTATCTGCCAAACAGTTTACTTTTACACCACTGACTTCTCATGTCATTGGCCTTTAATCAGCCGAACAGACTGCATGGACCAAGGACTTCCCATATCATTGGTCCATATCGCTGTTCTTAATACTTCCCGGCAATAAGCCCCGTCGTGTTCACGACGTGCTCCTAAACATCACGTGTTCGGCGACTAAATGTATCTGCTCAGGAACACCTCCCTACAATTGCTCCCCAGCTTCATCTATTTACCACTGTTCGGGGGCAATATATGATGCTTAGAAACAGAATTTTATTTAGACCAGACTCTTTTGATCCCGTGCAGTCATAAATTCAATATTTCATTGATGCCTTTTGGCACCTCTGTCATTATACCATCTCGAGGTAATGACTCCACGTGGCGCATGTCGTACGCTTTTCATTAAATGTGAACTGACGCTTTGTCCAAATGACGTCAACTTGTCGTTAGTTGAATCCCTCTATCCTGTTACTTTCTAAGTAACGGTGTGAGTCGGGACGTTTCATCTCCGTCCCTGACACTTAAACCCCAGAAAGGGCTCATTTTGGGTTTTTCACCCAAAACTTCAAACTCGCTCCTTCTCTCTCTCTAGAAATCAAGTGAAAACATCCCGCCATCTGCCATCGCCGTCATCTGCAAATTCGATTGCCTTCCTGGAAATCGTCATGATATCTTTGTAAGATCCTTGTTCTTACTCCATTTCTTCTGCTTAAGTTTCCTTCTGAGATCTCCATTCTCAGATTCGTGGGTCGTTGTCCTAGGGTTTCAGTCGCACCCATTTCCAGTTTAACTTTTTCTTCGTATATATCCATGGCGGATGATAATGAAAACCCTCCTAGACCCAGTAAGTTTAGGAAACTCTGTGAAACTCCAACCGCCATGGCAGCATTTAGGTCTGAGTATAGCATTCCTGATAACGTAAGACTCGAACTCGCCCCTCTAGGGGCAGATAGGGACGGTGGCTCATGGGATAGAATGTGTATCCCTATTGTAGCAATCGTTGAAGGTGGAGTCCGTTTTCCCCTTCATCCACTCCTTTGTCAGATCCTAAGTTGGTACCGCCTCACTCCTATGCAAGTATCAACGAATGTGTTTAGGCTGATAATGGGAGTAGTTGCTTTGAATAGGATTCTAGGGACCCAGCTAGGCATCTGGGACATTCAGTGGTGGTACAGTATTGTACTAAACCCTGAATATAATACTTACTATTTCAAAGTAAGAAGGTCAGAAAAGCATCTCGTGCTCAACCTGCCGGATTCTGCTCGGGATCATGAAATTGACTTTCTATACGTTACTGGAGCTTTCGAGCCACTAGGAGAGGATGGTCAAGTGGTGGGGCTCCACTGCCCCCACATATGGGGATACCCACGTAATACTCCTCATTTTTATAACTTTGTAATATTTTCGTTTACTGCTTTCTCGTAGCTTTTGCATGTGTCTAATCTAGTTGTTTCAATTTTGATCTGGCAGCTGAAATGCTAACCATCGTCCCAGACGTGTACTGAGCAACGTCCGAACAGAGGACATCAATAAAGTCTTAAAGTACACAGGCGAACCAGGCACTTCTACAGCTGGTCGGGGTCGTAACGCAGAAATGCTTCTGGGATACGACCCTTCATACAGAGGGGTCATTGACAGAAGACTTGCTCATCCCAGCACCAGTGCTGCTTCTACCTCTACATCAACTGCTCCTCAACAACGTATTTCAAGACTTCAAGCTGATGTTACTGTTGCTGGTCAACCTGGTGAAGTTCCCATTTCGGAAGGCGTGCTGCTTCCTCGTTTAAGACTTAGAAGATCTACACGTGGATCAGTTTCTGAACAGCAACAACCCGAACAGTTGATTTTAAATCATGATACCAGCCAGTCTTCCTCCTCCGTTTATTCTCGATCACCTCGTAATCCAGGTACAATGACTCGTCAACCCCTTAACCTGAGCTCTCTACTCACTGTCTCTACACGGGGACGTGGTGCTACCAGCAGGGTAGCATCAACTGGCGCCCCGCCCCCACGATCACGTCGCAATAGGGGGGATCAGCAAGATCATCATCTTCTCCTCGGGAAGAGGATGGTTCCCTTGATGCTGCTAATGCTCATCGGGACAAACGGCCTAGGTCTGAGGATCCAGCCAGTTCTGTTTCACAAGCTGATACAGAAACCCATCTCCCTGTGTCACCAACTGCTCAAGTACTTCCCCAGACATGGACTCCTCCATTCACTAGGGGAGACCGTCCTGTTCATGTTGGGGAGTGCTAGTTCATCAGAAATAGCACTAGCCCTAGCTCAAGGGTTGCTGCTCCCCGTTGACATGCAGAAGGAATCTGGATCTACACCTGACCGGCTAGTATCCACTGGTCTCGTCAGTGGTATTAAGGTAATAGCTAAAACCTTTCCTCAAATAAGTCGCAAACCTAGCACTACACTTGATTACTAACTCTCTTTGGTAACCCATAGTTTATGCAAAAGATGGTGGTACTGAGTCAAAAATATCAAGAAGTTGAACAAGAGCGCAACAGGCTGTTAAGAGACAACACAAGGCAACTTCAATCAATGACAAGACTGGAGAGAGAGAAAGAGACAAGGCAAAGGCGAAAGTAGCAGTGACCAAGGAGAAACTCAAAATTGCCGAGGAGGGTCTCAGTCAGGCATTGTCCGAAATTGACAATACAAAAAGGGCAGCCTACGAAGATGGATACCAGAAGGGCTTTGATGCTACCATTTCTAGTTATGTGGAGCAGATGCCAGCCATCCAAGATCAGATCTGGACTGCTTGCTGGGAGGCGTGTTTGACTAGAATGGGGGTTGCAGAAGATTCGCCCCTATGGGAAGATAATGATTTGCCGAGCACCCATGCCCAGATCATTCAACAACCAGCGGAGCATCCAGTAGATGACATTGAACAACAGATCGAAGAATTTGCCAATGCTGAAGAAGACACGACTGCTGATGTGCATCCTGCTCAATCACCTGCTCGGGTTTCAACCCTTGAGCCCATTGACTTGGATGAGAACGCAGTCGTGGATGGTGCAGATACGGAGATCAACACTAACACTCCAGAAGTCCAGAATGTGGATTGAGCTGGTGAGAATATGAACTGTTTGAGTCTGGTTGCTGGTCCTGCGTGACCATAAACATATTTTGGCCCTGTGAGGCACCAGTACTAACAATACTTTGTTAACACAAATATTCGACCCTTCGTGGCATATCCTTTTATGTTTTGTTCGGCTATCCTCGTGTTTGCATCTGTTTGGATGTAAATAGTTTAATCCAAGTATTTCGTACTTGTTGATCATCATTTGTTTTGCTTGCTTGCATAAGTATTTCGTACTTCTAGCAAACATGATTTCTTGTACTGTCTTTAAGTTCTCGTACTTAAAGATACTTGTGTTTTGATAACGTTTAAGTTTCACGTACTTAAAAAATCCATAAAAGTGTTTCATACTCGTTAAGTGTCACGTACTGATAAAATGGTCTATGTTTCTCGTACTTCAATAGTTGTGGCCAACATATACAAGCCAATTGTTTTCCAAGTATCTCATACTTTAAATTCCATACAAGTGTTTTTCATACTTGTATTTGTTAAGTTTCACGTACTTAAAGAATCATACTTGCGTTTAAGTTTCACGTACTTTAAACAAGGCATACAAGTGTTTCATACTCGTTATGTTTGTAAGCCAAGCCAATTGCTTTTTATAAGTGTTTACAAGTGTCTTGTACTTTAAACTCCATACAAGTGTTTCGTACTTGTATTCGTTAAGTTTCACGTACTTAAAAATGTTCTAACAGACTTTGTCCCATACAAGTGTTTCATACTTGTAGTCGTTAAGTTTCACGTACTTAAAAGTTTGAAAAGCACACAAGTGTTTCATACTTGTGTTTAAGTTTCACGTACTTAAAATGTATACCCTGCTCCCCAATACGAATGAGGGAAACTAAACTCGTAGTTCGTATTAAAAACAAATACCACAACAGTTATACTAAGAAGTGATTTTATTCATAATCTGTAAAACGCAAGAGGGCATTAGTCGTACCCCTTGCAACAAAAATAATCAAAACTAGAACAAGGGAATTATATTCGTAATTCCCACACAATCACGTAGTGCAAATCTAAGACAGATTTTAATACTTCTAAACAAAGAACTTTCGTAAATTATGAACATTCCAAGGCCTCGAAATTGGATCACCATCCAGATCTGCCAATCTATAGGCTCCTATGCCTACAATCTCGGTTACTCTATACGGGCCTTCCCAGTTGGCCCCCAGCTTGCCTTCGTTGGCCACCTTGGTGTTCCCGAGCACTTTTCGTAGCACGAGATCCCCAACACCAAATTCTCTTGGATGAACATGTTTGTTGTAGCTTTTCATCAGCTGTTCTTGGTAAGAAGCAAGATGTACCAAGGCCCTTTCTCTCCTCTCCTCAGCGAGATCAAGCTCGATTTCAAGGGCCCTGTCATTGCCTCCACTTTCAACCAAAGCGGTCCTGTTGGTCGGCAGACCCACTTCCAGAGGTATGACAGCCTCTGTTCCAAATGCCAATGAATAGGGGGTCTCTCCCGTAGACCTCCTAGGCGTTGTTCGGTGAGCCCACAGAACTAACGGCAGCTCATCAGGCCATTTCCCCTTGGCTTTGTCCAGCCTCTTCTTTATCCCATCTAGGATAGTTTTATTGGACGCCTCTGCTTGCCCATTACTCTGAGGGTAGGCTAGGGTGGAATAATAGTTTCGTATTCCATACTGGGCATAAAAAGCCTTGAATTTCTTCTGAAATTGGGATCCATTGTCTGTAATCAATGAGTAAAGGACCCCAAAGCGAGTGATGATGCTTTTCCACACGAACCTTTTTATCATAGGTTCAGTGATTTTGGCCAGTGGTTCTGCCTCAATCCACTTTGTAAAATAATCAGTTGCTACAAGCAGGAATTTTCGATTCCCAGTTGCTTTGTGCAATGGACCCACGATATCCATCCCCCATTGAGCAAAAGGCCAGGGACTTGTCAAAGGCACCAGATCCTCGGTAGGTGTTCGAATCATTGGTGAGAATTTTTGACACTTCTCACAAATCTTCACATACACCTTTGCATCTTCTTGCATGTGTGGCCACCAGTAGCCTTGAGTAATTGCTCGGTGGGCAATGGATCTCCCTCCAGCATGGCTCCCACATGTTCCCTCTTGGATTTCATGAAGGAACTTCTGTACCATTTCAGGATGTACGCATAGCAAATATGGACCTGTAAAGGACTTCCTGTACAATTTACCCTCTGGGAACAGCCAAAACCTAGCAGATTTGACCCTTATCTTGTGGGCCTCCTTTTTGTCAGAAGGGAGTATCTCGTCTTGTAAGAACTCCATGATTGGGCCCATCCAACTTGGTCTTTGGTTCCCGTCCAAGACTAAGTCTACACTCCTCCCAATGCTCGGCTCATTCAGATATTCTACTGCCACCTTTCTTTTGAACTCAGTTGGTACAGCTGCAGCCAGCCAAGCTAAAGAATCTGCATAAGTATTTTGTCCAGAGCTTATTTGCTCAATATATACCCTCTCGAAGGTATCAAGCAAGTCCTTGGCTACCTGCACGTAGGCCACCATTTTTTCATTTCGAGTTTCATATTCGCCGGACAGCTGATTCACCACAAGCTGGGAATCACAATACACCCTGACCCGTTCTGCTTTAAGGGTCTTTGCACTTCCTAATCCAGCCAAGAGTGCCTCATATTCAGCCACATTATTCGATGCACTGAATCCAAGCTGAACAGATAGCTCAATCAAAACTCCTTGAGGAGGAAAAAGGACAACCCCAATTCCAAACCAGTATTACATGTTGATCCATCAACAAATAGCTTCCATTCTTTGGGATCCTGTTCGGCTATGGGTTGATCCCTCATGGAAGATGTCTTAGCCACCTGTTCCTTTCTCATAGGAGGCAAGGGAGCAATAGTGGGGGAAAACTCTGCCACAAAATCAGCCAACACTTGGCCTTTGATTGCTATGCGTGGCTGATATTCGAGATCGTACTGGCTTAACTCCACGAACCACGTCGAGATCCTTCCCGAGAAGTCTGCCTTTCGAAGCAGTGATTTTAATGGATACTCAGTATAAACCACAACCTTATGGCTTTGGAAGTAGCGTGGCAATTTCCTTGTGGCTATCCTAAGTGCCAGGACAAGTTTTTCTAAAGGCAGATATCTCGTCTCTGCATCCAACAATGTCTTGCTAATATAATAAATAGGGATTTGTTCGATCCCCAAATCCCTTAATAGGACTGCACTTACTACATGCTCGGAAACAGCTAAGTACAGAATTAAAGACTCACCCGGTTGTGGAGTTGACAAAAGTGGGGGTTCGGCCAGGTACTTCTTCAGGTCCTGGAAAGCTTGCTCACACTTTGCTCCCCATTCAAATCCCTCCCTCTTTTTCAGCAATTGAAAAAAGGGTCTGCACTTATCACTCGACCTGCTGATGAATCTGTTAAGTGCTGCTGCCATTCCAGTCAACCTCTGGACTTCCTTGGTAGTTTTGGGACTCTGTAGTCTCTGTAAGGCATCAATCTGATCGGGATTTGCCTCTATCCCTCTCATGGTTACCAAATGGCCCAAGAACTTTCCTGAACCAACTCCAAACGCACACTTCGAGGCGTTGAGTTTTAGTTTATACTTCCTTAGGATTTCGAACACTTCTTTTAAGTCAGTAATATGCCCTCCTTTTTCTCGACTCTTTACCACCATATCATCTATGTAAACTTCCAAAGTTTTTCCAATGAGCTTCTTGAACATAATGGTTGCAAGTCTTTGGTATGTTGCCCCAGCATTCTTCAGCCCAAACGGCATAACACTGTAGCAGTACAACCCTCGAGGTGTGATAAACGAAGTCTTCTCTTGATCAGGTTCAAACATAGCAATCTGATAATATCCTCGATATGCATCGAGAAAACTCATTCGCTCGTATCCAGAGGTTGCATCAACCAATTGGTCAATCCTGGGCAAAGGAAAACTATCCTTAGGGCACGCTTTGTTTAGGTCCGTGAAGTCCACACAGACACGCCACTTCCCATTCTTTTTCTTCACCACAACGGTGTTGGATAACCATTCTGGGTAATAGACTTCACGTATTGCTTTGGCCTCCAGTAAACGATCGACCTCCTCAATCACCGCATCTACATGCTGCACGGCTGCCCTCCGTTTTTTCTGAATGATCGGCTTGTGCTGAGGGTCAATGTTTAAATGGTGACAGATCACATCTGCATCCACCCCGGGCATTTCCTCTGGCACCCATGCAAAAACATCAATATATTCTTTTAGAAACCTTATCGATTCAGCCTTTTCTTCTGCTGGTAGGGATTCTCCAATTAAAAAGTATCTTTCAGGATCAGTCTCGTTGATCTGAATCTTCTCCAAACCTTCAACCACTTTTTCAGCTGGACTTCTTCCAACATCCTCGATGGTTGGTTGATCTGATATTTCCAATGTATGAACATGGTGGACCTTTGGGACTGTTTTGATGATGGAAATCAAACACTGTTGCGCCACCTTCTGGTTGCCTTTAAGTACCTCAATCTCATCTTGTGCAGCCATGTCCTCCCTATAATTGCGTTATAGGAAGAAGGGACATCGACCACTAGGAAATCTGTTCTCAACACCACTGATCCAGCTCGAACAGGTAACGTTACCTTTCCAAGGGGCCAGACTGCTCCTGCACCGAATCCAATGAGAAGCGTTGTGGACTGCTCTACGTCTGTTTGGGCCAGCCCCAGCTTCTTAAATGCATCATAGTACAATACCTCTGTACAACTCCCTGAATCCACTAGAATTCTCTTGATGTCATATTCCCCAACTCGTAGGGTTACGACCAATGCATCGTTGTGGGGTATCTGGACCTCCCCCAAGTCATCATCAGTGAATGCTATGCTCTCGTTGCACATCTCATTCTTTCATCCTCTCTTATTTCCCAAACGCATCACATGCTGATCGTGTTTGACTTGCCTTTGCAACAGCCTCACTTCATTCCTCGTATAAGGTGTAGCCAACCCATGTATCATATGGATCACGCCTTTAGGGTTTTGTTCGTAACCCAGCTCCATAGCTTTCCCTTTTTCCTTTGGATCCTCCTGGATAAACTCCTTTAGATATCCCAGAGAGACCAAATCATCAAGGTGCCTCTTGTACATCTCACAATCCTCGGTCATGTGGCCCCAATCTTTATGGTAACTGCAATGCTGATTCGTAGCACGTTTTGCATCTTTATCTCCGCCTAGAGTTGGTGGCCATTTGAAATATGGCTGATTCTTTATTCGATAAAGAATTCTATAAATTGGCTCCTTCCAAACTGTAGTGATAGAAAAGAAGGATTTAGGGTCAGGAGCTTGCTTATTCTTGTACGGCTCTTTCTTAGCCTACCCGTACTCCTTTCTTTCTCTATAAGTTTTGGGCTCTGGCTTGTCCACTTTTTTGGCAGGTGCCTTCGGCTGTTCGGCAACCGTCCTGCCATCCTCACGGAGTATGTCATCCTCCATTCTGGCATGTTACTCTATCCGTTCCATCAATTTAGCCAGGGTGGCTACCAAATGTTTATTCAATGAGCGGCGTAGCTCTCCCCGAACAGGCAAACCTGTCTTGAAGGTTGCAATTGCGTACTCTTCACTGCAACTTTCAATCTCGTTGAAGGTTTCCCAATACTTCTTTGCGTAATCTCTGATCTGCTCGTTCTCCTCCTGTTTCATGGTGGAAAGACTTTCAAAGGTCTTTGGGGCTTTTCTGCTTGTATAAAGCCACCTTGCCAAGATTGGAGGGGAACATCTTGCATAAGATGGAATCATCCCCTTCATGCATAAACATAGCCTGTTGATAATGTTGTATGTGAGCCACGGGATCCGTATTTATCTCGTAAAGTACGAACGCACCGTGCTTCACTCTGCTCGGCAACCGCGCTTCTTGTAGCCTCTTTGTAAAGGGGGAGGCTGCAATATTACTCAGGGCCTTTCGTGCTGCTTCTCGTGCAGTCACTGTCCCATCCTCTTGCTCCTTCGACTTGTGGGCCGAAGCCTTGACCCAATCAGCATCAGGTCTCTCGTACCTATCTCGATGATGTTTTCTTGTTTCCTCTTCCTCGGGAGTAGAACTTCGGTCTCTGCTCCTCCTTTTCCGTGAAGAAGCCCTTCTCTCGGGTGTTCAGCTTCTACTTCTTCTTCCCCTTTTTTGTGGAGAAGTCTCATGATGCCCTATAATAGGACTTCTGCTCCCTCTTCTGCGTGAATGAGTTTGCTTATGAACCACCAGAGCCCGTCCGTCTCTCTGGGAATTCCTTCGAGAGAGTCCAAAATCTTCTGGGTGCTCTCATACCCTCTGCAGCTCCCGTATCTCGTACTCTCATTTTCTAATTAAACGAGCATACTCCTCAATTTCTCTTCTCTTTTTATCAAGGACATCATCATCATTGTGTATACTCTTTGAACGAGTAACTGACTCCTCTCTTCGATGAGACCTACTCCTTCTCGTGGAGCCAGTAGCAGTTTTGTCTCCTTTTTCTTTGGAGTTATCTTTGTCATGTCTACCAGTGGGCTTTCTCGGAGCGCCTGGTGGGGATTTATCCCTTCCCCCACCCAACTGGTCCTTTGGACTAAACGGAGTCACTGGATTTTCTTCTGTCATGATTACTTTCTCAGAAAAGTTTGTTCGTTTCCCACAGACGGCGCCAATTGTAGGGGGATGAAAACAATTGATGCTTCGGTTCAACTGGATTGCAACGGCTTATTCGTGCCTCTTCACCGGAACCCTAATTCGTCGTCTGAACCCTAATCTGCAAAATAGACAGGGGGTGAGTGCACCTTTGCCTCTCGTGGCAAAGGCCCTCCGATGCCTTTGTTAGTATCACGTACTAAGAACTAAACCCTAATTATCAGTAGGAAAGCAATAATAATGCAATGCATTGCGTACCTTTCACCTCAAGGTTTTCCTCATATTTATAGATTTGCATATGTTTGTTGCCCAAGCATCCTTATTTCCATAGGACTCCCAACTCGTATAGTAAACCCAGGATATCAAGGATTCTCGTTTCCTTTATCAGTTTAATGGAAAAGAGTTCTTTTAGTATTCTTTTCCTTTACTGGCCGAACATCCCATTCTCATTGGGTATCTTTCTCAGATCCTATATTCTCGGGATCTTATTCCTTAACGGAATACCAACATTCTGGATTCTTCCAAAATGTTCCCCATGCTCCAACAATTGATTTAGGGTTCTTTCCTTGTTCGGCCATCTCGTTGCTGAACAGACTGCCTAGACCAATGACTTCACATGTAACTTGGTCCAAACGTAATGAGAATGTCTCTATCTGCCAAACAGTTTACTTTTACACCACTGACTTCTCATGTCATTGGCCTTTAATCAGCCGAACAGACTGAATGGACCAAGGACTTCCCATATCATTGGTCCATATCGATGTTCTTCATACTTCCCGGCGATAAGCCCCGTCGTGTTCACCACGTGTTCGGCGACTAAATGTATCTGCTTGGGAACACCTCCCTACAAGTACATCCTACGATACCATAGAACACTGAAACGGTACAATACCATACAAGTACATCCATGTGATACTGTACCATTCCAAAAAGGTACAATATTGCTCAAGAACATCCATTCGGTTGCATAACACACCAAAATGGTACAATACCGTACGTATACATCAATACGGTATCAAACCACAACAAAATAGTACAATACCGTACGAGTATATCTATACGGTACCATACCACATAAAAACGGTATATTACCGTACAAGAATATCCATATGGTACTATAACACAATTAGACAGTACAACACCGTACGAGCATATTGATACCGTACAATACCGTACAAGAATATGCATACGGTACCATACCACACCATAACGCTACAAAATCGTACGACAACATTCATACGGTACCATACCACACCAAAACGGTTCAATACTATACGAGTACATCTATACGGTACCGTACAACACTAAAACGGTACATTACCGTACGAGAATATCCATACGGCACCTGTAACGCCCCGAATTTTGGGTACGTTAAAAGGACAATATCATTGAAAACCTCAAAATAGAGTCTGGCTCTTATTACAACAAACTTCCAATAGGAGTTCAATATTTACATAAATGAAGGGGGATTCTAGGGTTCCTAACTACAGCTCCTCCTGCTCCTTCATCCTAGCCAGCTCTTCAGCTCCAGAGGCTTCCACAGTGAACTGTTCGTCTTGAACATCTACAAGGTCTGACACATTATACCGGCGTCACCACCAATATAATATGTCAGGGTCACCCACAGGCAACACCGTGAGCTACAACGCTCAATAGGGAAATCCTTACCCTCTAACCCATAACTTACAAAACAACAGTTATAATAACATCAATTTCCACACGATAGGTATATACATAGTTTAACAATGACACATCCACATTCGATAATCATCTATCGTTGGTGTCCAAGATTTCCTTTGTTTCTCCTACGTGACTCATCGTAGACCGTGTCAACATTTTCATTTACAAAACAACCTTTGTAAATCATTTGAATTCAAAATCATTTGCATTGGCTCCGTACCGCGGATAACCAAGCTACACACTTTCAAAATCATTTGCATTGGCTCCGTACCGCGGATATCCAAGCACATACACAACTTTAAAAATCGTTTTGCATTGGCTCCGTACCGCGGATAACCAAGCACACACGCAACTTTCAAAAATTATTTTGCATTGGCTCCGTACCGCGGATAACCAAGCACACACGCAACTTTCAAAAATTGTTTTGCATTGGCTCCGTACCGCGGATAACCAAGCACACACCCAACCTCAGTTCCGCCGCGCCGGGTTCCTGAGTATCCTCACAATGGTTCCGCCGCGCCGGGTTCCCATTGGCACACAACTGCATTGGCTCCGTACCGCGGATAACCAAGCATACACACCCAACCTCGGTTCCGCCGCGCCGGGTTCCCGAGTATCCTCACAATGGTTCCGCCGCGCCGGGTTCCCATTGGCACACAATGGCATTGGCTCCGTACCGCGGATAACCAAGCTACACACCCAACCTCAGTTCCGCCGCGCCGGGTTCCTGAGTATCCTCACAATGGTTCCGCCGCGCCGGGTTCCCATTGGCACACAACTGCATTGGCTCCGTACCGCGGATAACCAAGCATACACACCCAACCTCGGTTCCGCCGCGCCGGGTTCCCGAGTATCCTCACAATGGTTCCGCCGCGCCGGGTTCCCATTGGCACACACACAAAACACACACACCACACAATGGGCAAGTCCAGCCACATTGCGGTTTTCCAAAACTTTTCACCCTTTTCAAAATACGCACACACACGACTCACATAATGCCACCCAAAACCGGTCATTATGTAGTTTCAAAATATTTTCTTCCTCGAAAACATTTCCCTTTATTAACCACACCCTAGGTGTCATGTTTCTACTTTCTCGGTTCTCGTGTCTCGTTATCATGCAAAGACTCCGCGGTAGGCATTAAACACACTAACAAGATCATCCAATTCTATATTACTCAACACGCTCAACCATTATCTATAGCATAACGCCACATGTACGGACGCCTTTGGAGTGTATCACTTATGCTTTATTCAAAGCACAACGCCACATGTACGGACGTCTTTGGAGTGAAATCACTTATGCTTTATCACACCACAATCAATACAAGCAATTCATATATTCATCATCTTTAAAGATCAAATACAAATACTTCTAATCAAACGATAAGATCTATCTTAGCAATTCAAAATAACAACGTTAAACTTAAATACGTAAGTAGATACGAAGTAAATACGGAGTAAGTAAGGGTCTCCTTACGATATACTTGAATACGTACGTACATAGGAAGTAAATACGGGTAAGTAAGGAGTAAGTAAGATTTTCCTTACAATCCTTCTAGGCGGTAGTCGACTACGGAAGGTAGTCGGCGGTCGGAATGTACGTCGGTGGTCGGACGGAGTAACGTCCTACGGTATGCCTCCGGTAGCTTCGAAAGAGAAAGGTCTCTCTCGAAACCTCTACTTGACTATTACTACTCTACTTTATGGATCGAAGGGTGGTCGAGTGGCGGCGTAGTGGCGGCTTAGGATGAGTTTCTTGAAGAACTCAAGAACACTCAAGAACAAAGGAAGAACTAAAGAAAGAACAAAGAAAGAACACAATTTTTCTAGAGAGAGAAGTTGCTAGGTGAAGGTGTGAGTTGAATGAGAAGTATGGGGTGGTATTTATAGGCAAAATTCTTGGCTCCCTCTCCTCTCCATGGCCGGCCCCCCTCTCTCTCTTTCTTCCTCAAATTTTGACAAATGGCAAGCACTTTATGGAAGGTCAAAAGGCTAACCCTAGGCTTGCATGGCTAAGATGTACCAAGGATGGGATTATGGGAGATTTGTTGGAAGATTTGGAGACAAGCGTACAAGATTTGGCTTTGAACAAATCCTAGAGTACAATGGAGGAGTTATGTTTGGTTAGGAGAAATATTCTCCCAAGGATTTGAAAGATCAAAGAAAGATCAAGGTAGGTACAAGTCTACTTCTTTCTTCCTTCCTCCTCCTCCTTTCTCTCTCTCTCTCTCTCTCTCTCTCTCTCTCGGGTCTCTCTCCCTCTCTCCCTCTCGGCATTCTCTCTCCCTCTCTCTCTCTCTCTCAAGTACACTACACACACACATATATATGTATATATATATATATATATATTTACTAGAAAGAATAAGAAAGTACAAGGTACTAGATTTTCTAAAATCAAATCCTATTAAAGAAATACAATTAGGCACATGTTGTTTAAAATAAATAAACTAGGTACTCTAGGAAGATCAACTCCCCAATAAATTAATCCAATTGGGTACAAAACCCCAACATAAAATAATACAAGGGTACTTTGGAGAATATTAGGCCTTAAGGGCTACTAAGGCTAATAAGTACTTACCAAATAAAATATGGGTACTTCATCCCATGGGGTTTTTGAAAAAGACTAGTTTATTAAACCCATGTACTTGGTTTGAAAGAAAAATCCTTTTACCCAATGGTTATTAAATACCCTAACTTTCATTATCCAATGGATAATAAAGGGTGAGTACTTTAAATAATAAAATATGTCTTTTAAAAAAAGACTACATGTCCTTTGAAAATACACATGTGTATATATATACATGTACTTCACCAAATATAATAAAAGGACTATTGTCCAATGGGTAAAGATTACCCTAACAATCTTTGTCCAATGGACAATAGCTACTAGGAAACTTTTATTTTAAAATAATCAAGGTCCTTTAAAGCATGTGACAAAAGCCCTATATTAAATATAGGTGTGGTACCAAGTACCCCAATTAAATAAAAAGACTAGGATTCTTCTCATTAAAATAATAATAAAGTACATGTCAAATCAACTTTATTGGAAAGGTTCCCTAGTCACATCGGTACTTTATTTGGTCAAAAGAGTTATTACCCAATGGTTACTAACTTCCCTAATGGTTATTACCCAATGGGTAGTAATTCTCCTTGCCTTAAATAACCAATGGACAAAAAGAGTACAAGTACCTTTTATTAAAATAATATTTTAAAAAGACTACATGTACTTTTATAAAAAAAGTTTTATTATCCAATGGACAAAATTTACCCTAACCATTATGGACCAATGGATAAAAGCAAAGGTTCAAAAGTTCAAAAGGTCCAAAAGGTTCATCGAGCAACTAGGTGACTTGGTTGCTCGGTTCCTCCAACTAGTCGGTGGGAAATTAACCAAATCGGTCACGTAGGGTTTCTAGTCGAGAGTTTAATCAACGACCAAAATCCAACTACGACAAAATAAACGAGAAATCATATAGTCACTCAAGAGAAAATAAGTAATTCAAATAAAATTCAAATATTTAACGAAATTTTTAGAGACCAAAATTCAGGGGCGTTACAGCACCTTACCACAACAAAACGGTATAATATTGTACGAGTACATCTATACAGTACCATACCACAACAAAATGGTACAATACCATACGAGTATATTTATACGCTACCGTACCACATCAAAACGGTACATTATAGTTCCAGAACATCCATATGGTTATATAACACACCAACACGATACAATACCGTACGAATACATCCATACGGTACCATACCACAAAAAAAGGGTATAATCCCGTACGAGTACATCCATCTGGTACCTTACAACAGCAAAATGGTAAAATACCGTACGAGTACATCCAAACGGTACCATACAACTCCAAAATTGTAAGATACCGTACAAGTTCATACATATGGCACCATACCACAACAAAACGATACAATACTGTATGAGTACATCCATACGGTGCTGTACCACAACGAAACGTTACAATACCGCATGAGTACATTGATACGGTACGATACCACCTAAAAATGATACAATACCGTACGAGTACATCCATACGGTACCATTGAACACAAAAATATTACAATACCGTACTAGTACATCCAGACGGTACCGTACCACATTAAAAAGGTACAATACCGCACAAGAACATCCATATTGTAGCATAACACACAAATACGGTGCAATACTGTTCAAGTACATCCACACTGTACCATACAACAACAAAACGGTACAATACTACACGAGTACATCCATACGGTACCGTACAAAACTAAAATGAAAGAATACCGCACAAGAAAATCCATACGGTAGCATAACACACCAAAACTTTATAATACCGTAGGAGTACATCCATACGTTACCGTACCACACCAAAACGGTACACTACCGTATGAGAAAATCCATACGGTACCATACCACAACAAAACGGTACAATAGAGTACGTGTCACGTCCTCGATTTTAAACATAATTATAAAGGATTTACATAATAAAAATACTCACAAATATCCGTACGGTACCCAAAAGATCACTGTGTTCTCATTTTCTTAGTTAAGCTTTCAAGTTCACAAAGTTTCCAAAATATTACAATAGAGGCTCAACGGCCCCAAATCAACATAAGTATCAAATGTCGAAAGAGGATTAAGGGTTACAATATTCCAAATCAAAAGAATTACAATTTAAGTTACAAATACATCTTTCAAAATAAATTTACAAAAATGAATAAGTAACTCCTTCGGTTAGCTTTCAAAAATAATGACCACACTCCAAGCATGCCAAGCACTGCAAGCTATGGTTCCGGGTTAGCACCTGAAAATAATATAAGGCTTGAGCTACACAAGCCCAGTAGAAAAGTCTATGCAAACTCTATATGCAAATGAACGAGACGAATGAACGAATGATAAAAGATCACAAGACAACGGAGGAAGCACAATTTTTATGAACAAGTGTCCCAAAATCTCCAATTTTTCTTTTATTTAACCCATAACTCATATCCGTTCAATTCATGTCGTGTCGTTTGTGTGTCTGAGCCGAAACTCCTGCCAGGCTAATTTTGGGACCCTGATATCCCCTGCCAAGCACCCACCTTGAAGGTTAGGCCTTGAGTAATTATTTTGAGCATTAGCTCCTGCCAGGCACCCACCTGTCGATGGGCCCTGAATGTTCGCGCGTCATTCACAAGCTCAAGCATATTGTTCGAACAAATATCGTGCATGAAGCTCATGTGTATCCTTCAATAATTCCCATCAATTTAAATAACTCCAACATATAAATTTACCAAATGTCAAATGAAGTCAGACTTGGCTGCATGATTTCTCATTTTATATAATAAAATATATAAACTCCCATAGAATAGTCAAAGACTTAGGAAGCAAAAGATTTCCAACGACACAAAAAGTTTTGGAAATTGTCAGGTGGCCTACCGGTAGCAATTGGGAGCCTACCAGTACAAACAGGAAGCAGGAGGAGCAAATGTTCAGTCCGCAAGAATTCTATCGCTAGAAAAAGAATTGGTACCGGTAGAAAAGAAAAAAAAATATTAATAATTCTATCGATAGGGAAATGAGTTCTACCGGTACAAATACAAAATAGTGTGTACACTTTATCACAACGAGGAAGTTCTACCGGTAGAGAAAAATGTCCTACCGGTAGGAGTCCGAAATTTTGGCGATTTTTTATCAGATAATAGATTTTGATCCAGGCCAAACAACAATCAATACAAGCTCAAACAAAGCATGGAAATACTCAAATAAGACATAGGAGAATCCAAATAACATATAAAGAGAGGTAGAATTTCCTACCTCGAGTATCCGAACCAAAATCGAAGAGATGGAGCAAGCCCTAGCTTCCGGAATTCCAAACCAAGCACAATACCCCAAACCGGGCTCGATTTAACACAATACGAGCTCGAATACGCACGTAGAAGATGGAGTTGAGGATGATTGTTGTGGGTTTTGATTGATTGGGTGAGTTTTTAAGAGATTTGAAGGAGAAATGGAGAGAGCCGACAGATGAAAATGGAAAAAGAAGAAAAAATGTTTCCCTGGTATACACAACACACACATGCACAAATCACACAAACACCCATGGCTTTCAACTTCTCACACTTTGACCTCCAACTCTAATATTCTCATTAATCCATCACTTTTCCATTTATAAAACAATAAAATTATAAAATGAATTTACGGGTCACTACAGAATGAGTTTATCAATACCGTACCATACGACAAAAAAATGGTACAATCCCGCACGAGTACATCGATACAGTACCATACCACCTCAAAATGGTATAATACCGTACGAGAACATCCATACAGTACAAAACAATACCAAAATCGTACAAAACCGAACAAAATTCATACGGTACCATACAACACCAAAACGGTACAATACTGTATGCCTACATCCATACGATACAATACCACAACGAAACGTTACAATACCGTACGAGAACATTTATACGGTACCGTACCACACAAAAACAGCACATTACCGTACGAGAACTTCCATACGGTAGCGTAACATACAAAAACGGTACAATACCGTTCTAGTACATTCATACGGTACCATACCACAAAAAAATGGTACAATCACGTACGAATACATCCATACGGTACCTTACCACAACAAAACGGTACCGTACCACAACAAAATGTAACAATACCGTTCTAGTACATCGATACGCTTCGATACGACATAAAAACAGAACAATACCGTATGAGTACATCCTACGGTACCATAGAACACCGAAACGGTACAATACCATACGAGTACATCCATGCGATACTGTACCACACTAAAATGGTACAATACTGCTCAAGAACATCCATTCGGTTGCATAACACACCAAAATGGTACAATACCGTATGAGTATATTGATACCGTACAATACCTTACAAGAATATACATACGGTACCAAACCACACCATAACGCTACAAAATTGTACGACAACATTCATACAGTACCATACCACACCAAAACTATTCAATACTATATGACTACATCTATAAGGTACCGTACCACACCAAAATGGTACATTACCGTACGAGAATATCCATACGGCACCTTACCACAACAAAACGGTACAATATCGTACGAGTACAACTATACGGTACCATACCACAACAAAATGGTGCAATACCATACGAGTATATCTATACGGTACCGTACCATACCAAAACGGTACATTACAGTTCCAAAACATCCATACGGTTACATAACACACCAATACGGTACAATACCGTACGAGTACATCCATACGGTACCATACCACAAAAAAGGGCACAACCCGTACGAGTACATCCATACGGTACCTTACAACAACAAAATGGTAAAAAATACCGTACGAGTATATCTAAACGGTACCATACAACTCCAAAATTGTAAGATACCGTACAAGTTCATACATATGGTTCCATACCACAACAAAATGGTACAATACCATATGAGTACATCCATATGGTGCCGTACCACAACGAAATGTTACAATACCGCATGAGTACATCGATACGGTACGATACCACTAAAAAATGGTACAATATCGTACGAGTACATCCATACGGTACCATAGAACACCAAAACAGTACAATACCGTACGAGTACATCCAGACGGTACCGTAGCACATTAAAAGGTACAATACCGCACAAGAAAATCCATACGGTAGCATAACACACCAAAACTGTATAATACCGCAGGAGTAAATCCATACGTTACCGTACCACACCAAAACGGTACACTACCGTACGAGAAAATCCATACGGTACCATACCACAACAAAACAGTACAATAGAGTACGAGTTTATCGATACCGTACCATACCACAAAAAAATGATACAATCCCGTATGAGTACATCGATACGGTACCATACCACCTCAAAATGGCACAATACCATACGAGAACATCCTTACAGTACCATACAATACCGAATGGTACAAAACCGTACAACATTCATACGGTGCCATACCACACCAAAATGGTACAATACTGTATGACTACATCCATACGATACCATACCACAGCGAAATGTTATAATACCGTACGAGTACATTTATACAGTGCCGTACCACACAAAAACGGCACATTACCGCACAAGAACTTCCATACGGTAGCGTAACACACAAAAATGGTACATTACCATACGAGTACATTCATACAGTACCATACCTCCAAAAAATGGTACAATCCCGTACGAGTACATCCATAAGGTACCTTACCACAACAAAACGGTACCGTACCACAACAAAATGTAACAATACCATTCTAGTACATCGATACGCTTCGATACCACAAAAAAATGAAACAATACCGTTTGAGTACATCCTACGGTACCATAGAACACCGAAACAGTACAATACCATACGAGTACATCCATGCGATACTGTACCACACTAAAAAGGTACAATACTGCTCAAGAACTTCCATTCGGTTGCATAACACACCAAAACGGTACAATACCGTACGTATACATCCATACGGTACCAAATCACAACAAAATAGTATAATACCGTACGAGTATATCTATACGGTACCATACCACATCAAAACGGTATATTACCGTACAAGAATATCCATACGATACTATAAAACAACAAAATGGTAAAATACCGTACGAGTATATTGATACATAGAAGAATATACATACGGTACCATACCACACCAAAATGGTTTAATACTGTGGGAGTACATCTATAGGGTACCGTACCACACTAAAACGATACATTACCGTACAATAATATCCATATGGCTCCTTACCACAACAAAACGGTATAATACCGTACGAGTACATCTATACGGTGTCATACCATAACAAAATGGTACAATACCATACGAGTATATTTATACGGTACAGTACCACACCAAAACAGTACAGTACAGTTCGAGAACATCCATACGATTACATAACACACCAACACGGTACAATACCGTAAGAGTACATCGATACAGTATCATACCACAAAAAAAGGGCACAATCCCGTTCGAGTACATCCATAAGGTACCTTGCAACAACAAAATGTTAAATACCGTATGAGTACATCCAAACGGTACCATACAACTTCAAAATTGTAAGATATCGTACAAGTTCATACATATGGTACCATAACACAACAAAACGGTACAATGCCGTATGAGTACATCCATATGGTACCGTACCACAACGAAATGTTACAATACCGCACAAGTACATCGATACGGTACGATACCACCGAAAAATGGTGCAATACCGTACGTGTACATCCATACGGTACCATAGAACACCAAAACAGTAAAATACCGCACAAGAACATCCATACAGTAACATAACACACCAAAACGGTACAAAATTGTACAAGTACATCCACACTGTACCATACACCAACAAAATGGTACAATACTGTACGAGTACATCCATACGGTACCGTAAAACACTAAAATGAAACAATATCGCACAACAAAATCCATACGATAGCACAACACACCAAACTGTATAATACCGTAGGAGTACATCCACACGTTACTGTACCACACCAAAACGGTACACTACCGTAGGAGAAAATTCATACGGTACCATACCACAACAAAACGGTATAATACAGTACTAGTTTATCGATACCGTACCATACGACAAAAAAATGGTACAATCCCGTACGAGTACATCGATACGGTACCATACCACCTCAAAATGGTAAAATACCGTACGAGAATATCCATACGATACCATACTATACCAAAATGGTACAAAATTGTACAACATTCATACGGTACTATACCACACCAAAACGGTACAATACTATATGACTACATGCATACGATACCATACCACAACGAAACGGTAGAATACTGTACGAGTACATCCATACAATTCTATAGCACTCTAAAAAGGTACAATTCCGCACAAGAACATCCATATGGAAGCATAACACACAAAAATGATGCAATACCGTACGAGTACATCCATTTGGTGCCGTACCACACTAAAAAAGTACAATACCGCATAAGAACATCCATACGGTACCATAACACACCAAAATATTACAATACCATATGAGTACATCCACACTGTACCAAACCACAACAAAATGGTACAATAACATAAGAGTATATCCATAGAGTACCATACCACATCAAAACGGTTCAAAACCGTATGACAACATTCATACCGTACAATACCACACCAAAATGGTACAGTACCGTGCGAGTACATCCATACGATAACATACCACACCAAAACGGTACAAGACCATATGAGTACAGCCATATGATACCTTACCACAATAAAACGGTACAATACCGTACGAATACATCCGTACGTTACAATACCACACTCAAAAGTTAAAATACCGCACAAGAACATCCAATTGTTAGCATAACACATCACAATGATACAATACCATACGAGTACATCCATACTGTATCAAACCACAACAAAATGCTAAAATACCATACGAGTACGTCCATACGGTACCATACAATACCAAAATGGTACAAAATCGTACAACATTCATACGATACCATACCACACAAAAACGATACAATACTATATGACTACATCCATACGATACCATACCACAACGAAACGTTACAATACCATACGAGTACATCTATACGGTACTGTACCACACCAAAACGACACATTACCGTACGAGAACTTGAATACGGTAGTGTAACACACAAAAATGGTACAATAACATACGAGTACATTCATACGGTTCCATACCACAAAAAAATGGTACAATCTCATACGAGTACATCCATACGGTGCCTTACCACAACAAAACGGTACTGTACCACAACAAAATGTAACAATACCGTTCTAGTACATCGATACGCTCCGATACCACATAAAAACAGAATAATACCGTACGAGTACATCGTACGGTACCATAGAACACCGAAACGGTACAATACCATACGAGTACATCCATGTGATACTGTACCACACTAAAAAGGTACAATACCGCTCAACAACATCCATTCGGTTGCATAACACACCAAGACAGTACAATACCGTACGTATACATCCATACGGTACTAAATCACAACAAAATAGTAAAATACCGTACGAGTATATCTATACGGTACCGTACCACATCAAAATGGTATATTACCATATGAGAATGTCCATACGGTACTATACAACAACAAAACGGTACAATACCGTACGAATATATTGATACCGTACAATACCGTACCAGAATATACATACAGTACCATTTCACATCATAATGCTACAAAATCGTACGACATTCATACGGTACCATACCACATCAAAACGGTGCAATACTGTACGAGTACATCTATTCGGTATCGTGCCACACCAAAACGATATATTACAGTACGAGAATATCCATAAGGCACCCTACCACAACAAAACGGGACAATATCATACGAGTACATCTATACGGTACCATACCACAACAAAACGGTACAATACGATACAAGTATATTTTTACGGCACTGTACCACACCAAAACGGTACATTACAGTTCCAGAACATCCATACGGTTACATAACACACCAACACGGTACAATACCGTACGAGTCCATCCATACGGTACCATACAACAAAAAAGGGCGCAGTCTAGTACGAGTACATCCATACGATACCTTACAACAACAAAAAGGTAAAATACCGTACGAGTATATCCAAACGGTACCATACCACTCCAAAATTGTAAGATACCGTAGAAGTACATATATATGGTACCATACCACAACAAAAATGTACAATACCGTATAAGTACATTCATACGGTACTGTACCACAACAAAACGTTACATTACCATACGAGTACATCGATATGCTAAGATACCACCGAAAAATGGTACAATACCGTACGAGTATATCCATACGGTACCATAGAAAATCAAAACGGTACAATATCGTACGAGTACATCCAGACGGTACCGTACCACATTAAAAAGGTAAAAAACCGCACAAGAACATTCATACGGTAGCATAACACACTAAAACGGTACAATACTGTACCAAACAACAACAAAACGGTACAATACTGTACGAGTACATCCATACGGTACCATACAACACTAGAATGAAACAATACCGCAAAAGAAAATCCATACGTTAGCATAACGCACCGAAACTATATGATACCGTAGTAGTACATCCATACGTTACCGTACCACACCAAAACGGTACACTACCGTACGAGAAATTCCATACGGTACCATACCATAACAAAACGGTATAATATAGTACGAGTTTATCGACATAGTAACATACGACAAAAAAATGGTATAATCCCGTACGAGTACATTCATACGGTACCATACGACCTCAAAATGGTATAATACCGTACGAGAACATCCGTACGGTGCCATACCATACGAAAATGGTACAAAATTATACAATATTCATACGGTACCATACCACACCAAAACGGTACAATACTACAGGATTACATCCATACTATACCATACCACAACGAAACGTTACAATACCGTACGAGTGCATCTATACGGTACCGTACCACAACAAAATGGCACATTACCGTACGAGAACTTCCATACGGTAGCGTAACACACAAAAACGGTATAATACCGTACGAGTACATTCTTACAGTACCATACCAAAAAAAATGGTACAATTCCGTACTAGTACATCCATACAGTACCTTACCACAACAAAACGGTACCGTACCACAACAAAATGTTACAATACCGTTCTAGTACATTGATACGCTGCGATACCACATAAAAATGGAACAATACTGTATGAGTACATCCGATGGTACCATAGAACGCCGAAACGGTACAATACCATACGAGTACATCCATGCGATACTGTACCACACTAAAAAGGTACAAGACCGCTCAAGAACATCCATTCGGTTGCATAGCACACCAAAACGGTACAATACCCTACGTATACATCCATACGGTACCAAACCACAACAAAATAGTACAATACCGTACGAGTATTTCTATACGGTACCGTACCACATCAAAACGGTAAATTACCTTACGAGAATATCCTTACAGTACTATACAACAACAAAACTGTATAATACCGTAAGAGTATATTGATACCGTACAGTACCGTACAAGAATATACAGACGGAACCATACCTCACCATAACGCTACAAAATCGTACATCAACAATCATACGGTACCATACCATACCAAAACAGTTCAATACTATACGAGTACATCTATACGGTACCGTACCACACCAAGACGGTATATTACCGTATGAGAATATCCATAAGGCATCTTACCACAACAAAACGGTACAATATCGTACAAGTACACTTATACGGTACCATACCACAACAAAACGGTAAAATACCATACGAGTATATTTATACGGTAACGTACCACACCAAAACGGTACATTATAGTTCCAGAACATCCATACGGTTACATAACACACCAACATGGCACAATACCGTACGAGTACATCCATACGGTACCATACCACAAAAAAAGAGAACAATCCTGGACGAGTACATCCATACGGTACCTTACAACAACAAAATGGTAAAATACAGTACGAGTACATCCAAACGGTACCATACCACTCCAAAATTGTAAGATACCGTACAAGTACATACATATGGTACCATACCACAACAAAATGGTATAATACCATATGAGTACATCCATACGGTACCATACCACAACAAAATGTTACAATAACGCACGAGTACATCGATACGGTATGATACCACCAAAAAATGGTATAATGCTATACGAGTATATCCATTCGGTACCATAGAACACCAAAACGGTAAAATACCGTACGAGTACATCCAGAAGGTAACATCAAACACCGAAACGGTACAATACTGTTTGAGTACATCCATACGGTACTGTACCACAATAAAAAGGAACAATATTGCACAAGAAAATCCATACGTTAGCATAACAAACCAAAACGATACAATACGGTACGAATACATCCATACTGTACCATACCACAATAAAACGGTATAATACCAAACAAGTACATCCATACGGTACTATACCTCAACAAAACGGTATAATACCATATGAATACTTATATATGGTACCCTACAACACAAAAAAGGTACATTACATTACGAGAACATCCATACGGTAGCATAACACACCAAAATGGTCTATATACCATACGATTACATCCACACAGTATCATACCACAACAAAACAATACAATACCATTCGAGTATATCTATACGGTACCATACCTCATCAAAATAGTACATTACGATACAAGAACATCCATATGGTATTATAGCACAACAAAATGGTACAATACCATAACAGAACATACATACGGAACCATACCACACCAAAACGGTAAAAAACTGTACAACAACATTCATACGGTACCATACCACAATAAAATGGTACAATACCGTACAAGTATATCCATACGGTTCTATACCGCAACAAAATGGTACATTATCGCACGAGAACATCCATACGGTGCCCTACCACAACAGAACAGTACAATACCGTACGAGTATATCGACACGGTACAATGCAACAAAAAAATGGTCTAGTCCCGTACAAGTACATCAATACGGTACCATACCACACTAAAACGGTACAATACCGTACGAGAACATCCATACGGAACCGTACCACAACAAAACGGTACTATATGGTACGAGTACATCATACGGTACCATACACACCAAAACGGTACAATACCGTACGAGTACATCCGTATGATACCATTCCAAAACAAAACGGTACAATATCGTACGAGTACATCACATACGAGTACATTCGTACGGTACCGTACCATACTAAAATGGTACAATATAGCACAATAACATCAATACGGTAACATAACGCATCAAAACGGTATAATACTAAACGAGTACATCCATACCGTACCATATCACAACAAAATGGTACAATACCATACGAGTTCATCCATACGGTACTATAACACAACAAAACGGTACAATACAATACGAGTAGATCCATATGATATTACACCACACTACAATGCCACACAAGAACATCCATACCGTAGCATAACACACCAAAATGTTACAATACCGTACAAGTACATCCATACGATACCGTACCACACTAGAAAAGTACAATACCGCACAAGAACATGCATATGGCAGCATAACACACACCAAAATGGTACAATACCATACGAGTACATCCATACTATACCAAACCACAATAAAATGGTACAATATCATACGAATACATCCATACGGTACCATATCACAAGGAAACGGTATAAAACCGTACAACAACATTCATACGGTACCATAGCACACAAAAACGGTACAATACCATACGAGTACATCCATACGGTATCATACCACACCATAATGGTACAAAAGCATACGATCATATTCATACGGCACCATATCACAACAAAACGGTACAATACCGTAGGAGTACATCCATACGGTACCGTACCATAACAAAACGGAACAATTCTGTACGAGTACATCGATACGGTACCATACCACAAAAAAATGGTACAATACCGTATGAGTACATCCATACGGTATCATACAACACCAAAATGGTAAAAGAGCGTACGATTATATCCATACGGCACCTTACCACAACAAAACGGTATAATACCGTACAAGTACATCCATACGGAATAGTACCCTGCCAAAATAGTACAATACTGTACGAGTACATCGATACTGTACCATACCACAGGAAATGGTACAATACCGCATGAGTACATCCATACGGTACCATAGAACACCGAAACGATACAATACCGTACGAATACATCCATACGGTAGCATAGAACAACGAAACGGTACAATACCGTACAAATACATCCATACATTCCCGTTCCACACTAAAAAACTACAATACCGCAAAAAAACATCCATACGGTAGCATAACACACCAAAACGGTATAATATCGTACGAGTACATCCATACTGTACCAAACCACAACAAAATGGTAAAATACCATACGAGTACATCCATAAGGTACCATACCACACCAAAATTGTACAAAACGGTAGGACAACATTCCTACGGTACCACACCACACAAAAAAGGTACAATACCGTACGAGTACAACCATATGGCACCTTACCACAACAAAACGGTAAAATACCGTACAAGTACATCCGTACGGTACAATACCATACGAGTACATACATACGGTACCGTATCAAACTAAAGAGGTACAATACCGCACCAGAAAATTCATACGGTAGCATAACTCATCAAAATGGTACAATACCATACAAGTACATCTATATGGTACTGTACCACACACAAACTGTACAGTACCGTACAAGAACATCCATATGGAACCATACCACAACAAAACGGTACATTAGCGTACAAGTATATCGATATGGTACCATACGATAAAAAAATGGTACAATCCCAAACCAATACATCGATACGGTACTATACCAAACAAAAATAATACAATACCGTACGAGAACATCCTTACGGTACCAAACACACCAAAACAGTACAAAACCGTATGACAACACTCTTACGGTACCATACCACACGAAAATGGTACAATACCGCACGAAGACATCCATATGATATCGTACCACAATAAAACGGTACAACACCATACGATTACATCCGTACAGTACCATACAATGACAAAACGGTACAATGCCGTACGAGTACATCGATACGGTACCATACCATAGAAAAATGATACAATACCATACGAGTACATCCATACGGTACCATAGAACACCGAAACGGTATAATACCGTACGAGTACATTCATATGGCACCATAGAACATCGAAACGGTACAACACCATATGTGTACATTCATACGGTACTGTACCACAATAAAAAGGAACAATACCGCACAAGAACACCCATATGGTAGCAAAACACGCCAAAATGATACAATGCCGTACGAGTACATTCATACTGTACCATACCACAATAAAACGATATAATACCATACAAGTACATCCATACGGTACCATATCACAACAAAACGGTATAATACCGAATGAATACATCTATATGGTACCGTACCACACCAAAATGGTATATTACATTACAAGAACAACCATATGGCGGCATAACACACCAAAACGGTCTAATACGATACGAGTACATCCATACGGTACCATACCACAACAAAACAGTACAATAACATTTGAGTATATCTATACAAAACCATACCACATCAAAACGGTACATTACAGTATGAGAACATCCATATGGTACTATAGCACAACAAAATGGTACAATATCGGACGAATATATCGATATGGTACAATACCATACGAGAACATACATACGGTACCATACCACACCAAAACGGTAAAAAATCGTACGATAACATTCATACGATACCATACCACAACAAAACGGTACATATACCGTATGAGTATATCCATTCGGAACTATACCACAACAAAACGGTACAATACTATACGAGTACATCCATACTATACAAAACCATAATAGAATGGTAAAATACCATACGAGTACATCTATCAGTACCATACCACACCAAAATGGAACGAAACCGTACGACAACAATGCTACGTACCACACCACACCAAAACGGCACAATACCGTGCGAGTACAACCATACGGTACCTTACCACAACAAAACGTTACAATACCATACAAGTATATCCGTACGGTACAATATCGTACGAGTACATCCATACGCTACCATACCACACTAAAGAGGTACAATACCACTCCAGAACATCCATATAGTAGCATAACACACCAAAATGGTACAATACCGTACAAGTACATCCATATGGTACCATTCCACAACAAAACGGTACAAATACCGTACGAGTACGTCTATACGGTACTATACTACACCCAAACGGTACAATACCATACGAGAATATCCATACGGTACCATACCACAACATAACGGTACATTAGCGTACGAGTATATCGATACAATACCATATGACAAAAAAATGGTACAAACTCGTACGAGTACATCGATACGATACCATACCAAACCAAAATGATACAATACCGTACGAGAACATCCATGCGATACCAAACCACACCAAAACAGTACAAAACCATATGACAACACTCATACGGTACCATACAATACCAAAATGGTACAATACCGTACGAAGACATCCATATGATATCATACCACAATAAAATGGTACAAAACCATAGGATTACATCCGTACGGTACCATACCACAACAAAACGGTCCAATACCGTATGAGTACATCCATACGGTACCGTACCATGACAAAACGAAACAATTCTGTACGAGTACATCGATACGGTACCGTACCACAGAAAAATGATACAATACCGTATGAGTACATCCATACGGTATCATACCATGCCAAAACGGTATGAGAGCGTACGATTATATCCATACGGCACCTTACCCCAACAAAACGGTACAATACCGTATGAGTACGTCTATACGAAACCGTACCCTAACAAAATAGTACAATACTGTACTAGTGCATCGATACTGTACCAAATCACAGAAAATGGTACAATACCGTATAAGTAGACCCATACGGTACCATAGAACACCGAAACGGTACAACACCGTATGAGTACATTCATACGGTACCATAGAACACCGAAACGGTACAACACCGTATGAGTACATCCATACGGTACTGTACCGCAATAAAAAGGAACAATACCGCACAAGAGCATCCATACGCTAGCATAACATACCAAAATGATACAATACCGTACAAGTACATCCATACTGTACCATACTACAATAAAACAGTACATTAACATACAAGTATATCCATACGGTATCATACCACAACGAAACGGCATTATACCGTATGAATACATCTATACGGTACCGTACCACCCCAAAATGGTACATTACATTACGAGAACATATATACGGTTGCATAACAAACCAAAACGGTTTACTACCATACGAGTACATCCATACGGTATCATACCACAACAAAACAGTACAATACCGTTCGAGTATATCTATACGATACCATATCACACCACATCAAAATGGTATATTACTATACAAGAACATCCATATGGTACTATAGCACAACAAAACGGCATAATACCGTACGAGTATATCGATACGGTACAATACCGTACGAGAACAGACATACGATACCATATCACACCAAAATGGTAAAAAATCATAGGACAACATTCATACGGTGCCATACTATAACAAAACCGTATAATACCGTACGAGTATATCCATAAGGTACTATACCACAACAAAACGGTACAATACCGTACAGGGACATCCATACGGTACCATACCGCAACAAAACAGGACAATACCATACGACTATACCTATATGTTACCGTAACACACCAAAATAGTACATTACCATACGAGAACATCCATACGATACCCTACCACAACAGAACAATACAATACCGTACGAGTATATCGATACGGTACAATACGACAAAAAAATGGTATAATCCCGTACGAGTACATCAATACGGTACCATACCACACTAAAACGGTACCATACCGTATGAGAACATCCATACGGAACCGTACCACAACAAAACGATACAATATCGTACAAGTACAACCATACGGTACCATACCACGACAAAATGGTACAATACGATTCGAGTACATCATACGGTACCGTACACACAAAAATGGTTCAATACCGTACGAGTAAATCCGTATTGTACCATACCACTATAAAACGGTACAATATCGTATGAGTACATCCCTACGGTACAATAACACAAGAAAATGGTACAATATCGTACGAGTACATCGATACGCTACTATATCACGAAAAATGGAACAATACCATACGAGTACATTCATACGGTATCATGGGACACCGAAACAGTACAATACTATACGAGTACATCCATATGGTACCGTACCACACTAAAAGGGTACAATACAGCACCAGAACATCTATAAAATAGCATAACACACGAAAACGGTATAATACAGAACGAGTACATCCATACTGTACCATACCACAACAAAACGGTACAATACCATACGAGTTCATCTATACAATACCATAACACAACAAAACGGTACAATACTGTACGAGTACATCCATACGATACTATAGCACTCTAAAGAGGTACAATTCCGCACAAGAACATCCATACGGAAGCATAATACACCAAAATGGTGAAATACCGTACGAGTACATCCATACAGTACCGTATCACACTAAAAGGTACAATACCGCATCAGAACATCCATATGGTAGCATGACACACCAAAATGTTACAATACCATACGAGTGCATCCGTACTGTACCAAACCACAACAAAATGGTACAATACCGTAAGAGTACATCCATACGGTACCATACCACATCAAAACGGTACAAAACCGTACGACAAGATTCATACCGTACCATACCACACCAAAAATGATACAATACCATGCGAGTACATTCATACGGTACCATACCATACCAAAATGGTACAAGGCCATATGAGTACAGCCGTACGGCACCTTACCACAATAAAATGGTACATTACCGTACAAGTACATCTGTACATTATAATACCCTACGAGTACATCAATACGGTACCGTAGCACACTCAAAAGTTACAATGCTGCACAAGAACATCCATATGGTAGCATAACACACCAAAACGGTACAATACCATACGAGTACATCCATATTGTACCAAACCACAACAAAATGCTAAAATACCATACAAGTACATCCATACGGTACCATACCACACCAAAACGGTACAAAACCGTACGAAAACATTCATACGTGTTAAATGATGGATCTATTTGTATCTAGTGTAATTATGTGTCTTATCATGTAATTAGTTTAAGTATCTAGGACCGTAGTGCAATTATTATACAGCTTGTATATATATATTTTACGTTGAATGAAATTAATGCTAATGGGTTTTCTCTCTATTACGATTACCCTAAAACTGAACATGGTATCAGAGCGATAGAACCTGGCGACCTACGACATTCTTCTCGTCGCTGCGTGAACAGTACTTTGGGTGAACAGTGCTCGCATGAACAGTGGCCGCGTGAACAGTGCTCGTGAACAGTGCTCGCATGAACAATGCTTTGTGAACAGTACTTCGATCAGTCGGGGCTTGCCGTCGCCGTCGATCAGATCTGTTCTTGCCGATCAAATCTATTTTTTTCTTCTCTCACGACGTTTCAACACTGTTTCAGTTAGATCCAAAGGTATTCAGTTGATTTTTTTGAGGTTCTTGGGATTTTAGAACCGTTATTTATTATTTTTGGAGTTCTAAAGTTGCTGAGAACATTGTTTATTTGACATTATTGTTCTGCTTTCAGGAAGTCAGAAGAGAAAAAATAGGCTTCCGCTAGTGGCAAGGATGAGTTGAGTCGTGTAGGGACTCTGGATAACTCTCCACTGGATATTTGTCCCATCAAACTGGATGACACAAATTATTTACTTTGGTCTCATACTTTTACATTAGCCATTGAAGCTAAAAGGATGTCTGAGTTCATTGAAGGCCCTATTACTGAGCCTACTACTGATGTTGAACTCAAGACGTTTAAGTCTCGTCGATCTTTAGCCATGACTTGGTTGTTTAATTCTATGAAGGCTGATATACGTAGTCCTTTCTTGCTTTTTAATACTCCATATCAGATTTGGACTATTGCCAAACAGACTTATTCTCGGCAGGGCAATGATGCTCAGTGTTTTGAGTTGCGAAAGCGACTTTGTATTATGGATCAACACAATCGATCTGTTGCTATTTACATTGCTGATCTCAGTGGGGCATGGCAAGAATTTTGATTATTATCAGGGGTTTCAAGTAGTCTGTTCCATTGATGCTGGTGCTTGGTTAAAAAGAATAGAGAAAGAGCGCGTGTATGACTTTTCTGCTAGTCTTGATGTGGAGTATGATCCAATTAGAGTGCAGGTGTTGGGTCATGTTTCGTTTCCATCTTTGGGAGAGGCCTATGCCATTGTTCAATAGGAGGAGAGTAGAAGGGGTGCTATGTTACAAGCTCCTACTTCTGATCATTCTGCATTGGTTGCTATTCCGCAGAGACAGTTTGGGTCTGGCATTGAAAAGTCTCAGTCTGGTACTACCAGTGGGACCATAGACCGTATGTCACTCCAGTGTGATTATTGCCACAACACTGGACATACCAAGGATTTCTGTTGGAAGTTACATGGTCGTCCTTCTCGTGGGCGAGGCAGTGGATGTAGAGGTCGAGGTTGTGGTCCCGAGCGTTCTCAGGCTCAGGCACATGTTTCAGAGTTTGCTACCTTGTCTGATTCTGGGTTCAGTACAGGAGTTCAGTCACCTTCTAATTCTGTTGGCAGTTTCTCTCAGGTGGAGATGCAAGCTCTCAGGCGTCTTATGGCTCAGGCTGATTCTTCCTCTACTATAGCTCCTACTTCCACAGTAGCTCCTACTGCATCCTATTTTGCTCATTCAGGTATTCCAGCTAGTGCATTTACTGCCTCATCTGGTATTCCTTGGATTATCGATTTTGGTGCTTCAGATCATATGACAGGTTGTTCATTTGTTTTTGATTCCTATTCCACTTGTTCTGGTAAGGATAAGGTTCGAATTATCGATGGATCATTCTCTCCTATTTCAGGGAAAGGTTCCATTCGTTATTCTCCCTCTATCTCTCTCTCTTCAGTCCTCCATATTCCAAACTTTGCCACTAACCTTCTTTCAGTTAGTAGTTTTACCCATTCTGCAAACTGTTCTGTGACATTTTTTCCTACTCACTATATCTTTCAGGAATTGGAAACAGGGAAGGTGATTAGCAGTGGTAAAGCACATGGTGGTATCTATTATCTGGAGCATGCACCTCATCCATCTCAGTCATCTTTATCATGTGGACAAGCGCTACAGGCAGATATGAGTTCCACTCTTTCTTTGTTACATCGGTGGCACCGTAGATTGGGTCATCCATCTTTTGGGATATTAGAGAAACTCTTTCCTACTTTAGCTAAACATTGTCCTAGGGATCAGTTTTTTTGTGAAGCCTGTGAGTTTGGAAAACAAAACGCTCTTTTTATGCACCTATTAATAAACGAAGTGATTCTCCATTTATGGTTATCCATTCTGATGTTTGGGGTCCTTCTCCTATTACTTCTTTAAAGGGCTATCGATGGTTTGTTACTTTTATTGATTGTTATTCTCGTGCCACATGAGTGTACTTACTCCAGTCAAAAAATGAAGTATTTTTCTGTTTCAAATCTTTTCATAAGATGGTGTGCACTCAATTTGATACACATATTAAAATTCTTCGGAGTGATAATGGGACTGAGTATATTGATAAGATTTTTCAGACATATCTAGATGATAATGGTATTATTTTTCAAACGACTTGCATTGACACTCCACAACAAAATGGAGTCGCTGAGCGTAAAAATCGTCATCTTGTTGAGGTCGCTCGATCTCTTTTGTTCACTATGAATGTTCCCAAATACTTATGGGGAGAAGCTATTTTAACTGCTATATATCTTATCAACCGTATGCCATCCAGTGTCCTTAATTTTAAAACACCCATGGAGTGCCTGCCAAGCAGTTGTCGAGTTACGACTCTTCCACCTAGGGTGTTTGGTTGTGTGTGTTTTGTTCATGCCCCAAAACCTTCTAAGGGCAAGCTAGGACATAAAGCCCATAAGTGTATTTTTGTTGGGTACTCTCCTACCCATAAAGGCTATAAGTGTTACGATCCTTATTCGAGGAAGATATTTGTCTCTATGGATGTTACCTTTTGGGAAACAGAGATTTTTTATTCTCTCTCCAAACCATCTCTTCAGGGGGAGCATCAGCAGGAGGAAGAGATGTTTACCTTTTATAATCATAGTGAGGGGGAGAAATTTTTCTATGATCATAGTGAATGGGAGAGGGAAAACACTGGAGAGGAACCAATATTTGTTGAAAGGGAAACACATGATATTGGTGGTGACATTGAGAAACAACTACCTGCACGACAACAACTGTAGGGAGCTGGCTTACAGAGGTATGCTAGACGGAAAAATGGAAAGTCTTCATACGTTACCACTTTGTCAATCACAATCACCCAATCCAATTCTAGATTCATCAGCTGACTCTTCTGGCAATGATTCTTCTCTTATTGAACCTCCTCCTTTAGATCCTGACAATCTTTCTATTGATATTTGAAAAGGTGTTAGATCTTGTACTCAACATCCTATTTCACAGTTTGTTTCTTATGACCGTTTGTCTCCTTCGTACCATGCATTTGTCTCTTCTCTTTCCGTTATATCTATTCCACAGAATTGGTAGGATGCATTCAAGATACCTAAGTGGAAAGGAGCTATGATAGAAGAGGTGACAGCTTTGAAAAAGAATGACACCTGGGATTTAGTGTCACTTCTAGGAGGGAAGAAACCAGTGGGCTGCAAGTGGGTGTTCACTATTAAGCAAAAGGCTGATGGTACAGTTGAGAGATACAAGGCAAGACTTGTTGTCAGAGATTTTACTCAAACTTATGGTATTGACTATGAGGAGACGTTTGCTCCGGTAGCGAAGATGAATTCTGTGCGAGCTCTCCTCTCGTGTGCTGCCCATTTGAATTGGCATCTTCAATAGTTTGATGTGAAAAATGCATTTCTCCATGGTGATTTAGAGGAGGAAGTTTATATGGATATTCCACCAGGTTTCTCTTCTCCTGTAAGTGAAGGAAAGGTGTGTAGATTAAAGAAGGCACTTTATGGGCTGAAGCAGTCACCTAGAGCCTGGTTTGGCAGGTTTTCTAAGGCTATGCTGAGTTTTGGTTACAAGCAGAGCCATGCAGATCATACGATGTTTATCCAGCGAAGTAATGGTAAGATTGTTGTCCTTATTATTTATGTTGATGACATAATAATGACAGGCAATAATGTGAGTGAGATTCATAACCTTAAGTCTCGTCTAGCTCAAGAGTTCGAGATTAAGGACTTGGGATCATTGAGATACTTCCTTGGAATGGAAGTAGCGAGGTCTGATAGCGGTATCTTTATTTCCCAACGCAAGTATATACTTGATTTTTTGGAAGAAACAGGTATGTTGGACTGTAGACCTGCAAATTCTCCTATTGAGGCGAATCATCATCTTAGTGGAGATGTGGGGGAGCGTACTGATAAGGAGAGGTATCAGCAACTTGTGGGTCGACTAATATACTTGGCCCACACTCGACCAGATATTACTTATGCAGTAGGTGTTGTTAGTCAGTTTATGCATGATCCTCGTACTTCACATCTAGATGCAGTTTATCATATTTTGAGGTATCTAAAATCAGCTCCAGGAAAAGTAATTTTGTTCTTTAATCATGGCCATTTGCGATTGGAGGCATTCACTGATGCTGACTGGGCTGGTTCTGTGGATGATAGGCGCTCTACTTCTAGCTATTGCACTTTCCTTGGGGGTAATCTGATTACCTGGCGAAGTAAGAAGCAATCGGTAGTCGCCAGGTCTAGCGCACAAGCTGAATATAGAGCTATGGCTAATGGTGTTTGTGAGCTCTTGTGGCTTCAAACTTTGTTACTTGATTTGGGATTTGCTGATAGTGTTCCGATGAAACTCTACTGCGACAATAAAGCTGCCATTAACATTGCTCATAATCCTGTTCAGCATGACAAAATGAAGCACATAGAGATTGATCAACACTTCATCAAGGAAAAGTTGAACGAGGGTTTGATATGTATGCCGTTTATAAGATATGGAGATCAGTTAGCTAATATATTCACAAAAGGGCTGGGTAGCAAGAGTTTTCATCCTATTGTGTTCAAATTGGGCTTGATTGATATCTTCGCACCAACTTGAGGGGGAATGTTAAATGATGGATCTATTTCTATCTAGTGTAATTATGTGTCTTATCATGTAATTAGTTTAAGTATCTAGGACCGTAGTGCAATTATTATACAACTTTAAATATAAATTTTACGTTGAATGAAATTAATGCTAATTGGTTTTCTCCCTATTACAATTACCCAAAAACAGAACAATACGGTACCATACCACACCTAAACGATACAATACCGTACGAGTACATCCATACTGTATCATACCACCCCAAAACGGTACAAGACCGTACGATACCCTAACACAACAAAATGGTACAATGGCGTACGAGTAGACCCATATGGTACCGTACCATGACAAAATGATACAATACTGTGCGAGTACATCGATACTGTACCATACCAAAGGAAAATGGTATAATACCGTACGAGTACATTCATACGGTACCATAGAACACCGAAACGGTACAATACCTTACGAGAACATCCATACGATACTGTACCACACTAAAAAAGTACAATACTGCAGAAGAACATCCATACAGTAGCATAACACACCAAAATGGTACAATACCATACAAGTACATCCATACTGTACCAAACCACAACAAAATGGTAAAATACCATACGAGTACATCCATACGGTACCATACCACACCAAAACAATTCAAAATCGTACGACAACATTCATACGGTACCACACCACACCAAAACGGTAGAATACCGTACGAGTACATCCATACTGTACCATACCAAACCAAAACAGTACAAGACCGTACGTGTACAACCATACGATACCCTACCACAACAAAACGGTACAATACCATACGAGTACATCCATACGGTACCGTACCACACTCAAAAGGTACAATACCGCACAACAACATCCATATGGTAGCATAATACACTAAAATGGTACGATACTGTACAAGCACATCCATATGGTACCAAACTACAAAAACACGGCACAATACCGTATGAGTACATCTATACGGTACTGTACCATACCAAAATGGTACAATACCATACGAGAACATCCATACGGTACCATACCACAACAAAATAGTACATTGGCGTACGATTATATCGATACGGTACCATATGACAAAAAAATGCTACATCCCGTACGAGTACATCGATACAGTACCATACCAAATCAAAATGATACAATACCTTACGTGAACATTCATACGGTACTATACCACACCAAAACCGAATGAGAAAACCCATACAGTGCGATGCCACACCAAAATGGTACAATACCGTACGAAGACATGCATATGGTATCATACCACAATATAACAGTACAATACCATACAAGCACATCCGTACGGTACCATACCACAACAAAACGGTACAATACCGTACGAGTACATCCATACGGTACCGTACCATGACAAAATCGTACAACGCTGTACGAGTACATCGATACGGAATCATACTACAGAAAAGTGTTACAATACCATACGAGTACATACATACGGTACCATAAAATACCGAAATGGTACAATACCGTACGAGTATATCCATACGGTACTGTACCACAATAAAAATAAACAATACCGCACAAGAACATCCATACGGTAGCATAACACACCAAAATGATACAATACCGTAGAAGTACATCCATACTGTACCATACCACAATAAAATGGTACAATACTATAAGAGTACATCCATACGTTACCATACCACAACAAAATGGTATAATACCATATGAATACATCTATACGGTACCGTACCACACCAAAATGGTACATTACATTACAAGAACAAACAAACGGTGGCATAACACACCAAAACGGTCTAATACCATACGAGTAAATCCATACGGTACCATAGCACAACAAAACAGTAGAGTATCGTTCGAGTATATCTATACGATGCCATACCACATCAAAATGGTACATAACAGTACGAAAACATCCATACGGTACTATAGCACAACAAAACGGTACAATACCGTAAGAATATATCGATACGGTATAGGACCGCACGAGAACAAACGTACGGTACTATACCACACCAAAAATAGTACAAAACCGTACGACAACATTCATACGGTACCATACCACACCAAAACATTACAATACCGTACGAGCATATCCATACGGTACTATACCACAACAAAAGAGTATAATACCGTACGAGAACATCCATACGGTACCATACCACAATAAAATGGGATAATAACATACGACAACATCTAGACGGTACCGTAACACACCAAAACGGTACATTACCATACGAGAACATCCATACAATACCCTATCACAACAGAACAGTACAATACTGTATGAGTATATCAATACGGTACAATACGACAAAAAAATGGAAGAATCTCGTACGAGTACATTAAGATGGTACCATAGCACACTAAAATGGTACAATACCGTATAAGAACATCCATACGGAACCGTACCACAAAAAAGGTACAATACCGTACAATTAAAACCATACGGTACCAAACCACGACAATACGGTACAATACGGTACGAGTATATCATACGGCACCATCCACACCATAACACAACAAAACGATATAATATCGTACGAGTACATCGCTATGCTACAGTACCACAAGAAAATAGCATTATACCATATGTGTACATCGGTACGGTACCATACCATAGAAAAATGGAATGATACCATACGAGTACATCCATACAGTAACATAGGATACCGAAACGGTACAATACCGTACGAGTACATCCATACGATACCGTAACACAACAAAATGGTACAATACAGTACAAGTACATCCATACGATACTCTACCACACAAAAATGGTATAATACCGCACAAGAACATCCATACGGTAGCATAACAAACTAAAATGCTACAATAGCGTACGAGTATATCCATACGGTACCGTACCACACTAAAAAAGTACAATACTGGACAAGAACATCCACACGGTAGCATAACACACAAAAATGGTACAATACCATACGAGTGCATCTATATTATACGAAACCACAACAAAATGGTAAAATATCATACGAGTACACCTATACCGTACCATACCACACCAAAATGGTACAAAATCGTACGACAACATTCATATGGTACTATACAACACCAAAACGTTAAAATACCGTACGAGTACATCCATACAGTACCATACCAAATCAAAACGGTACAAGACCGTACGAGTACAACCATACGGTACCTTACAACAACAAAATGTTACAATACCATACGAATTCAACCATACAGTACCATACCACCCTAACAAGGTCCAATACCACACAAGAACATCCATATGGTAGCTTAACACATCAAAATGGTACAATACCGTACAAGAACAACCATATGGTACCATACCACAACAAAATGGTACAATACCGTACGAGTACATCTATACGGTACTGTACCACACCAAAACGGTACTATATCACAACAAAACGGTACATTAGCGTACGAGTACATCGATACCGTACTATACGACAAAAAAAATGGTACAATACCACACGAGTACATCGATACGGTACCATACGAAACAAAAATGATACAATACCCTACGAGAATATCCATACGGTACCATATCACACCAAAATAGTACAAACCATACGACCACACTCATACGGTACCATACCACGCCAAAATGTTACAATACCGTACGAAGACATCCATATGGTACCATACTATCATAAAATGGTATAATACCGTACGAGTACATCTGTACGATACCAAACCACAATAAAATGGTACAATACCGTACGAGTATATCCATATGGTACCGTACCATGACAAAACGGTACAATACTGTACGAGTACATCGATACCGTACCATACTGTACGAGTACATCGATACCGTACCATACAAAAGGATAATTATACAATACCGCATGAGTATATCCATATGGTACCATAGAACACCGAAACGGTATAATACCGTACGAGTACATCCATACGGTATCGTACCACACTAAAAGAGTACAATACCGCACAAGAACATTCATACGGTAGCATAACACACCAAAATGGTACAATACCAAACGAGTAGATCCATACTGTATCAAACCACAACAAAATGGTAAAATACAATACGAGTTCATCCATAAGGTACCATACCACACCAAAATGGTACAAAACTGTACGACAACATTCATACGGTACCATACCACTCCAAAATATTATAATACTGTACGAGTACATCCATATGGTACCATACCACACCAAAACTTTACAAGACTGTACGAGTACAACCATACGGTACCTTACCTCAACAAAATGGTATAATACCATACGAGTACATCCGTTCAGTACAATATCGTAAGAGTACATTCATATGGTACCGTACCACACTAAAAAGGTACAATACCGTACAAGAAAATCCATATGGTAGCAGAACATCTCAAAATGGTACAATACCGTACAAGTACATCCATATGGTACCATAGCACAACAAAATGGTACAATACCATACGAGTACATATCTACGGTACTATACCATACCAAAACGGTACAATAGCATACGAGAACATCCGTACGGTACCATAACATAACAAAATGGTACATTAGCATACGAGTATATCGATACTATACCATACGACAAAAAAATGGCACAATCCCGTACGAGTACATCGATACGGTACCAAACCAAATAAAAATGATACAATACCGTGCGAGAACATCCAAACGGTACTCTACCACACCAAAATAGTGCAAAACCGTATGACAACACTCATATGGTACCATAGCACACCAAAATAATACAATACCGTACGAAGACATCCATTTGGTATCATACAACAAGAAAACGGTACAATACTGTACGAGTACATCCGTACGCTACCAAGCCACAACAGAACGGTAAAATACCGTACGAGTACATCCATACGGTACCGTACCATGACAAAATGGTACAATGCTGTATGAGTACATCGGTACGGAACCATACCACAGAAAAGTGGTACAATACCGTACGAGTACATTAATATGGTACCATAAAACACAAAAAATGATACAATACCGTACGAGTACATCCATACGGTACCATAAAACACCGAAACGGTACAATACCATACGAGTATATATCCATACGGTACTGTACCACAATAAAAATGAACAATACCGCACAAGAACATCCATACGGTAGCATAACACACCAAAACGATACAATACCGTAGGAGTACATCCATACTATACCATACCACAATAAAATGGTTCAATACCAGAAGAGTATATCCATACGGTACCATGCCACAACAAAACTGTATAATACCAAATGAATACATCTATAGGTTCGTACCATACCAAAATGGTACATTACATTACGAGAACATCCATACGGTGGCATAACACACCAAAACGGTCTAATACCATACGAGTAAATCCATACGGTACCATAGCACAACAAAATAGTAGAATACCGTTCGAGTATATCCATACGATACCATAGCACATCAAAATGGTACATTACAGTACGAAAACATCCATACGGTACTATAGCACAACAAAACGATACAATACCGTATGAATATATCGCTACGGTATAGTACCGCATGAGAACATACGTACGGTACTATATCACACCAAAATAGTACAAAACCGTACGACAACATTCATACGGTACCATACCACACCAAAGCGTTACAATACCGTACGAGTATATCCATACGGTACTATACCACAATAAAATAGTATAATACCGTACAAAACATCCATACGGTACCATACCATAATAAAACAGGATAATACCATACGACAACATCTAGACGGTACCGTAACACACCAAAATGGTACATTATCATACGAGAACGTCCATACGGTACCCTACCACAACAGAACAGTACAATACTGTACGAGTATATCGATACGGTACAATACGTCAAAAAAATGGAAGAATCTTATACGAGTACATCAGGACTGTATCATACCACACTAAAACGGTACAATACCGTACGAGAACATCCATACAGAACTGTACCACAAAAAAATGGTACAATACCGTACAATTACAACCATACGGTACAAAACCACGACAAAATGGTACAATACGGTACGAGTACATCATACGGTACCATCCACACCAAAACGGCTTAATACCATACGAGTACATCCGTACAGTACCATAACACAACAAAACGGTATAATATCGTACGAGTACATAGCTATGCTATAGTACCAAAAGAAAATAGTATAATACCATATGTATACATCGGTACGGTACCATACATTAGAAAAATGGAACATTACCATACGAGTACATTCATACGGTATCATAGGATACTGAAACGGTACAATACCGTACGAATACATCCATACGATACCGTAACACAACAAAATGGTACAATACTGTACAAGTACATCCATACGATACTGTACCACACAAAAATGGTATAATACCGCACAAGAACATCCATACGGTAGCATAACAAACCAAAATGCTACAATAGCGTATGAGTACATCCATACGGTACCGTACCACACTAAAAAAGTATAATACCGAACAAGAACATCCATACGGTAGTATAACACATAAAAATGGTACAATACCGTACGAGTGCATCTATACTATACGAAACCACAACAAAATGGTAAAATACCATACGAGTACACCCATACGATACCATACCTTACCAAAACAGTACAAAATCGTATGACAACATTCATATGGTACCATACAACACCAAAACGGTAAAAATACCGTACGAGTATTTCCATACAGTACCATACCAAACCATAATGGTACAAGACCGTACGAGTACAACCATACAGTACCTTACCACAACAAAATGGTACAATACCGTACGAATACAACCATACGGTACCATACCACACTAACAAGGTACAATACCACACAAGAACATCCATATGGTAGCTTAACACACCAAAAGGTACAATACCGTACAAGAACAACCATATGGTACCATACCACAACAAAACGGTACAATACCGTATGAGTACATCTATACGGTACTGTACCACACCAATACGGTACTATATCACAACAAAATGGTACATTAGCGTACGAGTATATCAATACGGTACCATATGACAAAAAAATGGTACAATCCCATACGAGTACATCGATATGGTACCATACCAAACAAAAATGACACAATACCAAACGAGAACATCCATACGGTACCATATCACACCAAAACAAGACAAACCATACGACCACACTCATACGGTACCATACCACATCAAAACGGTAAAATACCGTACGTGTATATCCATATGGTACCGTACCATGACAAAATGGTACAACACTATACGAGTACATTGATACTGTACCATACAAAAGGAAAATTATACAATACCGTACGAGTACATCCATACGGTACCATGGAACACCGAAACGGTACAATACCGTACGAGTACATCTATACGGTACCGTGCCACACTAAAAGTGTACAATACCGCACAAGAACATTCATACGGTAGCATAACACACCAAAATGGTACAATACCAAACGAGTACATCTATACTGTACCAAATCACAACAAAATGGTAAAATACAATACGAGTACATTCATACGGTATCCTACCACACCAAAATGGTACAAAACAGTACGACAACATTCATACGGTACCATACCACTCCAAAACGTTATAAGACTATACAAGTACATCCATATGTTATCATACAACACCAAAACGGTACAAGACCATACGAGTACAACCATACGGTACCTTACCACAACAAAATGGTATAATACCGTATGAGTACATCCGTTCAGTACGATATCGTAAGAGTACATCTATACGGTATCGTACCACACTAAAAAGGTACAATACCGCACAAGAACATCCATATGGCAGCATAACATCCCAAAATGGTACAATTCCGTACAAGTACATCCATATGGTACCATACCACAACAAAACGGTACAATACCATACGAGTAAATCTCTACGGTACTGTACCATACCAAAACGGTACAATAACATACAAGAACATCCATACGGTACCATACCATAACAAAATGATACATTAGCATACGAGTATATCGATACTGTATCATACGACAAAAAAATGGTACAATCCCGTACGAGCACTTCGATACGGTACCATACCAAACAAAAATGATACAATACCGTGCGAGAACATCCAAACGGTACTATACCACACCAAAACGGTACAAAACCGTATGACAACACTCATACGGTACCATACCACACCAAAATGGTACAATACCGTACGAAGACATCCATATGGTATCATACCACAAGAAAACGATACAATATCGTACGAGTAGATCCGTACGGTACCATGCCACAACAGAACGGTAAAATACCATACGAGTACATCCATACGGTACCGTACCATGACAAAATAGTACAATGCTGTACGAGTACATCGGTACGGTACCATACCACAGAAAAGTGGTACAATACCGTACGAGTACATTCATACGGTACCATAGAACACAAAAACGGTATAATACAGTACGAGTACATCCATACGGTACCATAAAACAATGAAACGGTACAATACCGTACGAGTATATCCATACGGTACTGTACCACAATAAAAATGAACAATACCGCACAAGAACATCCATACGGTAGCATAACACACCAAAACGATACAATACCGTAGGAGTACATTCTTACTATACCATACCACAATAAAATGGTTCAATACCATAAGAATACATCCATACGGTACCATACCACAACAAAATTGTATAATACTATATGAATACATCTATACGGTTCGTACCACACCAAAATGGTATATTACATTACGAGAACATCCATACGGTGGCATAACACACCAAAACGGTCTAATACCATACGAGTAAATCCATACGGTACCATAGCACAACAAAACAGTAGAATACCGTTAAAGTATATCTATAAGATACCATTCCACATCAAAATGGTACGTTATAGAACGAAAACATCCATACGGTACTATAGCACAACAAAACGGTAAAATACCGTACGAATATATCGATACGGTATAGTACCACATGAGAACATACGTACGGTACTATACCACACCAAAATAGTACAAAATCGTACGATAACATTCATACGGTACCATACCACACCAAAACGTTACAATACCGTATGAGCATACCCATATGGCACTATACCACAACAAAATAGTATAATATCGTACGAGAACATCCATACAGTACCATACCACAATAAAACGGGATAATACCATACGACAACATCTAGACGGTACCGTAACACACCAAAATGGTACATTACCATATGCGAACATCCATACGGTACCCTACCACAACAGAACAGTACAATATTGTACGAGTATATCGATACGGTACAATACAACAAAAAAATGGAAGAATCTCATACGAGTACATCAAGACTGTACCATACCACACTAAAACGGTACAATACAGTAGGAGAACATCCATATGGAACCGTACCACAAAAAAATGGTACAATACCATACAATTACAACCATACGGTACCATACCACGACAAAATGGTACAATACGGTACAAATACATCATACGGTACCATACACACCAAAACGGTTCAATACTGTACGAGTACATCCGTACAGTACCATAACACGACAAAACGGTATAATATCATACGAGTACATCGCCATACATAACAAAAATGATACAATACCGTACGAGATCATCCATACGGTACCATACCATACCAAAATAGTACAAACCATATGACCACACTCATACGGTACCATACCACACCAAAATGATACAATATCGTACGAAAACATCCATATGGTATCATACCATCATAAAACGGTACAATACCGTACGAGTACATCCCTACGATACCATACCACAAAAAAATGGTACAATACCATACAAGTATATACATATGATACCGTACCATGACAAAACGGTACAATACTGTACGAGTACATCGATAGTGTACCATACAAAAGGAAAATTATACAATACCGTACGAGTACATCCATACGGTACCGTACCACACTAAAAAAGTACAATACCGCACAAGAACATTGATACGGTAACTTAACACACCAAAATGGTACAATACCAAATGAGTACATCCATACTATACCAAACCACAACAAAATGGTAAAATACTACACGAGTACATCCATACGGTATCATACCACACAAAAATGGTACAAAATTGTACGACAATATTCATACGGTACCATACCACTCCAAAACATTATAATACTATACGAGTACATCCATACGGTACCATACAATACCAAAACGGTACAAGACCGTACCAGTACAAACATACGGTACCTTACCACAACAAAAAGGTATAATACCGTACGAGTACATCCGTTCAGTACAATATCGTAAGAGTACATCCATACGGTACCGTACCACACTAAAAAGGTACAATACCGCACAAGAACACCCATATGGTAGCATAACATCCCAAAATGGTACAATACCGTACAAGTACATCCATATGGTACCATACCACAACAAAACGGTACAATATCGTATGAGTACATCTCTACGGTATTGTACCACACCAAAACGGTACAATACCATACGAGAACATCCGTACGGTACCATACCATAATTAAATGGTACATTAGCATACGAGTATATCGATACGGTGCCATACGACAAAAAAATGGTACAATCCCGTACGAATATATCGATACGGTACCATACCAAACAAAAATGATACAATACCATGCGAGAACATCCAAACGGTACTATACCACACCAAAATAGTACAAAACCGTATGATAACACTCATACGGTACCATACCACACCAAAATGGTACAATACCATACGAAGACATCTTTATGGTATCATACCCCAAGAAAATGGTACAATACCGTACGAGTACATCCGTACGGTACCATACCACAACAGAACAGTAAAATACCGTACGAGTACATCCATACGGTACCGTACCATGACAAAATGGTACAATACTCTACGAGTACATCGGTACGGTACCATACCACAGAAAAATGGAAAAATACCATACGAGTACATCCATACGGTACCATAGAACACTGAAACGGTACAATACCGTATGTGTACATCCATACGGTACTGTACCACACTAAAAAAGTACAATACCGCACAAGAGCATCCATACGGTAGCATAACACACCAAAACGGTACGATACCATACGAATACATCCATAGTGTACCAAACCACAACAAAATTGTACAATACCATACGAGTACTTCCATACGGTACCATACCACACCAAAACCGTACGACTACATTCATACGGTACCATACCACACTAAAATAGTACAATACCGTATTAGTACGTCCATACGATATCATACCACACCAAAATGGTATAAAACCGTACGAGTACATCCATGTGGTACCTTACCACAACAAAACGGTGCAATACTGTACGAGTACATTTGTATGGTACAATACCGTATGAGTACATCCATACGGTACCTTATCATGACAAAACGGTACAATATTGTACAAGTACATCGATACTGTACCATACCATAGGAAAATTGTACAATACCGTACGAGTCCACCCATATGGTACCATAGAACACCGAAACGGTACAATACCATACGAGTACATCCATATGGTACTATACCATAACAAAATGGTACAATACTGTACGAGTACATCTATACGGTATCGTACGACACCAAAATATCTCTCTCTCTCTTATGTTTGATTTTTTTCTCCCTATGTCATGTCAAAGCATGGCTTCGTGGGTAGGTTGAAGGGTGGTGTACAAGTAACCATCAATGAAAGATTAGATTTTGTACTTTGGGTAGATTTTAGGAAGATTTGATGGAGGAAGAGTGATGGTTCAACGATTGTGTGAATAGGTAAATATATAAGGACAATGAAAGTGTGTAGGAAGATCATGTCATGGTACCCTCCAAATCTCTCCCACATCTTTCCAATCTCTCTTCAATATCTCCCTCATTCTCTCTCTCGGCCTCTCTCCTCTCGGCTTTCTCTCTCTCCTAGCACTGGTACATATATTTATATTTATATATATATATACTTCTATGTACAAGTAAACATATGTATAAAAATGTACTTTAGGTACTATGTGATCTAATGGGATTTCAAAGCCAAGATTTTCCTATTAAACTATTCTAATAAACACATGTAGCATGCAATCTAGGTAGATTTCCAAATCAAAATTCCTTATTAAAATAGTTCAAATTGACACATGTTCTTATTATAATATTGTACTAGTGTACCTAGGAAATCTAGGATATTAAATCCATAAGGTACACACACACACACACACACACACATATATATATATATAAGTATATCAACATGGGAAATCTAAGAAATGATTTATTTATTAAACCCTAGTCCTTGTTGGTAAGACTAACTCTATTATCCAATGGGTAACAATTTTTCAAATAGTTATTGACCAATGGATAAAAGGGTGAGGTACTATATATACTAGAATAATACCATATGTCCTTTAGGCATGAGTATATATAACTATATATGGGTACTTTAACAAAATCTAGTAAGTACTTTTGGTAGAAAATCTAGACTTTCTATTGTCCAATAGATAAACTTTTTCCTAACATTTATCGTCCAATGGGTAAAGGTTAAATAATTCATCTAGGAGAAAGTAACTAGATGAATGGGTAGTTCGGTTCTTCCAACTAATCGGTTGAAAACTAATTCTACTTGCCACGTTAGATTTCTAGTCAAGAAATATAATTTAAGATTTTATTTTTATACACTAAGAAAATATACAAGTGTTTCTATAGGTACACTTGTCTTTTGAAAATGACTAAATTGACCGATGCAAAAAGATATAATTTTATAAGTCTCAAATCTAATTATGACGGATTATTAAAGTTAAAAAGGAATTTTAACGGAAATCCAAGTAATTAAAATTATAGATCAAATATTTAACAATATTTTTTATTTATCAAAGTTCAGGATCGTTACACATATGGAATTGTACCATTTTGTTGTGCTATGGTACCATACGGATGTACTCGTATAGTATTGTACCGTTTTGGTGTGGTATGGTGCCGTATAGACGTACTCGTACGGTATTGTACCATTTTGGTGTGGTGTGGTATGATACCATTTTGTTGTGGTATGATACCGTATGAATGTTCTCCTACGATAATGTACCGTTTTGGTGTACTACGATACCGTATAGATGTACTCATACGGTATTATACTGTTTTGTTGTGGTATGGTACTGTATGGATGTAGTTGTATGGTATTATACCGTTTTGTTGTGGTATGGTATAGTATGGATGTACTCATACAATATTGTACTGTTTTGGTGTGTTATGCTACCATATGGATGTTTTTGTGCGGTATTGTAAATTTGTAGTGTGGTACGGTACCGTATGGATGTACTCGTCCGGTATTGTACCATTTCGATTTTCTATGGTACTGTATAGATGTACTCGTATGGTATTCTATCCTTTTTCTGTGGTATGGTACCGTATCGATGTACTCGTACGGTATTGTACCTTTTTGTTGTGGTATGGTACTGTATGGATGTACTCGTATGGTATTGTACCATTTTGTTGTGGTATCATACCATATGGATGTATTTGTACAGTATTGTACCATTTTTCTTGGTATGGTACCGTATGGATGTACTCGTACGGCATTGGACTATTTCGTTGTGATAAGGTACCGTATGGATGTACTCATACAGGATTGTACCATTTTGGTGTGTAATGATACCGTACGGATGTTCTCGCACGGTAATGTCTCGTATTGGTGTGCTACGGTACCGTATAGATGTACTCATACGGTATTGTACCAATTTGTTGTGGGATATTACTGTATGGATGACTCGTATGGTATTGTACCGTTTTGGTGTGGTATGATACCCTATGAATGTTGTTGTACGTTTTTGTTCTGTTTTGGTGTGGTATGGTACCGTATGGATGTACTTGATCGGTATTGCACAGTTTTGGCATGATATGGTACCGTATCATTGTACTCGTATGGGATTGTACCATATTTTTGTCGTATGGTACCGTATTAATATACACTTACGGTATTGTACTGTTTTGTCGTGCTATGGTACAATATGGATGTTCTCGCTCGGTAATGTACCATTTCAGTGTGGTATGGTTCTATATAGATGTACACGTATGTTATTGTACCGTTTTGTTATGGTATGGTAACGTATGAATGTACTCGTATGTTATTGTGTCGTTTTGGTGTGGTATGGTACCGTATGAATGTTGTCGTACGGTTTTGTACCATTTTGGTGTTGTATGGTACCGTGTGGATATTGTCGTACGGTAATGTACCATTTTGGTGTGATACGGTACCATATAGATGTACTCATACGGTATTGTACCATTTTGTTGTGGTATGGTACCATATGGATGTACTCTAATGGTTTTGTACCGTTTTGTTGTGGTATGGTACAATATGGATGTACTCGTAAGGTATTGTACCATTTTGGTGTGTTATGTTACTGTATGGTTGTTCTTGTGCAGTATTGTACCTTTTTGGTGTGCTACAGTACCGTATGGATGTACTCGTACGGTATTATACCATTTTTCTTTGGTATGGTACCGTATCGATGTACTCGTAAAGTATTGTACCATTTTGTTGTGGTACGATACTGTACGGACGTACTCGTACTGTATCGTACCATTTTGGTGTGGTATGGTACCGTATGCATGTACTCGTACGGTATTGTACCGTTTTGGTGTGGTATAGTACCATATGGATGTAGTCGTACGGTATTGTATCATTTTGTTGTGGTTTGGTAACATATGGATGTACTCGTACGGTATTGTATTATTTTGGTGTGGTACGTAACGTATGGGTGTACTCATACGGTGTTGTGCCCTTTTGGTGTTCTATGCTGCCCTGTGGATGTATTCGTACGATATGGTACCGTATGAATGTAGTCTTACGGGATTGTACCATTTTCAAATGGTATGGTATGGTATGATACCGATATACTCGTACGGTATTATAACATTTTGTTCTGGTAAGGTACTGTATGGATGTACTCATTCGGTATTGTATCGTTTTGATGTGTTACGGTACCGTATGGATGTACTCGTATGGTATTGTACCGTTTTGGTGTTCGATGGTACCGTATGGATGTACTCGTATGGTATTATACAATTTTTCTATGGTACGGTACCGTATCGATGTACACGTACGATATTATTCTGTTTTGCTGTGGTATTGTATTGTATGGATGTACTCGTACAGTATTGTACCATTTTTTGTGGTGTGGTACCGTATTGATGTATTTATACGGTATTGTATTATTTTTCTATGGTATGGTACCGTATCGATGTACTGGTACGGTATTGTACCGTTTTAGCGTGGCATGGTACCATATGGATGTTGTCGAATGATTTTGTACCATTTTTATGTAGTTTGGTATCGTATGGATGTACTCGTATCGTATTGTTCCGTTATTGTGTGGTATGGTACCGTATCGATGTACTTGTACAGTATTGTACATTTTTGGTGTGATATGGTACCGTACCTATATAGTCGTACGATATTGTACCGTTTTGTTTTGTTATGGTACTGTATGGATGTTCTCGTATGGCATTGTACCGTTTTGTCGTGGTATAGTACCGTATCGATAAACTCGTACGGTATAATACCGTTTTGGTGTGTTAGGCTACTGTATAGATGTTCTCGTATAGTATTGTACAATTTTGGTGTGGTACGGTACCGTATGGATGTACTCTTATGGTAATGTACCGTTTTGGTATTTTATGGTATCGTATGGACATTTTCGTACGGTATCGTACCATTTTTGTGTAGTATGGTACCGTATAGATGTACTCGTACGGTATTGTACCGTTTTATTGTGGTATGGTACCATATCGATGTACTCATATGGAATTGTATAGTTGTGGTGTGGCACGGTACCGTATAGATGTACTCGTATAGTATTATATCATTTTGGTGTTCTGTGGAACTATATGGATGTACTTGTACGGTGTTGTGTCATTTTTCTGTGGTATGATATCATATGGATGTACTAGGACGATCTTATACCTTTTTGGTGTGGTATGGTACCGTATGGATGTACTCGTATGGTATTATACCATTTTGTTAAGGTATGGTACCGTATGGATGTACTCGTACGGCTTTGTACAGTTGTGGTGTGGTAAGGTACCGTATGGACGAACTCGTACAGTATTGTACCGTTTTGTTGTGGTATGGTACCGTATGGATGTACTCGTACGGTCTTGTACCATTTTGGTTTGGTTTGGTAACGTATGGATGTACTTACACAATATTGTACCATTTTCACGTGGTATGATACCGTATGGATGTACTCGTACGGTATTGTACATCTTTTGTAAGGTATGGTACCGTATGAATGTTGTCATACGATTTTGTACCGTTTTGGTGTTGTATGGTACCGAATGGATGTACTCGTACGGTATTACTCCATTTTTGGGTGGTATAGTACCGTATTGATGTACTCGTACGGTATCGTACCGTTTCGGTGTTCTATGGTACCGTATGGATTTAGTCTTACGGGATTGTACCGTTTTCTTATGGTATGGCACCGTACCGATATACTTGTACGGTATTGAACCATTTTGTTGTGATGTGGTACCGTATGGATGTTCTAGTATGGCATTGACCAATGTTGTTATGGTACGGTAACGTATGGACATACACGTACGGTATTGTACCGTTTTGGTGTGGTATGCTATCGTATGCATGTACTCGTACAGTATTAAACTGTTTTAGTGTGGTATAGTACTTTATGGATGTAATCATACAGTATTATACCATTTTGGTGTGGTATGGTACCATATGGATGTACTCGTACAGTATTGTACGGTTTTGGTGTGGTACGGTACCATATGGTTGTACTCGTACGGTATTATACCATTTTGTTGTGATATGGTACAGTACCGATGTACTCGTACGGTATTGTTTCGTATGGATGTACTCGTATGGTATTGTACCGTATGCCTAAACTCGAACGGTATTGTATCATTCTGTTGCGGTATTGTCCCGTATGGATGTGATCGTACGGTATTGTACCTTTTTGTTTTGGTACGGTACCGTATCGATGTACTCGTACGGTATCTTATTGTTTTGGTGTTCTATGAAACCATATGGATGTATTCATACAGTATTGTACCATTTTGTTGTGGTATGGTACGGTATGGATGTATTCGTTTGGTATTGTACCATTTTAGAGTGGTATGGTACCGTATAAATGTTGTTGTACGATTTTGTACCATTTTGGTGTGGTATAGTTCCGTATGGATATTCTCATACGGTAATGTACCATTTTGGTGTGCAACGGTACCGTTTAGATGTACACGAACAGTATTGTACCATTTTGTTTCTGATATGGTACCATATGGATGTACTCTTATGGTTTTGTACCATTTTGTTGTGGTATGGTACATTATGGATGTACTCGTACGATATTGTACCATTTTGGTGTGTTATGCTACCGTATGGATCTTCTTGTGCGGTATAGTACTTTTTTGGTGTCGTACAATACCAAATGGATGTACTCGTACGGTATTTTACCATTTCGGGGTTCTATGGAACCGTAAGGATCTACACATACGGTATTATTCTTTTTTTCTGTGGTATCGTGCCGTATTGATGTACTTGTATAGTGTTGTACCGTTTTGTTATGGTACGGTACCGTATGGACGTACTCGTATGGTATTCTTCTATTTTTGTGTGGTATGGTGCCGTATGCCAGTACTCGTACGGTATTGTACCATTTTGGTGTGGCATAATATCGTATGGATGTAGTCATACGGTATTGTACTATTTTGGTGTGGTATGGTACTGTATGGATGTACTCGTATGGTATTATACTATTTTGGTGTGGTACTGTACCGTATGGATATACTAGTACGATATTTTATCATGTTGTTGTGGTATGGTACTGTACAATATATACTCGTATGGTATTGTACCGTATGGATGTATCATATACTCGTACGGTATTGTACCATTTTGATGTGGTATAGTAACATATGGATATAGTCGTACGGTATTGTACCATTTTTGTGTGGTTTGGTAACATATGGATATACTCGTACGGTATTGTACCGTTTTGGTGTGGTACGTACCGTATGGGTGTACTCATACAGTGTTGTGCCCTTTTGGTGTTCTATGCTGCCCTGTGGATGCATTCGTACAGTATGGTATCGTATGTATGTAGTCTTACGGGATTGTACCATTTTCAAATGGTATGGTATCGTAGTATGGTATGGTATGATACCGATATACTCGTACGGTATTATACCATTTTGTTCTGGTATGGTACTGTATGGATGTACTCATTCGGTATTGTACCGTTTTGGTTTGTTACGGTACCGTATGGATGTACTCGTACGGCGTTGTACCATTTTGGTGTTCGATGGTACCGTATGGATGTACTCGTACAGTATTGTACAATATTCCTGTGGTATGGTACCGTATCGATGTACTCGTACTGTATTATTCCGTTTTGTTGTGGTATGGTATCGTATGGATGTAATCGTACAGTATTGTACCAATTTTTGTGGTATGGTACAGTATTGATGTATTTGTATGGTATTGTACGATTTTTCTATGGTATGATACCATATCGATGTACTCGTACGGTATTGTATCGTTTTGTTCTGGTATGATACTGTATTGATGTACTCGTACGGTATAATACCGTTTTGGTGTGGTATGGTACCGTATCGATGTACTCGTATAGTATCTTACCGTTTTGGTGTTCTATGGAACCACATGGATGTATTCGTATGGTATTGTAAAATTTTGTTGTGGTACGGTACGGTATGGACGTATTCGTTTGGTATTGTACCATTTTAGAGTGGTATGGTACCGTATAAATGTTGTCGGACGATTTTGTACCATTTTGGTGTGGTATAGTTCCGTATGTATATTCTCATACGGTAATGTACCGTTTTGGTGTGCAACGGTACCGTTTAGATGTACTCGAACAGTATTGTACCATTTTGTTTCTGATATGGTATCGTATGGATGTACTCTTATGGTTTTGTACCGTTTTGTTGTTGTATGGTACATTATGGATGTACTCGTACGGTATTGTACCTTTTTGGTGTGGTATGGTACCGCATTGATGTACTCATATGGTATTATACCATTTTGTTGAGGTATGGTACCGTATGGATGTACTCGTATAGTTTTGTACAGTTGTGGTGTGGTAAGGTACCGTATGGACGAACTCCTACGGTATTGTACTGTTTTGTAGTGGTATGGTACCGTGTGGATGTACTCGTACGGCCTTATACAGTTTTGGTTTGGTTTGGTAACTTATGGATGTACTTGCACAGTATTGTACCATTTTCGCGTGGTATGGTACCGTATGGATGTACTCATACGGTGATGTACTCGTACGGTATTGTACCTCTTTTGTGAGGTATGGTACCGTATGGATGCTGTCATACGATTTTGTACCATTTTGGTGTTGTATGGTACCGTATGGATGTACTCGTACGGTATTGTACCTCTTTTGTGAGGTATGGTACCGTATGGATGTTGTCATACGATTTTGTACTGTTTTGGTGTTGTATGGTACTGTATGGATGTACTCATACGGTATTGTTTCATTTTTGGGTGGTATAGTACTGTATTGATGTACTCATACGGTATCATACCGTTTTGGTGTTCTATGGTACCGTATGGATTTAGTCTTACGGGATTGTATCGTTTTCTTATGGTAAGGCACCGTATCGATATACTTGTATGGTATTGAACCATTTTTTTGTGATATGGTACCGTACGGTTGTTCTAGTATAGCATTGAACTATGTTGTTGTGGTACGGTGCCGTATGGACATACACGTACGTTATTGTACCATTTTGGTGTGTTATGCTATCGTATGCACGTACTCGTACGATATTATACCATTTTGTTGTGGTATGGTACAGTACCGATGTACTCGTACGTTATTATTTCGTATGGATGTACTCGTATGGTATTGTACCGTATGCATATACTCGAATGGTATTGTATCATTTCGTTGCGGTATTGTCCCGTATGGATGTACTCGTACGGTATTGTACCTTTTTGTTGTGGTACGGTATGGATGTACTCGTACGGTATTATACCGTTTTGGTGTGGTATGGTACCGTATCGATGTACTCATACAGTATCTTACCTTTTTGGTGTTCTATGGAACCATATGGATGTATTCGAACGGTATTGTACCATTTTGTTGTGGTACGGTATGGTATGGACGTATTCATTTGGTATTGTAACATTTTAGAGTGGTATGGTACCGTTTGAATGTTGTCGTACGATTTTGTACTATTTTGGTGTGGTATTGTTCCGTATAGATATTCTTGTACGGTAATGTACCTTTTTGGTGTGCTACGGTACCGTTTAGATGTACTCGAACGGTATTGTACCATTTTATTTCTGATATGGTACCGTACGGATGTACTCTTATGGTTTTGTACTGTTTTGTTGTGGAATGGTACATTATGGATGTACTCATACGGTATTGTACCGTTTTGGTGTGTTCTGCTATTGTATGGATCTTCTTGTGCGGTATAGTACTTTTTTAGTGTGGTACAATACAGTATGGATGTACTCGTACGGTATTTTACCATTTCGGTGTTCTATGGTACCGTAAGGATCTACACATACGGTATTATACTTTTTTTCTGTGCTGTCGTACCGTATTGATGTACTCGTATAGTGTTGTACCGTTTGTTGTGTTATGGTACCGTATGGACGTATTCGTTCGGTATTCTTCCATTTTTGTGTGGTATGGTGCCGTATGCAAATACTCGTACGGTATTAGACCATTTTGGTGTGGTATAGTACTGTTTCGATGTAGTCATAAGGTATTGTACCATTTTGGTGTGGTATTGTACTGTATGGATGTACTCGTATGGTATTGTACTGTTTTGGTGTGGTACGGGACCGTATGGATAAACTAGTATGATATTTTACCGTTTTGTTGTGGTATGGTACTGTACGGATATACTCGTATGGTATTGTTCCGTATGGATGTATCGTATGCTTGTACTCGTACGGTATTGTACCATTTTGTTACTGTATTTGTACCGTATGGATGTACTCATATGGTATTATACTATTTTATTGTGTTATGGTAATGTATAGATGTACTCGTACGGTATTGCACCATTTTGGTGTGGTACGGTACCGTATCAATGTACTCGTACAGTATTTTACCGTTTTGGTGTTTAATGGAACCATATGGATGTACTCGTATGGTATTGTGTCGTTTTTCTGTAGTATGGACCGTATCGATTTAGTCGTCCGGTATTGTACCCATTTATTGTGTTACAGTACCTTATGGACGTATTCCTACGGTATTATACCATTTTGGTGTGGTATGGTTCGTATGAATGTTGTCGTATAGTCATGTACCGTTTTGTGTGGTATGGTACTGTATGGATATTCTTGTGCGGTAATGTACCATTTTTGGTGTTGTACGGTACCGTATAAATGTACTCCTATGGTATTGTACCATTTTGTTTGTCGTTTGGTACCGTATGGATGTACTCGTATGGTTTTGTATCGTTTTGTTGTTGTATGGTACAGTATCGATATAATCATACGGTATTGTACCGTTTTATTTTGGTATTGTATCGTATGGAAGTACTCATACGGTATTGTACCGATTTGTTGTGGAATGGTACTATATGGATGTACTAGCACGGTATTGTACCGTTTTGGTGTGGTACGGTACTGTATCGATATACTCGTACGGTATTATACCGTTTTGGTGTTTTATGGAACCATATGGATGTACTCGTACGGTATTGTGCCATTTTTCTGTGGTATAGTACCGTATCGATGTACTCATATGGTATTGTACCGTTTTATTGTGGTATGTTACTGTATGGATGTACTTGTACGGGATTGTACCATTTTTTTTGGTATGGTACCGTATTGATATACTCGTACGGTACTGTACCATTTTGTTGTTGTATGGTACCGTATGAATGTTCTCGTATGGTATTGTTCCGTTTTGTTGTGGTATGGTGCAGTATGGATGTACTCGCACGATTTTGTACCATTTTGGTGTGTTATGCTACCGTATGGATCTTTTGGTAAGGTATTTTACCGTTTTCGTGTGGTACGATACCGTATTGATGTACTCGTACGGTATTGTACCATTTTTGTTTTTTATGGAACCAGATGGATGTACTTGTGCGGTATTGTGTCATTTTTCTGTGGTATGGTACCGTATCAATGTACTCCTACGGTATTATACCGTTTTGTTGTGGTGTGGTACCTTATGTATGTACTCGTACTGTTTCTTCCTATTTTTCTGTGGTATGGTCTTGTGTCGATGTACTCGTATGGTATTGTACCGTTTTGTTATGGTATGGTACCATATGAATGTTGTCTTACAGTTTTCTACCGTTTTGGTGAGTTATGGTACCGTATGGATGTACTCATACAGTATTGTTCCATTTTTGTGTGGTATGGTATCGTATCGATGTACTCGTACGGTCTGGTACCGTAATCGTGTGGTACGATGCCGTATTGACGTACTCGTACGGTATTGTATGATTTTGTTGTGGTATGGTATCGTATGGATGTACTCGTACGGTATTGTACGATTTTGTTGTGATATGGTACCGTATGAATGTTGTCGAACGGTTTTGTACCGTTTTGGTGTGGTTGGGTTCCGTTTGAATGTTCTTGTGCGGTAATGTACAGTTTTGGTGTGGTATAATTCCAAAAAAATTTATTCGTACGGTGTTGTACCATTTTTTTGTGGTATGGTACGTAAGGATGTACTCGTACGGTATTGTACCGTATGGATGTACTCATATGGTATATTACCATATGGATGTACTTGTACGGTATTGTACCATTTTGTTGTGGTGTGGTTAGGGCTGTGAACGAACCGAATCTAGCCGAACCCTGTTAAGTTCGGCTCGGGTTTGTTAAGTTATGAGTTTGGCTCGGGTTCGGCTCGAGTTCGATTCGAGCATGAACAACTCGGCTTGAGTTCGGCTCGTTAAAATTTTTCAAGGCTCGGGTTCGGTTCGGTTGGGTTCGTTAAGATACTAGTCTGGCTCGAGTTCGGCTCGGATTCGGCTCGGGTTCGATTCGAATTTGAACATCTTGGCTAGAGTTTGGCTCGTTAAACTCAAATGAATCGAGCCGAGCCGAATCTAAGCTCGAATTGAGCTCGTCAAGACTCAGTGTTGATTTGGCTTAGCTCATTAAACTCAAGAGAACCCAAACTCTCTCATTAATCGTATAGAATTTGGGAGAAAAATAAGTATTGAATTATATATGCAATCTTAAAATTTTTTACATTTACAAATAGACCCCTATTGAATTATTAATTAAATTTAAGTATAGGTTCGCGAACCTAACTGAGCCGAATACCGTTAGGCTCAGATTCGGTTCATTTACGAAACGAGCCTAGAATTGAGGTTTAGGTTCAGTTCGTTTAGCAGACGAATCGAACTCGAACGAGCTCTTACAAAACCGAGCCTCGAATAGTTCGCGAATGGCTCAGTTCATTTACAGCCCTAGGTGTGGTACCGTATGGATGAACTCATACGGTATTGTACCATTTTTTATGGTATGGGACCGTATCGATGTACTTGTACGGTATTGTACAGTTTTTCAAAGGTATGGTACCATATCGATGTACTCATACGGTATTGTACCATTTTGTTATGGTATGACACTGTATGAATGTACTCGCACGATATTGTACCGTTATTGTGTGGTATGGTACCATATGGATGTTGTCGTATTGTTTTGTACCGTTTTGGTGTGGTATGGTATCGCATGGATGTACTCGTACCGTATTGTTTCGTTATTGTGGGATATGGTACCGTATCGATGTACTCGTATGGTATTGTAATATTATAGTGTGGTATGGTACCGTACCGATATATAGTCGTACGATATTGTACCTTTTGTTGTGGTATGGTACCGTATGGATGTTCTCGTATGGCATTATACCGTTTTGTTGTGGAATGGTACCGTATCGTTGTACTCGTACGGTATAGTACCGTTTTAGTGTGTTAGGCTACTGTATGGATGTTCTCATACGACATTGTACCATTTTGGTGTGGTACGATACCGTATGGATGTACTCTTATGGTATTGTACCATTTTGGTGTTCTGTGGTACCGTATGGATGTACTTGTACCGTATCGTACCATTTTTGTGTGGTATGGTACCGTATTGATGAACTCGAACGGCGTTGTACCGTTTTGTTGTGGTATGATATTGTATCAATGGACTCGTATAGTATTGTATAGTTCTGGTGCGGTACGGTACCGTATAAATGTACTCGTATGTTATTGTACCGTTTTGGTGTTGTATAGAACCGTATGGATGTACTCGTACGGTATTGTGCTATTTTTCTGTGGTATGGTACTGTATGGACTTACTTGTACGGTCTTTACCGTTTTAGTGCAGTATGGTACCGTATGGATGTAATCGTACGGTATTGTGGAGTTGTGGTGTGGTATGGTACCGTAAGGATGTACTCGTATGGTATTATACCGTTTTGTTGTGTTATGGTACCGTATGAATGTACTCATACGGTCTTGCACTGTTTTAGTGTGGTTTGGTAATGTATGGATGTACTCGTACGTTATTGTACCGTTTTGACGTGGTATGGTACCGTATGGATGTACTCGTATGGTATTGTACCTTTTTGGTGTTATATGTTACCGTATGGATGTTGTCATATAGTTTTGTATCGTTTTGTTGTGGTATGGTCCCGTATGGTTGTACTTGTACGGTATTGTTCCATTTTTGTATGGTATGGTACCGTATCAATGCACTCATATGGTATTTTACCGTTTTGATGTTCTATGGTACCGTATGGATGTAGTCTTACGGGATTGTACCATTTTCTTGTAGTATGGTATGGTACCGATATACTCGTACGGTATTGTACCATTCTATTCTGGTATTGTACTGTATGGAAGTTCTCGTACAGCATTGTACTATTTTATTGTGGTAGGATACCGTATCGATGTACTCATAATGTATTGTACCGTTTTGATGTGTTACGCTACTGTACAAACGTTCTCGTACGGTATTGTACAATTTTGGTGTCGTAGGGTACCGTATGGATGTACTCGTCGGTATTGTACCATTTTGATGTTTTGTGGTACCGTATGGATGTACTCGTACGGTATTCTACCAGTTTTGTGTGGTATGGTACCGTATCGATGTACTCGTACGGTATTATACCATTTTGTTGTGGTATGGTAACACATTGATGTACTATTAAGGTATTGTGCTGTTGTGGTGTGGTATGGTACCGTATCGATATATTCGTACGATTTTATACCGTTTTGTTGTGGTACAGTACCGTATGTAAGTACTCATCCGGTACTGTACCGTTTTGATGTGGTATGGTACCGTATGGATGTAATCATACAATATTGTACCGTTTTGGGATGGGATGGTACCGTATGCATGTACTCGTACGGTATTATACCGTTTTTGTGTAGTATGGTACCGTAAGAATGTTGTCGAACGGTTTTGTACCGTTTTGGTGTGGTAGGTTACTGTATGGATGTTCTCATACGGTAATGTACCATTTTGGTGTGGTACGGTACCGTATAAATGTACTCGTACGGTGTTGTACCATTTTTTTGTGCTATGGAACGTATGGATTTACTCGCATGGTAATGTACCATTTTGTTGAGGTATGGTATTGTATAAATGTACTCGTACGGTGTTGTACTGTTTTGTTGTGGTACGGAACGTATGGATGCACTTGTATGGTAATTTTGTTGTGGTATAGTACCGTATGGATGTACTCGTGCGGTATCGTAGCGTTTTGGTTTGGTATGGTACCGTATGGATGTACTCGTACGGTATTATACCATTTTGGTGTGCTATGGCACAGTATGAATGTTATTGAACGATTTTGTACCGTTTTGGTGTGGTAAGGTACTGTATGGATGTTCGGTACGGTAATGTACCGTTTTGGCGTGGTACAGTACCATATAGATGTATTCGTACGCTATTGTACCATTTTGTTGTGGTGTGATACAGTATGGATGTTCTCGTACTGTATTGTGCCTTTTTGGTATGTTATGCAACCTTATGGATGTTCTTGTGCGGTATTGTACCATTTTAGTGTGGTACGATACCATATGGAAGTACTCGAACAGTATTGTACCATTTTGTTGTGGTACGGTACTGTATGGATCTACTCGTACGGTATTGTATCATTTTGTTGTGGTACGGTACCGTATGGATGTACTCGTACGGTATTGTACCGTTTTGTTCTTGTATGGTACCGTATGGATGTACTCGTACGCTATTGTTCTGTTTTGGTGTGGTATGGCACCGTATGGATGTACTCGTACGATATTGTGCCATTTTGGTGTGGTACGGTACCGTATGAATGTTGTCGAACGGTTTTGTACCGTTTTGGTATGATAGGGTACCGTATGGATGTTCTCGTACGGTAATATACCATTTTGGTGTGGTACGATACCGAATAGATGTATTCGTGCAGTATTGTACCGTTTTGTTGTGTTATGCTACCGTATGAACGTTCTTATGCGGTATTGTTCCTTTTTAGTGTGGTACGTTACCGTATGGATGTACTCGTATGGTATTGTACCTTTTTTTTGTGGTAGGGTTCCATATCGATGTACTCGTATTGTATTGTACCGTTTTGGTGTTGTATGGTACCGTATGGATCTACTCGTATGGTATTGTACCATTTTGGTATGTTGCGGTACAATTTGGATGTACTCATACAGTACTGTATGAATGCTGTCGTACAATATTTGTACCATTTTGGTGTGGTACGGTACTATATTGATATACTCGTAATGGATTGTACCATTTTTTTGTCGTACGATATCATATCGATGTACTCGTGCGGTATTGTACTATTTTGTTGTGTTATGGTATGGTATGGATGTTCTCGTACGGTAATGTACCATTTTTGTGTTGTACGATACCGTATATATGTACTCGTATAGTATTTTTTCATTTTGTTGTTGTATGGTACCGTATGGATGTACTCGTACTGTAATGTACCGTTTTGGTGTGGTACGATACTGTATCGATGTAATCATACGGTATTGTACCGTTTTGTTGTGGTATGGTACCGTACGGATGTACTCGTACGATATTGTAACATTTTGGTGTGTTATGGTACCGTACGGATGTACTTGTATGGTATTGTGCCTTTTGGTGTGGTATGGTACCAAATGAATATACTTGTACGGTATTGTACCGTTTTGTTGTGGTATGGAACCATGTGGATGTAGTCCTATGGTTTTGTACCGTTTTGATGTCGTAATGTTCCGTATGGATGTTATCGTATGAAATTGTACCATTTTGGTGTGGTATCGTACCGTATGAATGTTCTCGTATGGTAATTTACCGTTTTGGTATTGTACGGTACCGTATCGATGTAGTCGTACGGGATTGTACCATTTTTTTGTCGTATGGTACCGTATCGATATACTCGTATGGTATTGTACCATTTTGTTATGGTATGAAACTGTATGGATGTTCTCGTACTGCATTATACCGTTTTGATGTGGTATAGATGTACTCGTACGATTTTGTACCATTTTCTTGTGGTAGGATACTGTATGGATGTACTCGTATGGTACTGTACAATTTTGTTATGGTATGGTACAGTATTGATGTACTCGTAATATATTATACCATTTTGGTGTGTTATGCTACCGTATAGATGTTTTTGTGGGGTATTTTACCTTTTTAGTGTCGTACGGTTCCGTATGGATGTACTCGTATGGTATTGAATCTTTTTTCTGTGGTAGGGTACCTTAACGATGTTTTGGTACGGTGTTGTACCATTTTGTAGTGGTACGGTACCGTATGGATGTACTCGTTCGTTATTGTACAAATTTTTGTGGTATGGTACCGTATGGATGTACTCGAATGGTACTGTACCATTTTGTTGTGGTACAGTACCATATTTCTATACTCGTACGGTACCGTATGAATGTACTCGTAAGGTATTGTCTTGGGTCGGTGTGGTACGGTACCGTATAGATATTCTCGTACGGTATTGTACCGATTTGGTGTGGTATGGTACCGTATCGATGTACTCGTACGGGATTGTACCATTTTTTTGTCGCATGGTACCGTATAGACCTACTCATACGGTATTGTACCATTTTATTTTTGTATGGTACCGTATGGATGTTCTCGTACGATAATGTATCATTTTGGAGTTGTACGGTACTGTATAGATGTACTCGTACGTTATTGTACCATTTTGTTGTCGTATGGTACCGTATGGATGTACTCATACGGTATTGTTCCATTTTGGTGTGGTGTGGTGTGGTATGGATGTACTCGTTCGGTATTATACCATGTTGTTGTGCTTCGGTACCGTATAGATGTACTCCTACAGTATTGTGTCATTTTCTTGTGAAATTGTACCATATGGATGTACTCGTAAGGTATTGCACCGTTTTGGTGTGGTGTGGTACCGTATGGATGCATCCGTATGGTATTGTATCATTTTTCTTTGGTAGGGTACCATATCGATGTATTAGTACGGTGTTGAACTGTTTTGTAGTGGTACGGTACCGTGTGTATGTACTCGTACGGTATTGTTCCATTTTTATTTTGTATGGTACCGTATGGTTGTACTCCTACGGTATTGTACCATTTTGTTGTAATACGGTACCATATGGATGTACACGTACATTACCGTATGGATGTACTCGTACGGTATTGTACCGTGTCAGTGTGGTACGGAACCGTATAGATGTTCTTGTACGGTATTGTACCGTTTTGGTGTGGTATGGTACCGTATTGATGTACTCGTACGGTATTGTACTGTTTTGTTATCGTACTGTACGGTATGAATATACTCGTACGGTATTGTACCATTTTGTTGTGGTTTTGTATCCTATGGATGTACTCGCACGGTATTTTAGCATATTGGATAGGTGTGGTACCGTATGGATGTACTCGTACGGTACTGTACCGTTTTGGTGTGTTATGTTACCGTATGGATGTTTTTGGGTGGTATTGTACCTTTTTACGGTGGTACGGTACCGTATGGACGTACTCGTACGGTATTCTACCGATTCGGTATTTTATGGTACCTTATGGATGTACTCGTACTGTATTAAACTATTTTTCTGTGGTAGGTTACCAAATCGTTGTACTCGTAAGGTATTTTACCATTTTGTATTGATATGATACCGTACGGATGTATTCGTGCGGTATTGTGCCGTTTTGGTTTGGTATGGTACTGTATGGATGTACTCGTACGATATTGTGCCATTTTGGTGTGGTACGGTACCGTATAAATGTTGTCGAACGGATTTGTACCGTTTTGGTATGGTAGGATATCGTATGGATGTTCTCGTATGGTAATGTGCCGTTTTGGTGTGGTACGGTACCGTATAGATATACTCATGCGGTATTGTACTGTGTTGTTGTGTTATGCTACCGTATGAATGTTCTTGTGCGGTATTGTTTCTTTTGAGTGTGGTACGTTACCGTATGGATGTACTCGTACGGTATTGTACCATTTTTCTTTGGTAGGGTTCCATATCGATGTACTCGTACTGTATTGTACCGTTTTGGTACCGTATGGTACCGTATGGATCTACTCGTACCGTATTGTACCATTTTGGTGTGGTGCGGAACAGTTTGGATGTACTCGTACAGTACCATAAGAATGCTGTCGTACGGTATTTGTACCATTTTGGTGTGGTACGGTACTATATTGATATACTCGTAATGGATTGTACCATTTTTTTGTCGTATGGTACCATATCGATGTACTCGTACGGTATTGTACTATTTTGTTGTGATATGGTATGGTATGAATGTTCTCGGACGGTAATGTACCATTTTTGTGTTGTACGGTACCGTATATATGTACTCGTACAGTATTTTGTCATTTTGTTGTTGTATGGTACCGTCTGGATGTACTCGTAAGGTAATGTACCATTTTGATGTGGTACGATACCGTATCGATGTAATCATAAGGTATTGTACCGTTTTGTTGTGGTATGGTACCGTACGGATGTACTCGTACGGTATTGTAACATTTTGGTATGTTATGGTACTGTACGGATGTACTCGTACGGTATTGTGCCTTTTGCTGTGGTATGGTACCGAATGTATGTACTTGTACGGTATTGTACCGTTTTGTTGTGGTATGGAACCGTATGGATGTAGTCCTATGGTTTTGTACCGTTTTGATGTGGTAATGTTCCGTATGGATGTTCTCGTACGGTAATTTAACGTTTTGGTGTTGTACGGTACCGTATTGATATAGTCGTACGGGATTATACCATTTTTTTGTCGTATGGTACCGTATCGATATACTCGTATTGTATTGTACCATTTTGTTGTGGTATGGTACTGTATGGATGTTATCGTACGGTATTATACCGTTTTGGTGTGGTATACATGTACTCGTACGATTTTGTACCGTTTTGTTGTGGTAGGATACTGTATGGATGTACTCGTATGGTACTGTACAATTTTGTTATGGTATGGTACAGTATTGATGTACTCGTAATATATTATACCGTTTGGTGTGTTATGCTACCGTATGGATGTTTTTGTGGGGTATTTTACCTTTTTAGTGTCTTACGGTTTCGTATGGATGTACTCGTATGGTATTGAACCTTTTTCCTGTGGTAGGGTACCTTATCGATGTTTTGGTACGGTGTTGTATCGTTTTGTAGTGGTACGGTACCGTATGGATGTACTCGTTCGTTATTGTACCAATTTTTATGGTATGGTACCGTATGGATGTACTCGAATGCTATTGTACCATTTTATTGTGGTACAGTATCATATTTATGTACTCTAAGGTACCGTATGGATGTACTCGTAAGGTATTGTACTGGGTCGGTGTGGTACGGTACCGTATAGATATTCTCGTACGGTATTGTACCGATTTGGTGTGGTATGGTACCGTATCGATGTACTCGTACGAGATTGTACCATTTTTTTGTCGCATGGTACTATCGGTATACTCATACGGTATTGTACCATTTTATTTTTGTATGGTACCGTATGAATGTTCTCGTATGATAATGTATCGTTTTGGAGTTGTACGTTACGGTATAGATGTACTCGTACTTTATTTTACCGTTTTGTTGTCGTATGGTACCGTATAGATGTACTCGTACGGTATTGTTCCATTTTGGTGTGGTGTGGTATGGTACAGTATGGATGTACTCGTTCGGTATTATACCATTTTGTTGTGCTACGGTACCGTATAGATGTACTCCTACAGTATTGTGTCATTTTCTCGTGAAATGGTGCTATATGGATGTACTAGTAAGGTATTGCACCATTTTGGTGTGGTGTGGTACCGTATGGATGTATCCGTACGGTATTGTACCATTTTTCTTTGGTAGGGTACCATATCGATGTACTAGTACGGTGTTGAACCCTTTTGTAGTGGTACGGTGCCGTGTGTATGTACTCGTACGGTATTATTCCATTTTGGTTTTGTATGGTACCATATGGTTGTACTCGTACGGTATTGTACCATTTTATTGTAATACGGTACCATATGGATGTACACGTACATTACCGTATGGATGTACTCGTATGGTATTATACCGTGTCGGTGTGGTGCGGAACCGTATAGATGTTCTCGTACGGTATTGTACCGTTTTGATGTGGTATGGTATCTTATTGATGTACTCGTACGGTATTGTACCGTTTTGTTGTCGTACTGTACGGTATGAATGTACTCGTACGGTATTATACCGCTTTGTTGTTGTCTTGTATCCTATGGATGTACTCGCACAGTATGTTACCATTTTGGATAGGTATGGTACCGTATGGATGTAGTCGTACGGTACTGTACCGTTTTGGTGTGTTATATTACCGTATGGATGTTCTTGTGCGGTATTATACCTTTTTAGTGTGGTACGGTACCGTATGGACGTACTCGTATGGTATTCTACCGTTTTGGTATTTTATGATACCTTATGGATGTACTCGTATGGTATTATACCATTTTTCTGTGATAAGTTACCAAATCGTTGTTGACGTACGGTATTTTACCGTTTTGTATTGATACGGTATCGTATGGATGTACTCATACGGTATTGTGCCGTTTTGGTGTGGTATGGTAACTTATTGATGTACTCATGTGGTATTATACCATTTTGTTGTGGTACGGTACCGTATGGACGTACTGATACGGTAATGTACCATTTTGGTATGGTATGGTATTGTATAGATGTTTTCGTATAGTATTGTAATATTTTGGTGTGGTATGATTCCGTATTCATGTTCTCGAATGGGATTGTACTATTTTTTTGTCGTATGGTACTGTATCGAAATCCTCGTATGGCATTGTACTAATTTCTTATGATATGGTACCGTATGGATTTTCTCGTATTTTAATGTTTCGTTTTGGTGTGGTCGGATACCGTATGGACGTACACGTACGGGATTGTACCATTTTTTTGTCGTATGGTACCGTATCGATATACACGTACTGGTATTATAACGTTTTGTTGTGGTATGGTACCGTATGGATGTTCTCGTACGGTAATGTACCGTTTTGGTGGGGTATGGTGGTGAACGGATGTACTCGTACGGTATTGTACCATTTTGGTGTGGTATGTTACCGTACGGATATACTCGTACGATATTTTACCGTTTTGGTGTGGTATGGTACTGTACGAATGTACTCATACGGTATTGTATAGTTTTGGTATGGTATGATACCGTATGTATGTTCTCGTACGGTATTGTTCCGTTTTGGTGGGGTATGGTACCGGATTGATGTAGTCGTTCGCGATTGTACCCTTTTTTTATCTATGGTACCGTATCGGTATACTTATTCCGTATTGGACCGTTTTATTCTGGTATGGTACTGTATGAATGTTCTCGTACGGTAATGTAACATTTTGGTGTTGTGCGGTACCTTATAGATATACTCGTACTGTATTGTACCATTTTGTCGTGGTATGGTACCATATGGATGTACTCGTTTGGTATTGTACCATTTTGTTGTGGTATGGTACAGTATGAATGCACTCGTACGGTATTGCACCATTTTGGTGTGTTACGCTAGCGTATGGATGTTCTTGTGTGGTATTATACCTTTTTAGAGTGGTACGGTACCGTATGGAAGTACTCGTACGGTATTGTACCATTTTTCTATGGTAGGGTACCATATCGATGTACTCGTATGGTATTGTACCATTTTTGTTATAGTACGGTACCGTATGGATGTACTCATACGGTATTATACCGTTTTGTTCTGGTACGGTACCGTATGGATGTACTCGTACGGTATTATACCGTTTTCGTGTGTTACGGTACCGTATGAATGTTCTCGTATGGTATTTTGCCGTTTTGTAGTGAAATGGTACCGTACAGATGTACTTGCACGGTATTGTACCATTTGTGTGTGGCATGGTACCATATGAATGTTGTCGTACGGTTTTGTACCGTTTTGGTGTGGTATGATACCGTATCAATGTACTTATGCGGGATTGTATCATTTTTTATCCTTTGGTACCGTATCGATATACGTGACGGTATTATATCATATTGTTGTGGTATGGTATCCTATACATGTTCTCGTACGATAATGCACCGTTTTGTAGTGATACGGTACCATATGGATGTACCCAGTACGGTATTGTGCCGTTTTGGTTTGGTGTGGTGTGGTATGGTACCTTATTGATGTACTCGTACGGTATTATGTCATTTTTTTGTGGTACGGTACCATATGGATGTACTCATACGGTATTGTCCCGCTTTGGTGTGATATGGCACCGTATGGATGTTATCGTACGATATTGTACCGTTTTGGTGTGGTATGGTACCATATCGATTTACTCGTACGGGATTGTTCCATTTTTTTGTCGCATGGTACCGTATCGATATACTCGTTTGGTATTGTACCGTTTTGTTGTGGTACGGTACCGTATGTATGTTTTCGTACTGTAATGTACCATTTTTGTGTGGTACGGTACCATATAGATGTACTTGTACGGTATTGTACCGTGTTGTTGTGGTATGTACCGTATGAATGTACTCGTATGTTATTGTACCGTTTTGTTCTTGTTGCGGTCTGCTACAGTATGGATGTTGTACGGTATTGTACCGTTTTGGTTTGTTATGCTACCATATGGATGTTCTTGTGCAGTATTGTACCTTTTTAGTGTGGTACGGTATCGTATGTATGTACTCGAACGGTATTGTACCGTTTCGGTATTCTATGGTACCGTATGGATGTACTCATACGGTATTGTACCGCTTTGCTATGGTACGGTACCGTATGGATGTACTCGTACGGTTTTCTAGCATTTTGGTCTGGTATGGACACCGTATGAATATTGTCGTATGGTATTGTATCGATTTGGTGTGGTATGATACTGTATTAATGTACTCGTACGGGATTGTACCAATTTTTTGTCATATGGTACCGTATCGATATACTCATACGGTATTGTTTCGGTTTGTTGTGGTATGGTACCGTATGAATGTTCTCGTACGGTAATATACTGTTTTGGTGTGGTACGGTACCGTATAGATGTGCTCCTATGGTGTAGTACCGTTTTGTTGTGGTATGGTACCCTATGGATATACTCATATGGTATTGTACCGTTTTGTTATGGTATGTTACAGTATGGATGTACTCATACGGTATTGTATCGTCTTGGTGTGTTAGGCTACCGTATGGATGTTCTTGTGTAATATTGTACCTTTTTAGTGTGGTACGGTACCGTATGGATGTACTCGTACGGTATTGTACCATTTTTCAATGCTATGGTACCGTATGGATGTACTTGTACGGTATTGTAGCATTTTTCTGTGGTACGGCACCGTATGGATATAGTCGTACGGTTTTGTATCGTTTTGGGGTGGTATGGCACCGTATGGATGTTGTCGTACGGTATTATAGCATTTTGGTGTGTTATGGTACCGTATCAATGTACTCGTTCAGGATTGTACCATTTTTTTTTGTCGCATGGTATCGTATCAATATACTCGTATGGTATTGTACATTTTAAGTGTGGTATGGTACCGCATGGATTCACTCGTACAGTATTATACCGTTTTTCTATGATATGGTACCGTATCGATGTTCTTGTACGGTAATGTACCATTTTTGTGTGGTACGGTATGATATAGATGTACTCGTACGATATTGTATCATTTTGTTGTGGTATGGTACCGTATGAATGTACTTGAAAAGTATTTACCATTTTGTTGTGGTATACTGCAGTATGGATGTACTCGTACGGTATTGTATCATTTTGGTGTGTTATGCTACCGTATGGATATTCTTGTGCGGTATTGTACCTTTTTAGTGTGGTACGGTACTGTATGAATGTACTCGTATGGTATTGTGCCATTTTTCTGTGGTATGGTAGCTTATCGAAGTACTCATACGGTATTGTACCATTTTTTTGTGGTACGATACCGTATGGATGTACCCGTACGATTTTGTACCGTTTTGGTGAGGTATGGCACTATATGGATGTTGTCGTATAGTGTTGTATTATTTTGGTGTGGTATGGTACTATATCGATGTACTCGTATAGGATTATACCAATTTTTTGTTGTATGGTACCGTATTGATATACTCGTACGGTATTGTACCGTTTTGTTGTAGTATGGTACCGTATGGATGTTCTCGTACGGTAATGTACCATTTTGGTGTGGGACAGTACTGTATAGATGTACTCCTACGGTATTGTACCATTTTGTTATGGTATGGTACCTTATGGATGTACACGTATGGTATTGTACCGTTTTGTCGTGGTATGCTACTGTATGGATGTGCTTGTACGTCATTGTACCATTTTGGGGTGTTAAACTACCATATGGATGTTCTTTAGTGGTATTGTACCTTTTTAGTGTGGTACGGTACCGTATGGATGTACTCGTATGGTATTGTACCGGTTTTCTTTGGTATGGTACTGTATCGATGTACTCGTCTGGTATTATACCATTTTTCTGTGGTACGGTGCCGTATGGATGTATTAGTATGGTATTGTACTATTTTTGTGTGGTATGGCATCGTATGGATGTTATCGTACGGTATTGTACCATTTTGCTGTTGTCTGGTACCGTATCGATGTACTCGTACGGAAGTAAAGAAGCACGACTTTCATCAATTACCCTACCTCCTATGCTAAACGCCGCCTCCGAAGCAACTGTAGTAGCCTGAACAGCCAAAATATCACGTGCCATCCTTGCCAAAGTAGGATATTTCCCATGGTTTACCTTCCACCAATGTAAAATATTAAAGTCCTCAGTATTTGGAAACACAATCTCGTCCAAGTACTGGTCCATCTCTGATTTCTGGAACGCACCGATGCTAGAAGCATGTGCCTTTTCGTACCACTCCTGAAAGCCATCCAAGTTATGTTTGGAAGAACCCATGACCGCATGACTTCGACTTGAGCCACTACCCTCTAAAACACCTCTGCCACTGTAGTACTCATCAAAAAGCTTAGAAAAGATAGTACGGACCCTGTCAATGTAACTGATGGACTCGCCAGGGCCATATATTTGCTCATAATAAAACTCCACCACAGCCATTTTGCATTTTGGGTCAAGAACTACAGAAACTGCGAGTGCCAAGCAAGACTCGTCCCAATATTTTGCAAACTTCTGACTCATAGGCTTAGCCATCAAACGAAGAAAGTCATATTCACTTGTCTCCCACTCGTTAAGTTGCATTTGTATCTTGCATATCTCAGGGAAAAATACATTTGATGTGGGAAAACATGTGCCGCTGAAATGACATGTGGCTTTAAAAAATACTTCCAAGCACTCACAAATTATCGTTGCTATCTCCCATTCCTCGTTTGAAGGATTGTGGTTACAGTTCTTATCAATTAAGTCCAAGCGAGCAAATGCATCCCTCAAAGGTAATGCGGCTTCAAACATCTCATAAGTGGAGTTCCATCTAGTAGGAACATCCATGGGGACTTTTTTCAAATCATTCAACTTCAATTCGCTCACTGCAAGATCAAATTTTTTTTTCCCAGAAGGGGACCGCTTCAAATACCGCACACTATCACGATTTTTCGATATCAAACTGACAATAACTTGCAACCCATCCTGAACAATCAGATTAAGAATGGGTTTCATTTAAAAAAGGGATCGAGCTCTCCTCAAGCTAACTACGTATCTCCGGGGAATAGAAAATCAGGTCCAACCATAGTTCCGGCCAAAAGGGGGTTTACGAAATAACTCAGAGTCGCCACCCGGCATAGAGTTTAGGTGTGCCGGGTCACCTCTGAAATATTCGAAGAATAATTTAAGTATTTTGGAAAAAGAACCTCTGGCTAAAGAACCCGATTTTTAGAAAAGAGTGACTCCTTTTTGCTTTTTTGAAAAACGGCTTTAGGTCTACGAGGTTAGAAAAGAAAGGGTTCTGTAATTCACGGTTACGTGTCGGTAAGCTGGAGCACACTATCCCGCCCTCGCGGTACTCGCTTCTTTAAACATGAAATAGAAATGAGTTGTTTCCGGATGAAGATGAAATAGAAATGAGTTGAGAAAGGAAGAATGTTGCGCGTAAATAAAGATTTGTTCTCACTGATGGGTATGGCTAACTCTGCCTATTGAACTTGCAAAAGATGAGTACGCCATTTTTTGAAGGAATGATAGTAGCAAAGTTATGTGAATTATCATTCGTCCTCTATGACCTGATAGTCATCGATATAAGGGACAGGACCACTCAAAAATCTTAGATTTGGCAATGGGACCGTGGAATATGGCAAAAGCTAAAGAAGGGCGTGAATTGGGTATGAGCATAATGGGGAAAGCAAAAAGAAATATCATTTGGCTAATTCAAAAGCTGTCTTCCTTTAGAAAATAGAAGTAACTGTCGAAGGATCAATTCCCCGACAGAGAAATCGAATCCTCAGCCGAAAGACTGCCTCTGGGCGTGATGAAATTTTCTATGAAAGTGGATCAAATTCTCGGCTGTTAAATCCATTCTGTCGTGCTCGATATTTTATCCCCACCTCCCACCTGCGGGAGCCGAGTGTCATCATTCGCCTTGTCCTTCCCTTTGAGAGGGAGAACAAGGGTTGCGAGTGAGAAGGAAACGGTCAATAGATAAGTGACCCGGTTCCTATGGATTGTGACTTCTATTTTTTAAAACGTAGGGAAATGGAGGAGTTTTGTGTTCTATAAAAAGGCTATGGATATTTTAGAAAAATACTTGAATTTTAGGAAATGAAGATGGTTTTATTTAAAAAAAGGACGGAGCTCTACTCAAGTTGCCTACGTATCTCCGGGGAAAGGTAAATCAGGTCCAGCCATAGTTCCCGCCAAAAGGGGGTTTAGGAAATAACTCAGAGTCGCCACCGGGCGTAGAGTTTAGGTGTGCCTGGTCATCTCTTGAATTTCCGAAGAATAATTCTAGTATTTTGGAAAAAGATCCTCTGGCCAAAGAACCCGGCTTTAGAAAAGAGTGACTCCGTTTTGCTTTTTAGGAAAAAGGCTTTAGGTCCGCGAGGTTAAAAAAGAAAGGGTTTGATAATTAATTGTTACGTGTAGGTAACCTGGAGCACTCTATCTCGCCCTTGAGGTACTCGCTCCTTTAAACATTCAATAGAAATGAGTTGTTTCCGGATGAAGATGAAATAGAAATGAGTTGAGAATGGAAGAATGTTGCACGTAAATAAAGATTTGTGCTAATTGATGGGTATAGCTAACTATGCGTATTGTACTCCCAAAAGACGAGTACGCCATTTTTTGAAGGAATGACTGTAGCAAAGTTATGAGAATTATCATTCGTCCTCTCTGACTTGATAGTCATCGATATAAGGGACAGCACCTCTCAAGATTACTAGATTTTGCAATGGGAACGTGGAATATGGCAAATGCAAAAGAAGGGCATGAATTGGGAATCAAGATAAGGGGAAAGGAAAAAGGGATATCATTTGTCTAATTCAAAATCTGGCTTCTTTTAGAAAATAGAAGTAACTACCGAAGGATCAATTCCTTGGCCAAGAAATCGAACCCTCAGCCGAAGGATTGCCTCTGTGCATGACGAAATTTTCAAATGAATGTGGATTAATTTGTCAACCGTTAAATCCATTCTGTCGCGCTCGGGATTTTATCCACACCTCCCCCCTATGGGAGCCGAGTGTCTTCGTTCGCCTTCTTCTTCCTTTAAGGAGGGAGAACAAGGGGCGCGAGCTAGAGGAAAATGGTCGAGAGATAAGTGATCCGGTTCTTATGGAATGCGACATTGGTTTTTGAAAAAGAAGGGAAATGGAGAAGTTTTGTGTTCTATAAAGGGCTTCGGATATTTTAGAAAAATACTTGTATTTTAGTTAGGAAATGAAATGGGTTTTATTTCAGAAAGGGACCGAGCTATCTTCTAGCTACCTAGGAATCTCCACGGAAAGGAAAACCAGGTATAGTCGTACTTCGCGCCAAACGGGGTTTAGAAAAATACTCAGAGTCGCCACCGGGCATATAGAGTTTAGGTGTGCCTGGTCACCCCTTGAATATCCAAAGAATAATTCAAGTGTTTTGGAAAAAGAACCTCGAGCCAAAGAACCCGGTTTTTAGAAAAGAGTGACACCATTTTGCTTTCTAGGAAAAAGGCTTTGTGTCTGTGAGGTAAGAAAAGAAAGGATTCGGTAATTCATTGGTACATATAGGGAAGCCGAAGCACTCTATCCCGAACTCGCTCCTTTAAACATGCAATAGAAATGAATTGTTTCTGGATGAAGATGAAATAGAAATGAGTTGAGAAAGGAAGAATGTTGTGTGTAAATAAAGATTTGTGCTAACTGATGGGTATGGCTAACTTTGCGTGTTGAACACCCAAAAGATGAGTACGCCATTTTTTAAAGGAATGACAGTAGCAAAGTTATGAGAATTATCATTCATCTTCTCCGACTTTATAGTCATCGATATTAGGGACGGGACCTCTTAAGAATCCTAGATTTGGCAATGGGACAGTGGAAAATGGCAAAAGCCAAGGAAGGGCGTGAATTATGTTCGAGCATAATGGGGAAAGAAAAAAGGGATATCATTTGACTAATTTAAAATATGGCTTCATTTAGAAAATAGAAGTAACGGTCGAAGGATCAATTCCCCGATCAAGAAATCAAATCCTCAGCCGAAGGATTGCCTTGGGCATGATGAAATTTTGAATGAAAGTGGATCGATTTCTCAACCGTTATATCCATTCTATCGTGCTTGGTAATTTATCCACACCTCCCCCCTTAGGCAGCCGAGTGTCTTCGATCGCCTTCTCCTTCTCTTTGAGAGGAACAACAAGGGGTGCGAGCGATAGGGATACGATTGGGAGATAAGTGACCCGGTTCCAATGGATAGTGACTTCTGCTTTTGAAAAACAAAGGTAAAAGTTGGAGTTTTGTGTTCTATAAATGGGCTATTGATATTTTAGAAAAATACTTGAATTTTAGAAAATGAATGGGGTTTTATTTTAAAAAGGGACTGAGCTCTCCTCAAGCTGCCTACATATCTCCGGGGAAAGAAAAATCAGGTCTAGCCATTGTTCGGGCCAAAATGGGGTTTAGAAAATAAATCAAAGTCGCCACCGGGTATAGAGTTTAGGTGTGCCTGGTCCCCTCTTGAATATACGAATAATAATTGAAGTACTTTAAAAAAAGAACCTTGGGCTAGAGAATCTGGTTATTAGAAAAGAGTGACTCCATTTTTCTTTTTAGGAAAAAGGCTTTTGGTCCGCGAGGTTAGAAAGGAAAGCGTTCGGTAATTCACTGTTATGTGTAGGGAAGCCGGAGCACTCTATACCGCCCTTGCGATACTCACTCCTTTAAACATGCAATAGAAATTAATTGTTTCTGTAGCGGGCCGAACCGGAAGCTCGGCTGTGGTATACCGAGCCTTGTTCGGTTCGATAAGAAATCCTGTGCGCAGCTCCTGACCATGTACTACATTACGAAGTCGGCTAGAAATGTGCTCGGCGGAATACAAGTCTGTGCTCGGCGGACTACGAGCCTTCACTCTCTACTGTCGGCAGCGTGACAGGGTCGGCTATGCATGCTCGGCTACCTGTAGAGCATAACCACTGTTGACTGCTGAAATGCGCGCCTTCACACGTGCAAAGACGGTTATAACAAAAGGTGATCATGGGTACACATGGATCATGCCAGCTCACACCAAAACGGTTACCAGATTCGTCCAACGACATCACCTGACTCGTGCAAGGCATGTGCCTGTGCTTGGAGAGCAAGACAAGGAGACTCTATAAATGTAGAAGGATAACGCCTCTGCGGAGGTACGCACTCTTTCACGCGATTACCCACTCAAAACCCTAGTTTCTCTCCTTGCTTCCTACACATACTTATCCTCTCGCCGGAGGGCCTTGCCGGGCAACCCCCGGCCAGGTCTTAGTCGTGTGCTCACTATGCAGGTTGCGTGGAGAAGGCTAGGAAATCACTGAACCAGCGGAGGAAGGATTCGAGCCAGAAGAGACGGGCCACACAATTGGTGAACCCGACGTGAAATCCTTCTCAGCTTCTGATCCAAACGGCTCAAACCCTCTTCCAAATCATCTTCCACTCAAAAAGACGAACGAAAACTCAAGCAGCGATGGGCGGAGATCCACCAAACGTTTCAATTTCTGGGGCCAAAGACACCAGTGGAAACGCAATCCTCCCACCATTTTCAGAAAGGCACATGTCCATCTCACTACCACCAGATTCTGGGCTCTCTCCGGCTGCAGACGACATAACAACGGCCTACATCCGCCTTCTGCAACGACGAGACGACGAAAGAGACAACGAACTTGCAGCGCTGAGGGCGGAAGTGGCCCAGATGAAGCAACATATGCAGGACGTAACCCCAGCCGCCTCCAGATCCACCAGAGGCGGACGACAGAAGCGAAGAAACTCTCCTCCCCCTCCTCCTCCTCCTTCGCCGCGAGACCACACCAACGAGGCGGGCCATCGCGTCTCCGTCAAAGACCGCCTTGGTTTTACGCCAGAAAAGGGAGACGCCAGGGAAATTATCCTCTACAAACGACCTGCAACATCTGGTACACATCACTCGAGGTCCCACCACGAACGGACCCGCACCAGGGACATCGAATCATTCACGAGCACGTACTCGACTGGTCGCGCGGAGTTCTCTCGCACAACGGCCTCCCACCGAAGCCGAGAATCCGTCGATACCAGGCGCCACGTCTCTAAATGCCTCGGGGGGATACCACCAGAAAACTTGGATAATGAAAATGACGTTCGGCGGAATGGCAAAGGCGTACGGATCGAAGGAGCGGAGAATGGGAACAAAACCTATTGCAACAAAGAAAAGTCCGTCGACCATCCCCGTAGGGAAACAACGGACCTGCGAGACAAGCTTCGCAGCCGAGTACAGGAGAAAACCTTAGAAAGAGAAAAGCACCCAAAGAGGCCGCGTACGGATGAGCTAGGCAAACCACCGTGCCCAGGATTTGAGCGACAACTAAAGTACCTTGGTATCTCACCCTTTACCTCCCACATCATCAACACCATTGCCGAACCCAACTTCCACCTACCAAAATTCACTAAGTTTGACCCAAACACCTGCGAAGCCTATACTCACCTCATTCACTTTCGCCAAACCATCGAGCTGTGCACTACAAAGGATGAAATCAAATGCAAAGCGTTCCCATCCAGCCTTGGCTCTCTTGGACTCCAGTGGTTCAACAAGTTGCCCGCTGGATCCATACGGAACCCGGCTGACCTTGAACGCGCCTTTAACACCCGCTTTATCACCAGTAATAGAACAGCGAAGGAGCCTGAATCCTTGACCCAAATGAGGAAGCTCCCAAATGAAACGCTCAGGCACTACGCAGAGCGATACTGGCAACTTTTCAATGAAATTCCCGGAATCGACGAGTACTGGGCCGCACGTACCTTCAAAAATGGGTTGGAATCTGGGAGCAAAATACTCGACGAACTGGCTATTCGACCTCCGCACGGCATGGGAGAATTGATGCGTGTCGTAGAACGCTTTTGTGCTCTTGAAGAGTTCTACGCAGACCGGGCCGCTCAGGGGATCCCCAATTCAACAGCCTGCCTACCAACGACAAACCCTCAGCTGCAGACACCAATCGCAACTCAACAGTCCCAGCCGAAGAAACACGTCAACAACATCAAAGAAGGGAGGAAACGTCAGCCAAAGGAGCACGATTATGTGGCCGAAACTACCCACTTCAAAGAACCCATCTGGTCATTCCTGAAAGAAATCATGAGGCAGCCATGGTTTGAGTGGCCGCAAGGCAAACTCGGCACGGACAACGGCCAGGCGGATCAGAATCCTAGGAAGAAGTGCTCATACCACAATGAGCTCGGCCACTACACAACGGCATGTGCTCCATACAAGGCACTGTTGGAACGTCTGGCGGCCCAAGGCCATCTCGACCAATACATTGATCGAGCAAAGATGCCCGCCCGCCCACCTGCCGGAAATCCCAACCCCATTGAACCACGGCCGACGATACATGTCATCCACGGCCCAGTAACAAAGGAATCCGAAGCACATCTCAGAGCCGACCTCGATCGCGCCTCCACTTCTAAACAGGTGCTTGCGGTAAGACCCGGGTCAAAACGCCCGCGTCCGGACGAAACACCCAAGTGGACCATAACTTTCACAGAGCGTGACCTCGAATTCGTACAAACTCCACATTCTGATGCTCTTGTCGTCACCGTGCAAATCGGAGTCCATGATGTCAAGCAAATCCTCATCGACCAGGGAAGCTCAGCAGAGGTGATGTACTACGATTTGTTCAAAAAACTCGACCTTCCAGAGTCAGCCCTGCAACCCGCCGAAGTCCCTCTCATCGGATTCAACGGGGCACCAGTTTGGCCACTTGGACGAATCTTCCTTCCGGTCGTCGCAGGTTCAAAAATGTTGACCGTCGAATTCATCGTCGTCAACGTGCCAAGCCCGTACAACGCAATTCTTGGCCGAACCTGGCTTCACAACATGCAAGCAATCGCTTCAACCTACCACCAGGTTGTTCGCTTCGTTGGCTCCTGGCGGACAACAAGAAGATCTAAGAGGTGATCAAGTAGCCTCCAAAAAGTGCTACGTCTCAGCCGTCCACAACTCCGCCAAAGCCAAAGAAGTACAATGTGTTGAAGTACCCGACTTGGCCGTGATCAACGACGTCAGCCAAAAAGCCGAAGACAAAGCAGAAGAAGACCTCGTCCAAATGCCGATTAACGAAGATGGCTCCTGTTTCTTCTTGATCAGCTCTTCAATCAGCGAGGCCGACCGCGAAGAAATGTTTCAATACCTCAAGGAAAACATAGAAGTCTTTGCCTGGACCCCCAACGAAATGCCGGGGGTCGATCCAAATTTCATCAGCCACTCTCTCAACATCAAGAAAGACGCAAAACCTGTCATTCAAAAGGCCAGGCGCTCCGCAGCCGAACACGCCGACGCCGTCATCGAAGAGGTCAAGCGTCTACTGGAAGCCAATGCAATTCAAGAAGTGCAATATACAACATGGCTGTCCAACACTGTTGTCGTTAAAAAGAAAAACGGCAAATGGCGAGTCTGCGTGGATTATACCAATCTCAACGACGCTTGTCCAAAAGATTGGTTTCCACTTCCAAAGATTGACCAACTCGTGGATGCAACAGCAGGCCATGCTCGACTAAGTTTTCTGGACGCCTACCGTGGCTACCACCAAATTGCTATGGACCCTGACGACATGGAGAAAACTGCTTTCATCACGCCTTATGGCATCTTCTGCTACAGCGTCATGCCCTTTGGACTCAAGAATTCTGGGGCAACGTTCAACAGAGCAATATTCAAGATGTTGCAAGAACAAATTGGCCACACAGTGGAGGCTTACATTGACGACCTGGTCATCAAGAGCAAGCAGGAATCCAACCACTTGCGAGACTTGGCAGGAAGTCTTCGAAATCCTCAAGTACCACAAGCTTCGACTGAATCCGGAAAAGTGCGCATTCGGAGTAAGCGCAGGAAAGTTCCTCGGGCACCTTGTCACTAGGAGAGGTATTGAAGCCGACCCCAACCAAATCAAGGCTGTTAAAGATTTGCGCCCACCAAGGACAATCAAGGAAGTACAAAGGCTCACTGGGATGGCAGCAGCTTTGAACCGATTCATCAGCAAATCCTCGGACAAGTGTCACGCGTTCTTTCATGCCTTGAAGGGAAAAAGCCGGCGCAGCTTTGAATGGACCCCGGATTGCGAATCTGCTCTAACCGAACTCAAAGATTACCTAAATTCTGCTCCGCTGTTGGTGAAACCTAAAGAATTCGAAACTCTATATCTCTATCTCGCCGTGTCCGCCCACGCAACAAGTTCCGTGCTTGTACGGCGGGAAGGCGCCGATGACAAGCCCATCTACTTCACAAGCAAGACGCTCCTTCCAGCTCAAACACGCTACCTGCCACTTGAAAAATTAGCACTTGCTCTCGTCTCAGCGGCCAGGAAACTTTTGCCCTACTTCCAATCACACCCCATCGTCGTCTTAACGGAGCACCCCCTCAAAGCTCTCTTTCGGAAGGCAGATCTCTCCAACCGGGTATCAAAATGGGCTGTCGAACTTGCAAACTTTGACATCAGCTTTGAACCACGAACAGCAATCAAAGGCCAGGTGTTGGCCGACTTCATTGCAGAACTTACTCCAGAAGACACAGTGGCAATCAATGCTCCAACACCAACAGAAGTTGCCGAATGTAGCTCCTCAACCAAACAATGGCACCTTTTTCAAGGCGAAACTTGGCGGCTTAATGTCGATGGGGCTTCCAACAGCAACGGAGCTGGAGCTAGGGTAGTCTTGGTCTCACCTTGTGGAACACTTCATGAAAGCTCCCTCACCATCGAATTCCCAGCCACCAACAACAAAGCAGAATATGAAGCACTCCTCGCTGGCTTACGATCAGCCATCGCAATGAATGTCACCAACCTCGCTGTCTTCTGTGACTCCCAACTCATCGTTAACCAAGTACTTGGTGACTATGAAGCACGGGACCCTCGAATGCTGAAGTATCAAGCCACAACAGCAAAGCTCATCTCCCAGTTCCGCAATTTCAGCATCGAACAGATCAACTGCGAGCACAACGCACATGCGGACGCTCTTGCAGGCCTCGCCTCGTCGTCCGCAACCTCAGAATTCAGAACCATCAACTTCGGCATCATTGACCGCCCGTCTTTTGAACCCACTCCGGAGGTACTCAATGTCGAACTCGGTCCCAGCTGGATGGATGAGATCGTTGCGTTCCTAAAGCACGACACCCTGCCCACAGACAAGAAGGAAGCTTACCGTGTGAGAAAATAAGGCCGCCTACTACTGGCTTTCTGAAAGCGGCCAACTATACAGGAAATCCTGTCTCCGGGCCGTACCTCCTCGTTGCCCACCCCACCCAAGTGCCTGAAATTCTGATAGAACTTCATTCAGGAAGCTGCGACTGTCACTCTGGCGGCCGCTCCCTGTGTCAACGCGCCATGAGCCAAGGCTACTTCTGGAAGAACATGAAGAAAGACTGCGAGGAGGTTGTCCGCAAATGTCGACCGTGCCAGCTGTTTTCACCTATCCCAAAAAAGCCAGCTCAGGACCTCTCACGCATCACTAGTCCCTGGCCCTTTGCCCAATGGGGGCTTGACATCGTGGGAAAGCTGCCAACAGCTCCCGGAGGCTTCAAGTTTCTGATTACCGCAACAGACTACTTCTCCAAATGGGTTGAAGCTGAACCTCTCGTGACGACAACTGAAGCTGATGTTCGACGATTCGTATGGCAAAATATTGTTATGAGGTTCGGCGTCCCATACGCAATCGTCTCTGATAATGGAACTCAATTCGTCGGCAAGGACCTCACAAACCTTTGTGCCGAATTTGGGATACGTTTCTTCAACTCCACACCAGCTTACCCACATGGAAATGGCCAGGCAGAGGCCACGAACAAAACCGCCTATGCGAGCATCAAGCGTTGATTGAACTCCAAAAGAGGAAAATGGGCTGAAGAATTGCCATGCGTTCTATGGGCCTATCGATCAACACCAAGGCATTCAACGGGTCAAACACCATTTTCAATGGCGTTTGGCATGGAAGCCGTCATCCCATTGGAGTCCAAGTTTCCAACTCTCAGAACAGAAACATTTGACCCCAAAACAAACGACGACGCCATAGCACAAGAGCTGATTCTGGCAGAAGAGAAGCGTGATGACGCTCGCCTACATCTCGCTGAATACCAGCAACAGGTGGCCAAGGGATACAACCGCGGCGTGCGAATCAAAAAATTCAAGCCGGACGATTTGGTTTGGCGAAAAGTTGTGCAAGCCAGCAAGAAAACAAAATTCAAGCCTAACTGGGAGGGACCTTTCCGTATCGTCAAGATTGCTGGTGAAGGCGCCTACGTGCTGGAGGACATGAATGGGAAAGTACTAACTAACCCATGGAATGCACAGAATCTCAAGAAGGCGTACATGTAGTTGAAATCCCGAACAGTGTGCCCCATGTTCGGCCAATGCCTACCCTATTTTCCTTTAAGTTGGCTTCGGCCCAAGTCTTTTCATTTCAAACTTGTACTTCCATGTTTGGGAAATCGAAGAAAAATTATCTTACAGTTGTCATTTGCAAATTCCAAAGAAACTTTGTTCTGTACTTTTTTTTTTTTTTGGGCAAAATCAGCCGACCACAAACGTTGACCTCGGTCACACCCACAAACGGCTACTATGCCTCTGCTTCGGCCACTATTACTGCCCAAAGAAGCAAAACGGACATCAGGTCCACCGAGCCCAAAGACAGTCTAGCTGAAATTCGGGCTCCGGTTCGGCTTGGCAAGACTCTGAGGTCGGCCAATGCCTGGTCAAACTCACATTTTGGTGAGCAGACCACCCACAAACATTAACACTTCACAAACTTGGCTAGGAGTTGGCTCCCCGACTAAACCCCACACCTCAAGGACTCTCAACTTTGATGGCTAACCTAAATGACCGAGCACAACAACATGCTCGGCACACTCTCCACACCATTCTCTGACGCTACTTTGGTCCAAGCTCGGCATAAACCAAGCAACTACAAACGTTGACCAACATCCATATTATTCAGCCGAACATAGACCAAAGTGGGGGCTACGGATATGTAAGCAAAGATGGCCAAAATCTTCCAAAGCATGAAGACATTCAAACAAATTCATTGCAAGAAGAAACTTCATATCTATTCATGCAAAGGGAAAAGTACACAAATTTGGAAAACATAAACCGAAGGTACGGCATAAGTTCCTACAACCATTTTACAAACTGAATAAACCTCAAAGTCGAAGCTGTTCAAACCAAAAAAGTTCTTAAAACATCAAAACAATTCAAGCTTGGGGAACATCCTTCTCAGCCATTGAAATATCAGCCTCGCCAGCAGCTTCTGTAGCTTTCCCCAAATCAGAAGTCGGCTGCTGTGTGTCCTCAACCACCTTCCCCCCACCGGAGCCCCCTAGACCATCAGCATCAATCTGTGTAAGATCTTCAACTTCATCATCGCTATCTGGGAAGTCCTCGGGAGGAAGAGGCTCACACTCCTCGGCAGTATATGGAAGTTCAAGCTTGGGAACGACCGCCGCTGGAATGATGGACAAATCAAGCTCTATCTTCAACGCCTCACCCACAGCCTTCACGCCAGCTTTGTAACCCGCTCGGTACGCGATGGGGACCCTAGCCCTGACTTCATCATTCACCATCGACCTAGCCCCCCTCACATACTCGAGACCAGCACGGTCGTACCCAACTTGATAGGCCTTCTCGTCGGCCTCCTTTATCTTTCTCTTCTCTCGCCTCAAGACTTGGCCAAGCTCACGCTCGGCATTCTTCAATTTGTCAGCCATCTCCTCTCTCTCTTTCTCAAGTTCGGCTATCTGAGCCTTCGCCATCTTGAGGCTCCCCTTATAACTTCGGGACTTTTCACGCTCGGTCTTGAGCTCATCATAGAAGCGACCCCGTTCGGCCATCAGCAGTTCGGCTTTCTGAGAAGCACGAAGAATAGCTTGGCCTGCCTGCAAATTGTCAGGAACATGAAGCTCAAACATCATCGAAAATGGAAGAAATAATAAAAAAGCTGAGCTCGAAAGAATACCTGTACAACGTAAGCACTGGCATGGACCAGGCTCGGCAGAAGCTCATTCGGAACCTTTGCCATGTCGTTTGGCAAAGCAAGACCTTGGAGCATTGTTGGGGCTAGACCAAGCTCCAGCTTAACACTGTCATGAACCGAGACTATCCGCCCCTCGGCTGTCGCGTACGAAGGAGCGAACTCCGGCACCATTGCTCAGCCACCGGAGCCTTTAGATCTGTCTGCTACCTTCGACCCACCGGCAGCAAAAGAATCAGTCTGGTCCTTCTCTCTTGGGGTTGGCGTCGGCGGTCTGTTGGAGACGGTTGCCGGGGCAGTCTTTTGCCTCTTGGAAGCAGGCTCGGCAGCGGCGGCCTCCATTTGGCGAGCCAAGACCCCGTCTCTGAGGTTCATGTGGACAACATTTCTCTTGCCCATGTCTTCGGCAAACGCAGGAATAAGAGTCTGCAGAGGAGGAACGTCCAAACCTGGGGAAAATGATGGTTGGCTTTCTTAGAACCAGAAGTCCGCTGACTTCTTCAAAGACAGAAATTTGACCCTCGGTGCCTTCGCCTTCGTAATCGGCTTGTCGGTTCTTTTTTCTCCAACCTCTTTGCTCGGCCGCGCTCCCTTTTCTCTCCTCTTCAACTTCCCCTTATAAGTAGGATCGTAACCTAACAACGTCGGCGCGTCACGGCAGATTTGTGCCTTCAACGTCTCAACATTCGTTTCGTCGGCTAAGTCTTGTTGTCGCTTTGTGATTGACCGATGATCTGCAAAAGATCGATAACCAAGACATCGGTCAGAAGCTATTTCAAAAAAGAAATATTACGTTCGGTGGAATGAAGAAAAGTAATAACCTCGGAAATCCTTTATCTTCGGCACCTGAGAACAACCGCGTCGCTTGATCGCCAAATTCATAATTGCCGCTAACTTCAACATAGAAGTTAGCCCATTTATCAGTATCAGGTAGCCCGTCTATCAACGGCTCCTTACCTCCACGCGTCGACAGGTACCTACGATCGATCTTGCCATGCCTAGACATGATGTAAGTATGAAAGAGGTCGGCTACGTTGAACTCAAGGTTATGGAGTTCTTTCAGTTTGATGACGGCCATAACTATCCTAAAACTGTTGATGGCAAAGTAATGGGGAACGAGCCCGAACTTAGCTAGAAGCTCCCTCAGAAAGGGGTGAAGAGGGAATCTGAGGCCAGCCTCACATATAGCCATAAGGGGAACCGTTATATGCTCGGGACGGTGTTCCACCTTATCTCTTATACGATTGTTGGCCACTTGGCTGACTACAACATCATCAGGGATGTTGTATGTTTGGCAGAAATCTGCATATTCGTGGGGCTGACCACTAAAATAATGAGCATAAGGACAGACTTGACCTCTTTCGTAAAGATCAGCAATCTCCCTGTCCTCGGACGCGGTATCACTTATCCTAGGTTGCGAAGACGTCGTAGCCTCGGCAGATGGATTGAACCTAGACTCAGCTTCGGGCCCGAGCTCGGGTTCGGTATCAAGACGAGTGGAAGAAGAAAAAGTAATCTCCGGTTCGGTATCAAATCCGCCATACTCATAGTCACGCTCGGCGTTTGAATCATCAGTGCCCGACATATTTGAAGAAATTGAAGAAGACTGACGTCGGCGTCTGTGCCTCGCCAAGTACTCTCGGATAATCAAATTTCCCGAGTCGTCCCCCGAGCTTTCGGAATCGAAAGAAATAACAATGATTGGGTGAGCCAGACCTAACAAAGACAAGAAGCAAACAAATGAGAAACCTCATCGTCGGCCAGAAGTCAAGGGATTTCTACGCTCGGCGAATTTACTCGCCCACCCTATTGTACCTTCAGAATTCTAGCTCTGGAGGCAAAAGACTCGAAACGGGGCTCGGCATATCTATACCGACGGGCTAATCTAACATCGATGGGCTCAGTAAATCCTAAAGTCGGCTAAGCACAAGACATCGTAGCAGTCTGTGCTCGGAAGAACAGGTTGAAGATGAAGATGAACAGTACGTTCACCTCCAGCTATCGTACTGTTCACTTAGAACTAAAAAGGCTTCAAATGCCCAGGAAAACAGGGAAAATCCAGTAAAACCGTAAGAAAAGTAAGTAGAAGCAAGAAACGAATTCATACCTGGGATTTGGGATGAGATCTGGGGCTGAAGCTGCTGGAAATCGATGGCAGAAAGATGAACGGTCGAAGAAGAAAGCTCTGGCAATGGAGTCTTAGAGAGAGAAAGAGAACGTAGCCTCTCTCTCCTCGCCTCACCCCTTTATATAGAACTAGGGTTTGGGATTTGAAACTCCCGCCCATCATCACACCGTCGAACCTCTGGCCATTCAGCGATTGACACGTGGCAAAGAAAAGGACAACTTGCAGAACTTGCCAGCCGTCCCCTCACTGGCCGTACCCAGCCATAGAGCGACACCTGGCATTCCTCCACTGGGGTTCTCCACCAGCGGCTGATATTGCTTCTAAAAAAAGGATTGGATAAAGCTCGGCTCCATCTCACCTTTAACAAGGCAAAACCACGTTCGGCAACCCATAGGTTCGGCCAAAGGTTGATTTCAATCCCTACCTCGCGCTCGGCTCAGTAGGGATTGAGGGGCTATTGTAGCGGGCCGAACTGGAAGCTCGGCTGTGGTATACCGAGCCTTGTTCGGTTCGATAAGAAATCCTGTGCGCAGCTCCTGACCATGTACTACATTACGAAGTCGGCTAGAAATGTGCTCGGCAGAATACAAGTCTGTGCTCGGCGGAATACAAGTCTGTGCTCGGCGGACTACGAGCCTTCACTCTCCACTGTCGGCAACGTGACAGGGTCGGCTATGCATGCTCGGCTACCTGTATAGCATAACCACTATTGACTGCTGAAATCCGCGCCTTCACACGTGCAAAGACGGTTATAACAAAAGGTGATCATGGGTACACATGGATCATGCCAGCTCACACCAAAACGGTTACCAGATTCGTCCAACGACGTCACCTGACTCGTGCAAGGCATGTGCCTGTGCTTGGAGAGCAAGACAAGGAGACTCTATAAATGTAGAAGGATAACGCCTCTGTGGAGGTACGCACTCTTTCACGCGATTACCCACTCAAAACCCTAGTTTCTCTCCTTGCTTCCTACACATACTTATCCTCTCGCCGGAGGGCCTTGCCGGGCAACCCCCGGCCAGGTCTTAGTCGTGCGCTCACTGTGCAGGTTGCGTGGAGAAGGCTAGGAAATCACTGAACCAGCGGAGGAAGGATTCGAGCCAGAAGAGACGGGCCACACAGTTTCCGGATGAGGATGACATAGAAATGACTCGAGAAAGGAAGAATGTTGTGCGTAAATAAAGATTTGTGCTAATTTATGGGGATGGCAAACTCTGTGTATTGAACTCCCAAAAGATGAGTATGCCATTTTTTGAAGGAATGACAGTAACAATGTTATGAGAATTCTCATTTGTCCTCTTCGACTTGAAAGTCATGGATATAAGGGACGGCACCTCTCACGATTCCTAGATTTTGCATTGGGGAACGTTGAATATGGCAAATGCAAAAGAAGGGCATGAATTGGGAATGAGCATAAGGGGAAAGGAAAAAGGGATATCATTTGTCTAATTCAAAATCTGGCTTCTTTTAGAAAATACAAGTAACGGCCCGAAGGATCAATTACTTGGCCGAGAAATTGAATCCTCAGCCAAAGGATTGCCTCTGTGCATGACAAAATTTTCAATGAAAGTGGATTGATTTCTCGACCGTTAAATCCATTCTGTCGCGCTTGGGATTTTATCCCCACCTCCCCCCTGTGGGAGCCGAGTGTCTTCGTTCGCCATCTCCTTCTTTTAAGGTGGGAGAACAAGGGGCGCGAGCTAGAGGGAAATGGTCTAGAGATAAGTGATCCGGTTCTTATGGATTGCGACATTGGTTTTTGAAAAAGAAGGGGAATGGAGAGGTTTTGTGTTCTATAAAGGGCTTCGGATATTTTAGAAAAATACTTGTACTTTAGTTAGGAAATGAAGGGGGTTTTATTTCATAAAGAGACCGAGCTCTCTTCTAGCTGCCTAGGAATCTCAACGGAAAGGAAAACCAGGTACAATCGAACTTCCCGCCAAACTGGGGTTTAGAAAAATACTCAGAGTTGCCATCGGGCATATAGAGTTTAGGTGTGCCAGGTCACCTCTTTAATATCCAAAGCATAATTCACCTGTTTTGAAAAAAGAACCTCGAGCCAAAGAATCCCGGTTTTTAGAAAAGAGTGATACCATTTTGCTTTTTAGGAAAAAGGCTTTGTGTCTGGGAGGTAAGAAAAGAAAGGGTTCAGTACTTCATTGGTACATATAGGGAAGCCGAAGCACTCTATCCCGACCATGCGGTACTCGCTCCTTAAAACATGCAATAGAAATGAGTTGTTTTCAGATGAAGATGAAGTAGAAATGAGTTGAGAAAGGAAGAATGTTGTGCGTAAATAAAGATTTGACCTAATTGATGGGTATGGCTAACTCTGCGTGTTGAACGACCAAAAGATGAGTATGCCATTTTTTTAAAGGAATGAAAGTAGCAAAGTTATGAGAATTATCATTCGTCTTCTCTGACTTTATAGTAATCAATATTAGGGACGGGACCTCTCAAGAATCCTAGATTTGGCAATGGGATAGTGGAAAAAGGCAAAAGCCAAGGAAGGGCGTGAATTATGTTCGAGCATAATGGGGAAAGAAAAAAAGGGATATCATTTGGCTAATTCAAAATATGGCTTCATTTAGAAAAGAGGTTTTTAAATATCCATCCTTAAACTTCATCCTACGTAAGTATCTATCCAGGTCATTTTGAACAGTTATGTTTTCATCCCTGTTTTTAAATAATCCCAAGATTGCCCTTATTATATATATACATGGACTAATATATATATACTATATGTATATATAGGCAGGGATTTTTGGGACTAAAAAATAATCTTGAAGATCCTCTAACCTAATTTTAGGATAATCAATCCTAACAAATCCCAAAAATTTGGCAAAACCATTTAAACCCCCATTTCGGCAAAATCCCATTGCCTTTTGCAAGTTTTGAAGAGAGAGACGAACGCCCCCCATCGCCATCCCGTCGTCCATCACATCGGCCTCACACGTGGGCATCAATTGGTGAAGAAGAAGGAGGCGAATCTGACATGGAGTGAAAAAGGACTCTCCTATTGCAGCTTCATTTCATAGTTTGTTGAATCGATCAATGGTGGGTTCATTACGTTAGTTTTTCTTTTCTGCTTGATCAGGAGGATGGTAATCCTCACGTATTTTATGGATATATGGTGATAATTAGTGTTACCACATACTTCTTGTTTATATTTTTTTGATTTGGTTGCGAGAAACCCAAACCACTATGAGAATCGAAAGTTTTGTTGGTGTAATTTCATGGTGTATTTCATCGTGGTGTATATTACTCCATCAAACATATTTCATGATGTATTTCTTTGTTCATGGTGTATTTTATCAATCATATTTCATGGGGAATTTTTATAGCGGATTTCATGGGGTAATTATCAAGCAGAGTAATTTCACGGTGTATTTATCAATCAGATTAATTTCACGATGTATTTTATCATACGGATTTCATGTTGTATATATCAAGGTAGATTTCAAGGTGTATTTCATGTTCATGGTGTATTTTTATCTAGCAGATTAGTTTCGTGGTGTATTTTATCAATCAGTTTTTATGGTGTATTTATCAAGTAGATTTTTTGGCGTATTTCATAGGTAGATGATCGGTTTGAATATTGTCTGTGTTCCGAAATATTTTTTTTATGGTAATCATGAAAAACAGTCGATTCCACCATGTTTCAAAAAAAAAATTCATGATAATACATGGTAGATAGGGAACATAAATATGGTTATCGAATTTAAATTGGTGAAAAATAAATCGGTTGGATTTGGCTATTACGGATTTTTAAAATTTTTGAAATCCTCTTTAAATTAGGAAATGGTTGAATGACTTGAAACCCACTAAATTAGAAAATGATTGAATTCCACTAATTTAGGAAATCAATACACACATATGGATATCTTATTAGAAGGGTAAGGTAGGTTATTCACTATCTCAAAAGATGAAAATATAACTGTTCAAAATACCTTGGATGAATACTTACGTTGGATGAGATTTGAGAATGAATATTTAAGTCTCCCTTTAGAAAATAGAAGTAACGGTCGAAGGATCAATTTCCCGGTCGAGAAATCAAATCCTCAGCCGAAGGATTGCCTCTGGGCATGAAGAAATTTTCAATGAAAGTGGATCGATTTCTCGACCGTTAAATCCATTCAATGATGCTCGGTATTTTATCCCCACCTCCCCCCTTCGGGAGCCGAGTGTCTTCGATCGCCTTCTCCTTCTCTTTGAGAGGAACAACAAGGGGAGCGAGCACTAGGGATACAGTCGGGAGATAAGTGACCTGGTTCCAATGGATAGTGACTTCTGTTTTTGAAAAAGAAAGGTAAAATTGTAGTTTAGTGTTCTATAAAAGGGCTACTGACATTTTAGAAAAATACTTGAATTTTAGGAAATGAATGGGGTTTTATTTAAAAAAGGGACCGAGCTCTCCTCAAGCTGCCTACGTATCTCTAGGGACAGATAAATCAGGTTCAGCCGTTGTTGGGGCCAAAATGGGGTTTAGGAAATAAATCAAAGTCGCCACCAGGCATAGAGTTTAGCTGTGCGTGGTCCCCTTTTGAATATCCGAAGAATAATTGAAGTACTTTAAAAAAAGAACCTTGGGCCAGAGAATCTGGTTGTTAGAAACGAGTGACTCCGTTTTTCTTTTTAGGAAAAAGGCTTTAGGTCCGTGAGGTTAGAAAGGAATGGGTTTGGTAGTTCATTGTTACGTGTAGGGAAGCTGGAGCACTCTATACCGCCCTTGCGATACTCACTCCTTTAAACATGCAATAGAAATTAATTGTTTCCCGATGAGGATGAAATAGAAATGACTTGAGAAAGGAAGAATGTTGTGCGTAAATAAAGATTTGTGCTAATTGATGGGTATGGCTAACACTGTGTATTGAACTCCCAAAAGATGAGTATGCGATTTTTTGAAGGAATGACAGTAACAATGTTATGAGAATTATCATTCGTCCTCTCCGACTTGAAAGTCATGGATATAAGGGACGACATCTCTCACGATTCCTAGATTTTGCATTGGGAACGTTGAATATGGCAAATGCAAAAGAAGGGCGTGAATTGGGAATGAGCATAAGGGGAAAGGAAAAAGGGATATCATTTGTCTAATTCAAAATCTGGCTTCTTTTAAAAAATACAAGTAACGGCCGAAGGATCAATTCCTTGGCCGAGAAATCGAATCCTCAGCCGAAGGATTGCCTCTGTGCATGACGAAATTTTTAATGAAAGTAGATTGATTTCTCGACCGTTAAATCCATTCTAGCGTGCTCGGGATTTTATCCCCACCTCCCCCCTGTGGGAGCCGAGTGTCTTCGTTCGCCTTCTCCTTCCCTTAAGGAGGGAGAAGAAGGGGCGCAAACGAGAGGGAAAATGTCGGGAGATAAGTGATCCGGTTCTTATGGATTGCGACTTTGGTTTTTGAAAAAGAAAGGGAATTGAGAAGTTTTGTGTTCTATAAAAGGGCTTTGGATATTTTAGAAAAATTCTTGAATTTTAGGAAATGAAGGGGGTTTTATTTCAAAAAGGGACCGAGCTCTCTTCCAGCTGCCTACGAATCTCCAGGGAAAGGAAAACTACGTCCAGCCATATTTCGCGCCGAAAGGGGGTTTAGAAAATTACTCAGAGTCGCCACTGGGAAAAGAGTTTAGGTGTGCCTGGTCACCTCTTGAATATCCAAAGAATAATTCAAGTGTTTTGGAAAAAAAACCTCAGGCCAAAGAACCCAGTTTTTAGAAAACAGTGACTCCGTTTTGCTTTTTAGGAAAAAGGATTTTGGTCTGCGAGGTAAGAAAAGAAAGGGTTCGGTAATTCATTGGTATGTGTAGGGAAGCCGGAGCACTGTATCCCGACCTTGCGGTACTCGCTCCTTTAAACATGCAATAGAAATGAGTTGTTTCCGGAGAAGATGAAATAAAACTGAGTTGAGAAAGGAAGAATGTTGGGCGTAAATAAAGATTTGCGCTGATTGATGGGTATGGCTAACTCTGTGTATTTCACTTGCAAAAGATGAGTATTCCATTTTTTGAAGGAATGACAGTAGCAAAGTTATGAGAATTATCATTCGTCCTCTTCGACTTGAAAGTCATGGATATAAGGGGCGGGACCTCTCAAGAATCCTAGATTTCGCAATGGGACCGTGGAATATGGCAAAAGCAAAAGAAGGGCATGAATTGGGTATGAGGATAATGGGGAAAGGAAAAAGGGATATCATTTGGCTAATTCAAAATCTGGCTTCGTTTAGAAAATAGAAGTAATGGTCGAAGGATCAATTCCCTGGCCGAGTAATCGAATCCTTGGCCGAAGGATTGCCTCTGGGCATAATGAAATTTTCAATGAAAGTGGATCGATTTCTCGACCGTTAAATCCATTCAATCGTGCTCGGCATTTTATCCCCACCTCCCTCCTACGGGAGCCGAGTGTCTTCGTTCGCATTTTCTTTCCTTTGGGGCGGAGAACAAGGGGCGCGAGCAAAAGGGAAATGGTCGGGAGATAACTGACCCGATTCTATGGATTGTTACTTCTTTTTTTGAAAAAGAAGGGAAATGAAGGAGTTTTGTGTTCTACAAAAGGGCTTCGAATATTTTAGAAAAATACTTTAATTTTAGTAAATGATGGGGATTTTATTTAAAAAAGGGACCGAACTCTCCTTAAGCTGCCTACGTATATTCAGGGAAAGGAAAATTAGGTACATTCGTAGTTCAGGACAAAAGGGTGTTAAGGATATAACTTAGAGTCACCATCGGGCATAGAGTTTTGGTGTGCCTGATCACCTCTTCAATATCCAAAGAATATTTCAAGTACTTCAACAAAAGAACCTTGGGCTAGAGTACCTAGCTATTTGAAAAGAGTGACTCCGTTTTGCTTTTAGGAAAAAGGATTTAGCTCCCCAAGATATCGAATCCTTAGCCGAAGGATTGCCTTTGGGTATGATGAAATTTTAGATGAAAGTGGATCGGTTTCTCGACCGTTAAATCCACTCTGTCGTGCTTGGGATTTTATCCCCACCACCCCCTGCGGGAGCCTAGTGGCTTCGTTCGCCTTCTCCTTCCATTTGGGAGGGAGAACAAGGGGCGCGAGCGAGAGGGAAATGGTCGGCAAATAAGTGACCCGGTTACTATGGATTGTGACTTCTGTTTTTTAAAAAGAAGGGAAATGGAGGGGTTTTGTGTTCTATAAAATGGCTTCGGATATTTTAGAAACATACTTGAATTTTAGGAAATGAAGGGGATTTTATTTAAAAAAAAGGACTAAGCTCTCCTCAAGCTACCTACGTATCTCCGGGGAAAGGAAAATCAAGTCCAGCTGTAGTTTGAGCCAAATGGGGGTTTAGGAAATAACTCAGAGTCACCATCGGATATAGAGTTTAGGTGTGCCTTGTCACCACTTGAATATCCAAAGAATAATTCAAGTACTCTAAAAAAAGAACCTCGGGCCAAAGAACCTGGTTATTATAAAACAATGACTTCGTTTTGCTTTTTAGGAAAATGGCTTTAACTCCGTTTTTCTTATGAGGAAAAAGGCTTTAGCTCCGTGAGGTTAGAAAAGAAAGGGTTCAGTAATTTACTATTACATGTAGGGAAGCCGAAGCACTCTATCCCGCCCTTGCGGTACTCGCTCCTTTAAACATGCAATAGAAATGAGTTGTTTCCGGATGAACATGGAATACAAATGAGTTGAGTAAGGTAGAATGTTGTGCGTAAATAAAGTTTTGTGCTAATTGGTTGGTAAGGCTAACTTTGCATATTGAACTCCCAAAAGATGAGTATGCCATTTTTTGAAGGACTGACCGTAGCAAAGTTATGAGGATTATCATTCATCCTTCCGACTTGAAAGTCATGGATATAAGGGATGGGAGCTCTTACGAATCCTAGATTTGGTAATGGGACGATGGAATATGGCGAATGTAAAAGAAGGGCGTGAATTGGGTATGATCATAATGGGAAAGGAAAAAGGGATAACATTTGTCTAATTCAAAATCTGGCTTGTTTTAGAAAATTGAAGCAACAGCCGTAGGATCAATTTTCCGGCCGAAAAATCGAATCCTCAGTTGAAGGATTGCCATTGGTCATGACGAAATTTTCGATGAAAGTGGATTGATTTCTCGACCGTTAAAAATCGACTTTATCGCGCTCGGGATTTTATCCCCACCTCCCCCCTGTGGGAGCCGAGTGTCTTCGTTCGCCTTCTCCTTCCCTTTGGGAGGGAGAACAAGGGGCGCGAGCAAGAGGGAAATGGTCGGGAGATAAGTGTTCCGGTTCATATGGATTGCCACTTTGGTTTTTGAAAAAGAAGGGGAATGTAGAAGTTTTGTGTTCTATAAAAGGGCTTCGAATATTTTGGAAAAATACTTGAATTTTAGGAAATGAAGGGGGTTTTATTTCAAAAAGGGACTGGCTCTCTTCTAGCTGCTTACAAATCTCTAGGGAAAGGAAAATCAGGTCCAGCAGTAGTTCGGGCCAAAAAGGGATTTAGAAAATAACTTAGAGTCGCTACCGGACATAGAGTTTAGGTGTGTCTGGTCACCTCTAGAATATCCGAAAAATAATTCAAGTATTTTTGAAAAAGAACCTCAGGCCCGAGAACCTAGTTTTTAGAACAGAGTGATTCCGTTTTGCTTTTTAGGAAAAGGGCTTTAGGTCCGCAAGGTTTGAAAATAAAGGGTTCGGTAATTCACTGTTACGCAAAGGGAGGCCGTAGCACTCAATCCGGCCCTTGCGCTACTCGCTCCTTTAAACATGCAATAGAAATGAGTTTTTTCCGGATGAAGATGAAATAGAAATGAGTTGAGCAAAGAAGAATGATGCGCGTAAATAAAGATTTGTGCTAATTGATGGGTATGGCTAATTGGGCGTATTGAACTCCCAAAACATGAGTATCCATTTTTTGAAGGAATGACTGTAGCAAAGTTTTGAGAATTATCATTCGTCCTCTCCGACTTGAAAGTCCTGGATATAAGGGATAGGCCTCTCAAGAATCCTAGATTTGGCTACGGGACCAAGGAATATGGTAAAAGCAAAAGAAGGGTTCGGTAAAAAGGTTTCGGAAATTTTAGAAAAATACTTGAATTCTTGGAAATGAAGGGGTTTTATTTAAAAAGGGACCGAGCTCTCCTCAAGTTGCCTACACATCTCCTAGGAAAGGAAAATTAGGTCCAGCCATAGTTAGGGCCAAAAGGGGGTTTAGTAAATAACTCACAGTCGCCACCGGGCATAAAGTTTAGGTGCGCTTGGTCACCTCTTGAATATCCGAAGAATAATTCAAGTACATTTAAAAAAAGAACCTCGGGCCAGAGAACCAGGTTATTAGGAAAGAGTGACTCCGTTTTGCTTTTTAGGAAAAAGGCTTTAGCACCGCGAGGTTAGAAAAGAAAGTGTTCGGTAATTCACTGTTACGTGTAGGGAAGCCGGAGCACTCTATCCCGCCCTTGCGGTACTCGCTCCTTAAAACATGCAATAGAAATGAGTTGTGCCCGGATGAAGATAAAATAGAAATGAGTTTAGAAAGGAAGAATGTTGCGCGTAAATAAAAGTTTGTTCTAATTGATGGGTATGGCTACTCTGCGTATTGAACTCCCACAAGATGAGTATGCCATTTTCTGAAGGAATGACAGTAGCAAAGTTATGAGAATTTGTTGGAAATTTACGGAATTTCGGGTGAATGAAACCGGGATTTTGGAGGGTCTTCCGAGGCAACCGGTCCCGGGTTCGTTGTATCTGGACGCCCCATAATCAATAGACGTATTGATTTGTGGGATTTCGTAACCCCTGGCCATGATGGTGTAATCAATCCCGTAACCTCCCTCCTTGATGGCAGAATTCAAATTCTGAATTCATTGTGCAGAATTCAATGTGTGGAGTTATTCAGCCCTCATCACTCTATAAATTGAGGCATCACGGTTTTGGAGGAACATAAGCAATTCCACAATCCTCTTGCATATTCTGAATTTCGTTTTTGAGAAAGAAAGACAGACGGTAGTCAGTTCGCCAAGGCGGTCGACGGCGGTGTTCCGACGGCTTGCGGTTCAGCCGAGCCAACCCTGGGAGGAAGACGCCGAACACAAACCTACAACACCGACGGTAGGCGGCGAATCTTTCTTAAGGAGACTGTGGTACCACACAGGACTCGGTTTGGTTTCGAAAATTCTGTTTGTATCTCGCTCTTACAATTTGTCTACTGTTATGTATTTTGTAACTTGATTTGTTCATGTAATCATGTTGTTATCAATGAGATTGTTCTCTGGAATTTCTATTATTGCCGAATTTTTTCCAACAGAATTAACACTCGTCCTCTCCGACATGAAAGTCATGGATATACGGGACGGGACCTCTCAAGAATCCTAGATTTGGCAATGGGACCGTGGAATATGGCAAAAGCAAATGAAGGGCATGAATTGGGTATGAGCAAAATGGGGAAAGGAAAAAGTAATACCATTTGGCTAATTCAAAATATGGCTTCGTTTAGAAAATAGAAGTACAGGTCAAAGTATCAACTCCCCGACTGAGAAATCGAATCCTCAGCCGAAGGATTGCCTCTGGGCAAGATGAAATTTTCAATGAAAGTGGATCAATTTCTCGACCGTTAAATCCATTCTATCATGCTCGGGATTTTATCCCCACCCCCCTTTGCGGGAGCAGAGTGTCTTCGTTCCCCTTTTCCATCCTATGGATTGTGACCCGGTTCCTATGGATTGTAACTTCTGTTTTTGAAAAAGATGGGAAATGGAGGAGTTTTGTGTTCTATAAAAGGGCTTCAGATATTTTATAAAAGTGGGTTTTATTTAAAAAAGGGACCGAGCTCTCCTCTAGCTGCCTACGTATCTCCGGCGAAAGGAAAATCAGGTCTAGCCGTTGTTCGCGCCAAAAGGGGGTTTAAAAAATACCTCAGAATTGCCATCAGGCATAGAGTTTAGGTGTGTTTGATTACCTCTTGAATATCCAAAGAATAATTCAAATATTTCGGAAAAAGAACCTCGGGCCGAAGAACCCCGTTTTTAGAAAAGAGTGACTCCGTTTTGCTTTTTAGGAAAAAGGCTTTAGCTCCGCGAGGTTTGAAAAGAAAGGGTTCGGTAATTCATTGTTACGTGTAGGGAAGCCAGAGCACTCTATCCTGCCCTTGCGGTACTCGCTCCTTTAAACATGCATTAGAAATGAGTTGTTTCTAGATGAAGATGAAAGAGAAATGAGTTGAGAAAGGAAAAATGTTGCGCTTAAATAAAGATTTGTGCTAATTGATGGGTATGGCTAACTCTACGTATTGAACTCCCAAAAGATAAGTATGCCATTTTTTGAGGGAATGGCAGTAGCACATTTATGATTGTTATCATTCGTCCTCTCCGAGTTGAAAGTCAGGGATATAATGGACGGGACATCTCAAGAATCCTAGATTTGGCAATTGTACCATCGAATATTGCTAAAGCAAAAGAAGGGTGTGAATTTGGTATGATAATGGGGAAAGGAAAACGGGATATCATTTGGCTAATTCAAAATCGGGCTTCGTTTAGAAAACAGAAGTAATGGTCAAAGGACAAATTCCCTGGCCGAGAAATCGAATCCTGAGCCGAAGGAATGCCTCTGGGCATGATGAAATTTTCAATGAAATTGGATCGATTTCTCGACCATTAAATTCATTCTGTCGTGCTCGGGATTTTATCCCCACCTCCCCCCTGCGGGAGCCGAGTTTCTTCGTTTGCCTTCTCCTTCCCTTTGGGAGGGAGTACAAGGGGCGCGAGTGAGAGGGAAACAGTCGGGAGATAAGTGACTCGGTTCCTATGGATTGTGGCTTCTTTTTTTGAAAAAGAAGTGAAATGGAGGAGTTTTGTGTTCTATAAAAAGGCTTCAGATAATTTAGAAAAATACTTGAATTTTAGGAAATGAAGGGGGTTTTATTTAAAAAAGGGACTGAACTCTTTTCAAGCTTCCTACGTATCTTCGAGGAATGGAAAATCAGGTACAGCCGTAGTTCGGGCCAAAAGGGGGTTTAAGGAAACTCTATGCCACCGGGCATAGAGTTTAGGTGTGCTTGGTCAACTCTCGAATATTCGAAGAATATTTCAAGTACTTCAAAAAAAGGACGTCGGGCCAAAGAACCAGATTATTAGAAAAGAGTAACTCCATTTTGCATTTTAGGAAAAAGGCTTTAACTCTGTTTTTCTTTTTAGAAAAAAGGCTTTTGCTCCGCGAGGTTCGTAAAGAAAGGGTTCGGTAATTCACTATTACATGTAGGGAAGCCGGAGCACTCTATCCCGCCCTTGCGGTACTCGCTCCTTTAAACATGCCATAGAAATGAGTTGTTTCCGGATGAAGATGAAATAGAAATGAGTTGAGAAAGGATGAATGTTACGCGTAAATAGAGTTTTGTGCTCATTGATGAGTATGGCTAACTTTGCGTATTGAACTCCAAAAATATGAGTATGCCATTTTTTGAAGGAATGACGCTAGCAAAGTTGTGAAACTTATCATTCGTCCTCTCCGACTTGAAAGTCATGGATATAAGGGATGGGACCTCTCAAGAATCCTAGATTTGGCTATGGGACTGTGGAATATGGCAAAAGCAAAGGAAGGGTATGAATGGTGTTTGACAATAATGGGGAAAGGAAAAAGGGATATCATTTGTTGAATTCAAAATCTGGCTTCTTTTAGAAAATAAAAGTAACAGTTGAAGGATCAGTTCCCCAACCGAGAAATCGAATCCTCTGCCGAAGGATTGCCTCTGGGCATGATGAAATTTTCGATGAAATTGGATCGGTTTCTCGACCGTTAAATCCATTCTGTCGTGCTTGGTTTTTTATCCCCACCTTCCCCCTGTGGGAGTCGAGTGTCTTCGTTCGCCTTCTACTTCCCTTTGGGAGGGAGAACAAGGGGCGCGAGCGAGAGGGAAATGGTTGGGAGATAAGTGACCCAGTTACTATGGATTGTTACTTCTGTTTTTGAAAAAGAAGGGAAATGGAGGAGTTTTGTGTTTTATAAAACTGCTTCAGATATTTTAGAAAAATACTTGAATTTTAAGAAATGAGAGGGATTTTATTTAAAAAAGGGACAGAGCACTCCTCAAGCTGCCTACGTATCTTCGGGGAAAAGGAAAATCATGCCTAGCCGTAGTTCAGGCCAAAAGGGGGTTTAGGAAATAACTCATAGTCGCCATCGGCCATAGAGTTTAGGTGTGCCTTCTCACCTCTTGAATATCCGAAGAATAATTCAAGTACTTTAAAAAAAGAACCTCAGGCTAGAGAACACGGTTATTAGAAAATAGTGACTTCGTTTTGCTTTTTACGAAAAAGGCTTTTAACTCCGTTTTTCTTTTTAGAAAAAAGGCTTTAGCTCCGTGAGGTTCGAAAACAAAGGGTTCTGTAATTCACTGTTACATGTAGGGAAGCCGGAGCACTCTATCCCGCCCTTGCGGTACTCACTCCTTTAAACATGCAATAGAATTGAGTTAAGAAAGGATGAATGTTGCGCATAAATAGAGTTTTGTTCTAATTGATGAATATAGCTAACATTGCGTATTGAACTCCCAAAAGATGAGTATGCCATTTTTTGAAGGAATGACAGTAGCAAAGTAACAAGAATTATCATTCGTCCTTTCTGACTTGAAAGTCATGGATATAAAGGATAGGACCTCTTACGATTCCTTGATTTGGCAATGGGACCATGGAATATGGTGAATGCAAAAGAAGGGCGTGAATTGTGTATGAGCATAAGGGGAAAGGAAAAAGGGATAGCATTTGTGTCACACCCTACCCCGAGCCAGCACTCAAATGAGCCCAAACCGACGTGAGGGTGCAACATCAACCACCATTTCGAATTCTGAGCTCAGTATAAAAAGGGGCAGGGTAGGAGAGACAAAATCACTCTCTCCTCTCGTCGATCGTCTTCTCTTGTTCAAGCGCCATTTCAGACCAAAAATCGCCAGAAATCTACAGATTTGAAGGTTTTGATCACAGATTTCTCTTGATTTTGCAGGTATTTCTCGAGTTCTTCCATTTCTCGATGCATTTTGATTATTTTCAAATGTTTTTGCCCCCTTTTTGTTGGCTTTTTCCTTTTCATTTGGACTGGAACAACCGCCTGATTACCCAGGTGTTCATGTGTTCTTCCGAACTCATGAACACCTTCAAATCGTGTTCTTCCGAACACGAGGGTGCCATCGAATCGAGTTTTTCCCAAAGGGACAATCTTTAAGAAGCTTAACAAGCCATGTTAGGCTTCTTAATCTTTGTTTCTCTGTTGGAAATACATAGGGTTCCCCATTGTTTTCCTGAGCGGTAGGAATCCCTCCTTCGGAATTTCTTCCGAAGGGTTATCGTTCGGGAAGTAACCGAGCAGGCATGGGATCCCGAACGAATGAGGGAGCGAGCGTCGTAGGAGAATCCTTATCGCAACCCCCGAAGGCAAAGAGAAAAATTGTTCAACTGGATCCCGATGTGATTCCCGACCGAACGGGGAGGGATCCCTGCCCCTACCTGGAGTGCATTCAAGATAAGAAGAGCTTGAGCCTCTTCCGAGCCGTATACGACGTCCCCGACGATGTCGTTATCACACCGGTTCAAGGCCCCCAAATAAGATACAGTGACGAGCATGTCACCGTTCCCTTGATGGCAATCACAGAAGGGGGCCTTCGGTTCCCGATGCATAAGGTCTTGAGAGAGATCCTTCACCACTTCAACCTTACCCCTTGCCAGTTGAGCGTAAACTCTTACCGCATTATCCACTCGGTAATTATCCTCGCCGAGGTAAAGATGTTCCCGCTCGAGGCTTATCATTTTTTTGAGAATTATATGATGTCGAGAAACGTTCGGTATTCTCGATATTATCTCTGCACCCGGAGGAAGATGCAAAAAATCATTCCCAAGGGCATGTATGACTCGGAGAAGTGGGCCTCTGACTACGTCGAGGTTCGGAGCAATTTCCAATTCCCCGAAGATGAGTACGACCAATTCGAGGTCGCCACACGAAGGGGTACTCCGAGTAAGAATAGTTGTCCATTTAAATACCATGCCTTCTGCTGTGCTTATTATACTAACCAAAGAATTTAATTAACGATTTTGTGCTTTTCTTCGGCAGATACCACCAAGCTCAACAAGATACTGTTGAGGGCGGCGATAGGATGTTGTCTTTCTGATTCCCTGCTCACCATTCCGGCCGAGGAACGAGACGCCCCAACGATCCTAAAGTACAAAGCTACGTACAGAGGTCGGATCCGAAGAAAGGTGACCGAGGAGCTTGAGCAGGTTTCCGAAGACATTCCAGAGGAACTCTGGCCAAGCTTTGACAAACCTCTTCGAGGAACAATCCGCCTTCCCACCGAAGAAGAACCTTTCTCCGAACAAGAAGACATGCCTCCAAGAAATATCAAGGACATGCTCCAGAAAAAGCTGGAGGAAAAAGAGAAGGAGAAGGCCCTGCTTCGGAAGGCTGGGGCCCCGGGCGCTTCGGGCTCTGCCCCAAGCAAGAAAACCCCACCCCCCTCCTTCTAAGAAACAACCACTGAGCGCCCCTCCCTCCCTGAAGGAACCGCCCGCCAGCAAGAAGACGAAGGCGGCTCCGAAGGGAAAGGGCCAGGAAGTCGAGCTTCCGAAAGGGGCTTGAACAGAGGGGGAGAAAGAGCTTGCTTCGGAAATTGACATGCTGTGGATGCCCAATTTCATCACTCCGAGCAAAAAACAGATCCTTACCTCCGACAGCCTCAAGGAGGATCCCTCCCTGGCTTTTACCCTTCACTCGGGGCTGGCTTTACCGAAGGACATACAGAGTCCCCCATCTTTGAAAGCAGCCGTGAGTGAATATTACTACCATGCCGGAAGAGTAAGTAGACTCAATACTTGCAATGATTACTAGTTCGCTCTTGCTCTTCGGAATAACTTTAATTTTGCTTATGATCGCAGGCTACCCAATCCATCATGAGTGCCCAACTTTATCTCACCGAACACGACAAGAAGTCGAAGCTGCTGAAGCAGTCGGTTGAGTATAACAAGGGCATGGCCGAGGACTACAAGAAGAGCTTGGAGCAATCTGAGTTTGTGATACAAGGCCTGGAAGTTTAGGTTACAAACCTGAATGACCTGATCAAGGGGCTGCAGGAATCGGCCGAACGAACGAGAGCCGAAGGGAAAGAAGAAGGGCTGGTAGAAGGAAGAGCCTTCGGGAGGGAAGAGATGAAGAAAGAGATGGGGAAGGAGGTGCAGGGGCAGTACGAGAAGGGGTACGCCCAGGCTGAAGAAGATGTGGCCGATCAAATCTTAGAAGTCCAAGATGAGATCAAGGAGAGCCAACACAAAGAAAGCTTCATGCTCGGCTACAACAGGGGTTTTGACGACGCAGGCGTTGAGCCTGACGACGAGGGGAGGAATCTCGTAGAAGTACCTCCCCTTGCCCAAGCCGAAGCTGAAGCAGAAGACACAACAACTGGTGCGACCGACTCTACCACTGTACTAGCCCCTGTAGATGCTCCAACAAATCCAACAAATTGAACTGGCCTTCCCTCGCTGTTGCTATTTTTATATTTCTATTTTTGCTTGTTTGTTTTTTTTTTTTGCTGTTTTGATTATGGTTGGCTCCGAACAATTGGAACTTTGCCAAACCATTGGATGTAATTAACACAGGTTATAGGGTCCCTTGGTGAATGATAATCTCCGTTCTTTGTTTTAATCGAGCTTGCAAAAATGTTTGTTTGTTTGACAAGTCTTTTCGTTCGGATTAGGGTCATTGTGTATCAAAGTATAGGAATTTGAAGTCTTTTTGTTCGGAATGGACTTATTATATTTCCAAGTATAAAAATTTGCCAAGTCTATTCATTCGGTAGACACATCATAAATCAGAAATTTTCCAAGTCTTTTCACTCGGAAGAAACGCATATGTAATTGGAGCTACTAAAAAATGAACTTGGGTTTATCCATATGGTAGCCCCCTGCCTTATTGTATTACCGTGGGAAAAAAAAAAGGCAGTAGAATGGATAAACAGAGCCAGATGTGGGTAGAGTGATGTTTCAAAGTCTATGCGAGCAGTCCCCGAACAAATTTACCGAGGGCTATGAGAGTTTTGCCCGAACAAATAAATCGTCATGCGCTACGAGTTTTTCACCCGAACGACAGAACCGAGGGCTACGAGAATTTCGCCCGAATGAAAGAAGTATACACCGAACGTACCAATCATGGGGAGGAAATTCCAGCCCCCAAAGGACATGAATCCGAGGCCAGATGAGATACCCCAGTTAAAAGCACAATAGAAAAACAACTGAATAGTGAAAATAAACTTGTATTAAGTACATGACGCTGAAAAGCGTATTTGCCGAACAAAAATGTAAATACAAGAGAAAAAATAAAAAGGTGGAGGATGCCAACACTAGCCATGGAATTTCCTAAGTTTTTGAGCATTCCATGGATTGGCAATTGGCGTCCCATCCATTTCAGCAAGTTTGTAGACACCATGTTCAATCTTCTCAACTACTCGGTAAGGTCCTTCGTAGGGATCCTTCAGCTGGGTCAGCTTTGATGCTTCGGTAACCATTCGAAGGACTAAATCCCCAGCATTAAACGGACGAGCGCGAGCATTCCAGTTATAGCCCCTTGCAACTTCCTGCTGATATGCAGCGTGCCGAAGGTTGGCATTATCACGAAGTTCTTCGGCGAAGTCTAACTCGGCCCCCACAAGTGCGTCGTTATCCACTGGGTTAAAATTTTCTGTTCGGGCCGTAGGGATAAGAGTAGACAAGGGGAGGACAGCTTCCATACCATAGGCCATAGCAAATGGCGTACGGCCGGTGGACCGTTGAGGAGTGGTACGGTAGGCCCATAAGACGTGTGGAAGCTCTTCCACCCACTTACCGAGCTTCCGATCGAGACGGCGCTTCAGCCCCTGAGTAATGGTCTTATTAGATGCTTCGGCCTGTCCGTTACCTTGAGGATAGGCCACTGAGGAATTATGGATCGTGATGTGGCGTTTTGCATAAAAAGCTTTGATAGCGGATGCAACAAACTGGGAGCCATTGTCGGAAAGTATGGCGTACGGTACGCCGAACCTCGAGATGATGTGCTTCCAAATGAAACGCTCCACGTCCCCGACTGTAGTTTTGACTAAGGGGGAGGCTTCAACCCATTTAGTGAACAAATCCGTGGCTGTGAGCATATGCTCGAATCCTCCAGGCGCCTTCGGCATCTTGCCAACTATGTCAAAAGCCCAAACCGCAAATGGCCATGGACTAGTGATCATTTTGAGGGGGAAGGCAGGCTGGTGGATGAGGGATGCTTGCTTCTGGCACCAAACACATTGCTTAACGTAGTCTTCGGACTGCTTCACCATCTTCGACCACCAGTAGCCTTGCGTTAAAGCACGCTGTGCAAGGGACCGTCCTCCCGAATGCACCCCACAACTTCCCGAATGGAGTTCCTCCAAAACGGTTTGTACAAGGTCGTCGTGGACGACGCGTAGATCTGGGGCAGTAAAAGTCCGTCGGTACAAGTTGTCGTTCGGATCTAGGAAAAAATTAGCTGCTCGACAATGGAGTTTATAAGCTTCGCGCTTGTTCGTTGGTACCACCTGGTTCTTTAAGTAAGCAATCACTGGATCCAGCTGACTTACACCGAGGGAAATTGCCATCACCTATTCGCACGGTTGCCCAAAGCTCGGGGTTGCCACTTCGTTGAAAGTAATAGTGCGACCGCTCGAGGTCTTGTAAACAGAAGCAAGACCTGCAAGGGCGTCAGCATGTGCATTATGCTCACGAGCGATCCATTCTACTTCCACACGGCCAAATCTTCCGAACAATGCCAATACGTGGCTCACGTAAGCATTCATTCGCTGGTCTTTGGCTTGATAGTCTTCGTTTAAGTGACCCACAATGAGCTGGGAATCACAAAAGACATGTACCGAATCTGCATCCAGCCGAAGAGCAAGTTGGAGGCCTGCAATCAGGGCTTCGTACTCCGCTTCGTTGTTCGTCGCCGGGTAACCAATCGAGACGATGCTTTCGTGCACCGTCCCACTGAGAGACACAAGGACGATGCCTGCGCCAGCTCCGTGAACGTTAGAAGCTCCATCCATGGTTAGTCGCCAAGCGTCGCCGGAGAAGAGCCTCCATTGTCGCTTCGGTTCTTCCGTCTGAGGGAGTACCGAGCACGAAGGGGCTCCATGGGACAGTTACATGGCCCTTCCAAAACCTCTTCTTCCTGAATACGAGCTTCGTCAGCGGCGGTGGCCAAGGCATTGGCTTCGTCTTGCAATCTGGGAATGAGTTCGGCAAAGAAGTCGGCCAAGGCCTGACCTTTGATAGCTGTCTGAGGCTCAAACTGGATGTCAAAATTAGCCAAGTCTTGAGAGAATTTCAGGATCCGGCTTTATGTATCCGTCTTCTGAAGGACAGCTTTGAGAGGAAACTCAGTGAGGACCACGATCCTATGGGATTGAAAATAAGGCAAGAGGCTCGTTTTAGCTGAAATGAGAGCCAATGCCAATTTCTCCCTAGGCAGATACCTCATCTGAGAGTCCGTCATCATTTTGCTGGAGTAGAAGATTGGTTGATGCTCCATTCCCTCTTTCTGAACAAGGACCGCGTTCGTAGCATGATCAGAAACAGCAAGGTACAGATATAGGTCTTCATCAGGTAGGGGCTTGACAAGCAAAGGAGCGTGGGACAGGTATTGCTTTAAAGATTGCAAAGCCTGCTCGCACTCTTCGGTCCATAAGAATCTACGTCGGCTAGCTGTGATTGCTCGAAAGAAGGGACAGCAAAGATCACTCAATCGTCGGATGAAACGATTTAGGGCAGCAACCATTTCCATAAGTCGTTGTACTTCTTTAATAGTAGTCGGAGCTCGGAGCTTTTGCACGGCCAAGATCTGTGTAGGATCAGCTTCGATTCCTCAGCGACTCACCATGTACCCAAGGAATTTTCCCGAGCTGACGTCGAACGCATACTTCTCGGCATTGAGACGCAACTTCCTGTGTTTTAGAATAGCAAAGACCTCTCCCAAGTCCCGAATGTGATCCCGAGCGAATATGCTCCTGCATACCAGATCATCAATATAAGCTTCTACTTTTCGGCTGAGCATGCCAGGGAACATCCTCGTGATGGAGCGCTGGAAGGTTGCGCCAGCATTCTTTAGGCTGAACGGGACAACCTTATAGCAGTAAGTTCCCCGAGGCGAGATAAAGGTCGTTTTCTCCTGATCTTCTGGATCCAAAGCTATTTGATGATAGCCCCAATACGCATCCATAAAGCTCAAGCGTTCGCAACCTGCCGTTGCATCTACCATCTGCTCGATCCGAGGAAGGGGAAATCGATCCATGGGACAAGCATCATTGAGGTTCGTGTAATCGACACAAACCCTTAGTTTCCCATTTTTCTTCGGGACAACCACTGGATTGGCAAGCCAGGTGGGATATAGCACTTCCCGAATGACGCCAGCTTCCAACAGTTGATTCACTTCTGCTATTACAGCTTTGGTGTGTGCGGCTGATGAACGTCGGACTTTTTGCACCACCGGCCTCCTACTCGGATCGACATTCAACGAGTGCATGGCGAACGAAGGATCCACACCCAGCATGTCTTGTGGAGTCCAAGCAAAGACTTCTATATTTCGCATCAAGAATTCATACATCTCTTCACGTTCGGCCACGCTCAATGAACTCCCAATTAAAAAATATCTTCCTTCGCCCCCAAGAATGGAAAAACGTATTAGCTCCTCGGTAGACCTTTATTCGGCTGGCACGCCAACATCCTCAATTAATGGAATGGGAGTGGCCGCCACGCATTGTACTTCCATGCAACTCTGTTTATTCGTGACAGTGTTGATGTAGCATTTCTTTGACTGGATTTGGTCTCCTCGGAGGCTCTCCTGGCGCCCATTCCATCCAACGAATTTTACCACTTGGTGGTAGGTTGAAGCAACCGCTTGCATCTCATGTAGCCAGGTTCAGCCAAGGATGACGTTGTACGGGCTGGGCGAAGCGACCACCACAAACTCGATTTCTAGGACCCGTGATCCAGGGAGGGTAATCAGGTCGAGTGGCCAAATCGGGGCTCCCGTAAAACTGACAAGTGGAGTAGATGCTGTCCGAAGTTGAGCGGGAGATAATCCGAGCCTCTGATAGGTGGAGAAAAACATCACATCGGCCGAGCTTCCGTGATCTATCAATACCCGTTATACGATTGACTTTTCTATAGCAACAGTGACAATGAGGGCGTCCGTGTGGGGGAGTTGCACACCTTTCAAGTCGTCGGAAGAAAAAGTAATAGTGCTGCCGAAGCTCGGATCCTCCCATTTTTGCTTTCCCGAAGCGCCCACGTTGCAGACAGATAAAGAGGTGATAGCTCTGTCAATTTCTGAACGAAGCTCGCCTGCCTTTCCTTCGGAAACCAACCCTTGTATAACGCTTACGAGATTGCCAATACGAGGGGGAGGTGGGGGAAGTGGATTTCGCCGAACGTCAATCCACTGATTCAGATGACTGGCTGCTACCAGCTCTTATAGATATCGTTTGAAAGGTGGCATTGCGTGGTGTAGTGGCCGCGTTCCTTATGATACGTGCACATCCCTGGTCCGCTACCGACGGTGCCTAAGAGCACCGTTGGCCAAACAAAGAATGGCAATTTGCCAATGATGTTAAGGAGTTTATAGATAGGTTCGGTGAATACCGTACGCTCGGCCACGTACTCGTCCGGCCGTGGTTTTCTTTTTGTCTGTGTCCAGGATTGTGGCTGAGGGTGCTGCGGAGGTCGCCCCTTATTGTTCAGCTTGTTGGATGCCTGGCCTGAGCTGCCCTGGCTTCCTTGCCCTTGGCAAACGTTCGATACTTACTTCTTCGGCCCAATTGCTTTGGCAGATTCTGGAGCCTTTGGCGCATTTTGCTCGGCCATGGCTTCTTCATGAACGCAATCCTTCTCAATTATTGTCATGAGCTCTCCCATCGTTTTTGGCGGGTTACGTGAGAGATCACGGAACATTGCCAAGGTTGGATCTAAGCCATTCATGAAAGACTCAGCCGCGACTCCTTGATCACAGTCGGGAATAAGGTTGTACACCTCCCAATAACGCTCGGCATACAGCCGTAGAGTCTCTCCTGCCGTTCTCTACATGTTCACCAGCATCGATAATGTCTTTGGTTGAATATTGCTGGTGATGAAGCGTTTGCTAAACTCCAATTCCAGCTCGTTGAAGCAAGAAATGGATTTAGGCTTCAACTGATTGTACCACAACATAATGGGCTTGCTAAGGGTAAGTGGGAAGATCTTGCATATAATGGCGTCAGAGAAGTTATGGAGGCTCATGGTTTGTCTGAAGCGACAAACGAATGCGACTGCGTCCTCCTTCGCCTCATAGCGTTTCAGCTTTGGCATAACGAATCTGTCCGGCGACCGCTCCTGTTGGATAGCATCCACGAAGGGGGAAGCTTTTGCCTTCCCAAGCTTCAAATTATCTTCAACTGGGGTCTGCGGGACAACAGGGAGAGGAACTTTCGTATGCAGCTTTGGAGTCTTCCTTCGTTCCCGCCGATGGTGCCGATGATGCTCCTCTTTTTCCTTTGGTGGCCGAGTGACTAACACCGAAGGCGCACGCGCCTCCCTCGAGCCTATCAAAGGACCTGGCCGAGGCAGAAGACCTTGGTCAACGGGTTGATACATGGTTGATAAGCCTGTAAACTGATCGTACAGGATAATCGTATTATCGTGTTCCGAACGGTTTCCTCTGCTTTGTGTTCGGTGGCGACTCCCAGAGTTGGCCGAGTGTCGCCCGTCATGGCGTTCGGAATCATGTCGGGATAGAAATGAATATTCCCGGTTGCTGTTGGTATGGGGTCGCCGAGGTGGATCATTTAAATCCACTGGCCTCTTCCCACTTCTTTGATTCGTTCATCGTTCGGAATGATATTGCGTGCGGGCAGACGCGCCCCCTTTGTTAGTTCCAGCTGTGGAGCCCGTGCCCGAGGATCGAGTACTCTCGACATGAATAATGCTCGTCAGCCGAGGTCGTGAAGCCCCTTGATCAAGATGCTCAAAGACAGTTCGTTGCTCGGGAACAACGAGTTCGGCCGTTTGGGCTGTGCGAGACGGTCTGCCTCATTTTCGGGATTTCTTCGGTCGACTGCGCTCGGCTGGATGCTCATGTGCAGGGGTTACAGTCACCCCTCCGTCTCGCTCCTCCAGCCGTTGTTGCAGCATGGCAATAACCGCCGCCTGACGTTTCTGTTCGGCCAAGGCGGTATCCAACTCGGTAGGTGGGAAAGAAAGTTGGCGGGCCACGGATGGAACCATCCTAGCCGCTTGATGGGGCTCGAGGTTGATAGATCCATAACCCTCCAGCCCAAGGGTGAAGTTCTCTAGACCCAGAGGAGAGAGGTGTTGAGCCATTTGTTTCGTTCAAATGCAAGGAACAGACAGAATTTGAGATGAAGAGCACGAAGAACACAAAGAACACCCCAAAAGTTATCGATTTTCCCCAGCAGAGTCGCCAATTGTGGGGGTGGGTTTTCTTCGTGATCCCTTCCAATGTAGCTGCCGTGAAAGATGACGTCGGTCTTGATATACCTGCAGAACCGGAGGGGGTTGTTCCTCCGGGAAGAAGCTCCGACGATCTTGTCAGTAAATGGGAAAAAGAAAAAGAAGTTTTAGTAAGAGAAAATCTGTTGGTAGGGAAGAGTGGGTGTTCTTGTCTAGAAGTTCAGAGAGAGATTCTTAGTAGTGCAACCCCTCTATTTATAGGCAAAGGGGCTGAGTAGTGAGCAAGTTGGCCTTACTTTCCACGTGTCTCGCACTGCTCGGATGACGTCAGGTTGCAGGACCTATTTAATGAACACCAATTCCCAAATCTTACAGAGCCACATGGGTCGATGTCAGAAAGGTCACATCATTCAAAGCTGTCACTTCGAATATCAGAAATGACAGCTTACTTATCACAAGATATTTCTGGAAGGTTCCATAGCCATCTGTACTCGGTAGAACCCGCTTCTGACGCATGATGAGTTACCAAGCATCGGGCGTTCTTTCTGAAGGAAAGCGTATCCGAACAAGAGGACATCCCGAACGTGAAGAAAGATCATGGGCGAACTCGAAAACATCCCCGTTCGACGATGGCAGGCAACATTCGGTGACGTACATGGACGTCCGTCTATCCTTCGGATATTTCGGCCCCCTACAGGGAGTCTCTTCAACTTTTTTCATCTCCATCGCTCCCATGTTTTATAGAGTCACTTGATTGTGAATTAAAACCTCTACCGACCGATCCTAGATTGAGTTTTTAGTGCCTGTAGAGGTCAATCCGAACATCTTTCCTTCACAAGGTTATCAAAGTAAAGAGGAAATGGTAATTGACGCTTATTGCCACTATGAGTTTGAGTGGGATTTTATCTTTAAAGAAGATCTTTTACTTCCTACACAAAATTTTGGTTTAGAGTCATCGTTGTTCAAGCACATATTCCCATGGCGCTCTGATCTTGTTTCTATTGTTGCTCTATACTTGACACACATGAATGAACCATTTGCCAAATTAATTTGGTTGTGTCGTATAATTTTTGTTGGGATGATCCATACATTGTTAATTTCAAGAAGAGAATAAAAGGAAATGATTTGATTGTTCTGCTTCATAGCTTCTAATAATTTAATTGTTCTTTTTTTTTTCCCTTTCTTTCTCGTTATTTTGTTATTTTTTTCCCACTAACCAATTGCAGGAAATAAAAAAGAAACCTGTTCACCATTTGAGGTAACCCGTAAACTTCTCATGTTCTATTTTCTCTTTGCTACATTGAGGACAATGCATCATTTAGGTTTGGGAGAGGGACTACTATGTTTGACAAAAATGTGTTTGCTGCAATTGTGGTTTTATTATTTTTTTTTACTGCACTTTTTGTGTCCAATTTAAAAAATTGATAGTTGTGGATACTTGATCATGACTTCCGACGTGGTTGTTGGTTTTTGATTAGTGCTAGTTTGATTGTTGCCCAAGTTGGAGTCTTGATATGAATTCATTGAAAGAGTTAAGCTTGTGAACATAGGCATTGATGAGAGGCATTTACCTAGTTCGTATGACCTGTGTTTGGATAGCGATTAATCACTTGAGTACATGCCTTTGCACAAGCACTATCACACTTAGAGTTGAAATTGACCTCGAGTGCCGTACATATATTCTTGATGCCTCAGTATGAGTCAGATGTCTTATTAAAATACGTAATGTCCTTTCCCCAAAAAGAAGAAAAAAGGAAAGAAAAATAAATAAATGAATAAAGTGCATGCTTTTTCGGGCTTTTCACTTAGTAACCGGGCCTCTTGCCTTGGTAAGCAGTGAGTGTTCACGTCAAACAGTGGAGAGTTCCGCGATTGTCATGTGTGGTTAGCTTGGGTTCGTAGCCTTTTTGACTCAAGTGATTAAGTCCGTTGGGGTGTTTTCTACATCTAGTGCCCTAAAGCCGTATGGTTTGGGTCTCACTGGCCTAAAACTCGCTTCAAGGGTTAATTAGAAAGCTTAAGGGACCAAGGCATTGCACGACCACAAGAAAAAAATAGAAAAGAAAAAAAAGTGAATTGGAATAAGGGGATGGGCTATAATTTGATTTGAACATTTTGATGAGTATTGAGGCATTGAAGGTGCGTGTATTGTTTTCGAGGTTAATGAACATCTTTATGTGATTTTTCACTTACATGCATGCCTTGTGATTTATTTCTATCTAGATATATGTGCGATGAACCATTTTAGTGCTAATTCGAATTAGAATGTTCACTTGTTTAACTTTGTTAATGAGTGAAATATCTTGCCTCTAATTTGTGTTAGACTCACACTAGCTACTTTGAGAGGCTAATAAGTACATTTTGGGATTCCGATTGAGTTCCATCTTTCTTGAGAATTTTGTGGGTATATTCACGGCAAACTTTCACGAGACTATAACTTGACTATAGGGCAACCTAGGGGTTTAAAGGCTTGTTGCATATGCTAAATGCAATCGGACTCCTCCGAAAGAGGATTACTTAACATTTTTTGTTTTCTTTTGTTTATTTTTATTTCTTTTGCTCGAGGACTAGCAAAATGTAGGTTTGGGGATATTTGATGAGCAAAAAATACTGACACGTATAGACCCTAATCCTATCTATTGTTAGGCTCTAATTATGCGTAATTGGCTATAATTATTATCTTCTTGATCATTTACACTATATTATTGAATCTTGCAGAAAAGATGATAATTTGATTGATTTCAGCCGTCGGAATAAGAAGTTTGAAGTCGACCCAAAATCTGAATTTGCCGAATGATCACATACTCTGGACGTGGGCCAATCTCGACATTGGCTAGGAGTTGGCAACAGGAGCATGGCCCATTATTTTCAATGTAATTCACGTAAATGGGATTTGATTAAGGCAAGTTATTTTTAAAGAAAATATATATAGAATAAAAGGAATCATATAATTTCAAAAGAAAGTCTGGGGGCCTGTATAAATAGCCATATCAATAGGGTTTCGGGACTTCACTTTTTACGGACAAGACCATCTCAAGACGGAGGCCACGGCTCTGAGCAAAGAACGAGAATAGCAAAAGAATATTGTGAGGTTTTTTTTTTATTATGTTAGGCTAAACTTCTAAACTAGGGTTGAGGATGAAACATCATGAATATTATTAATTGGTTTTATGCAGTTTATTTTTCCTACATGCGTTCATAGTTTATTGTTTTGATCTCATTAATTAATTTGGTAGAGACTCAGATATAGATTCAATCGGAATGGGTTTTTTCCATGATTTGATATTACCTAATTAATCGAATTGCTTGGTTTATTAAAGTTTATAGTTAAGTATGGGATATCTACTGTGATTTGTTTTATGCGGATACAGTTGATGATTTTGGCTTAAACTTGCGAAGCAGAGGAGGAACATATTGTCGATATAAATAAAAAGGGCTTAACGATATATTATCCACGGTGGTTAAGATTAGCCTCTAAACTATTGTGCAGATACAAAAGGAAAAATCAATATTGCATAAGATTAGTTGATAAATACTTGTGGATGTGGATTCCAAAATCTTAGTTACTTTTCTCAACCGGTAATCTCACTACCTTTTCCGTTCTATTTTCATTATAATTTTGTCATTGTTTTATTCAAGTTTTAGTTTATAAAATCAATCACACTTTTGTCAACTAGGTTAGGGTTCAATTAGTTTGAGTTTATTTAGTTTTTTTATTAAAAAATTGTACGTCCCTGTGGGTTCGACCTTGCTCTCGCCATACTATACTTCGAAACGATTCGTGCGCTTGTGATAAGTGCCAAAATATATATACATATTTTGGCTGTCCAAACTACATTTATTAGTCATTTATTTTGGTTAATTGATATTTATTTCTTCTTTTTACCCAAATTATTGGTAACCGAGCTCGAGCAACCTAGAAATAGGAAAAAAATAGAAATAAATATCAATTAACCAAAATGAATGACTAATAAATGAAGTTTGGATTGCCAAAATATGTATATTTTGGCACTTATCATACCCCCAGCTTACACTTTGCTAGTCCTTGAGCAAAGAAAATAAAGAAGACAAATTCTAACTTAGGACTCACGATTGCCCTTAGCCTATGCAACAAGCCATTTAAACCCCTAGGTAACCCCAGTAGGACGAGTGAAGTCTTGTGAGAGTTTTCAGCAGTGATCACCCACAAAACACATTGAACTTTTTCACATGGAATCCAAAACTTGTCATACAATCGATTGGTCCATCAAGCAAAGAATGCGCAGCTACCACAAATATATAAGAAGGCGCAAATAGTTCCAAACGCTATCAAGTCAAGAAATAAACCATGGCACCTAGACTTGGCATGTGTGTGTAAAATGGGTCTCAACCAAAAGTGTGCAATGACTAACCGCTCTCTCCGGACCGAGTCTCGACTTCAATCCTCACAGTGTCATGCACTCACAACTAAAATCACTCGAAACAAGGTGCATAGTATGAACTCTCAAGTGTGCAGTTGGAAGTTATATAAATGAAATCAAAACACTCGCACACTATGACACGAAAAGAACGCTTTATATAGTGGTCACATAGTCTCAAGAACAAACTACAAAGCATTGGAACTCTATCTCACATCCTTCAATCCACTTCCCATCACCCCAAGGATCAAATAGGACTTTAATTTTGGTTGTAACATTGGGTAATTGAAAGTGTGTAAAGGCTAGGATAAAACATCACGTGTCTGAGAATAGGCAAACAATTTGGGGCTAATTTGACAATGCGTGCCCATTTTTTCCACTCTTTTCAACTCCACCTTATCTCTCCTTCTAACCTTTTAACATTTTTCAACAATAAAGCACGATTCCCCTTTTCATCTATATCGGTGCCCCTTTTATTTTTCTCTTTCTTTTGTTTTTTTTTTTCTATTTTGTTTTCTTTTCTTTTTTTAAAGGGCACCACCAATTCAAGCACAAAAGTTCACAATCCATCCAAAAATTACACCTTTATATTTTTGCATTTCTCCAAAACAATATGGAAGGTGGAGCTAATCAAGAAAAGGCTAAATATATAAGCCTCAAAGTGGCTCGCAAGGGATAAATGGAAAAACAAAGGAACGAACAGGCTCGAGTATCAAGAAAATGCCTATAATCCTCTCCCAGGGGTGTAACATCCATGTGACTAACCAAAATCCAAGAGATATTATTATGCATTCAAGTTCCAACACTCAACAATCAAAAATAATGAGACCACAACAAATAGACTCTTTCCATGACAAACTAAGAGTTAAACTGACACCACTCCAATAAAAGATAGGGCCCAAAAGCTCACTAGGGCATAAGTCTCCACTAATCTAGCCATCAAGATTGGTTAAGTCACAGCTCACTAGTGGTCAAGGCCCAAATAAACGTGACGTGCAATAGAGCTATACAAGAGTGTCATGATCAACTTCTTAAGACAAGCTAGCAAGTAGAACTACCAAGCCAAAAATAGATATCACTATGGTAGGCAACACACCTCAACTCAATTATCCAACAAGTAATCACAACAAGTGCCAAATTGCATGCAAAAAGAGTCCCAATATTTTTAAAAAAAATTAAAAATTTTCATTTTTTTTAGAATTTTAATAGTCTAAGAAAAAAAATTAAAAAAAATAAACTACCAAAGTAATTCCTCCCCCCAACTTGAACCATTCGATGTTCTCATTGAATGCAAGAACAAAAATAGGACATAAAAGAAAGAGAAGGGAAAGGTATCACCTCGCAATGGAGAACTTTGCAAGAAATAATATTGCGGGAAGAAGACCCTCCAACTTGAACGAAGCATTTTGCAATGTTAGTCCTCACAAAAAAAATAAAATAAAATAAAAGTAGCTAATCCTTGGGTGGGGGGGTGGGAACTATACAAAAAGTTAATGACATTCACTCCCATCACGTGAAATCCAACCATTCATCACACTACAAAGAGCAATCAAAATCAACATCTCACCCCACTTCAAGCACTCCGTTAAAAATTGTACGCGACCATGCCACTGATCGCTTCGTTTCCGTATCAAAAATAATTAATAAAACAAAATAGTTACTACTACCTAAAAGATAGCAGCAAGTATTCCGAGTATCGTCCTCAGAGATTACGAAGGCTAAATTGCAATTGTTCTAATTAATTTCTAACTTAATTCAGAAAAAGATTTGATTGTTGATTTCTAAAATATTTAAACCTGAATAAAAATAAGCAATAAAAAGTGAGAGAGAGTTTATGAGAGAAAGTATCTAGGGTTTCGAATCCACTAGACCCATTGTAACAATTTCTATACAATGATAAAGGTCTATTATCCGAATCAATCCAGATATCGCTAGGGTTCGCAGGCCCTCACAATATCGCCAAAAGATTTCTATGAATCACCGAACAGCATGGGGTATCGCCGCCTAGCATGAACCGTCTTACTAGTACGATCTGTCTCTATGGCACGGATCGTCTATTAGCACGGCGCATCTTACGGAGCATAACTCATTTTACTCAGTTATCACAAACTAATTAAGAACCGTTGTATGAATGTGCATAAAAACCTAGGAATTCATACACAAGATGTAATTGGAAAAATTAATATTGCAAATAAATCCTTACATCTTACAATCACGATTCGAATAATAAAACACTAAATCAAAATATAAACATTATTACTAGGAGTTTGAGCTTCATCTACGCCCTAGAAAATGAATTAGCCGGACATCGAAAAGTTGCCTTCGCAGCCTCTGATGGCCTCCAATTCCGAAACCCGGTTCTCCGCCATACTGACTGTCGAAGTCAGTAGACAAATTTGCTTAAATAGATAGGGTTTGATGCTTTAATTACATAAAAAGCCCTTTGGACTTTGTGTGATTGTAGACTAACAATTCAACTTTAGAACATTATGCACTATAATCCCAAGCTTCCTTTAAATCTTGTTTTTATCCCAAATCATGAACAATGAGCTCGAGCAACCTATATACAAAATAAAAGCAAAATAAATATCAAGTAACAAATATAAATAACTAACAAGTGTAGTTTGGAGGGCCAAAATATGGATATTTCAGCACTTATCAGCCACAAAACCAAATACTTAAAATATCTTAATTGCCTTAGCCACTTTTGAAATTTAAATTCTACCAATTGTATATTCCCAACCAAATTAACTTTCAAGTTGTTGATGAATTTTAAGAAAAATGGATGGTAAACCACATTAAGGCTCCGTTCCGGAACCAAAAAAAAGCCCTTATTTTTTAAGAAGGCAATTTCAAGCTCAAAAATTATGAGCTTATTGAAATCTAAAAATATGCAATATGGATCTTGTTTGGAAGATCTCGATGAGATCTTTTATACGAAACAAAAAAATTGAAAAATTATTTTTCATTTACTTTATTTTTTAGTTTGAAAATGTGAAATAAGTTGCTTATTTTTTAAGAAGGTTTCTGGAACAGGGCCTAAAATTATCAACACCAAGAAAATCAATTTGTTCTAACTTATCTTTTGCAATGGTGGATGCTCAATAGGAGTGATGACATCAACATCTATGGCTGGGGATATTTGATCATCAAGAACAAGTGGACTTTGCACAATTATTGGCGATGACTCCTCAATAGTCACGTCATGAAAATCCATCTCAAGTGTACTAGAATGCTCTCGAGAAGACTGTTGCACTTCAGGTGAACCAACTATTTCGTTAGTTAGAAGTGGCTCTGTTGTTTCATCTTCCAATACAAAAGAATTTATCACTTGAAAATTTTCAACTTGATTGCAAGAAAGAGAATCAGCTAATTGATCAAAATAAGGCGGCTCTATTTCCTCTTTTTCCCTCCCATCAGGATTGAAATTCTGCAGAAATCCTTTTTCATATTCCCTCTACAAAAGTCCTAACCCTCTGAAGGCAGCCACAATTGGATGATCAAAACCTCGAAGTACAAACCGTAACCCTAGGGTTTCGAGAAGCAAAATTAGTCAATCACTCTCAATCCGAAGCAATCAAGCAACTGAGGAATCAAGGTGGTGAGGCCCAGGGGCCCATGGTTTGATCTCTTTCACGTTTTTGTATAATAATTGCATTTTTTTGATCTTTTGTTAATCATTTAGTCTGGCATGAGGAAGAACATCGGGTGGGGAATCAATCCCTCAGCCGATACATCAATCCAGTGGGATCCTTTGGCCGTGACATCCATTCACCGGCTGAGGGATCTATTTTCTTGGAACAGTTTAGCTTTTCTGTTGCATGCTTATAAATACCGTTCTAGCTCACTATTAACTGTTTAAAGGCTGATAAATAGACTAAGTGTTTAGAATTAAATAAAGCAAGTACTAATCATGTGTTGAACGATTATGGGTCGATCTTATGACTGGGCAAAGAGAGGTGCCTAACACCTTCCCCTTATTGTACTCTTGGCTCCCGTACCCGGAATATCTACTTGTTTTTCCTAGTTTTATAATCTAGGCGGCGACTCTGTTTTGATGATAACCACTATCGTGTGGCGATGCTCCTAGCCATCGGAATATCCACGATCTTGGCTTATGAAGCAAACAACCAAACAAACAAACGATGATCAATCCGTATGGCGATGCCCCGCTTGGGAGGTGTCTACAACGACCACAGCCACCCCAACACGGGTTAATAACAACTCCATACCACTCTACTATATTAAGAATGTAGTGCCAAATAGTCATATGGATGTTAGTCACACAAGCACGCACAAATAAAGAAAAAAGATTTGCGATGTTTTGAACCCAAGAGACGAAACATCTCCCCACGGTCTCTAGTTGTTCTAAACCTATGCTTTGATACCAAGTTGTCATGCCTTCGATTTTAAACATAATTATAAATGATTTTCATAAATAAAACCTTGCAACATTCCATACAATACCCAAAATAATATAGCATTCCCATTTCTATGATTATACCTCAACATCCATTAGTTTCCAAAAGATTACATCAACGGCCCAGTGGCCCAAATTTACATAAGTATAGAGTATAGTAAGAGTTGTTAAGGATTACAATTTGTCATTATCAAAGATTTACAAATTTAAAGTTACAAATACACCTTCCAAAAGAGCTTTACAAATATGGACAAGTAACTTCTCATCGTTAGCTTTCAAAATATGTCTGCATCCAAGTATTTAGTCATGCTAGCTACTGCCCTGAGTTAGTACCTGAAAATGATGGAGGGTTTGAGCTACGCTGGCCCAACAGGAAATTCTACACTAACATTATATGCAAATTCAATGCTAGGATGATCTCAAGATAGGAACATGAAGGAGGACCACAGGATAATCAATAATCTTAGATCAATAAACTCAAACAGTCACTACACGATCATAGTACAACAACTAGAACCATTTCCATCTATCATGTGTCCAAAATCCTTCCATCGTATGTGTCACGAGCCGAAGCTCCTGTCGGGCCAATTAAGGGATTTCAATACCCCCCGCCAGACACCATACCTATCGATAGGTCCTGAATGTAACCAATATGAGCTTTTTCTCCTATAGGGCCAATTAAGGGATCCCGATACCCCCTGCCAGGCACCCACCCGTCAATGGGTCCCGAATGTTCTCATTGTGTCAATAAGTGTTCAAATGTTTCATACTCTCACAAGGTGTCATTCCAATCCGATCGTCGTTCATATGGTAATCGACATCAAATTTTTACCGAACAAGGGCAAGAGATGCAAAAAAGATCCATGAACTCAAGGGATTCGATTAATCATGTTATGGGGTGATTTGGAAGTGCTTAGAACAAGTTAGAAGTGATCCGAGGTCAAAACGATGAAGTTTAGAACAAAGTAGCAAAAACTATCCATAAGCTCCTGGTATCGATAGAACCAAAATGGCCATATCTATACAACAATCAAATCAAAAGATTTTGAAGCTTCTGTTTTCTTATGGTATTGTTGCGGGCTTTTGTTGTATCGATACAGTGACATTACGAGCAGATTTTTTTGTAGATTTTTTAGGATTCAACTACGATGACAACAACAACAACAACCATAGGCACGATTTCAAGGCTAGAAAACACTTCTTTTACATATATTGAGAGGTAGAATCCCTACCTCGAGTCTTGAGAATGAAATCCACGAGATACGAGCCCTAGCTTTTTCAAAAACCTTGATTCGACCGAAATACACCGCACCGAGCTCCAATCGACGAAGAGCAAGTCCAAAATCACATGTAGAATGAAGAATGAAGGTTAGTTTGTGAAGGTTTTGAAGTGTTTGAGTGAGATTTTGGATGAGAGTGACAGAAAGAGAGAGAGATGTTGGAGAGACAGAAAGATATGGTGAGAAAGAGAGAGAGAGAGAGAGAGAGAGAGAGAGGAGGGGGGGGGGGGGGGGGGGGGGGTGTGGGGGGTGTGGAGGGGTGATACTCTCACACCCTCCTATATATATACACAAATCCATAAATTCCACTTGCACCCTTTCACTACCAATTCTATCACTCTAGCCCCAAATCACATAAACACTATCATTTCACTTTCTTTCTCAAAAAATCATTCATTTATAAAATATTAACATTTGATAAAATAAATACGGGTATCTACACACACACCCCTTTTATATTAGCATATACACAAATCACACTTGCATTCCCTCAATTAACTAGCCTAACACATTCACCCCAATTCGTATAAACTTAACAATTTGTTTTTACATTTTCCTCAGTACCTCACATTTATAAAATCTAGAAATAATTTCCGAAAATACAAGTCTCTACAGTATTCTTGGTATCCCGCACGACATGATAGTTAAATCGTGTGGTTTATTGTCCTACTGCGTACCCCTTTCTGTTACACTATTCGTCACTTATCCTCTGACACTTTAATGTTGTTATTGTCTAGAAGGTGTAAAGGTGCATTCCAGAACAGTTTTTCACATTAGAAGTCATCGTGGAGCTTTGACTAACCTTTTAAAATGCCACAACATAATTTCTAACATGATACTTGCAACACAAAATGGGCCAAGGGGTTTTCTCAACCATCTATATTATAAAATAGAGCGGTCTTTTGTCTACTCATACAAATATGAGCACCCTTCCAGTCGTCGGATCATACTTCCTATTAACTTTGTAGCCATTAGATCGAATGAATATAAAATGTCGACTCATAAAAACAGAGCACCTTCTACAACCGTTCGATCATACTTCCTATTAACTTTGTATCCATTGGATCGAATGAATATTTTCTAATATAAAATTAGTGACTAATTATGGTAATCTATAACTAATGATATTCCGGAAAGGCATGATTGTATAATCCTAATGCTAATTGTATAATCAGCAAATTTTCAGGAAAGGCATGATTGTTTAATCAGCCAAAATTGTATAATCATAATTCTAATGCTATATTCCGGAAACGGGGCGGTTCTGGGGACACCCAAAAAAATGCCTCATAGTTTCCGATCAAATTTTTAAGATCCAAGCCGCTCAACGTGATCAGAACGTGATTTTAAGGGTACTTGGGAGAAATCAACAAAAAAAAAATGACCGGAAAGGGCTTGATCCAAACAGTTTCGAACAGTTTTTTATTGAATGGTTCAAATAAAAACTGCTCAAATCAAGTCTTTCCCGGTTATTTTTTTTGCTAATTTCTCGCAACCACCCTTAAAATCACATTCTGCACACATTGAATGGTTCGGATCATAAAAATTTGATTGGGAACTATGAGATTGAGATTTGGGGTGTTAACATTCAACGCCCACCAACTCATCCAACAATTCGGATTGGAGCCCCCCTCAATTTGTCGCCAATTGATCGCCTCAATCTCTGTACACATCTTCTCCATATCCTCGAAAAAATTAATTTGGTTTTCTCTCTCTGGTAAGAATTCCCCCATCCTCAATTTCACACTAGACTAGGGTTTTCCTAAATTGTTGTTTAATCTTCAAACAAAGAAAAAATAGAACGAAAGAAATACCATTATCAGGCTTGGTGTTTTCAATTGTTGTTTAATCCATGAAAAAGTTTAATGTATTGAAGTTTCAGCTTTTGATTGGTTTATTGAAGTATGAGTTAGTGTATAGAAATTTTAGCCTTTGATTGGTGTATTGATCGATGTGTTAATTCTAGAAGTTCAATAAAACGATTTCAGCTTTTGATTGGTTTATTGAAGTATGAGTTAGTGTATAGAAATTTTAGCCTTTGATTGGTGTATTGATCGATGTGTTAATTCTAGAAGTTCAATAAAACGATTATCAAGTTTGGTAGTATATGGGTTCTTCATGTCATGGCCTGTATATAGCCAATTTATATAGCTTGGAGGTATATGGGTTCTTAATGTCTGAATCCTGACAAAAAAATTCCAGTTCTTCATGTCATGGCCTCTTGGTTTATACATTAAAAGTTTTGATATAGATTTTACTCTTTTTTGTCCGGAAGGCTGAAGCAATGGCTAAGGAAAAACAAAAGGGAATGGTAGTAGTCTAGCAAAAAAGGGAAAGAAAAAGATAACCATTGCAGGGAAGGGAAAAGAAAATTAATATCCAATGGTATTTGATAAATAAAAAAAATCCAAAAAGAAACATGTTTCAAAAAAAGTGTCGCGCCATGCCTTTAGACTTTATTTAGAATGCCGTGCCTAGACTTTGTTTAGAATGCGTTGCGCCGTGCCTTCAGGCATAGGCATCCACTAGTTTTCCATAAATCTTAAATACTTGCATATTCACTTTAAGGCCTGAAGTTCATTTTGTGATTACAAGTTAAAACTGATCTGGAATGTGTAGTAGAAATACTGTGTGACATATTATATATACCGTGCGGTATATTTACATCATCGCGCATCATCTTATTTTATAGTAGCAAATTCTCAGTTGTACTATTATTTCATTCTTGTATATATCATTCATCCATTTTCATACTGTACAGTGCACAACCAATCACATTTATGGGTTAGATTATTCCTACTTATTTGACTTGTTCCTTTTCCTGTACTTGTTTTTCAAAGTAAATTTTTTCAAACGATATTAAATCCCCCTTTTAAAATGCTTAGTAGAGACCGATTTTTATCAAGCGAGAGGGCTGCTTTTTTTTTTTTTTTCCAACAAAACCTTCCCATCTCATAACCTGGCTCCCGAACCTAAGACTTTCAAGGTTTTTGCTAGACCAAAAGCCTTATCACTTTTCTCTAAAGCAAACTCTCGATTTCTCGGATCATCCATCTCAAAAATCTGGGTGGCGACTCTCGAATTTCAATCAGGGAGCCTACATGAGGCACCTTACCTAAGAACCACTCCAAAGCTCCCTCTCGTCTCCAAAGCTGAGGGTCAATCCGGAGGGGAGCCCCGCCTACTCGAAGGCTGGTAAGCAAAGAAAAGTCACCCGGCGCGATCGTCATCTCGCTGGCAGAGCGGAAGTAGAAGGTGTTGGCGGTGTCCCACCACCTCTCCACCAGCGAGGTCATCAAAAACTAGTCAACCTTTGGTAGATTGAGACCCCGGGCAAAAGCATCAAAACCAGCTGTCCGCACTAGCTCCCGAGCCTGCTCTGGCAATGTCAAGTACCTTTTGTGTACTCCCTTGCCTCTGCCACGAGTCTCCAACCTATTGTTCCGCTGTAAAATGCCGCGGAAGAAAAACGGAGTTAATCTCATGATTGCTTAAATGAACGTAATGAAAAGCTAGGAGCATAAGATAAGCTGACATCTAAAAAGCATGCATTGCCTAAACAAGGGGCATATTTATTCAAACCTTCTCAAAACAATTTTGACCCTACCGTGGATCATCTCATTACTGCCCCTAGTTGAAGATTGAAAGAATTTCAGCCCGTGGATGAAATTTCATATTGAATGTGCATTTAGGCAATTTGAATTATAAACTAAATGGTGAAACTTTTGTTGTCTAGGGGATTTACAAAACTTACCGAAATATTAAGGACGCTCAAGTGTTGCTCGGGCTCACAACAAACCACCTCGGTCTCCGAGCCACCAACGGGAGGGTGGTACTACAGGAAAGCACTGTAGAGACCCGTATTAAAAACTTTTTTTTATTTTTAATGTTGGGGATATTAGAGGATTTTTTTTTTAAAAAAAATTGATTATTATGGTGGATAATGAATTGGGGATTGATGTGCAAGAAGTTGAAAATTTTGGTGCAATTGTGAAATATGTGAGTGTATGGCATGTGATAGATGTATATATGGGTGTGGGAGATAATTTTCTCCTCAATTATAATTCTCTCTTTTCTCTCACAGTAAACACACACACACACACACACCCACACCCATGCCACTCTCTTCTCTCTCCCACGGCTTCTCTCTCTCTCATCAAATTTCTTCCCCAAATCTCAAATTAACCAAGGGATCTTGGAGTATTCTTCTCCTAGAGCCGAGTTCTAGCCTTTGATCGCGTTGGAAAGCTCGGAGGAGATGTTTTCGGAAGAGGTTTTGCCTGGAGATTCTTGGGGTTTTAATTTCAACCTTCGAGGTAGGGATCTCTTGCCTTATTTACATGTTTAAGCGTTGGTTTAATGTACGAGAATCAAGTTTGATGTTATGGCTAGGGAAGAAGAAACAGAAATGCAGAGAAGAAAGATTCAAGTTTGTATTATTTCTTGGAAAAAGATTACACACTCCTGGATACGGGGATTCCCCATTATTTATGTCCACTCCCCTACATTTCCCTCCACTCACTCCTAACTAACTTCTCAACTAACTCCCTAAAATCACGGAAACACATAATTACCATTCTATTCCTAATCACTAGCCTGGACGTAACATTCCCTCAGCCTTGCCCTCAAGGCTGGAAATGGGGATACTTTTCTTCAATCTCTGAATGATCAACCCACGTAGCATCTTCTGGAAACGAGTTCATCCACTGCACCAACCACTAGACCACAGCCTTATTTCCCTTTTTAATCATTCTTCTTTCCAAAATTGCTACAAGTTCCAGTTGCAAAGCCCCTTCAGGACCAATTGGAGGTAGAGTAGTTTGAGCAACCACATTAGCCCCAAGTTTCTTTTTGAGCAGGGATACGTGAAATACAGGGTGAATTTTGGCAACTGCTGGTAAATTCAACCTATAAGCCACTGTACCAACCCTTTCCAACACTTGATATGGGCCATAAAATTGTGGGGCTAGCTTCATATTTCTGTGCAAAGCCACTGTAACTTGCTTGTAGGGTTGTAGTCTGAGGAACACCCAATCTCCCACTGTGAATTCCCTTTCAGATCTTCCCTTGTCAGCATAATGTTTCATCCTATGTTGGGCTTGAGACAAATGTTCCTTTAAATGTTTGATGATAGTAGCCCTTTCCCTTACCCAATTTCCCACCTCAGCTACTGAAGAAGGCTTGGAAATGCAAAAGGTATGGTCAGGAGGCTCTTGACCATAAACTGCAAAATAAGGAGTAGTCTTGGTAGCTGAATGATAGGTAGTATTATACCACCACTCAGCTAGAGGGAGCCAATTAGCCCACTGCCTGGGATAGTCTCCCGTCATACACCTGAGGTAATTCTCCAAGCATTTGTTCAAAACCTCTGTTTGGCCATCCGATTGGGGATGATAAGTAGTGCTAAGACACAGTTTACAGCCTTGTAAGGTAAAAAGTTCATGCCAAAAATGGCTAGTAAAAACAGCATCCCTATCTGACACAATAGTGGAAGGAAGACCATGTAACTTAAACACTTGATCAAAGAATACCTTGGCCACATCTTTAGCTGTATATGGGTGTGAGAGAGCCATGAAATGACCATATTTTGTCAATCTTCTACTACCACAAAAATCACAGTCCGACCTTGAGAAGCTGGTAGTCCTTCAATGAAATCCATTAATATATCTGACCAAATTCTGTCAGGAATGGGAAGGGGTTGCAATAATCCTGGATACTTCACATTTTCACTTTTGTACCTCTGACAAGTATCACATTCAGAAACAAAATGTGCCACATCCTGCTGAAGTCCCTTCCAATAGAATGTCTTGTGCAATCTCTTTGTTGTCTTGCCTATTCCTGAATGTCCTCCTAAAGCCGAAGAGTGGAATTCATGAATAAGTTGTTTTCGGAGTGGAGAATCCCCTACTACCAACCTGCCATGGTAGGTTAAAATACCATGTGCCCAAGCATATCCAACATGAGTTTGACCTTGTTGAAGGTCTAGGATCAACTGTTGAATGTTAGCATCTGTTTCCCAACTTCGCTTAACTTCACCCATCCAACTGGTAGACACACAAGACAATGCATGAATCATAGCAATGGGATCTACAGAATTGATTAACTCCCCTTTCCTGGACAAAGCATCAGCAGCTTGATTATCCGTACCACATTTGTAAACAATAGTGTAATCAAAACCCAACAACTTCGTTACCCATTTTTGCTGAAAAGGTGTTCCCACCCTTTGCTCCAAGAGGTATTTCAGACTTTGGTGATCTGTCCTTATGAGAAAGTGTCTACCCAACAGGTAATGCCTCCATTTTTATACTGCCAGCACCACTGCCATTAGCTCCTTTTCATAAGTAGAAAGTACTTGATCCCTTGCTGAGATTCCTTTGCTCCAATAAGCTACGGGGTGCCCATCCTGCATGAGAACAGCACCCAATCCTGTTCCACAAGCATCAGATTCAACAACAAAATCCTTTCTATAGTTGGGCAGAGCAAGTACTGGTGTTGTAGTCATAGGAGCTTTGAGTTGGAGGAAAGCTGTAGTGGCTGCAGGGTTCCATACAAAGGAATCTTTCTTGAGCAAACCATGTAGTGGAGAGCAGATCTTACTGTAATTCCGGATGAACTGCCTATAATAACCAGTGATACCCAAAAATCCCCTCAGCTCTTTGATGTTAGTTGGTTCTGGCCAGGAGTTAATAGCTTGTAACTTTGTTGGTTCAGCAGAGACACCCTCAGCCGATACCAAATGTCCCAGATATTCTACCTCAGTTTTACCAAACACACATTTAGTCATTTTAGCAAACAATTGGTGTTGTCTCAACAATTGTAAAGTGAATTGCAAATGTTGTAAATGGGCCTCCCAAGACTGACTGTATACCAGAATATCATCAAAAAATACCAAAATAAATGTCCTCAAATAAGGCCTAAAGACTTCATTCATTAGGCTTTGAAAAGTAGAAGGGGCATTAGTAAGCCCAAAAGGCATCACTAAGAATTCATAATGACCATCGTGAGTTCTAAATGCAGTTTTGTCTATGTCAGAATTGTGAACCCTTATTTGGTGGTAACCTGACCTGAGATCCAACTTAGAGAAGAACTTTGCCCCACATAATTCATCCAAAAGCTCATCGATGACCGGTATGGGAAATTTGTCCTTAACTGTGGCATTGTTAAGTGCCCTATAATCCACGCACATCCTCCATGTGCCATCTTTTTTCTTAACCAAAAGAATTGGTGAAGAGCATGGACTAACACTAGGCCTTATTATTCCAGAATTAAGCATTTCCTTTACTTGTTTCTCAATCTCAATTTTTTGAAAGTAGGGATATTTGTAAGGCCTCACATTTGTTGATTCAGTTCCTGGTTTGAGAGGGATGCAGTGGTCATGTGACCTGGGTGGTGGGAGTTCCTTTGGCTCTTGGAAGACGTCTGCAAATTCTGAAAGTATAACTCCCAAGTCTTGTGGAGTGTCCTCTTCCCTCATACTGCAGTCAGCTTGCAACAAACAGATTTGAGCTACGGCTCCCTGAGGCTGTTTTTGCAAAAGTTTCTGCATCTTTCCAGAGCCCACAATCTTCATCTCATCATTCTTCCCTCCTCTTAAAACATACTTTCTGCCATTGAGGTGAAATTCCATGCTAAGGTTCTTAAAATCCCACTGGACTGGGCCCAAGGTTGCCAACCATTGAATTCCTAAGACCATATCACATCCCTTCAATTGCAATATCCTCATATCAGCCTGAAAATTGGTTCCTTGCATCTCCCAGTGAAAATTTTTGCACATGGTTGTACTCATCATCCTTGTTCCATCAGCAACTGATACTGATAAGGAATCAGTGTCCTCAATTTCTATGTTAGCCCTCTTGACTACTTCTGGATTTAAGAAGTAATGAGTACTTCCTGAATCAATCAAAATTATAATGAGCTTCTTCTTAACATTGCCTCTAACCCTCATGGTTCTGTAGGAGATTGAACCAGTTAAAGCATTCAAAGAAATCTGAGGTTCTTCTCCAGGCATCTGCTCCATACTATCCTCTTCATCTACGTCGAGAATTGGGTTTTGATCCTCCAGTTGTTGGTCATCCTCAACACTTTCCAACACATACAGTTGCTTCTTTTTGCACACATGCCCTTTAGTATACTTTTCACTACACTTGAAGCATAACCCTTTTGCCCTCTTTTCCTCCATTTCCTTGGAAAACTCCTTCCTGGCATACCCTCCATTGCTCACAAGTGGTCTACTTACAAAAAATGGATGATTTCCTTCTGTTTTGGATACCATTCTAGTTTTCTTGGTAATGGCCTCAATACTTGTTTCTTGAAGTTTTGCCAGTCCTATTGCCTGGGTGATAGAAGTTGGCCTAAACATTAACACGCCTGGTTGGATTTCATCTTTGAGACCACTTATGAAGCAGCTAACAAAGAAAGTTTCAGGAAGATCTTGGGTCTTATTTGCCAAGATTTCAAATTGCTCCTGGTAAGCTCTTACAGTACCAGTCTGACGTAATTTGGTTAAGTCTCCCATTGCATCTTCATATGAATTTGGGCCAAATCGTGATAACAGCCCTTGTTTAAACAATTCCCAGGTAACGATTTGATGGCATTTTTCGAACCACTGGAACCATTGTAGCGAAGAATCATCTAAATGCAGGGATGCCAATTTGACTTTATCAAGATTTTCTATAACGTTATACTCGAAATACCTTTCGCATTTATACAGCCACCCATGGGGATTTTCGCCATAGAATCGAGGAAATTCAATCTTAGCATATCTCTGATTAAATGTAAAGGGCGTATGAGAGAAATGATCTGACCTGAGAGAATTATTCCCAAGAACTTGAAACCCTAATTCAGTAAACCCCGGTGGTTCTTGACGATCCGTACGAGACCCTCCATTCTGATTTTGATGTTGTTTCCCGTAGACGTGTCCTGCCATCTGATCATACTTCACACTCATGGCAGCAATCAATTCCTTGACATCCCCCAAGTCTTTAAGAGAACTCTTGATTTCCCCAATTTCTGTTGCATTCTTCTCGTTAGCTTCTTTCAACGCTCGCAATGCTTCCTCAAATTTCCGAACCTCCACTGTTCTAGTTCCGTCTGCCATGGTGGACACAGAGGGGACAGGCCAAGAACCGTATGGCTCTGATACCAATGTTATGGCTAGGGAAGAAGAAACAGAAATGCAGAGAAGAAAGATTCAAGTTTGTATTATTTCTTGGAAAAAGATTACACACTCCTGGATACGGGGATTCCCCATTATTTATATCCACTCCCCTACATTTCCCTCCACTCACTCCTAACTAACTTCTCAACTAACTCCCTAAAATCAGGGAAACACAGAATTACCATTCTATTCCTAATCACTAGCCTGGACGTAACATTTGATCATTTATTTTGAGTCTTGAACAAATCTGGTATATGCTGAAAATTTCATGAGTTTTGGAAATCTGTCTTTTGGGAGCTCTTCTGCTAGGAATCAATTTTTGGTGTCTTCATAACAGTTAAAGTACGTTTCAATACGAAGATTTTGGTACCAAGATCATGCAAAACCGATAATCACACAATTAGTTATGAATTTTTGAATACTGGCTGTTTGCTGGATGTGCGAATCTGTGCGTGGCTGTCTTCTTTTAATTTTCTGGGCGTGATGAACATTTTGGGTGGCTTTGGGTCTTTTACAGGAGGTGCATATTTAAGTTAAGAATAGATTGGCGTTGGAATCAATTAATTTGGTTAAGTATATAATTTTTGGTGAATTTCTAAAGCTGGGTTGGTTGATAGGTGCGAAAATGATTGCGAAACTGTTTTTCTTTTGATTGTTGGGTTAATCTCCTCTCGTTTCTGAACCTGGGATTTTTACTAAGTGTAGGGCTTGTCGTGGTGCAACTTTTGGCTTTGGTTTCACTATTTTTGGGTTTAAGATGAGAGAGTTATGATTTTTCAATCAATTTTACTTATTTCCGCATAGAATCTGACAGCATCGGCGGACTTTGGTAAAATGGCCATAACTTCTAGCTCGGGACTCGAAATGATGCACCGTTTGTTTTCTTAGAAACTAGACATATAAAGCTTTCCAACGATACATCCCATGCATCATGGGTATGTCCGAGTGATAACAGATTTGCACCCAAAACTGACCCAAATTCTGCTTTGCACCAGTTTCACTGCTACGCTGAGCTATAATTGCAAGGCCATAGTAAGGTTATCCGAACTCCGTTTTTGATGTATGACCTATGGATCGAAGAAAAAGAAGTATACTTTTCAATGGTTCAAGTGTCGTCCTTGAATTAGCGTTGTTTAATTGGATATAGCCTAATGTAAAGGACTAACTTTGCCAATTTGACATGTGGGGATACAGTGGATTGATTTAGATGATTAGGTGTTGGATTATAGAGAACTTGTGGTGTATAAGAGATATGCATTGTTGGTGTATTGACATTGATGTTGTTTGATACTTAGAGAAAAATAAACAGTTTTTCTTCTTTATGTGCTGTATCCATGGGGTTGGTTTAGTGTGCGTGTTTTCGTATGTGGGTTCAATTTAAGAGATTTGAAAAGTTGATTTTGTTAAAAGGGCATTGTATTGAGCATAAATAGAATCATTGAGTATTGTCTAAACATGTTTCCATTTGATTGAATGTTCTAGGAAGTTCGAGTCGTCACGTGGATCGAGGTGAGTGATTTAATACCTGAATTACATGATTTTGAACTTGTTTTCTTTAACGAACTTATTTGAACAAATTTTATGAATTGTGTACTCCATGGAATAGCAATGGAAGGTGGACCTATTTGTGAAATATTTGCGAATCTATTTAATGGCATTCCCAACGTCCGGTCTTGCTAGGGGACGGCTTAATGGCTAGCAAGGGTGTTTGAGGTTGGTATGTGTTTTGGGATAATGCGTAGACGTCTGGCTTATCCACTACTGGGGACGCCCGGTAGCTTTTGAATTTTGAATAGCGGAATGTGTATTATATTTGGCTTATGGTTTTGAGTTCTTTGTTTTGAAATATTATCAAATTAGTTTGCATTATCTATGGAAGGCATGTGAGTTAAGTATTAATCATTCACACGAGCTTTGGCTTATGTATTTTCTTTTCCACCTTTCAGGAAGTGACGCATAGTGTGACAGAGTGTTTACTTTTGAGATGTGTTGTATATTTGGAAAAGGAAGTTATGCTTCATGGTCACTTAGTTTTGTGTATGATTTGTTTAGTTTGTAAATTTGTAGGTAAGCACAGCTCTGAGAGGTTTATCCTTTTGGTTTGTAAACCTATGTAAGACTTTGGTTTGTTATCAATAAAAGTTAACTTTTGCTTCTGCTGTTATGTTTAGCCCCTTTTGATTATCGCTTGCTTAGATGATATTTGATTTGTGATTTGGCTTTAGTGAGAAATCACTGGCATTTGTCATGATTAAGACCTCAAGGGGCGGGTCAGGGTCGTGACAAGCACCAAGGCCTAACATGCACAAAGGAAAAAATGTATGAATCAGGATCAAACGGACCCAGCTCCTAGTCCCTGAGACTTGCCTCCTCATCTGAAGAAGAATCAGAGGGGTGATCGTATCCGCATGGATGAAGTAAAGAGGAACTCACAACGGATGGTGGATGGTGGCGGTAGGTGGCGTAGTGGTAACAGAGGGTGGCATGGTGGTGGTGGTTTTGAATGAAGGTGGTGTGGCCATAGTGCTAAGAAAGAAGAGCAAGAAAAGTGAAGAAAGAGGAAGAAAAGAGAGAGAAAGGGGATGACGGTGGATATGGAGGGGACGGTGGCGCACGACGATGGTCGGAGGGGGAAAGGAGGAGAAGATAATCAATCAGAGAGCAAGGAGGAAGAAATGAAAGAATGGGCCGCCAAATCGATTAAACCTAACTTAAATTGATTTTCTGACTTTCGATGTTCCCACGGCCGGTCCTTCGATCCCTTGGCCGTTGAATTGATTTGTTGACCATCAGATCTATTTCCCGCAGAAGCAATAGCTGCACTACTTGAGAATGTGGAGGCGAGTCACGATTCGTGTTCAAGACAAAGAATGTGGCAACCAATGGCGAAGGATGATTAAAATAGCCCTGGGGGCATCCTCGAGCATGAGAAATCTCAAACATCAGTGTTGACCCCGCTCTGGGTCTTTTGAGCTCTCTTTGAAGCAGCAAATTCACAAATGTCCATCTCTCGATCCTTAAGGATTATGAACTCCGAGCTCTTGCTCACAAAACCCAAGGATCCTTGGTACCTCAAATTCAGACTCCGCGCCCCAATTATTATACTCCGGAAGTATGATAGTTGTAATAGCCCCGTGTTGCAACAAAATCACGTGCTTTAAACCTCGCGCTCATTTTCTCAAGCCTCGTGCTTAAATGCTCAAAGTTCCATGCTTTGAATGCTCGAAGCTCTACTCTTCGAATGCCTTACCACTGTGTACTGGATGCTCAAACTCCGCGCTTGAATGCTTAAAGTTTCATACTTTAAATGCTCGGACTCTGCACCTTAAATGCCCAACCACCGTGTACTGGATGCTTAAAGCCTATACTTTGAATGCTGGGGCCCTGTGCTCCGAATTGCTCGAACTCCGCGCTCTGAATGCTCAAGTCCAAAACTTGAAAGAAGCTTTACGCTTATACACACACATATGCACATAAGCACTCACATCTAAGATTCATCTAATTGCATATTGTCATCATCATATACACATCGTATTCTGCATCTCTTTCATGAAATAGGTCATTCCTGCATACAGCCAGCTCTGCACTTCGATTTATTAATCAGCTATGTGCCTTGATCCATAGTTTTGCAACCAGCTCCGTGCTTCGGTACCTCGATCGGCTCCGTACCTCGATCCTTAGTTTCACAGCCAGCTTTGCGCTTTGGCTCCTATTATCCAACTCCGTGCTTCTGTTCTTATCATTAAATACATGCCTTGTCAACAAGCTCCACGCTTTGGTTCCCATTAACTGATCGGCCCTGCGCCTAGATCATTGGTTCTGGTTACTAGATCTGCACTTTGGTCTACGTCAAGCTCCATGCTCAGACCCTTTGCTCTTTTCCCTCTAACTACAACTAGCTCTGCGGTTCTGTAACGCCCCAAATTTTGGGTACGTTAATGAGGCATTTATTACATAATAAAGAGAGTCTGGCTCATTATTACATCATAAATACATCATAAGTTAAGGGTACATTTATTCAACAAGAAAGGAAACTAGGGTTCCTAATACTACTCTGCTTGCTCTTCCATCCTAGCAAGCTCTTAAGCTCCAAAAGCCTCCAAGATGAACTGTTCATCTTGATAATCTACAAGGTCTGACACATTATACCGGCGTAAAACCAATATAATATGTCAGGGTCACCAAAAGGTAACACCGTGAGCTACAACGCTCAATAGGAAACCCTTACCCACCAATCTTAACTTACAAACGATAAGCTATAATAAAACATCAATTTTCACATGATACGTATATACACAGCTAAAAAGGACAATTTCAAAAACACATCCGCAATCGTTATTCGAACTATCGTAGGTGTCCATGATTCTCTTTGTTTCTCCTACACAACTCATCGTAGACCGTGTCAACATTTTCACATTTCAAACCAACCTTTCAAAATCATTTGCATTGGCTCCGTACCGCGGATTACCAAGCTACACACCCAACCACGGTTCCGCCGTTTCGGGTTCCCGAGTATCCTCACAATGGTTACGCCGCAACGGGTTCCCATTGGCACATATCAACATTGGCTCCGTACTGCGGGTAACCAAGCCACAATTCAAAACCCTCGGTTCTGCCGCTCCGGGTTCCCATTTGGGGCTTTCGAAATCTAAACCCACGGTTCCGCTGCTCCGGGTTCCCGAGAATCCCCACAATGATTCCGCCTCTCCGGGTTCTCATTGGGTTTTTCACAAATCTTACTTTTACACATGCACACAACTCACATAATGCCACCCAAAACCGGTCATTATGTAGTTTCAAAATATTTCCATCCTCGGAATACATTCCCTTTCATTAACCACACCCTAGGTGTCATGTTTCTACTTCCTCGGTTCTCGTGTCACGTTATCATGCATAGACTCCGTGTAGGACTTTCCACATAACAAGCATTTATCAAAACTCAAAATGAATCCAACAAGATCATCCAATTCTATATTATCTAGTATGCTTGAATCACCAAAAACGAACATCATGCATGCATTTCCAACGTTTCCAACAAAAGATAACCTTATCTACTTTAAATAAAATGATCAAAGTTACTTCCTAATGAACTTATATTTAGAGTTAGGGTACAAAACTACTTTATACTTGGGATAGTAGATAAGGATAACTACCGTTCTTCTTGGCGGTGGTCGGCTACCAAGATTTGGTCATCGATTTTGAAATTTGGCGGCGTAACGGCGTCGGTTTGCTTCGAAAGGAAAAGAGATGTACTTTCTTTTCCTAGAAACAACTTTCTAACTAAACTAAGCTACTTTAAAAGATCTAAAGGTGGTTTTGGAAGTGGTTTGGTGGCTTTGCTCAAGAACTCTCAAGAACTCAAGAAAAAGCTAGAACTTTGGAACAAAGAACACTAAGAAATTCTAGAGAGAAGTTGGAGTAAAGTGAGAAGGTATGAGTTCAATGCTTGGAGTGGTCTTCTATTTATAGGCAAGCTCTCCCTCTCCCTCCATCATGGCCGGTCTTCTCTTTCTCTCTCTATGTCTCATTTTTTTTATTCCAACAAATCAAGGTTGCTTGGAAGATCAAAGGCTAAATGGTAGGCTTGCATGGTTAGGTTAGTCCTTGGATTTGATCTTTGGAAGATTTGGTGGGCAAGAAGAATAGTTGTACAAGATTTGGTGTTTAAACAAATCATAGAAGTACAATGGAGGATAATGGAGGGTTAGTTTCTTAGCTAGGAAGGAAGATTCACCCAAGGATTTAAAAGATGTAGGAAGATCATGGAAGGTACAACCAATCTTCTCTCTCTCTCTCTCTCTCTCTCTCTCTCCCTCTCTCTCTCTCTCTCTCCCTCCCTCTCTCTCTCTCGGCTTCCCTCCCCTCTCTCTCTCTCGGCAATTTCTCTCTCTCTCTCTCTCTCTCTCTCTCTCTCTCTCACAAGGTAAATACACACACACACACACACACATATATATATATATATATATATATACTACTAGTGCAAGAACACAAAATAAAATAATGGGTACTTTTGGTACTTGAAATCCAAAATGACTTAGAGGTCAAGATTTCCCATTAAACTAATAAACTAGTGTACTAATGTACTCTAGGAAGATCAACTCCTCAATAAATTAATCCAATTGGGTACAAAATCCCAATATAAAATAATATAAGGGTACTTAGGAAAACTTAGGTCTGAAGTCAAAAGTACATACTTAATAAAATAAAGGTACAACATCACATGGGCAAAAAGACTAGTTTAATAAACCCTAGTACTAGTTGAAAGAATAACTCTATTACCCAATGGATAGTAAATCCCCTAGCTTTTATTGTCCAATGGACAATAGTAACTAGGGAACTTTTTATATTAAAATAACCAAAGTCCTTTAAAGCATGTGAAGAAATGCCCTATATTTAAATATAGGTGTGGTACTAAGTACCCCAATTAAATAAAAAGGCTAGAATTCTTTCCATTAAAATAATAATAAAGTACAAGTACTATTTTATTCAACAAAGTACTGTGAAATCTAGGGTGTAGATATACCCCAATATTTTAATGCATAAAAGTACATGGGAAATCAACTCTTGAATATTTAATAGGATCCTTGTACTTAGTAGGAAGATTAGGGCTATTGCCCAATGGATAATAATTCCCCTAACGATTAATAACCAATGTACAAGGGAAGTAGAAGTACTTTTATCTTTAAAATAAGATTTTGAAAAGACTACATGTACTTTTAGTCAAAAGCTTATTGTCCAATGGACAAAAATTACCCTAACATTATGCCAAAGAGTAAAGGCAAAAGGTTCAAAAGGTTCAAAAAGTTCATCTAGTAACTAGGTGAGTTTGTTGCTCGGTTCCTCCAACTAGTCGGTTGGAATCTAATTCGATTGGCCCCGAAAGACTAGAATCTAATTACGACGGATTACTGAAAATAAAAATAAGTAATTTAAATAAAATTCAAAAGTCAGTCTCCTCACTTTCTAGCCGGAGTGCACACTTCATGACTGCAGCATAAGTTGTAAAAGCTTGAGCCACCACAACCTTTCGAGCAGTGGCCAGGCCCCACTCAAATCTCCTAGCCTTCTTATCCTCGGTTGGTATGGTGGTTAGGGCGTAACGGGACAGTTCTTCAAATTTGGCCGCATACTGGGTAACTGTCATCGTTCCTTGCTTCAGATTTAGAAACTCTTGTTCCTTGGCTAGGCGAAGAGGCGTGGGAAAATATTTGTAGAGAAATAGGGTCTCGAACTCAACAAATGTCATGGTGGCTATGGCATGGGTTGCCTCCATCAGATCCCACCAGTAGCGGGCTTCTCCCTTCAGCTGGTAGGTGGTCAAGGCCACACGATCTCCATCTTAGGTGATTCTTAAGGTTCTAAGGATCATCTTGACCTTGTTTAGTCATGTCTCGGCTATGACGGGATTGGTGCCTCCGTGGAAGGTCGGGGGTCGGCGTTTGCAGAACTCGTTCATTGCTCAGGTTCGGGTCATGGGTCCATCATCGTGGTTTTGGTTTTGGTTTTGGCGGTTAGCGTTCAGGGCAGCGACAAACGCTTGCATGATTTGGGCTAGGTCGGGGTTCGCGTTAGAGGGTCCTCCATTATCGTGTCCTAGTCCATTGCGTCGGTTCACCATCTACGAGGGGAAATTGAAAGGGGGTGTTTTAGTCTACTTAAAACAAAATTTCTTTTTGCAAATGGTGTTTCTTTCAAAAGTCGAAAGTAGTTTATCGAATAATATGCACCAGTGCTCTTAATATAAGCAAAATTTTCATAGATAAGCAGAAAGATAGAATCATAAGCATAGAGTTCTACTATAATGGCTAGTAGACTTAAAACAAGATTCCCTAATACAAGTTGAAACGATCCTAATTCTTAACATCCTACATCCCGAAGGATTACAACGGTTACTAGATTTATTCTAGGTGCATCTAGGTAGTATCCTTGGCCTTCACGGATCTTTTGGGGCCTCGTCCTCTTCGAGATCCTCTTCATCCGCAGGGTTTTCTTCCTCAGTCACCTCATTGGCGTCCTTATCGCCATCGACTTCTTCTTCCTTAACTCCAACCTAAAAGTTCTCCATCGGGGGTAAGGTGCCAAAGAACTCATGGAAGGCAGACAGGATAGGAAACATCTCAGGGAACCAAGGGTCCTTTTCGACGGGAATAGGGGTATTCTGCTGCACTTTTTGGAAATCTCTCTTTTCTGCAAGTACAACAGCCACAAAGTCGGGATCTTCCAGTTTCAAGGCTGTCAGGGTTTCTATGGTATTTCTAGGTTGATAGGCTTCAGCTAGAATATCGACTAGATGTTTCATCTACAAGAAAAAGTTTCAACTTCAATTAGGAATAGCCTACGATAGAGTAATCACTTAAAAAGATTTGAATCTATGTTCCACTTTCGATTCTTGATTTATGTCATCATCCAATTGTTCGGGAATTCCCAGCTCGGCCGTACTGCCAATTTCTGTGCTTTGCTTCAATCCGAAGATTGTTTTGACAGAATTCCACCCAATTTGGGATGGTAAACTTAAACTCAATTCACGTTTGTGCAACGGTCAAACTTATCTCGTGGTTCTACCCATTCTACCCATGGCCGAGGTTTTGAACCTAAAGCTCTGATACCAAGTTGTAACGCCCCGAATTTTGGGTACGTTAATGAGGCATTTATTACATAATAAAGAGAGTTTGGCTCATTATTACATCATAAGTAAAGGGTACATTTATTCAACAAGGAAGGAAACTAGGGTTCCTAATACTACTCTGCTTGCTCTTCCATCCTAGCAAGCTCTTCAGCTCCAAAAGCCTCCAAGGTGTACTGTTCATCTTGATAATCTATAAGGTCTGACACATTATACCGGCGTCACCACCAATATAATATGTCAGGGTCACCAAAAGGTAACACCGTGAGCTACAACGCTCAATAGGAAACCCTTACCCACCAATCTTAACTTACAAATGATAGGCTATAATAAAACATCAATTTCCACATGATACGTATATACACAGCTACAAAAGACAATATAAAAAAAACATCCGCAATCGTTATTCGAACTATCGTAGGTGTCCATGATTCTCTTTGTTTCTCCTACGCGACTCATCGTAGACCGTGTCAACATTTTCACATTTCAAACCAACCTTTCAAAATCATTTGCATTGGCTCCGTACCGCGGATAACAAAGCTACACACCCAACCTCGGTTCCGCTGTTCCGGGTTCCCGGGTATCCTCACAATGGTTCTGCCGCACCAGGTTCCCAATGGCACACATCAGCATTGGCTCCGTACCGCGGGTAACCAAGCCACAATTCAAAACCCTCGGTTCCGCCGCTCCGGGTTCCCGAGTAATCCCACAATGGTTCCGCCGCTCCGGGTTTCCATTTGGGGTTTTTGAAATCTAAACCCTCGGTTTCGCCGCTCTGGGTTCTCATTGGGTTTTTCACAAATCTTACTTTTACACACGCACACAACTCACATAATGCCACCCAAAACCGGTCATTATGTAGTTTCAAAATATTTCCATCCTCGGAATACATTCCCTTTCATTAACCACACCCTAGGTGTCATGTTTCTACTTCCTCGGTTCTCGTGTCACGTTATCATGCATAGACTCCGTGTAGGACTTTCCACATAACAAGCATTTATCAAAACTCAAAATGAATCCAACAAGATCATCCAATTCTATATTATCTAGTATGCTTGAATCACCAAAAACGAACATCATGCATGCATTTCCAACGTTTCCAACAAAAGATAACCTTATCTACTTTAAATAAAATGATCAAAGTTACTTCCTAATGAACTTATATTTAGAGTTAGGGTACAAAACTACTTTATACTTGGGATAGTAGATAAGGATAACTACCGTTCATCTTGGCGGTGGTCGGCTACCAAGATTTGGTCGTCGATTTTGAAATTCGCCGGCGTAACGGCGTCGGTTTGCTTCGAAAGGAAAAGAGATGTACTTTCTTTTCCTAGAAATAACTTTCTAACTCAACTAAGCTACTTTAAAAGATCTAAAGGTGGTTTTGGAAGTGGTTTGGTGGTTTTGCTCAAGAACTCTCAAGAACTCAAGAAAAAGCTAGAACTTTGGAACAAAGAACACTAAGAAATTCTAGAGAGAAGTTGGAGCAAAGTGAGAAGGTATGAGTTCAATGCTTGGAGTGGTCTTCTATTTATAGGCAAGCTCTCCCTCTCCCTCCATCATGGCCGGTCCTCTCTCTCTCTCTCTCTATGTCTCATTTTTTTATTCCAACAAATCAAGGTTGCTTGAAAGATCAAAGGCTAAATGGCAGGCTTGCATGGCTAGGTTAGTCTTTGGATTTGATCTTTGGAAGATTTGGTGGGCAAGAAGAATAGTTGTACAAGATTTGGTGTTTAAACAAATCATAGAAGTACAATGGAGGATAATGGAGGGTTAGTTTCTTAGCTAGGAAGGAAGATTCACCCAAGGATTTAAAAGATGTAGGAAGATCATGGAAGGTACAACCAATCTTCTCTCTCTCTCTCTCTCCCTCCCTCTCTCTCTCTCGGCTTCCCTCCCCTCTCTCTCTCGGCAATTTCTCTCTCTCTCTCTCTCTCTCTCTCTCTCTCTTACAAGGTAAATACACACACACACACACACACACACACATATATATATACTACTAGTGCAAGAACACAAAATAAAATAATGGGTACTTTTGGTACTTGAAATCCAAAATGACTTAAAGGTCAAGATTTCCCATTAAACTAATATACTAGTGTACTAATGTACTCTAGGAAGGTTAACTCCTCAATAAATTAATCCAATTGGGTACAAAACCCCAATATAAAATAATATAAGGGTACTTAGGAAACTTTAGGTCTTAAGTCAAAAGTACATACTTAATAAAATAAAGGTACAACATCACGTGGGCAAAAAGACTAGTTTAATAAACCCTAGTACTAGTTGAAAGAATAACTCTATTACCCAATGGTTAGTAAATCCCCTAACTTTTATTGTCCAATGGACAATAGTAACTAGGAAATTTTTTATATTAAAATAACCAAAGTCCTTTAAGGCATGTGAAGAAATGCCCTATATTTAAATATAGGTGTGGTACCAAGTACCCCAATTAAATAAAAAGGCTAGAATTCTTTCCATTAAAATAATAATAAAGTACAAGTACTATTTTATTCAACAAAGTACTAGGAAATCTAGGATTTAGATATACTCCAATAATTTAATGCATAAAAGTACATGAAAAATCAACTCATGAATATTTAATAGGATCCTTGTACTCAGTAGGAAGATTAGGGCTATTGCCCAATGGATAATAATTCCCCTAACGATTAATAACCAATGGACAAGGGAAGTAGAAGTACTTTTATCTTTAAAATAAGATTTTGAAAAGACTACATGTACTTTTAGTCAAAAGCTTATTGTCCAATGGATAAAAATTACCCTAACATTATGCCAAAGAGTAAAGGCAAAAGGTTCAAAAGGTTCATCTAGTAACTAGGTGAGTTGGTTGCTCGGTTCCTCCAACTAGTCGGTTGGAATCTAATTCGATTGGCCCCGAAGGACTAGAATCTAATTACGACGGATTACTGAAAGTAAAAATAAGTAATTTAAATAAAATTCAAATATTTAACGAAATTTTTACTTACCAAAATTCAGGGGCATTACAATCTATCCCCCTTAAAACAATTTCGTCCCCGAAATTGGCGCGCGACTATAGATTAGACTAGGTTGCTAAACCGATCTCGGAATCATCGACTATCCCCCTTAAAAATTGGAGTAGGTCACCATCAATCGAATTAAGTCTCATCATTTGCTTAACGAGATGGGGTTGAAGTTGCTTCTGCCGTCGAACAGCTTGCCTCGTCGTACACCTTTGGTAATGTCTCCACCGTAAATACCAACGCCAAATGCAAAACTTCTACCAAATCATCATGCGAACTCGTATCCTACGAATGTTTCCTTAGCATGATCCTTTCCCACTTAACGATATCAAATCCATTTCCAAAACAACGGATCAACTCGAATAAAATTACTTCCAAATCGTAAAGCGTAAGTATTCCATCGAACATCATCAAGTGATCCCTACGATACTCTTCAATATTCGCAAAGGCACTGAAAGAACCTTTGCAGTCCCGAGAAAATAAGACCTTGGCAGCGTCGACTTCTAGCAGCTGCTTCCAATCCAGTACTGCTTTGACCTCGATTCCATCCTTGGATACCACGTGCCCCAAGAACTTAACCACTTCTAGCCAGAATTTGTCTCGGCATAAAGTTGGCTATCTCAGAGTACTTGTAGTATCATTCGAAAGTGTCCTTCGTGCTTCTCCTGATAAGTCATCGAGCCTTGGCAATGGATACCGGTTCTTGATGGTGACTTGATTTAGCTCCCTATAGTCGATGTATAGTCGAAGCGTCCCTCCTTCTTCTTCACAAACAGTGCGGGCGCTCCCTATGGTGATGTACTCGGCTTGATAGGCCCTTAGTCCAATAGCTCTTGCAATTGGGTCTTGATCTCCCTTAGTTCCGTAGGGGCTTTTCGGTATGGTGCCAAAAGAGATTGGTGCGATCCCCGGTTGGAGTACTATAGAGAAGTCTATTTCTCTTTGGGGTGGTAAGCCAGGAAGTTCTTCAGTGAAAACATCGGTGTATTCACAATGATGTGTGGTAATCCCACTTCCATTCTATCGGCTTTTTCTAATTGGAGACTAGCGAGCCATCCAAATACTTGATTCTGCCACTCGGATCTTCTCGTCACCGAACTCGCTGTTCGTCTATCCCCCTTAAAAGGAATCGAGTCCCTTCTAGGGTATAAGATGTCACCATCCTTCGATGGCAGTCTTTGACCGCACGACGTGCTGATCGCTAGTCCATCCTCAGGATTACGTCGAAATCCGCCATATCGATCACTCGAGGGTCGCAAGTTAGGCGCAGGTCGGCTACTCCTAATTTGCACTCTCAACATACTAGGCTAACAGCTATACTCCCCCTAAACGGCGATGTTATTACCATACTCGTACTTAGGGGTTCTGTTTCTAGTGCTGATGCAGTCACGCAGGCAATAAATACAACGGAATGCGATGCTAAAGCTTGTACGTAGGTACTATCATAGCGTACCTTGGATTACAGAGGAATCCTGCTCTCGTTCCTCAGTCTGCAGTGCAAAGATACGCCCTCTGGTGCTTTGCTTGATTCCCATGGGCTGTTTTCCCTTGTTCTGCCCATTCTGTTGTTGCGATGGGCCTCCAAGGTTTCGCTTCACAAAATCGGCCTGTCCGGGTTGTTGAGCTTTCTGATTTCCAAAGTTTCCATTCCCTCCTCTTTGAAGTTGGGGGCAGTCGCACTTATAGTGACCCATAGCCTGGCAGTTGAAACACTGAACTGTCGCTATGTCTCTACCACCTCTCTTTGGTTCGCCACTTTCAGAGTTAGCAGTTCTCCAGGGTTGGTTGTTCTGAGACGGGGTAAAGGGTTTGGTGGAGTAGGGTCCACGGTTATCGCTGAGGGTTTGGGTGCGGATTGGTCCACCGGTGCTGCCGGTCGCCTTCCTTCAGCAGGTTTTAAAGTCAGTCTCCTCACTCTCTAGCCGGAGTGCACACTTCACGACTTCAGCATAAGTTGTAAAAGCTTGAGCCACCACAGCCTTTCGAGCAGTGGTCAGGCCCCACTCAAATCTCCTAACCTTCTTATCCTCGGTTGGTATGGTGGTTAGGGCGTAACAGGACAGTTCCTCAAATTTGGCCGCATACTAGGTAACGGTCATTGTTCCTTGCTTCAGATTTAGAAACTCTTGTTCCTTGGCTAGGCGAAGAGGCGTGGGAAAATATTTGTCGAGAAACAAGGTCTCGAACTCAGCAAATGTCATGGTGGCTATGGCATGGGTTGCCTCCATCAGATCCCACCAGTAGCGGGCTTTTCCCTTCAGCTGGTAGGTGGTCAAGGCCACACGATCTCCATCTTGGGTGATTCCTAAGGTTCTAAGGATCATCTTGACCTCGTTTAGCCATGTCTTGGCCATGACGGGATTGGCGTCTCCGTGGAAGGTCGAGGGTCGACGTTTGCAGAACTCGTTCATTGCTCGGGTTCGGGTCATGGGTCCATCGTCGTGGTTTTGGTTTTGGCGGTTAACGTTCAGGGCAGCGACGAACGCTTGCATGATTTGGGCTAGGTCGGGGTTCACGTTAGAGGGTCCTCCATTATCGTGTCCTAGTCCATTGCGTCGGTTCACCATCTACGAGGGGAAATTGAAAGGGGGTGTTTTAGTTTACTTAAAACAAAATTTCTTTTTGCAAATGGTGTTTCTTTCAAAAGTCGAAAGTAGTTTATCGAATAATATGCACCAGTGCTCTTAATATAAGCAAAATTTTCATAGATAAGCAGAAAGATAGAATCATAAGCATAGAGTTCTACTATAATGGCAAGTAGACTTAAAACAAGATTCCCTAATACAAGTTGAAACGATCCTAATTCTTAACATCCTACATCCCAAAGGATTACAACGGTTACTAGATCTATGCTAGGTGCATCTAGGTAGTATCCTTGGCCTTCACGAATCTTTTGGGGCCTCGTCCTCTTCGAGATCCTCTTCATCCACAGGGTTTTCTTCCTCAGTCACCTCATTGGCGTCTTTATCGCCATTGACTTCTTCTTCCTTTACTCCAACCTAAAAGTTCTCCATCGGGAGTAAGGTGCCAAAGAACTCATGGAAGGCAGACAGGATAGGAAACATCTCAGGGAACCAAGGGTCCTTTTCGACGGGAATAGGGGTATTCTGCTGCACTCTTTGGAAATCTCTCTTTTCTGCAAGTACAGCAGCCACAAAGTCGAGATCTTCTAATTTCAGGGCTGTCAGGGTTTCTATGGTATTTCTGGGTTGATAGGCTTCGACTAGAATATCGACTAGATGTTTCATCTACAAGAAAAAGTTTCAACTTCAATTAGGAATATCCTACGACAGGGTAATCATTTAAAAAGATTTGAATCTATGTTCCATTTTCGATTCTTGATTTAAGTCATCATCCAATTGTTCAGGAATTCCTAGCTCGGCCGTACTGCCAATTTCTGTGCCTTGCTTCAATCCGAAGATTGTTTTGACAGAATTCCACCCAATTTGGGATGGTAAACTTAAACTCAATTCACGTTTGTGCAACGGTCAAACTTATCTCGTGGTTCTACCCATTCTACCCAAGGCCGAGGTTTTGAAACTAAAGCTCTGATACCAAGTTGTAACACCCCGAATTTTGGATACATTAATGAGGCATTTATTACATAATAAAGAGAGTCTGGGTCATTATTACATCATAAATACATCATAAGTAAAGGGTACATTTATTCAACAAGGAAGGAAACTAGGGTTCCTAATACTACTCTGCTTGCTCTTCCATCCTAGCAAGCTCTTCAGCTCCAAAAGTCTCCAAGGTGTACTATTCATCTTGATAATCTACAAGGTCTGACACATTATACCGGTGTCACCACCAATATAATATGTCAGGGTCACCAAAAGGTAACACCGTGAGCTACAACGCTCAATAGGAAACCCTTACCCACCAATCTTAACTTACAAACGATAGGCTATAATAAAACATCAATTTCCACATGATACGTATATACACAGCTACAAAAGACAATATCAAAAACACATCCGCAATCGTTATTCGAACTATCGTAGGTGTCCATGATTCTCTTTGTTTCTCCTACGCGACTCATCGTAAACCGTGTCAACATTTTCACATTTCAAACTAACCTTTCAAAATCATTTGCATTGGCTTCGTACCGCGGATAACCAAGCTACACACCCTGTAGAGACCCGTAAATTCATTTTATAATTTTATTGTTTTATAAATGGAAAAGTGATGGATTAATGAGAATATTAGAGTTGGGGATCAAAGTGTGAGAAGTTGAAAGCCATGGGTGTTTGTGTGATTTATGCATGTGTGTGTGTGTCGTGTATACCAGGGAAACATTCTTTCTTCTTTTTCCATTTTCATCTCTCGGCTCTCTCTCCATTTCTCATCCAAGTCTCTCAAAAACTCACCCAATCACCCAAAATCCACAACAATCAAGCTTAACTCCATCGTCTACTAGTATATTCGAGCTTGTATCGCATTGGACAAAGCTTGGTTTGGAGTATTTTCGCTTGATTTGAATTCCGGAAGCTAGGGCTTGCACAATCTTCTTGATTTTGGTTTGGATACTCGAGGTAGCAAATTCTACCCCTCTTTATATGTTGTTTGAGTGTTTTTATGCATTATTCGAGCTTGTATTGGTTGTCGTGGGTTTGAATAAAAATCTGTTGCGACTGTAAGAATCGTCTGTTTTTCCTTGATTCCTATCGGTAGGCCCGTCTTTTCTACCGGTAGAACATTGTTGTGTTGCCAGAAAATTAGCTTCCTACCGGTAGAACTTTTCTCCTACCGGTAGCCTGTCTCAAAGTTTTCCTCGTGCAAAATGGTGGCCTTTCTGATCAGTTTTTGTACCGGTAGGATTTGTTCCCTACCGGTAGGATTATAAAAATTTCTTTGACCCTAACGGTACAATACCATTCTCTACCAGTAGAAGTCTTGCGAGCCAAAGCTGCGACTCCACTATTTTCGGTTTGTACCGGTAGTCCCCAAATCCCTACCGGTAGGTCACCTGTTGAATTGTCAGACTCCTGGCACATTGAAGTCCACTTTTCTTTTCGAAAGCCAAGTCATTCCCATGGTTTATATTATCATATATATATAATAAGAATTTGTCAGTCATGCTTTGTTTCCTAATTAACGTGATACGCATTGGGTTGTTCAGATTGGTGGGACCACGAAATGATAAATATGAGCATCATGCAAGATAATTGTACAAACGATACACTTGAACTTGTGAACGACGCGCGAACATTCAGGGCCCATCGACGGGTGGGTGCCTGGCAGGGGATATCAGGGTCCCATAATTAGCCTGGCAGGAGCTAATGCTCAAAATAATTACTCAAGGCCCAACCTTCAAGGTGGGTGCTTGGCAGGGGATATCGGGGTCCCAAAATTAGCCCGGCAGGAGCTTCGGCTCAGACACACAAACGACACGACATGTTGAGACATGAATTGAACGGGTATGATTTATGGGTTGAATAAAAGAGAAAAATTGGAGATTTTGGGACACTTGTTCATAAAAATTGTGCTTCCTCCGTTGTCTTGTGGTCTTTTATCATTCGTTCATTCGTCTCACTCATTTGCATATAGAGCTTGCGTAGACTTTTCTACTGGGCTAGTGTAGCTCAAGCCTTATATTATTTTCAGGTGCTAACCCGGAACCATAGCTTGCATTGCTTGGCGTGCTTGGAGTGTGGACATTATTTTTGAAAGCTAACTGAAGGAGTTACTTATTCATCTTTGTAAATTTATTTTGAAAGATGTATTTGTAACTTAAATTGTAATTCTTTCGACTTGGAAGTGTAATTAAGGGAATGAGAACATAGTGATCTTTTGGGTACCGTACAGATATTTGTGAGTATTTTTATTATGTAAATCATTTATAATTGTGTTTAAAATCGAGGACGTGACACACCCAACCTCGGTTCCACTGTTCTGGGTTCCCGAGTATCCTCATAATGGTTCTGCGGCACCAGGTTCCCATTCGCACACATCAGTATTGGCTCCGTACCGCGCGTAACCAAGCCACAATTCAAAACCCTCGGTTCCGTCGCTCTGGGTTCCAGAGTAATCCCACAATGGTTCCACCGCTCCGGGTTTCCATTTGGGGTTTTCGAAATCTAAACTCTCGGTTTCGCCACTCCGGGTTCTCATTGGATTTTTCACAAATCTTACTTTTACACACGCACACAACTCACATAATGCCACCCAAAACCGGTCATTATGTAGTTTCAAAATATTTCCATCCTCAGAATACATTCTCTTTCATTAACCACACCCTAGGTGTCATGTTTCTACTTCCTCGGTTCTCGTGTCACGTTATCATGCATAGACTCTATGTAGGACTTTCCACATAACAAGCATTTATCAAAACTCAAAATGAATCCAACAAGATCATCCAATTCTATATTATCTAGTATGCTTGAATCACCAAAAACGAACATCATGCATAAATTTCCAACGTTTCCAACAAAAGATAACCTTATCTACTTTAAATAAAATGATCAAAGTTACTTCCTAATGAACTTATATTTAGAGTTAGGGTACAAAACTACTTTATACTTGGGATAGTAGATAAGGATAACTACCGTTCTTCTTGGCGGTGGTCGGCTACGAAGATTTGGTCGTTGGTTTTGAAATTCGACAGTGTAACAGCGTCGGTTTGCTTTGAAAGGAAAAGAGATGTACTTTCTTTTCCTAGAAATAACTTTCTAACTCAACTAAGCTACTTTAAAAGATCTAAAGGTGGCTTTGGAAGTGGTTTGGTGGTTTTGCTCAAGAACTCTCAAGAACTCAAGAAAAAGCTAGAACTTTTGAACAAAGAACGCTAAGAAATTCTAGAGAGAAGTTAGAGCAAAGTGAGAAGGAGTGAGTTCAATGCTTGGAGTGGTCTTCTATTTATAGGCAAGCTCTCCCTCTCCCTCCATCATGGCCGGCCCTCTCTCTCTCTCTCTCTCTGTCTCATTTTTTTTATTCCAACAAATCAAGGTTGCTTGGAAGATCAAAGGCTAAATGGTAGGCTTGCATGGCTAGGTTAGTCCTTGGATTTGATCTTTGGAAGATTTGGTTGGCAAGAAGAATAGTTGTACAAGATTTGGTGTTTAAACAAATCATAGAAGTACAATGGAGGATAATGGAGGGTTAGTTTCTTAGCTAGGAAGGAAGATTCACCCAAGGATTTAAAAGATGTAGGAAGATCATGGAAAGTACAACCAATCTTCTCTCTTTCTTCCTTCCTCTCTCTCTCTCTCCCTCCCTCTCTCTCTCTCTCGGCTTCCCTCTCCCTCTCTCTCTCGGCAATTTCTCTCTCTCTCTCTCTCTCTCTCTCTCTCTCTCTCTCTCTCACAAGGTACATATACACACACACACACACACACATATATATATATATATATATACTAGTGCAAGAACACAAAATAAAATAATGGGTACTTTTTGTACTTGAAATCCAAAATGACTTAAAGGTCAAGATTTCCCATTAAACTAATAAACTAGTGTACTAATGTACTCTAGGAAGATCAACTCCCCAATAAATTAATCCAATTGGGTACAAAACCTCAATATAAAATAATATAAGGGTACTTAGGAAAACTTAGGCCTTAAGTCAAAAGTACATACTTAATAAAATAAAGGTACAACATCACATGGGCAAAAAGACTAGTTTAATAAACCCTAGTACTAGTTGAAAGAATAACTCTATTACCCAATGGATAATAAATCTCCTAACTTTTATTGTCCAATGGACAATAGTAACTAGGGAACTTTTTATATTAAAATAACCAAAGTCCTTTAAAGCATGTGAACAAATGCCCTATATTTAAATATAGGTGTGGTACCAAGTACCCCAATTAAATAAAAAGACTAGGATTCTCTCCATTAAAATAATAATAAAGTACAAGTACTATTTTATTCAACAAAGTACTAGGAAATCTAGGGTTTAGATATACCCCAATATTTTAATGTATAAAAGTACATGGGAAATCAACTCTTGAATATTTAATAGGATCCTTGTACTTAATAGGAAGATTAGGGCTATTACCCAATGGATAATAATTTTCCTAACGGTTAATAACCAATGGACAAGGGAAGTACAAGTACTTTTATCTTTAAAATAAGATTTTGAAAAGACTACATGTACTTTTAGTCAAAAGCTTATTGTCCAATGGACAAAAATTACCCTAACATTATGGGCCAAAGGGTAAAGGCAAAAGGTTCAACAGGTTCATCTAGTAACTAGGTGAGTTGGTTGCTCGGTTCCTCCAACTAGTCGGTTGGAATCTAATTCGATTGGCCCCAAAGGACTATAATCTAATTACGACAGATTATTGAAAGTAAAAATAAGTAATTTAAATAAAATTCAAATATTTAACGAAATTTTTATTAACCAAAATTCAGGGGCGTTACAGGTTCAGTTTCTATCAAAATAAGGTCCAAGCTTCAATCACTGGCTCCGTGCCAACATCTCGCAAAACTGGCGTTCGGCCATATCCAGAAGATGGTTTGAATTACACCCCAATTACATCAATTCTATCAAACTCATTCTCAAGGATAAGCCACCCAATCGAACTTCCCTCAGTCAAAGTAAGAATGGTCTTGAAGAGCAATCAACTAACCCACTGTGTATTGACCTATCCCAAAATATTGAGGATATTCTCTGCAAATATTTCCCCGGTAGCTCTACGCTCTATCAACTACCCTCTGCAAAAATCTTGGCATAGCTTAGGTACATTGCACTATGGTTTTTTAAGCCCGAAGGTACGTTTTCTTTACCAAAACCTTCACACTTCTTATTTTACCCTAAACTACGATTAGTCTAAATTTCCCTTGTAGAATACGTACGCAGCCACCCAGCTCGACCATAGCTAAAAATATTTTTGAAAACCCTTGAGTAGTTGTTTGACGAAATTGAGTTACTTTACGGTTTTGACTTTTACTTAATACACCTCGTGGCCTATCCAAGCTCAGTCAAAGAGGGGCATCTATAAACACCCCAATTTGGCCTAACAAGTATTTCAAGTCCCACCTTAGAGACCATCCCGAAGATGAACAAGATAAAGTGATTGTTGATTGACTTCTCGTAAACCCAAGGGACTTTGTGAGTACTTTTAGCCTCTTAAAGGACCCAATCTAGAGCGAAATAGCCTTTTTAGATAGAAATGCAGTTTCCAAGTAAAATCCATTTGTTGGCTGCTAGATTGGTGTGTTGGCCGTTACTTCTTTCTTTCACCCGTGGAATATGGTGTTTGAAAATCTCCCAGAGAGATTGTTTCCTCGCCCGCGAGATGCATTCCTTGGCTGCCAGATTCTTCTGGTGGTCGGCAAATCATTTTGCCTAGAATTCTGAAATGTTCTGTCTTCGTTTGATCCGAGCTCAAACCCCAGTAGCCAAATCGTGAGACTTTGGGCTACAAAAAACACTTCCATGCAGAGTTCTTGTAACCCTATACTTCCTTATTGATTCATGCCATTTGATTGGCCAGAGTGAGTCACCAATTGCCTATATAAAGAGGCCTTAGTGTTCCAAAATTAATGAGAATTCTTCCATCATCAATCTCGAAACTCTACAGAAATCATCCCCACTATATTCTCTACAAAGGCCCTAACTACCTGTGAGCGACCGCAATCTGAGTGATCAAACCCTGAAGTACCCAACTTAGTTCTTAGGGTTTTGAGATTCAATTCAATCAATCACGCTCAATTCGAAGCAATCAAGCACTTAGGGATCAAGGTGGTGAGGCCCAGGGGCCTATGGTTTGGTTTAGTTTTCTATTTTACGATTAATCATAGCTTTTTCTATAATTATTCATATTCTGGTGTGAGGAAGAACACCGGTTGCGCCTCCATTACCACGGCCGATATATTGATCTAGTGGGATTCTTCGGCCGCGACATCTATTCGCTGGCCGAAGAATCCATCTGTTGGAACAGTTTTTTGTACTTCGTGATGCTACTGTATGTGATTTCTTTACTATCTTGGTTCACCTTATTGACTGTTTAAAGGCATGATAATCAGTTTACTTGTAGGATGAAATGAAGTGAATAGTACTTGTATGTTGAATGACTATGGGCCGGTCTCGCGACCGGGTGAAGAGAGGTGCCTAACACCTTCCCCTTATCATACTTTTGGCACTCGGAATCTCTACTTGTTTTCTTAGTTTTAATAAACTAAGTGGCGACTCTGTTTAGTTGTAATCATGATCGTGTAGAGATGTTCCGAGCCATTGAAATATTCACAATTTTGGTTTATAAAGTGGAAACAAGTATAGAGGATATCTGTGTGGCGACGCCCCTTCGGGAAGGTGTCTACAGTGTCCCAAAAGCTGGTCCAAGCAAAATGACGTAAATACCCAAACATTAACAACTAACCATCCTCATTAAAAGGTTTAATTGGAAAAAATAAGCAAAAATTGTCAAATCTTTTAATTGGACTAACCACTCCTTATACATTAGGGGCTTGTTTTTTTGGGAGAATAAGGGAGGGATAAGGGATGGAGGGGGAGAAGGAAGAAAGGTGTTTGTTGGCGAGAGAAGAAAAGGGGAGAAGGGAGAAGGAGGAGGAGAGCTTTTCCCCCTCCAAGGGTGTTAGGTTCTCCCACCCCCACACTAGGATTAGCTTATCTGGGTGGCAAACTAGACTTTTTTTACCCCTCAAACCTTTTTTGTTTCCACAATTCAATGATTAAATGAGAGTAATCTATAGACACCCCAATTTGGCTTAACGATTATTTCAAGTCCCACCTTGGGGACCATCCCGATGATGAATGGATACAATGATTGCTGATTGACTTCTCGTAAACTTATGGACTTTTAGTGAGTACTTTTAGTCATATAGAGGACCCAATTCAGAGCCAAATAACCTTTCAGACAAAAATATAGCATCCTAGGAAAATACATCTGTCGGCCACAATATTGATCTCACAGCCCCCACTTCCTTTCTTCACCCGTGAAACATGGTATTCGAAAATCTCCCTGAGAGATCGATTCCTCACTCGCGAGATGTCACGCTCTCGATTTTCAACATAAATAAGTAAGATTTTTCAATAAATGATCCTCGCATATCATAAGTAATACCCAAAAGAGTTCCCAACTGTTTAACTTTACAAATAAGTCCCCAAGTTTAGATGATTACAACCTTGGCACCATGGCCCAAATCAACTCATATAAAAGTACGAACCTGTTTATAATATTACAAACTTTTTAGTCAAAAGGAATTCAAGAACAATTAGTTACAAACTCATCTTTGCCAAAAGAAAGTCATTACAAGATGTTTAAGTAACTAAAATAAAATTAGCTCCCCAAAAGTCTTCATGTCCAAGCACACGAATGCATGCAATCTATTGTCCGTCATTTTGTCCTGAAAAGAAAGATTAGGTTGATGTAGAGACCCGGAATTTTTTTTTATTTTTGAAATGATTATTAAATGACTAATTGAGAAAATATGTTTATTTTGGTGGATATTTAAATTGAGAATTGAAGTGAAAGAATAGAAGATTGAAGGAGTGGATGTGTGATAAAAAGATATAAGAGTATATAAGGTGGGTGTGTGTATTGTAGGAGATTATTTTCATCTCCCTCTCTCTCTCTCTCTCTCTCTCACTCTCTCACTCAAAACTCCACTCCATCTCACAAAAACATCAAGGATCCATCTCTATTTCATCTCTAGAACGCAACCTCGGGCTCGTATTGCGTGGGTTTGTGCTAGAATCCGTTTTTGGAGGATTTTGGAGATTTGAAAGCCAGGGCTCATTCGTTGATCTCATGTTTGAAGCTTTAAAACCTTGAGGTAGGGATTTCTTACTCATTCTATGTGTTCATGAGTTGATTTCATGCTTTAATCGAGTTTAGATCATCAACCATTGTGTCTTCGAAAAGCTGTCAAAATCTGCAGATAATCGCCCAAAATTGCCTAAGGATCGATCCCTAAGCATGAGGGATCAATCCCTCATTCAAATCTTGACTAAATCTAGACTTTTGCCCTTGGGGATCGATCTCCAAGAGAGGAGGGATCGATCCCTCACCTCTCTGGAAATTCTGCTCGCTTTTTGGGTTTCAGCCCAACTTCAAACAGCCATAACTTCTTTGTCCAATGTCTGTTTCATGCAAATTTTATATCAATTCGAAGGTCTTGAAGTCAGCTTTCATTTGCTGCTATAACCACCTTAAATATCTTAGTGCACAGAAAGTTATGACCATTTGAGTAGAGGTGTGTCAGTCTACCGATGTCTGTGGCTATTCCTAAGGTTATTCTTGTTCCGTGTTATGATTCTCTATATAATTAGAACATGTTTAAGTCACTCTTGAGCATGATTGTGTACGTTATAATGACTCGTTATTTGATCTTGTCTCTTAGCACTCATTAGAGCATAATATCAATGACGTTGGTTAGGAAAATGTACCGTAAGGTCGATAGGAGTACCGTGGGCTATAAGGGATAAAGTGGTGAGTGTTATGAGAAGACATGAGCTTGTCTAGTGATCCGATGGGTAGTGTTGTCACTCGTATCCTCGTGCCTCATCTTGTTGAGCTTCCTAAGTTCCTTTGGCACTCGTTCTATAAGATTCTCGTTTAGAACCTAGTGGGTGGTGTGTCGGGGAGTCGTCGTGGGTTCGGTACGTGACATAGGGCATCGTAATAGATTTAAAGTAATAATGTGGACTTAAAATACTTATCAATGTTCATTGGGGCATGCTTATGAGTTTGTAGTACATTGTGTGATGATGAATTACAGAATGTGACCTTGAGAAACGTTGTCTTATTGTATATGGATTGATAATACATGAGTGTATGTGTGAGTTGATAATTCTGAATTGAGGGTCTTGCAGTGCAAGGTGTGGTAATGTGGATACTCTAGAGGGCCCGCAACGCAAGGTGTGGTAATGCGGAAACCCAGGGGAAGAGAATTCACTATAACGCAAGTGGTGGTAACACAGCGAATGTCAAAGGAAGTTATGATTGATTATAGAAGTTCATGTTGTCGTTGGGCTGTTTCTTGCTTAAGATTGTAAGTGTTGAAAAAGGGAATAAACGATTGAATTTATTAAAGTTTTTGAAAATGAAGGAACTTGGTTTTGGAAAAAGGATTTTTATGAAAATCCTTCGGCTATTCTTGAGCGAATCAACCGTTTCCGATATTTGTGCGCAGAATCAAAGAACTCCGGCTATTCAAACTCGAATCAACGGAGCTTGATCCATAAAGGTCGAGAGTTCTCTCAAAACTATTTTGGTAGTTTGTATTATTCCAGTGTACCAATTATATGTGGAACTGTGAATGACGTAAGCACCAGTGACTGTATTCCCCTCTTTATGCCTACAAAGGGAGGGCTCGACCTGTTGTAAAAACCAAGTTAGTTCAAGCTAGTAATCAAGCCAGTATTTTCCAGTAATATCTCATGTGTCTTGTGTTCTCTCTTTGATCCTAACCTACTTTGTGTTTGTACCCACTTCGTGTCTGCAAACTTGGTATCAGAGCCAATGTTGTTCATTCTAGCCTAAACCCCTTCTGGGAACTTCTCTTCCAAAACTACTTCGAATCTTTTCTAAAAGAAAAATTGAAGCGTATGCTCTGTGGTTGCCTTTTAAAAGATCCTCCACATCAGAAACTTCATTAACTATTTTGATTACAGAATTTTGTATCAGTGGATTAAAAGTACCTTGAGACTTTTGGCTTTCGAGCAGTGTGTCTCGGTTTATCTACCCTAATATACAAAATTTTATTAATCAAAATCTGTTAAAAGATTTTACATTGAAAAGAAAAGATTTGTTGTATGAGGAAACGAAGAACCCAGACCTTTATCCATAAAAAATGAATTATTTGTTTTTCACCTATTCCTCTGCTACCTCCTCTTTAGTTCCTTCAAGATCGTCCACTAGTAGAAATTCCTCCACCTCTTCTTCTAATCTTGAGTACTTGTATGAGTTTGAATACCTACCTGATGATAGTAAGGTTCCCCTTACTGATCTTCCTTTCCTAAACCCGTATAATGCCTTTGTTAGACCACAAACTTCTGTAAAAAAGTTTGTCACCCAACTTTTCTCCCCAAAACGTCTAACCTCCGTGAAAGAGTATTTTCAAGCCTCCAAATTTGATCAATGTTTCATAGCAGCTACAGAAGCTGAACAACTTTTACCCTTGGAAATCCTGGTTGATTTGCCTCGCCTTTGGCAACAACAAGGATTTACTCATCTTCACTTTGGAGCAATCAGACTTGCTGTCACTTTCCATGGCAGAAAAGGTTTACATGCTACTTCCAGACTTGCTCTGGTAGATACTAGGTTCATACAGTATCGGCACACATGCATTGCTACTGTCCAAACCACGTTAAATGCTGGAACTGTGATATTTACCTTTTACCCAAATTTCAACATGCCACTAGCAGATCCTCATTTGCTATCAGCCTTGAAAGTCCAAGTTCAAATTGGTGGTGCCTCCCAAATTTCTACCACATATGTAGCAACCCTTCACTACAAAATGGCCTATCGCCTTCAAAACCATGCTTTTGACATGTCATTACCTTCCTCCACAGATGAAGCCCTTTTCCTAACTGTCAATGCACCTCACCAAGCTTCCTGTGTCCATGTTCCACGTCAGATTTCCCATCCTGAACTTCTCAAGCTTCTCCCAGAGTCTTGGATCACAGCTTATGAGAAAAACCAACAAAAGCCCATCCCAGTTCAATCCTCAATTCCAACTTTCATCCCAAAACCTGATGGTACAGTGGAGATTTCATTCCCAAAAGAAGTCTCGACCTCATCCTCTACCCATCCTGTTATTTTTCCTTCGAGAATTGACATGTTTGTAGATGGTTCTCGACCTGGCCCCCCAATAAAATACTTCCAACCCAGTAGCCTTCCAGTCTTCTATTTCAAAAATCCAGAAACAGGTCATTGTTATTTTGATGCCTATGACTGTGATGAGTGTCTAGAAGACAGTCTTCTAGAAGATGACGAGGACTTTGAAGAACCGTGTCCCATATGTCCTCCGTCACCTCCCACTCCTTGTAAATCCCCACCTCCTCCTCAATCTCCATCAGATGATGGCTTTTCGAGTCAACCAAGTAATTGTTTTATGTTCACCTCATCTCCTTCCTGGACTGAAGCAGATTTCCCTCCTTTCGAATTTCATAGTTCTCAAGAAAGAATGACCCACCGTCATAAAATTCCAGACCCTACTACCATTCTCCCTGATGGTAGCACCAAAGCGGTGTCAGCAGCAGAAGCAGCAATAAATTGACAGTCAGCAAATTCTCTGGCTCAAAACAAAATTCTTTAAAGAATTGCTAACTCTCAGCAAAATTTGGAGAATGTTGTCCATAAGAAGTTATCATCTTTGGAACTTCTTATCAGAGATTTGCAGTAAAAAATTTAAAATGTTCACCAGGAACTTCTCCAGATGGCATACGCAAACCAAGCATTTTCAGCAGCCTTTTACCAAAAGGATGCTGAAATGAAGCATTTAAAGAATCAGCTTCATTCATTTCAAGCTCAACAGTATTCTTAGCAAAAAAGCCCTTCTGACATGTTCACATCTTCTTCTCAACAAAGTTTGTTTGGGTATCCTCAAATGTCTCAACCCTTATCTATAACCCCTACCTCAGAATTTGGTGAGTCAAACTCCATCTTTGGAAACTCATCAACTTTCCTTCCTCCACCAAAAAACCATCTCCACCAAAACTTCCTTTCCCAAAGCCCCAGATAAAGCCTGTCCAACCTCCAACAGTTCCGTCTCCACCATCTACATCTACCTCTATTCCAACTACCTCTACTCCTTCTAAACCAGCTGATCCAAATTCAAAGTCACCTCAGTTAATGGTTCAGTTAACTTCTAGCCCCTCCAAAAATCCAATCTCCACTCTCCTACATACCTTAGCCACTATACCTGAAACTCCATCTCCTGAACCAACCATTGAGATTGATTCGGATACTGAATCCATTGACCATATGCCAGTTCCTCATGTTTTCATGATGAACCCAGATCTTCCTGAAGAACATGTTGAAGATCCTATTATTGAAGAAGGTCCTGAGTTTGATACACCTCCACCTCCAGAAATCCCAACCTTTGATTCCTTCTCCCAGTCCAACATCCATACCCAAGGTTTCTCTTTTGATAACATTCCCCCATCAAAATGGCTGGATAAGCTTTATGAGATTCATGCTTGGTGCACTGCTGCTATGCTTTCCCCAAATGCTGCACTGAGTATTGTTATTACTAAGTGTACAACAAAATTCCTTGGCCGTCTTCGTCAATGGTACTTAGCTCTTGGTGAGTATTGACAGCTGCAGCTTAAACAATTGCCAACCCTTGATCAATTTATCTCAGTCTTGGATACTGAGTTTCTTGAAGACCACAACAACACGAAAGAGTTTGTTCGAGAAGAATATCTCAGCATGAAGTGTTGTTCATTCAAAAGAAAAGACTTGGAAACTCATTATGACCGTATGTCTCAGAGATTTTATCTTCTCAACGGCATGAATGATGTCAACCTTAAGCAAACTTTTCTAGCAAGCTTTTCTCAATTCCCTTCCCGAACCATTGGGAAATGAGACAACAAGGTTACTTCAAACAAAAGGATTGACTATGAATGCAACATCTCTTGGCGGTATTTACCAGCACTCTTTGATTGCCTTGGAAAAACTATGCAATCACCAGAAATTCCTCAGAACTCTTGAAGAACAAGGAAAACTTCTTGGCAAAGCGTGTGACCGACCAGACCTATCTATAAAGTGCAAAGACAAGAAGTGCACTTGTCGTCCTTCATATCGGAAGTCCAAACACTTTCAGAAATGGAAGTTCCAGTCTCCTGGCAAGTTTTCAAAGTTTCCAAAATCTGGCAAGTTCTCACGCAGGAAGAAATGGAAATTTTTCAAGAAGAAAAAGTTCAGAGGGCAGCGAAAGTCTGATCGTTGCTACATATGCAGAAAGAAAGGGCACTATGCCAAATAGTGTCCAAATAAAGCAGCAAGAGACAAGATGGTAAGCTCTTTGGCTCTCATTGATGATGATCTTAAGGATGCTGATGTCGAATATCTATTTTCTATTGATGATGAAGCGACAGCTGAAGCAGTCCTAGCATTTACCTTTTCCGATTCAGATGAATCATCATAATCAGATGACTCTTCTGATGATTCTGACTCATTCACTTATGAAATCCAAACAATTGGGTTCTCCAACATCATGCTGGCTCAACCTTTAGCCCAGGTCAAAATCTTGCTTGGAAAATATGAGAAACACATACCAGTCATCACTTTCTTTGATACTGGTGCAGCAGCCTCCATTCTCAACCCAGCAATCCTCCCCAGGTCCTATTGGCAATCGTGTTTTAGACCCTTTACAGCAGCCCATGGAGAAACTTTTGTCATCACTCTAATCAGTAAGCCTATTATCATCCAACTTTTCCCTGGACACACCATAAAACACCAAGTCTATGGTTCTGATCTCCAAAAAAAAGACTTATTGTTAGGCTTTGATATTCTCCAAAATCTCAGCAAAATCTCCTGGCTCAAAAAATGCTTGAAATATAAAAACTACCTGTTACCCTGGATCACCCAACCAAATCTATTTTCCATAGAAGATTTCTCCTCCATCAAAGAAGCCATAATCCAAACTTCTTGTGTTGAATCCCATTCTCAATTCCTTACCAAATGTTCCAACCCACTCTGGAAAAACCCAGATTTCTTCATTTCTCTTTCTTTTAAAAAAAATGAAGACATCTGTAACAACCCTGATTTTTAGTAAGTAAAAATTTCGTTGGCTTTGTTCGTTTGCCATCTTAGTTTAGTTTTAGTTTTGTTTTTCAATCATTACCCTACTTCTTTTTTCAATCATTACCCTATTTTTTTAATTATTACTTTCACATCTCTCTCTATCTCTCTCCAATCATTACCCCTATCTTCAATCATTACTCTATTTCTCTCTCCACCCACTACCAAAACTAAACTAAACTAAACTCTCAACCAAACACAACCGTTAAAATTTTGAATTTTATTTTAATACTTCGATTTGCTTTCAAAAATTCCTTTTTAACTTTAATAATCCGTCATATTTAGATTTTAGCCCTTTTAAAAAATTATTTCTTGATTAAAAGCCCTACTTGGCAAGTATAGTTAGCTTCTAACCAATTAGTTAGAGGGACCTAACTACCAATTCATCTAGTTACTTTTTCCTAACCTTAGATGAGCCTTTTGAACCTCCTTGAAACTTTTGAACCTTTCAAACCCTAATAAAACCTTTTGGACCTAGGTTATTATTACACACACACACACACACACACACACACATATATATATATATGCCTAGTCAATCAAGTCATACTTGTCATCTTGGATCCTTACCCATTGGACGATAAAAGTTAGAGAAACTTTTATCCATTGGACAATAGACTTTCCAATAAATAGATATTTATGCTAGATTGTTAAGTACAAAGATATAGTTATATATAGGTATATATACATATGCCTAAAGGACATATGGTATTATTCTAGCGTATATAGTACCTCACCCTTTTATCCATTGGTCAATAAGCGTTAGGAAAATTATTACCCATTGGATAATAGAATTAGTAAGTACTAGGGTTTTATTTAATAATCATTTCCTAGATTTCCCATGTGATGATATATTTATATAAATATATATGTGTGTACTTTATAATATATAACCTAGATTTCCCTAAGATATCCCAAGTACAAAATTTAATATTTTAATGGAACATGTGCATATTTGACTATTTTAATGGGGAATTTTGATCTTGTAATTTTTTATTAGATACTTGGAAATCTTACTAGATCTCATAGTACTATTATATATATATATAATAAGGACATGTGTTTAATTGAATAGTTTATTAGGAAAATATTGAATTTGAAATCCCATTAGATCACATAGTACTTTAAGTACATTTTATATATATGTTTATTTGTACATAGGAGTATATATATATATATGTACTAGAGAGAGAGAGAGAGAGAGAGAGAGGGAGAATGCCGAGAAAGAGAGAGAGAGAGAGAGAGAATGCCGAGAGAGAGAGAGAGAGATTTGGTTGTACCTTGCCTTGATCTTCCATGATCTTCTTGCATCCTTTCAATCTAGGGTTATATATTCTATAAAGCAAAAATCTACCCTCCATTGTCCTTATATATTTACCTATTCACACAATCTTTGAACCATCACCTTTTCTCCATCAAATATTTCCAAAATCAAATCCAAAGTACTAAATCTAGCCATCCAAGCCTAGAACTAGATTTTGATCTTTCAAAGAAAGCATGACAAGTTGAATAAAAAATGAGATATGAAGAGGGAGAAAGATTCGGTTGAGAGAGAGAGAGAGAGAAGGAAGCCTTGGTCTATAAATAGAAGGCCATTCCAAGCTTAAACTCACACCTTCACTCCTTGCTCCAACTTCTCTCTAGAATTTCTAAGCTTCTTTTGTTCCAAAGTTCAAGTTTCTTAAGTTTTCTTGAAGTTCTTGAGAGTTACCACCAAACCTCCTCCCAAAACCACCCCTAAATCTTTAAAGTAGCTTAGTTTAGTTATCAAAGTTGTTTCTAGGGAGAGAAAATCCAACTCTCTTCCTTTCGAAGCAAATCGGAGCCGTTACGCCGCCGATTTGCAAAATCAACGACCTATTCTCAAAACTGACTTACCGCCAAGAAGAACGGTAGATTCTCCCTATCTACTACTCCAAAGTATAAGTAGAGTTCCATATACGCTATCTCTAAGTATATGTAGAATATCCTTAACCATTTTCTATAAGTATATGAGGTTATCTATTACTTGTAATGTTTGGAATGAATAATAGTTAGTAAACTCGTTTTGTTAATGGTGGTATGAACATGTTGAATAATTGACTTTTACTTCGATAAACATATGTTGTTTAGAACTTGCAAAAAAGGAAGAAAGAACGGCTTTCGAAAGATAATACTTATCGTTGATAGAAGTATTCGTATTTTGATCTTAAGGATGGTTATGAGCATGCTTACATGAATTGCTTGTATTACTTGTGGTATAATATTGAGTTGGATGATCTTGCTAGTTAGTTTCAAGATTACAATGAATGATTTATGATTACTTTTGTGAAAAGTCCTACCGCGGAGTTCATGCATGAAAACGAGACACGAAAACCGAAAAAGTAGAAACATGACACCTAGGGTGTGGTTAACGAAAAGGTGTGTTTTGACTTGGATAAAATATTTTTGAAACTACATAATGGCTGGACGTGGTAGCCATTGTGTGGGTGTGTTTTTTGAAAACCCAATGGGAACCCGGAGTGGCGGAACCATTGTGGGATAGTCAGGAACCCGGAGCTGCGGAACCGAGGGTTTTGAATTGTGGATTGGTTATCCGTGGAGAGGAGCCAATGCCAAATTCAATGATTTTGTGTGCTAATGGGAACCCGGAGCAGCGGAACCATTGTGAGGTTGTGTGCGTTCCCATGGGAACCCGGAGCGGCGGAATCGAGGTATGGCTTGGTTATCCATGGAAAGGAGTCAATGCAAATTTTGTGTGCCAATGGGAAGCTAGAGCGGCGGAACCATTGTGAGGATACTCGGGAACCCGGAGCGACAGAACCAAGGTTGGGTGTGTAAAAACGATTTTGAAAATGATGATTTGGTTTATGAGAAACGGAAAATGGTGACACGGTCCACGATGAGTCGCGTAGGAGAAACTCAGAAAACCATGGACACAAACGATAGTTGATTAACGAATGTGGATGTGTCATTGTGAACTGTTTTATTAAATATGCATGTATTATGTGGAAATCATTAGTATTATGTTCTACTGCTTGTAAGTTAAGGGTTAGTGGGTATGGATTATTCTATTGAGCCTTTGTAGCTCATGGTGTTACCTTTGGTGACCCTGACATATTATATCGGTGGCGACGCTGGTATAATATGTCAGACCTTGTAGATGATCAAGATGAACAGTACACCTTGGAGGCTTTTGAAGCTAAAGAGCTGGCTAGGATGGAGGAGCAGGTGGAGCTGTAGTTAGGAACCCTAGAACCCCTTCATTTGTGTAAATACTGAACTCTTGTGGGAGTTTTGATGTAATAACGAGCCAGACTCCATTTGGTTTTATCAATAAAATGTTTATTTAACGTACCCGAAATTGGGGGCCTTACAACATCAACCCCACCAAAGCTACCCATCTTGGAATGACCCTAGAACACTACCACATTGATTTCCAAGAGCTCCAGCAACTCCAGTCAGAAGGTTTGATTGAGACCACAACCTCTCAGTGGGCATGTGACGCATTTTATGTAAATAAAAGGATAGAGCAGATAAGAGGAAAGCTCCGCTTGGTTATCAACTACTAGCCTCTTAATCATTTTCTGCAGGATAAAAAATTCCCTCTCCCTCGGCGAAGTGTTCTTTTTACAAACTTGCCTAAAGCTCAAATTTTCTCAAAGTTTGACTTGAAAGCAGGTTTCTGGCAGCTGGGCATCCATCCAGATGATCGTCCCAAAATCGGCTTTTGCATTCCAGATCATCACTTCCAGTGGTCAGTCATGCCTTTTGGATTGAAAACAGCTCCATCTTTATTTTAAAAGGCCATGATTCGGGTATTTGCTCCTATTCTATCCTCAGCCCTCGTCTACATTGATGACATCCTACTCTTTTCTCCAGATATTGAGTCTCATGTTGTCTTACTCCAAATTTTCCATTCCCTGATCCAAACCCATGGTATCATGCTCTCAGAGAAAAAGATGTTTCTTGCTCAACCAAAAATTAATTTTTTAGGGATGCATATCTCTAAAGGTCAATATGCCCTTCAACCTCATATAGCCTCCCAACTTGACCATTTTCCAGATGAAAATCTCACAGCCAAACAAGTTCAACAGTTCTTTGGAATTGTTAACTATATGGCTGATTTCAATACCGAACTCCTGTCTTAGCTCTACTAAAGAAAAACCCTCCTCCTTGGTCAGCTCATTGTACCAAAGCTATAAAGACCTTAAAACCATAGCCAAAACCCTTCCTCCATTAACCATACCTTCAAATGGAAAAAGAGTTCTTCAGACAGATGCCTCTGATCTATATTGGGGAGCAGTTCTTTTGGAAGAAAATTCAGAACAAAAGCGCAGAATTTGTGGATACAAGAGTGGTGCATTCTCTCCAGCAGAACTTCATTATCACTCTACTTACAAAGAAATTCTGGCAATCAAAAGGAGCATTGAGAAGTTTGAATTTCATCTAATCGGTCATCATTTTCTAATTGAGACTGATATGATGAGCTTTCCCAGCATGCTCAAGTTCAAACAGAAGCACCTTCCAAAGGCACAGTTACTCAGATGGGCAAATTGGTTTTCCAATTGGAGTTTTGATGCTATTCATATAAAAGAAAAAACAAATGTCCTCCCTGATTTTCTGTCATGGTTCAAAAAAGAAATTGTTGGGCCCGGAGTGCCCCCATGGATTTGGTTACACAATGCCACTCCCTGCGACCGCTCTAAAAACAGACTTGCGTGTGCGATGTCGAATGCCATAAAAGACTTAATTGAAACCCTTCCTACCACCAATTGGTTTTAGGAGAGATGGGGGATAAACGGTCCGACAAAAATCAATCAGTTTTCAAAAACAAAACCACATTCCTTTGTTCCTGGTTATTTTCCAATGATTTCCTGTTTCCACCTAGTTAATCTTCCTGTCCACCTTCAGTGTCAAATTTTAGAGTTAACCCTTCTTTCCAGATGTGTCCAAATGTGTCAAAACCTTCAACATCTCTATATTTTTAAGTATGGTCTTGATAAAGGTCCCATAAAAGGTTTACCTTTCCATCCTGTCTATCCCTTCCTCACCCATTTTGAAGTGTCTTACCATAATGTATTTTATTTCAAAAAAGAAGCCTATCTCCTCTTATGGTATTTAGTTGATGTGTATACTATAAGTGTCTGTTTTAATAAATCAGCAGTCTTAGTTTATCTGGCTCATGTGGCGTTCAATCAGATCCATCCTCCAAAAGATTTCTTTTTGAAATTTCTCTTGCTCTTTGGAAGCATATCTTTCTGGCAACCGAAGATCAGACAAATCCCCAACAGTGCAGGCGGAGATCTCCAATTTGCTTTTTGGACAAGTCGCAACAACAGAAGTTATCCCAATCCACATGGTTCTATTACATGGAGAAAGGAGTATCACACCATATTCCTCTCTGCATATCCATAGTCTCAGAGCATCCAGAACGACAGTGGAAATTATCTTATCATGACTCAAACACTGTGTTCACTTAATGGATTTGAAATTATGCGGAAGCGTTCAATCTACTCCTAGAGGGGGGTGAATAGGAGTTTTAATAAAAATATACCAATTTTTAAATTTAACAGTCTTGATTAATCCAAACCAAAAATAAAGTACTGCAATAGAATAAAAATTATAATAAGAGACGCACGATTTACGTGGAAAAACTTAGGGTCCTAAATAACCCTAAGCCAAAACCATAGCCTAATACTACTGCTTTATTCTATTAGTCGAAAAGAAGTACAGATTGCGAAATAGCAAAAACCTTACCCAAGCCTTTACCTATTCTCGCCAATCTCCAATGCTCCCTGAGCTTCTTCAAGATCCAATAGATGCACCACGGACTTCACGCCCGATCTTCGGTTTCAACCGGCTCCGAATCAATATCCCAAAGATTCGGCCACAGCAAGAAACGGCACAAAGAACCACCAATAGTGAATGAATGATATGATGAGAAGCGTGATCTAGATAACCCAACTATCGTTCAAAGATGCAAGAGGCAAGAACAACAAAAACAGAATACGGGCTGCACACCAAAATCACCCCACTGCCGTGCACCCCTTTCTTTTTCTTTATTAACAAACAAAATCTCTCGCCCTCCGCCGAAAACCGAGATAGTCGAGCAGCCCTTTCTTTCGTTTGTATAAACAAAAAAAAACTTCCATGGATCGTGCAAGAACGAAACAAACAAAGGGGTTAATTGCTGCCAAAATAAAACTCTCTGGTTGGCTACCTCCTCTGAATGAACAACCCCTTTCTTTTTTTTATATACTTTTGATACCCCTCGACCGAAAATCTTTTACTAATGCAAGTATGGAAAGTAAATTTTCAAAGGATTTTTTTTTCAAAAGACAAACGTGCAATTTTGTTTCTCTAAAAAAGGAAATCTCGTAATGACAATGATGTTAGTATGGAAACGAGTATTCGGAGAGATTTAGGAAAGACAAATGTGTATAAATAAAATTTTTAATCTTGGAAATAATATGCATGATGTGCTAATGCAAATTACCTCTCATGCGATTGGATCAATTTCATGGAGGTCAACTTAGCACAGATAATGGGAGGAGCATCAAGCGAGCAACTACCCCTTAATTAACCTACCCATTACAATCAAATGGAGCCGATATAATAAAGACACCAATGAAGGTTTTGAACAACCCCGGAAAGTGCCAAAATATCTAACAATCTCCCCCTTTGGCATTTTGCGGGACAACACCAACTGCACTAAAACACAATGGAAAAATACAACTTAAAGAAACAAACACTAGTCTTAACTAGGTCTATCCAATGAAACTTGAGTTGCACTTCCAATACCTGCAAAGATAGCTCAACAAAAACTATGCGACAAAATATATGTTTCAAAAAGTAGAATGGGTCGACATAATTTAATTATAAATGACAAAGCAACATTATATCCAAAAGCATGAAAACTCAACCAGCGATTCATCAATAAAATAAATCTCTCCTTATAAGTATCTCCCCAAATGAACAAAGCACTCAAACATTCTCTATCTTTATGCTAGACTCAACGACACATATCACTCTCCATTACTCCCCAACCCATGACCATAAAAACTCTCCCCCTTTTTGTCACGGAAAAACAAAGGAAATGACTGTATCCGAGTGAGATACATGCAACCTGAAAGCATACGAGAGAAGCATATGATATGCAACAACAAGAATCACATAGGCAGGATGGCTATAAGAGAAATGCATCGAATGAAAAATTTAAGACCATATCAACTCATGGAAGCAGAATGATGCAGATCAAAGAATGGACAGAATACCATGCTCAAGCCTATGAATGTGAAGCGTAAACGCCGTGCATGAGGAGCAAGAAAACTTATCAAGGACTAAGTGGGCACTATAATCTTATCTCAAGAAAGGTTTAAACAAGACTATCATGAGAAAGTCAAACTAGAAACGCTCGGACCTAGGAACTTAAGCACAAACCTCATCGGTTGTTTTAGACTCAAGATTAGCGACTTACACCTAGCCTTGTGGGGCAAAGGACCAAGCAGCTATAACCTCAAAGGTGAAGAGACAAATGTAAATAACCCCCCCTTTTTTTTAATAGGGGTATTGTTCCTTCTTCTTTTTTCTTTTTTCTTTTTTTCAAAGCAATAGACAAGAAATAAAAGAAAGTCTCATTTTGATTTTTCCAAACCTTAGAGGTGCATTACACACTAATCCATAGGCGGCCCATCTCATAAGGAGTCAAATGAGGGAAAGCATCCCTAGGTAAACAGCGAACATGTGGTCAATCAAAGTGATGAGTTAAGATAAACTCAACTGAGACTCAATAGAGACCACTTAAACAATGTAAGTTTACTAGCTCCAAGTGAGATTGTGTGCATAGAAACGTGAGCATGGGATTCTAATACCAAAATAGAGAGCAACATCACTATGTAACAGATTGATATGATCGGAAAAAAAAAATTGATTTGATACATTACTCTCAAAGGCATAAGCATATGTAAAACTAATATCAAGACAACACATGATTCCCAAGCACGCAAAAACATTGCAAGCAGGCACACGATTAAAAAAATCTTTGACTCAAAAACAATATACCCAAAAAAAATAAAATACTACTAAGTACATAACAACACATGACAACTCAAAATTAAAAACATTCAAAGCAAGCATATGAGATGGCATGTGACCCCACACACAACGTAATCTAGAGAAATTAAACCAAGAGATTTCCTAAGGTACTCAAACCTAAGAGAATCTAAAGGCTTAGTGAAAATATCCGCTTTTTGATCTTGTGTGGGTATAAACTCAAGTGTCACGACACCATTTTCAACTAAATCACGAATAAAATGATGACGGATGTCGATATGTTTAGTCCTAGAATGTTGGACTAGATTTTTAGAAATATTAATGGCACTTGTGTTATCGCAAAAAATAGTCATTACACCTTGACATAGACCGTAGTCTTGAAGCATTTGCTTCATCCATAAAAGTTGGGTGCAACAACTACCAGTAGCAATATATTCTGCCTCTGCGGTGGACAATGAAACACAATTATGCTTCTTGCTATGCCAAGCAACCAAGCAGTTTCCCTAATAGAAACAACCACCGGAGGTACTCTTCCTATAATCCGTGCTTCCGGCCCAATCAGCATCAAAAAATGTGGCTAAGTCCACATTAGTACCCTTAGGATACCAAAGACCAAGCGTGAAGGTGCCCTTAACATAACAAATAATTCGCTTGACAGCGATCAAGTGAGACTCTTTAGGGTCAGATTAATAATGGGCACACACTCCAACACTAAATGAAATATCTGGACGACTAGCTGTAAGATATAATAAGCTTCCTATCATACTAAGATAAAGTGTGGAGTCAACACTAGCGCCCTCAATATCTTTAGCAATTTTAATGGTGGAACCCATGGGAGTGCGAGTACTCTTGGAATCTTCCAAACCAAATTTTTTGACCAATTCTTTTGCATATGTGGATTGGGACAAAAATATCCCATCATTCAACTGATGAATTTGAAAGCCTAGAAAGTAAGTCAATTCTCCCATTAGGCTCATTTGAAACTCATGGGACATCTGTGCCCCAAATTATTTTGCATGCCGCTCATTTGTGGAACCGAACACAATATCATCAACATATATTTGAGCAATTAAAAGGTCGCTCTCAATTTTCCTCAGAAATAAAGTTTGACCTACTCCCCCTTTCACAAAGCCGGTATTTAACAGATGATCAGTTAAATGTTCATACCAAGCTTGAAGAGCTTGTTTAAGGCCATAAAGGGCCTTACGAAGGCGGTACACATAATCAGGGAATGAGGGATCAGTAAATCCTTTGGGTTGTTCCACATACACCTCCTCCTTAAGGTCACCATTCAAAAAAGCACTTTTAACATCCATTTGAAATAATTTAAAATTAAAATGAGATGCAATGCCAAAAAGTAACCTTATTGACTCCATTCTTGCTACGGGGGCAAAGGTATCATCGAAATCAATTCCCTCAATTTGGGTGTACCCCTGGGCAACTAACCTAGCCTTATTACGCACGACTACGCCATCCACATCCTTTTTATTTTTAAATATCCATTTAGTGCCTATGACATTAGTGTGAGAGGGTCTTGGTACTAAGTACCAGACGTCATTCCTAACAAATTGTTGTAGTTCTTCTTGCATGGCTCCTATCAAATAGTCATCTCCTAAGGCCTCTTCTACCCTTTTTGGCTCTAATGTCGACGTGAAACACACATAATTGATCTCATTCCTAATTTGCCTCCTAGTTTTCATCTCATCATTGGGTTCTCCTAAGACTTGGCTAATGGGATGGTTAAGCTTTACTCTAGCCAAGGGTTCTTTGGCAGAAAGAGGAACTAAGTTCTGTTGACCTAACTCCTCATCTTCTAAAGGCTCATCTACCTCAACCTCACTATCTTTTTCAACTCTCTCATCCACACTCGTAGGAATGTCAACAACCTCTTTAGAAGAAACTCCCTCATCTAAACTATTGGATTGAAACTCCCCCTCAAAAATTTCCCAACTCCCCTCATCATCATCATTAACCTGAGGGACTGACTCATCAAGCGTGGTATCGTCAACAACTACATTGGCTGACTTAACTAGGGTAGAGGTGCGTAGATTATATACTCTAAATGCTCTACTCGTGTTGGAATAGCTTAAAAAGATACCATCGTCACTCTTTGAGTCAAATTTGCCTAAAGACTCATTATCTCTCAAAATATGACATTTACTACCGAACACCCTAAAATACTTCACTGAAGGCCTCTTACCATTCCAAATTTCATAGGGTGTGAGGATAGTCCCTGGTCTAACATACACTCTATTTATAGTATAACACGCAATATTAATAGCTTCGGCCTAAAGGTTTCTAGGGACACGTTTGGCATGAAGCATAATTCTTGCCATCTCTTGAAGGGTTCTATTCTTTCTTTCAACAACCCCATTTTGTTGGGGTGTGCAAGGTGCGGAGAACTCGTGCTTAATACCTTTTTTATTACAATATTTTTCAATGTCGGAGTTCTCAAACTCACGACCATGATCACTGCGAACTCGTGAGATAGGGTACCCTTTCTCATTTTGAATATGTTGACAAACAGTTTTGAAACAAGCATAAGCATCGGATTTTTCTCTAAGAAAACCAATCCATGAAAAGCGAGAAAAATCGTCAACTATAACCAAAATATATCGCTTGCCCCTAAACTTTCAGTACGTGAGGGTCCATCAAGTCCATTTGAAGTAACTCTAAACATTTTGTGGTTGCAACTAAATTTGTCTTTTTATGAGGGCCTTTTATTTGTTTGCCCTTCATGCAACCACCACACACAAGCCCTTGCCCATTGGCAAGTTTGGGCACTCCCCTCACAATCTCGTTCTTAGTTATTCGATGTAATTCCGGAAAATTTACATGTCCTAAACGTTGGTGCCAAATTTCTACATCGTCAAGCAATACTCGATGATACACATTAGAACCGGCAATTTCAACACAATAGCAATTATTTGAGGAACGAACACCTTTAACCACACACAAACCCGAAGCATCAACAATAGAGCAATTATTTTTAGAGAAATTGACTTCATGCATATTATCACAAAATTGCCCTATGCTTAACAGGTTAGCTTTCAAACCCTCAACATATAATACGTTATCTAACGGAGGGATTCCGGGTGCATTTATGGTGCCTTGTCCTACGATTTTACCCGTATTACCATCACCAAATGTGACAAAACCACCATTATACTTGTCTAGCTTAACAAAGAAAGACTTATTTTCGGTCATGTGTCTAGAACATCCACTGTCTAAGTACCAGGCGCAGGCATCATATGCCCAAAAAGCAGTGTATGCTACATGACAAATGACTCTCTTCCATGTTTGCTTCGGTTTGGTGTTCACATGCGAGGTGTGACCGTGTGTAGTATGTCTTGCAACAATCCTATCAGTCTCTCCACTATTATTAGCCAAAATTGACAACTTTTTGATTTCCTCGACGAGGTAAGAAGTTTGATTTGCCAACTGACTCAAAGTCTTTTGAAAATTCTCATTCTTAATGTTTGTGGGAGACTGACACAAAACTTGAGGTCTTCCCACATTGGGTTGACCATTCCAAACACTTTTATTAACTGGGGTTACAAACAGTTTCCCCTTTGTTCTCTGATTGTCCCTTCTAAGTGTATAACAAAAAGGTCGAATGTGACCTTGACCACCACAGTAGTGACAAATAAAAGGATTTTTCTTTTCAGGAGCATGAGTACTATTGTAAGCATTCTTAATGATGGTGGGAGATTTAATAGAAGATTCGGGTTTATTGCTCACTACCTCATTCTTTGCAATTTCAGATTTCACAAACTTGATTTCCTTTTTTGTGAACTCGTTAGCCTTATGTATCAGTGAAGGTGGATCAACAAACCCTAAGCCGCTTCTATTTCTAAACGTCTGTGTCATCTCAGCAATACGAGTTGCACCACACTCATTACGCTTTATGGCCTCAGTGGCCTCCCTAAGGTCATACAATACCGTATGAGTACGTCCATACGGAACCATACCACACCAAAACGGTACAATACCGTACGAGTACATCCATATGGTACCATACCACACCAAAAAGGTACAATACTGTACGAGTACGTCATACGGAAGCTACCACACCAAAATAGTACAATACCGTATGAGAACCACCATACAGTACCAAACCACACCAAAATGGTACAATACCGTACGAGTACATCCATACCGTACCAAACCACACGAAAATTGTACAATACTGTACGAGTATATCCATACGGTAGCATACCACACCAAAACGGTACAATACCATACGAGAACCACCATATGGTACCAAACCACACCAAAATAGTTCAATACTGTACGAATACGTCCATACAGTACCAAACCACACGAAAATGGTACAATACTGTATGAGTACATCCATACGGTAGCATACTATACCAAAATGGTACATTACCGTACGAGTACATCCATACGTAACCATACCACAAAAAATGGTACAATACCGTATGAGAACCGCCATACGGTAGCATACCACAGCAAAACGGTACGATACTGTATGAGTACATCCATACGGTACCATACAACACCAAAAAGGTGCAATACCGTACGAGTACATCCGTACGGTACCGTACCACACCAAAACAGTACAATACCGTATGAGTACGTCCATATGGTACCATACCACACCAAAACGGTACAACACCGTACGTGTACGTCCGTACGGAACCATACCACACCAAAACGGTACAATACCATATGAGTACGTCCATACGGTAACATACCACACCAAATCGGTACAATACCGTATGAGAACCACGATACGGTACCATATCACACCGTAGCGGAACAATACCGTACGAGTACATCCATACGGTACCATACCATGCCAAAACAGTACAATAAAAGATTTCTTGGATTTGTCAATAAAAGATTTCTTTTCATTATCCCCAAAATTAAAATTCTTGCCCCCACTAGTTGAAGGAGAAAAATTTCTGGAATTATTATTTTTACAAAATTTAACAAATTTTTTGAATTTTTTAGCAAAGAAAGCAAGTTCTTCTTCATCAAGGTCATCATCACTCTCTTGTGTCATAGAGGATTCTTCTTTAGAAGATTTAAAAGCAATGCTTTTTTTAGGCTTTAATGTAGGTTTCTTTGAGAGATGATTCAATTCAAACGTTTGAAGTTTACCTACAAGTTCCTCAAAAAGAATGTCATCAACTTTATCACTTTCTTCTATCGCAACTACCTTACCCCTAAACCTCTCAGGAAGTGACCTAAGCACTTTTCGACAAACTTTAAGATTAGGGATTGGTTCTCCTATTGCGCGGAAGGAATTAACGATGTCACTCAACTTAGTGATAAAACTATCAAATGTCTCATCTTCCTGCATTCTCAAATCTTCAAAACGTGTTGTAAGCATTTGGAGTTTTGAAGTTTGAACAGTCTTAGTACCCCCGTGGGTGACTTGGAGAATATCCCAAGCCACTTTTGCAGTAGTGCATGCGAAAATACGACTAATGTTTAGTTTTACTCAATGCTCCATAGATGGTTCCTAAAGCTTTAGAGTTTGCCTCAAAACTTTCATTGTCAGCAGAATTCCACTCAGTGTCATCCTTAGCCCTCATTTGTTTAGTCGTAGTGTCTTCTATGGTAGGGGTCTTATAGCCGTACTTGATAGATCTCCAAACCCTAACTCCTAGGGAACTCAAATGCGTGGTCATACGGGCTTTCCAATATGGATAATCATTACCGTCGAAAAAGGGTGGCCTCAAGTTTGAGGCTCCTTCTCGTGGTGTGTTCATGTCCATTATAACCAGAATAAAAACTCAAGTGGTTAAACCTAAACAGAGCAACCTGGCTCTGATACCAATTAAAATTATGTGGAAGCATTCAATCTACTCCTAGAGGGGGTGAATAGGAGTTTTAATAAAAATATACCAATTTTTAAATTTAACAGTCTTGATTAATCCAAACCAAAAAATAAAGTACTGCAGCAGAATAAAAATTATAACAAGAGACGCACGATTTAGGTGGAAAAACTTAGGGTTCTAAATAACCCTAAGCCAAAACCACGGCCTAATACTACTGCTTTATTCTATTAATCGAAAAGAAGTACAGATTGCGAAATAGCAAAAACCTTACCCAAGCCTTTACCTATTCTGGCCAATCTCTGATGCTCCCCGAGCTTCTTCAAGATCCAATAGATGCACCACAGACTTCACGCCCGATCTCCAGATTCAACTGGTTCCGAATCAATCTCCCAAAGATTCGGCCACAGCAGGAAACGGCACAAAGAACCACCAATAGTGAATGAATGATATGATGAGAAGCGTGATCTAGATAACCCAACTATCGTTCAAAGATGCAAGAGGCAAGAACAACAAAAATGGAATACGGGCTGCACACCAAAATCACCCCACTGCTGTGCACCCCTTTCTTTTTCTTTATTAACAAACAAAATCTCTCACCCTCCGCCGAAAACCGAAACAATCGAGCAGCCCTTTCTTTCGTTTGTATACACACAAAAAAACTTCAATGGATCGTGCAAGAACGAAACAAAACAAAGGGGTTAATTGCTGCCAAAATAAAACTCTCTCTGGCTGGCTACCTCCTCTAAATGAACAACCCCTCTTTTTTTTATATACTTTTGATACCTCTCGACCGAAAATCTTTTACTAATACAAGTATGGAAAGTAAATTTTCAAAGGATTTTTTTTTGAAAAGACAAACGTGCAATTTTGTTTCTCTAAAAAAGGAAATCTTTTAATGACAATGCTGTCAGTATGGAAACGAGTATTCGGAGAGATTTAGGAAAGACAAATGTGCATAAATAAAATTTTCAATCTTGGAAATAATATGCATGATGTGCTAATGCAAATTACCTCTCACGCGATTGGATCAATTTCATAGCGGTCAACTAGGCGCAGATAATGGGAGGAGCATTGAGCGAGCAACTACCCCCTAATTATCCTACCCATTACAATCAAATGGAGCCGATATAACAAAGACACCAATGAAGGTTTTGAACGACCGCGGAAAGTGCCAAAATATCTAACAGGATTAACACCTGCAGAAGTTCCCTCATTTCTCCTCCATTATGAATCTGCAAATTGGAAATTCAATGATACTTATACGGAAGAATGGCGCCAAAATATTCGCTATCTTTTAAACCAATATTACTTGACCGACAGAACTGAAGACTATTCTAGAAGCAGTGGTTCAAATAATCCAGAATGACAATCATGTGCCCATGCCACCTGTTTCTCTTTCCATTTCCGGATGGTGGTGAAATAATTGGTGTTTACTATTATGTACTGTTGCAAGATGTATAATTGGTAGTTATTGTTACTGTTGATGTGTGCAATTATTACGTTGTAGGCTGTACCTAGTAGGCATAGGTGTTGATATAATTAGTTTGTACTGTAGTAAGGTTGAAAGATAGTTTGTACTTTAATGTGATGGGTAAAGTTGTATGTGAAAAGTCTACATAGTAATTAGTGTGGCAGATAATTGGTTTGTATTATTCCAGTGTACCAATTATATGTGGTACTCTGAATGATGTAAGCACCACTATCTGTATTGCCTATAAAGGGAGGGCTCGACCCGTTGTAAAAACCAAGTTAGTTCAAGCTAGTAATCAAGCCAGTATTTTCCAGTAATATCTTATGTGTCTTGTGTTCTCTCTTTGATCCTAACCTACTTTGTGTTTGTACCCACTTCGTGTCTGCAAACTTGGTATCAGAGCCAATGTTGTTCATTCTAGCTTAAACCCCTTCTGGGAACTTCTTTTCCAAAACTACTTCGAATCTTTTCTAAAAGAAAAATTGAAGCGTAAGCCCTGTGGTTGCCTTTTAAAGAATCCTCCACATCAGAAACTTCATTAACTATTTTGATTACAGAATTTTGTATCAGTGGGTTAAAAGTACCTTGAGACTTTTGGCTTTTGAGCAGTGTGTCTCGGTTTATCTACCCTAATATATAAAATTTTATTAATCAAAATCTGTTAAAAGATTTTACATTGAAAAGAAAAGATTTGTTGTATGAGGAAATGAAGAACCTAGACCTTTATTCGTAAAAAATGAATCATTTGTTTTCCACCTATTCCTCTGCTGCCTCCTCCTTAGTTCCTTCAAGATTGTCCACCAGTAGAAATTCCTCCACCTCTTCTTCTAATCTTGAGTACTTGTATGAGTTTTGAATACCTACCTGATGATAGCAAGGTTCCCCTTACTGATCTTCCTTTCCTAAACCCGTATAATGCCTTTGTCAGACCACAAACTTCTGTAAAAAAGTTGTCACCCAACTCTTCTCCACAAAATGTCCAACCTCGGTAAAAGAGTATGTCCAAGCCTCCAAGTTTGATCAATGTTTCATAGCAGCTACAGAAGCTGAACAATTTTTACCCTTGGAAATCCCAGTTGATTTGCCTCGCCTTTGGCAACAACAAGGATTTACTCATCTTCACTTTGGAGCAATCAGACTTGCTGTCACTTTCCATGGCAGAAAAGGTTTACCTGTTACTTCCAGACTTGCTCTGGTAGATACCAGGTTCATACAGTATTAGCACACATGCATTGCTACTGTCCAAACCACATTAAATGTTGGAACTGTGATCTTTACCTTTTACCCAAATTTCAACATGCCACTAGCAGATCCTCATTTGTTATCAGCCTTGAAGGTCAAAGTTCAAATTGGTGGTGCCTCCCAAATTTCTACTACATATGCAGCAACCCTTCACTACCAAATGGCCTATCGCCTTCAAAACCATGCTTTTGACATGTCATTACCTTCCTCCACAGATGAAGCCCTTTTCCTAACCGTCAATGCACCTCACCAAGCTTCCTGTGTCCATGTTCCATGTCAGATTTCCCGTCTTGAACTTCTCAAGCTTCTCCCAGAGGCAGAGACTTCTTTTGGGAATGAAATCTCCACTGTAATGAAAGTTGGATTTGAGGATTGAATTAGGATGGGCTTTTGTTGGTTTTTCCCATAAGCTATGATCCAAGACTCTGTGAGAAGCTTGAGAAGTTCAGGACGGGAAATCTGACGTGGAACATGGACACAGGAAGCTTGGTGAGGTGCGTTGACGGTTAGGAAAAGGGCTTCATCTGTGGAGGAAGGTAATGACATGTCAAAAGCATGGTTTTGAAGGCGATAGGCCATTTGGTAATGAAGGGTTGCTGCATAAATGGTAGAAATTTGGGAGGCACCACCAATTTGAACTTGGACCTTAAAGGCTGATAACAGATGAGGATCTGCTAGTGGCATATTGAAATTTGGGTAAAAGGTAAAGATCACAGTTCTAGCATTTAACGTGGTTTGGACAGTAGCAATACATGCGTGCTGATACTGTATGAACCTGGTATCTACTAGAGCAAGTCTGGAAGTAATAGGTAAACCTTTTTTACCATGGAAAGTGACAGCAAGTCTGATTGCTCCAAAGTGAAGATGAGTAAATCCTTGTTGTTGCCAAAGGCGAGGCAAATCAACCAGGATTTCCAAGGGTAAAAGTTGGTCAGCTTCTGTAGCTGCTATGAAACATTGATCAAACTTGGAGGCTTGGACATACTCTTTTACCGAGGTTGGACATTTTGTGGAGAAGAGTTGGGTGACAAACTTTTTTACAGAAGTTTGTGGTCTGACAAAGGCATTATACGGGTTTAGGAAAGGAAGATCAGTAAGGGGAACCTTGCTATCATCAGGTAGGTATTCAAAACTCATACAAGTACTCAAGATTAGAAGAAGAGGTGGAGGAATTTCTAGTGGTGGACAATCTTGAAGGAACTAAGGAGGAGGTAGCAGAGGAATAGGTGGAAAACAAATGATTCATTTTTTACGGATAAAGGTCTGGGTTCTTCGTTTCCTCATACAACAAATCTTTTCTTTTCAATGTAAAATCTTTTAACAGATTTTGATTAATAAAATTCTGTATATTAGGGTAGATAAACCGAGACACACTACTCAAAAGCCAAAAGTCTCAAGGTACTTTTAACCCACTGATACAAAATTCTGTAATCAAAATAGTTAATGAAGTTTCTTATGTGGAGGATCCTTTAAAAGGCAACCACAGGGCATACGCTTCAATTTTTCTTTTAGAAAAGATTCGAAGTAGTCTTGGAAAAGAAGTTCTCAGAAGGGGTTTAAGCTAGAATGAACAACATTGGCTCTGATACCAAGTTTGCAGACACGAAGTGGGTACAAACACAAAGTAGGTTAGGATCAAAGAGAGAACACAAGACACATGAGATATTACTTGAAAATACTGGCTTGATTACTAGCTTGAACTAACTTGGTTTTTACAACGGGTCGAGCCCTCCCTTTATAGGCAATACAGACACTGGTGCTTACATCATTCACAGTACCACATATAATTGGTGCACTGGAATAATACAAACCAATTATCTGCCACACTAATTACTACATAGAGTTTTCACATACAACTTTACCCATCACATCAAAGTACAAACTATCTTTCAACTTTACTACAGTACAAACTATCTATTTCAACACCTATGCCTACTAGGTACAGCCTACAACGTAATAACTGCACACATCAACAGTAACAATGAATACCAATTATACATCTTACAATAGTACATAACATTAAACACCAACCAAAAAGGGATAAATAAGGAAGTTAAGTGTGGCATCCATTTGAGAAATCTTAAATTGGTTTGAGAAATTGTCATTGGCTATTTAGATTACTGAGTGTGTAATGCTACTTCTGACTCGATGTATGACTGGTTAGGGTTAGCTACAAGACATATAGATTCCCTTAATAGTAGTTCGGCGGTTCTTCATGACATTCCATCGTATCTCAAGTCATTCATTGAAATCCATTCACTCTTATTGCATGTTTCATCGCATTTACATATAGTTTGAGTATAGAATTCTCTATTGGGCTAGTGTAGCTCAACCTATCATTTTCAGGTGCATCCCAAGGATCTTGACATGGAGTGCATGGTGTCCATGCTTGACTTCACAACTTTGAAAGTCGTCATTGAGAAGTGGTTCCATCATATCCTTTGTATGATCTTTTTGAAAACATGTAATAATAAATTCATTTGAACTCTTTTAACTTTGGATATGATGTAACCTCAAAATTTGTCATCTTTGACTAATTATGGAATTTGGGCTGTATTGCCAATGTTGTAAAATCTCTAAACTCAGGGACTTGGTTTGTAAGTGATCTTTTCGGGAACTCTCTTTTGGGTATTATCTATATTATGCGGAGATTGATTATTGAAACGGATTATTATTTTTGTTGAAAATTGAGGGCGTGACAAATTGGTATCAGAGCATTAGGTTTAGAACACCTCGAGACCGTGGGGAGACATGAGGGTTCAAAGGAAAATAATTGCATTTGTTTTCAAAACACGCGTGTGGTTGCATGAATGAGTTTGTACATCGATGAGGCATGGCATAAACATTGCGGTAGGATGGAGTAGAGTTGTTAACCCATGTTAGAAGGTTGGAGACTTGCATCATATGGCAATGTGATTAATGCGAACGACTTGCTTTCTTATGCTTTTATAGTAAGATGTCTTCGAGACATGAAGTTAGGTGGGGTGAAACCAGGGATCATGATCACCAGGATCATAGTGCATACAGGGAGAATGAGGAGAATCCGCGTACTAGGGATGAGGCAATGTTTCCTCAGATCGTTGAGTGTGCAAAGGGTGTTAAGATTCTGAAGGGTGCTCAGAGGGGTACGAATGTGGGGGAAACTAGATATCGAGTCGTTAATGTGACCTCATCTTCTGGGAGTATTCAGAGTTCAGGAAGAAAGAAGTCGAGGGGACCAAGTCACTCTATTTAGGACCAGTAGAGCCTTAAGCCACCTTCTCATACCAGGACTCCGGGAACTCTCCTCAAGCGTTAGATTGTGTGTCGCCATAGTGGTCAGCCTGGTCATATTCATACTCAATGTCCGTGGTGTCAAAGAACTTGCTTTACTTGTGGGAAGCTTGACCATTTCGCGAGAAACTATCCACAGATTATTAGCCAGCCGCAACCCCCGAATACACAAAGGCAACCGACCATTAGAGTGAGTGCGTCACCAAAAAATTTTCAAAGCCAAAAGAGGAAAAGGCAAAGGGTACCAAATCAACCTTCACAAAACCGGATAAATCTTAGGCCACCTTGTCACACCCTTGATTTTTAACATAAATATAAATGATTTCCATAAATAAAACCTCGCCATAATCCGTACGATAACCAAAATAATGTAGCATTCCCAAAATATTACATCTTTGGCTCCGAGGCCCAAATTAACACAAGTACTGAATATTCAAGAGTTAAGGATTACAATATTCCATAGTCAAAAGATCTACAAATAAAGTTACAAATACATCTTCAAAGAGATTTACAAAGATGCCTAAGTAACTCTTCAATCATTAGCTTTCAAAATAATGATCACATCCAAGCACTCCAAGCATGCATGCTATTGTCCTGTGTTAGTACTTGAAAATGATAATAGGCTTGAGCTACACTAGCCTAGTAGGAAATTCTACGCTAACATTATATGCAAGAGAGATGCAAGGATGACACAAGGCAAGAACAGGATGTAGACCATACGATAGGCAATAATCAAGGCTTAATAATCCAACAAACTCGATATGAAATTTGGCATACACCTCAATCTTTAACCGTTTCAGCTTTCCATGTGTCCAAATTCGCTTCACGTTAGTGTCATGAGCCGAAGCTTCTGCCGGGCTAATTATAGGACCCTGATTGCTAAGCGCCCACCTAGAAGGTTGGGCCTTGAGTGTTCAATATGAGCATTAGCTCCTGCCGGGCTAATTATGGGACCCCGATATCCCCTGCTAGGCACCCACCCATTGATGGGCCCTGAATGTTCTCGTTGTGTCGATAAGTGTCCAAGAATCTCGTACTCACATAACGTGTCATTTCAATTTAATTAAGCTCCATATGGAAGTCAACGTCCAATTATACCAAACAAGGGGCGAGGGATGCAAAGATACTCCATGAACTCAATGAATATGTTTTACAATGTTATGGAGTGATTTGGTGATGATTAGAACAAGTTAGAAGTAATCGGGGGGTCAAAACAACGAAGTTTGAGACAAGACAGCAAAACTGGCCTTTTGATTATTGTATAGATACTACGAATTTCAGTATCTATACAACCATGCTTAAAAACGTTCCAGAGACTATTGTATCGATACTGATTTAATCAGTATCAATACAACAGTAACTAAATTCGTTCCAGAGATTCTTGTATCGATACTGAGCAGAGCAGTATCGATACAAATGGGTGTTCAAGCATATTTTCTGCAAAATTTGACATTTTCAACAACAACCAAGGACAGGATTTAAGGCTAGAAAACACTTCTATTACATATATTGAGAGGTAGAATCCCTACCTCGAAGTCGAAGCACGATTCCCAAGAAATTTGAGCCCTAACTTTTCAAAAACCTTGATTCGACCGAAATACTCCACACCGAGCTCTAATCGATGAAGAGCAAGCCCAAGATCACGTGTAGAACAAGGAATGAAGGTTAGTTTGTGAAGGTTTTGAGGAGTTTTGGTGAGATTTTGGAGAGAGGGTAAGAGAGAGGGAGAGAGACCAGAGATAAAGAGAGCCGATGAGGGAGATGAGAGGGAAAATGATTCCATGCTCTCTCACCCTCCTATATATACTCATATATATAATAATTACACATGCACCCCTCAATTAACCATCTTATCACATATGTCCCAAATCACATAAACACACTTATTCCATATTTCTTTCTCGATAATCAAATATTTATATAACATTAACTTTGATAAATAAATATGAGTCTCTACACACCTACTTTATCCAGGAATCAAGGAGTCTCTCAGCTTGATAGACATTGTTATGTCTGCCGCAAACTTGGTCACTTTTCAAGAAATTGTCCTCGGGGATTCGGAGTACATGAAGCATCGAGCTTAGTGCAACAGCATAAACGTATACCTAAATAGCAACAGATGTAGTTCCGCCATTAAACTACCACCTTCTACTACTCTCTAGTTCTCAGACAAATGTTAACATTTAAGGTATCTTCTTTCCTTTGGTATTCGACTTATTCGTTAGTTACCCCGTATTAATATGTTATCTTGGGCCTCTGTAGTTTGCGTATATCGAGGAGTGATGTGATTTGAAAAGGGATTGGTTGTATCCATGACAATAGGTGATATTCTGAATGTGAACTCACAAGAATTGCTTCCTTGTTTGTCTTCTTTCGTTGTCCTAACTGAAATCTAGTTGGAATTGTATTGAAATCTATTTTCTGTAAGTCTGTTGTACTGTTGGCTTGTTCTGGTTCTAGACATTTGAGTTAATTATCACAAAATTATTCTTGGCATTTCTTAGGAACAATCAAATTCTTGTGGCAAAGAATCCTATGACTCATTTGTTAGTGATGATGACGATTGCTCCTCGTTTTCCATTCGAAGTCTTATTGGTAACATTACTTTGCTTGAAGATAAAGTTTTCGTTGGTCAATTTAGATACTCCTATTGTGGCTGCCAATTTCGGTGTCTGCTTGTAACTGTTATCCTATGCAAGTTCTTCTATTGCAACTTGACCTACAAAACTTAATCTGCAATCACATACTTTATGATATACAACTTCTTAGGTACCGTCAAATTCGGACTTGTTACTATTGTTGCATTCTTTGGTGGCACCATTTATTCTAACTTCTTAGTTTTGAAGTCATATGATTTGAGCTTGTTTTCGTTTTGTATCCGTATGCTTGCCTAAACCTATTCGGTTGATTTTGATTTCAATATTGCAGTTACTAGTCTATTTGTTGGGGATTATTGCCTTACTCAAATTCTTATGTTGTAATTGGAGCCAAATCTTGTGGCGACATATTTATTGATACCCATTTGTTGGTGCCGTTCAATTCGAATCCGCTTGTTATAGTCGCTCTCATTGTCAATCGATTCTGTTGTGATTCCTCAACTCTAGAGGCACATGACGATTTGTTCTGTAACTCTCAGTCTTAAACTGTTAAAAGTTTTGCTCATTACTGGTATTGGACAAATTTTTGATCTTGAAATAGCTTGCCTACGGGGGGCTTTGTCCCACTATTTGGTGTTCGTCCTCAGTAAGGCTATGATCGATTAGTTCAAGATTCTTTGGATTATCATGAGAAGGCACATTGAGTTTGTTGTCTAACCGTTACCTAACCATTTTAAAGATTTCCTATGTTCTTTGAATTTCAGACACCTTATTACCATCCTTTGAATTCTCATTTGGTGTTGTTGAGTCTTGGAGTTTGCTCATTCATTTAAGATAATAATCTAATACCTTTCATAATCTAGAATGACCCAAGCTGGAGCGAGAATTTGGTGCGACTTTTAGAAAAATTGGTTTGTGTTCTAGATCCGCTAGATTTAGTATTGAGGAGTACGACGGGATTTATTCATCAATAATTTTGAAGTTCGAGAGAGGATGACCGAATAGAGTAAGGTAAATTCATTAAAGATTGATAATTGCATGAGGCCGACCAAAGGATTACGCCAACTGCCATTGTTATCCATAGTCATTCAAAAAGGGGAAAATCCTGTGTACCATAAGTGTCACCACGTTGGAGTTTGACTCGTTTTGGGTGGAAAAGGGAAGCGTTCACCACTAGAAGATAGGGTGTGTGTCAGGTATCGTGTGTGTCCTTCGAATGCCCAGGCGACAACCGATGAAATCCAGTTAGAAGAGGCGCATGATCACCGCACCTTCTAGATGGAAGTCTCGGGAAGTCAATTGGACTATCGGGTTACATTTAGAGTAAGATCATTACGCATGGATAGATAATCATTTGTAAAAATCTCGCAATAAAAGAGAAGCTTAGGAATTGTGTACCGTTTGAAGGTGCCATAGAAACTTTTGAGCATTTTTGATGCATTATATATATACGGATAATAAAGAGGTACGAACCGAATCCATTGCATGAGTTAGAAAGGTCTGAACTTGAATTAGAAGCCAACGTGTCCCATGGTGAGAATCCGATACGTGTCCTAAATTTGCGTAGTCAAGTGTTGAGAGGTAAACCAATGCCGTTAGGGTGTTTACCTAGGAAGGGAGGATGAAGTTAGAAAGATGTACTCGTGTTTGTTGTTGTTTGATTGATGTGAATCTTTGACATGAATTTTGATGGTTATCAAATTGCTGAATAAGGGATAGCGATACGATTGGAATATGTTGATATGTTGATTGGCATGATTGAACTTGATTTATTAAATTTTGAGGACAAAATTTCTTTAAGGATGATAGAATGTAGAGACCCAATTTTTTTTTTAATTTTTGAAATGATTATTAAATGACTAATTGAGAAAATATGTTTATTTTGGTGGATATTTAGATTGAGGATTGAAGTGAAAGAATAGAAGATTAAAGGAGTGGGTGTGTGATAAAAAAATATAAGAATATGTAAGGTGGGTGTGTGTATTGTAGGAGATTATTTTCATCTCCCTATCTCTCTCTCATCTGTGTTCTCTCTCTCTCTCTATCTATCTCTCTCTCTCTCTCTCTCTCTCTCTCTCTCTATCTATCTCTCTCTCTCTCTCTCTACCGTGTATCTCTCTCTTTTGCTCTCTCACTCAAAACTCCACTCCATCTCATAAAAACCTCAAGGATCCATCTCTATTTCATCTCTAGAACGTAACCTCGGGCTCGTATCGCGTGGGTTTGTGCTAGAACCCGTTTTTGGAGGATTTTGGAGCTTTGGAAGCTAGGGCTTGTTCGTTGATCTCGTGTTTGAAGCTTTCTAACCTTGAGGTAGAGATTTTTTACTCATTCTATGTGTTTATGAGTTGATTTCATGCTTTAATCGAGTTTAGATCATCAACCATTATGTCTTCGAAAAGCTATCGAAATCTGCAGAAAATCGCCCAAAATTGACTAGGGATCGATCCCTAAGCATGAGGGATCAATCCCTCATTCAAATCTGGACTAAATTTGAACTTTTGCCCTTAGGGATTGATCCTCAAGAGAGGAGGGATCGATCCCTCCCCTCTCCGGAAATTCTGCTCGCTTTCTGGGTTTCATCCCAAATTCAAACAGCCATAACTTCTTCATCCAATGTCTGTTTCATGCAAATTTTATATCGATTCGAAGGTCTTGAAGTCCGCTTTCATTTGCCGCTAGAACCACCTTAAATCTCTTATTACACAGAAAGTTATGACCATTTGAGTAGAGGTGTGTCAGTCTACCGATGTCTGTGGCTATTCCTAAGGTTATTCTTGTTCCGTGTTATGATTCCCTATATAATTAGAACATTTTTAAGTCACTCTTGAGCATGATTACTTATGTTCTAATGACTCATTATTTGATCATGTCTCTTAGCACTCATTAGAGCATAATATCAACGACGTTGGTTAGGAAAATGTACCGTAAGGTCGATAGGAGTACCGTGGGCTATAAGGGATAAAGTGGTGAGTGTTATGAGAAGACATGAGCTTGTCTAGTGATCCGATAGGTAGTGTTGTCACTTGTATCCTCATGCCTCATTTTGTTGAGCTTCCTAAGTTCCTTTGTCACTCGTTCTATAAGATTCTCGTTTAGAACCTAGTGGGTGGTGTGTCGGGGAGTCGTTGTGGGTTCGGTACGTGACGTAGGGCGTCGTAATAGATTTAAAGTAATAATGTGGACTTAAAATACTTATCAATGTTCAATGGGGCATGCTTATGAGTTTGTAGTACATTGTGTGATGATGAATTACAGAATGCGACCTTGAGAAACATTGACTTATTTTATATGGATAGATAATACATGTGTGTATGTGTGAGTTGATAATTCTGAATTGAGAGTCCTGCAGCACAAGGTGTGGTAATGCGGAGACTCTAGAGGGCCCGCAATGCAAGGTGTGGTAATGCAAAAACCTAGGTGGAGAGAATTCACTGTAACGCAAGTGGTTGTAACATAGTTGAATATCTAGCATGATGAAGGAAGTTATGATTGATTATAGAAGTTCATGTTGTCATTCGGCTGTTTCTTGCTTCAGATTATAAGTGTTGAAAAAGGGAATAAACGATTGAATTTATTAAAGTTTTTGAAAAGGAAGGAACTTGGTTTCGGAAAAAGGATTTTTATGAAAATCCTCGAGCTATTCTTGAGTGAATCAACGGTTTCCGGTATTTGTGCGCAGAATCAACGAACTCCAGCTATTCAAACTCGAATCAACAGAGCTTGACCCGTAAAGGTCGAGAGTTCTCTCAAAACTATTTTGGCAACCAAAAAGGGATGTTTTTATGAAAAGAGGCTTGATGATGAATGGTAAGAAATAAGGAAGTTAAGTGTGGCATACATTTGAGAAATCTTAAATTGGTTTGAGAAATTGCCGTTGGCTATTTAGATTACTGAGTGTGTAATGCTACTTCCGACTCGATGTATGACTGGTAAGGGTTAGCTACAAGACGTATAGATTCCCTTAATCGTAGTTCGTCGGTTCTTCATGACATTCCATCGTATCTCAAGTCATTCATTGAAATTCATTCACTCTTATTGCATGTTTTATCGCATTTACATATAGTTTGAGTATAAAATTCTCTACTGGGCTAGTGTAGTTCAACCAATCATTTTCAGGTGCATCCCAAGGATCTTGACGCGGAGTGCATGGTGTGCATGCTTGACTTCACAACTTTGAAAGTCATCATTGAGAAGTGGTTCCATCATCTTTTGTATGATCTTTTTGAAAAGATGTAATAATAAATTCACTTGAACACTTTTAACTTTGGATATGATGAAACCTCAAATTTTTTCGTCTTTGACTAATTATGGAATTTGGGCTGTAGTGCCAATGTTGTAAAATCTCTAAACTTGGTGACTTGGTTTGTAAGTGATCTTTTGGAAAACTCTCTTTTGGGTATCATCTATATTGTGCGGAGACTGATTATTGAAATGGATTATTATTTATGTTGAAAATCGAGGGCGTGACAGTTAAGCTACACTAGCCCAATAGAAAATTCTTTACCAATCTTTTATGTAAATATGATGATAAGTGCAAAATGAGAGGACAAGGAGACGTAGTTCAAGCAGGAGATAACAATTGACTCATTGGTGTATCGAAATTTAGTTCGATCATTCAAACATATGCCATTATCACAAATAGTCGCACATTTCACAAGATTTATGCATTCTAAAATCTCAACTCGGCCTGCTAAACCAAATTCCTATCTTCGGTATTTCCACCCCTTGCGTTACAGTATAACATCACAAGGATTACCATGTTGCCACCTCTTGCGTCACAGTAATCCCTAATGACTCAGGTTACTTTATTACCACCCCTTGCGTTACGAGACTCCATAAACCAACTTCCGACCCAATCAACTTATTTCTCATACAATATGTAAATTAAGGCTCCCCCATGATCACATTCATAGATGAAACATCATACAATATGCCAACGTTATCACAAATGTGCCATGAACAATCACAAATATCAACAATCAATGGTATGCACTTAAACGACGTTTTAACTAAGTAATTTCTTATTCGTTCCTCACTAACAGAAAACCAACGGAACAAGGATAACATCGAATAATCAAGAGAAGTCAATTAGACAAGCTTGAGGTAGGTTAGGAGGTGTTCAAAGGAGTTTAAAAGTGATCGGAAGTCAAAACAGTCGATGGAGAAGCAGCAGGAGCAAAAACTGGACTTAAGGTCCTGGTATCGATACGCACCAAAGTTGTATCGATACAACATTAACTGTCCTAAAAGATAGCTTTATAGTATCGATACAACACTTAAGTCGTATCGATACAACAGAGTTTCGAGCAGTGATTCTGCAGAATTTCAAGGGCAAACACAACAACAAAAATCCAACAATCCAAGGCTTGATTCTACACCAAATCAACATATAAACACATAAGAAGGGTAAAGAAGTCCCTACCTCGCAACAATGGCAAAGATTAAAGCAATTTGAACAAGCCCTAGCCTCTTTGAACCTCGAAACTTCGATTCAAGCTCGACCCAAGGATCTCTGAGCTCAAGAATATGAATTGAAGGCCGGAAGGAGGTTGATTCTTGAAGGTTTTGTGAGAGAGAGCAAAGGAGAGAGAGTGAGCCGGGAGAGGGAGATAGGGACGGATGAGAGAGAGATGGGAGAAAATGATCTCCTACACACTACACACTCCCCTTTTATACCCCTATATCTTGTTATCACACCCACACTCCCTCAAGTCTCAATTCTTTCACTTTAGTCCTCAATTCAAATAACCACCAAATAAACCATTTTCTTCTAGTTAGCCAATTAATAAACATTTCAATAATTAAGATTTTACGGGTCTCTACACGAGATGCATTCCTCGGCCACTTAATCGATTAGTCGGCCGCCAGATTGTCTTTTTCTAGAATTCTGGAATGTTTTGTCAATCGTTTGATCCGATGCTCAAAGCCCTAACAACCATTTTTCGATTCTTTTGGGCTACGTAAAGGGATTACCATGCAGAGTTAGAGTTGCCCTACACTTCCAATTTGAACCGTGCATCGTGATTGGTTGGAGTGAGTCACCCCATGCCTATATAAAGGGGCCCTGGGGTTACGAAATTGATATGATCATTCACCCTCTCTAGCCACGAAGCCCTGCAAAAATACTCTCTCATACTCTCTCTATAAAAGCTCTAAACTCTCATAAACAGCCACAATCCGACGACCAAACCCCGAAGTAAAAACCCTAACCCTAGGGTTTCCGAGAAAGAAGTCGGTCAATCACCCCAATCCGAAGCAATCAAGCAACTGAGGGATTAAGGTGGTGAGGCCCAGGGGCCTATGGTTTGATTCACTTTCTTTTCTGTAACTTAACCATAACGTTTTTGATTTTCTGATTAATTGTTCGTATTCTGGTATGAGGAAGAACATCGGCTGGGACACCACTCCCACGGCCTATACATTAATCTAGAAGGATCCCTCGGCCGTGACATTAATTCATCGACCGTGGGATCTATTCTCTGGGACAGCCTGTCATTTTTCTGTTTGTTTCATTACATGCTTTCATTGCTATCCTGGCTCACCATTAACTACTTAGAGGATAAAAACAGGTTTTGTGTTTAGAATTAAATAAAGCAAACACTAATTGTATGTTGAATGATTATGGGCTAGTCTCACGACTGGGCAAAGATGGGTGCCTAACACCTTCCCCTTATTGTACTTTTGGCTCTCGTACCCGAGAATCTTTATCTGTTTTTTCTAGATTTTTATAAATTAGCTGGCGACTTTATTTTAATGATGACAGCTATCGTGTGGAAATATTCCTAACCATGAAAATATCCACAATCCTGGTCTATGAAGTGGAATCCAATCAAAAGCATGACTGTTCGACGATGCCCCGTTTTGGAGGTGCCTACATAATCAAGTAATTTTCACTTTATTCACTCTTATCCACCCACTCTTATCCACTCATATAAACCACTATTCAAACAAAGTTTTAACTAATCCCCCCTCCTTAACTAATCTCCCTTATAATAAATCCACCTCTTATCTACCCTTCTTTTTTATCCACCCAAAACCTTATTCGTCCAACAAACGGGCCGTAGGTGTTTGGATAATACATTCCTTCTGCTTATAAGCTGCGGCTTGCGGCTTGCGGCTTGCGGCTTGCGGCTTGGAGAAAGGACTTGGCTACGAGCCGTGAGACTTTTTCAAGTAGAAGTGAAATGTTGTTATTGGCAGAACATCTATCTATTTATTTATTATTTATCTATATCCTATGCAAATGTAGTTGAAGCCAAAAGTCTCTTAACCCTCAATCCTAAATTCCTAAAATTTTGAGGTTTTTTTTTTTAAATGAGAGAGAGAGAGAGAGAGAGAGAGAGAGAGGTGGGTGGGGGGAGTGATTTTAGGGAGAGGAGTTGAGATTTAAGTATTAGATAATGATAAATAAAAATTATACTTTTTAGTTTTTGTCTTCTTGAAGACCTATATGGATATTTTATTTCTACGTTATATTTTATATTAATAAGAGTTGTGTTCGTTTAATGCACGAGACAAACCTATATCGATGAGTTTTTAAATTATATTTTCTATCAATAAGAGTTGTGTCCGTTCGACGAACGAGACAATAAAAAAATCATATTGCTGTTTTTTTTCCCTAGCAACTAGTGGTATGCCCTTTTGATACACGGAAACAAAAAAAATGCAATTTTTTTGTCCCGTGCATCGAATGGACATAACACTTACATTCTTAATTGTTAAGATTTTTCTTTTTCTTTTTTTTTAAAATTTGGAAAGAGAAAGAGAGGGAGAGCGAGAAAGGACGCGGGAGGGAGAGAGAGAGATTGATAGCCTAAAATCAATTGCCCATAGGTGGAGTAACCTCTAGATTTTACTAACCAAACTTGGGTGGCTTTGTTTCTAACAAAAAACGTGCAAAACCTAATTGGCTAGTGTTGCGAGCGTGCCAGGACACAGGATTGTTGTCTAAGTTGTTTTTAAGGCCTTTGTGCCTCAAAATCTGACTCCTTTCGAGTGACTATGCTTGGCCCAAAGAGTAAGGCCTTGTGATGGTTCGTTGGTTGCCTTTGTGAGCTAAGAAATTAAAATTTTCTGACCGTTGCTAGAAAAATGGAAAGAAAAATGAAACGAGGCTAAACTTGGATCAAACGAACTCCATTAACGGTTTAACGAAGCTTGGATACAAGGATTATGATAAAAACTTAAACTACTATGAAGTGAGTACAAGCAAAGTTTGAAAGAAATGGAAATGTAGTTGCATAAGCTTTTAGCTCTTGAGGTCGTGGACCCTTCATAAGGCCGTCAAAACTGTGATTTATAGGTAGGAGCTATAGGCCTTTAGCTGCTTCAAATGCATGACTGCCATGTGGCCCTCTTGAGCTACTTTAAAATGCTCCAATGAGAGGCTGCTCCCTGACCAAAACATGGTATTCACTCCAAGAAAATGGCCAAGGCGAGAAAAATTCTTCTTTCTTGCATAAATTTTGCAAAAGGGCAAAAGGAATTTCGGCTCCTCATGCATCCAGGCCTTTTGAGCTGCTTCAACACTCAAGCTATTGCTTGAATGGACATCCTCTGGGCCCACCAATGCTGAAGACCGAGTCTTCTTCAGGCCTTCCCACCATTATATTGGTCCCTGCATCTCTTGTGGGCCCTCTAAATCCTCTAAGTTTGATTTCTTATGGAAGAAGAATCAAGAAACAAAGGATCAACCTGGGTGAGCTGCTTGTGAGCAGTTTGCTTAGGTCTACATGAGTCATTCACCAACAGCTCCAAGGGTTGCATGTACGCCACTTATCCTTGGCCTTGCTTCATGCTGAAGGATAGTGACCCCTCAGACCTTGAACTATTTGTGAGCAGCTTGTCTAGACCTACCCAACAAGAACATTATTGGCTTTTGAGCTGCTCAGAAGGCATTTTCTTGCCAATTAAAGGCTATATGTGACGTCTTTAAGGAAGTAGGCCCATCTATCAATTGGGCTTGAACTTGAGGTGAATCATGGGCCTCCATTCTCCTTGTCCCAATCTTGGAAAAAAAACATGGGCTTTAACTGATTTGGACCTATTTAGAATGCCTTATTATTTCTTAAGAACTGGGCTATTATTTCTAAAGAACTGGGCTAAGCTTCGATAAAAATGCCTAAATCTGGTGGTCAACCCACGTCTTTGGCCTGTCTTGGGCTTGGGCTTGTGATGGTTTAATTTGACCCAAGCCTATGCAAAACTTCAATTCAGTCAATGGCTTCCAAACCGGCCCCATTCGTGGGAAACTGGTTATAAGGCTTTTCAAGGCCTCCTTTTAACCCATAAATTCATTTTCTGATTTTTGGCCAAAGATGGGTGTAAACAGGCTTAGATGACCGATGAGAGACAAATCTAACACTCTCCCTCACGTGCACTCCGAATGCACGTGGAGGTGACAGACCAAGAGACTAGGAGTGTAACGACCCTGAGTTTTGGTAAATAAAAATTTCATTAAATATTTGAATTTCTAATTTTAATTACTTAGATTTTCTTTAAAATTCCTTTTTAACTTTAATAATCCGTTATAACTAGATTTGAGACTTATAAAATTATATTTCTTTGCATCGGACAATCTAGTCATTTTCAAAAGACAAGTGTATTTGTAGAAACACTTGTATATTTTCCTAGTATATAAAACAAAATCTTAAATTATATTTCTTGACTAGAAATCCTATGTGGCAAGTAGAACTAGTTTTCAACCGATTAGTTAGAGAAACCTATCTACCAATCCATTTAGTTACCTTTTAACCATTTTCCATTGGACGATAAATGTTAGGGAAAACTTTATCTATTGGACAATAGAAAACCTAGATTTTCTACCAAAAGTACTTACTAGATTTTGTTAAAGTACCCATATATAGTTATAGATTTTGTTAAAGTACCCATATATAGTTATATATGCACATGCCTAAAGGACATATGGTATTATTCTAGTATATATATAGTACATCACCCTTTTATCCTTGGTCAATAACTATTAGGGAAATTACTACCCATTGGATAATAGAGTTAGTCTTACCAACAAGTACTAGGGTTTATTAAATAAAGGGCAAATTTTCGTAGTCGTCCCTCTAGTTTTACCTTTGTCTCGATTTCGTCCCTCTAATTTCAATTGTAACCAAATAGTCCCTGTAGTTTGTCTTTTTGTCTCAAATTGGTAAAATCATTCACGGTGTGAATGAAACTAACGGAAAATGGGGTTTGGAGGGGTAGATGTACGAAATGTTATGGGCAAATAAGACATTTTGGCCTAATCTCCCGCCAAAATTGAGTCTGCCATATTGGAGCCCTAATATGCCTTATATATATTGTCATTTTGGTACAATTCCTTTACCCAGCTATAAGCCCTAACCCATCCAGACTTGAAGAAGCTTCAATGGAGTCCAAGCAATGCCATTGTGGAAAGAGAGCTCCAGTCGGCACCTCATGGACTGATTCGAAACCTTGGCAGAAGATTCATTGGGTGTTCCAAACAAGGGGTAAGTTCCAAGCCCTAATTTTAGACTTTCTTTACCTTTGTGGTCCAACAATGTTGGGAAAATTGCCTCGTTTTTTTTCTAAAATGTTTTTTTTCATATTAAATTACAGTCTAGAGATGGTTGCACCTTCTTCATGTGGGTGGATCCACCTATCTATGCTCGTTCTCGGGATGCTTAAATGAACCACACAGCTCAAGGAAAAAATTGGACTTCTCAAGTGAAGAGAGAGAATGCTGGTGGCTATTATGTTGCTGTCTTGGGTGTTCTTTTCTGGTTCAATTCCTCTGTTGATAGAGACTGTTATGCTGGCAAAGGAAGTCGTGGTGATGGATTCTAAATGTAGTAACCTGGGATGGGCAATGTGTACATAGTACTTAGTAGTATATGGGGTAATGTAGGTTGGTTTAGACAAGGTTAACTTGTGTTTTGTTATGGTGGTATTGGTGGTTTTGGGGGATGAAATCAAGTGTCCATATATTGGTTGGTTATGGTATGTAACGACCTGTTTTGTAATGAAATTGATGAAATGTGGTTTATATTAGTGTTTGTGAATCTGTAATGCCATTTTGCATTCATGCCAACCAAAATTGAACTTACCAATGCCATTTCCATTGAACTAAGCAAAATCTGAATGGCAATGGCACTAAATTGTCTTGCTGCATTTCCATTGAACAAAAACTAACCCATTACATTTGTAGTTCAACCATAAACTTAGCAATAACTATAAACTTAGCAGTTCAACCATAAACTTAGCAGTTTGACATCCCTTACTTCCAAAAAGTCATGTAATAATCCATACATTTTCATAGCATAACCTAACAACAAAAAACAGAACCTATGTTCTGGATAGAGTGCAGAGATGAACACTCAGAATAATCTCTACAGTGCAGAGACATTGACGAACTTCCTTCCCTTGGACTGCACTCTTACTTGGCCTTGCTGGCTACTTCTTGTTTGCATTCCTGCTTGGCCTCCCTTATTAGTTGGTTGACTGCTTGTTGTAAGGACTGCTTGGCCTGGCTGGCTAGTTCTTGTTTGCACTTGCTTGGCCTCTCCTCTTAGTTGGCTGGCTGCTTCTTGTTTGCATTGCTTGGCCTCCCCTCTTAATTGATTGAGTGCTTGTGTTTCCCCTTGTCCGGGTGGTGCTTGTGTTTCCTCTTGTTTGAGTGGTGCTTGTGTTTCCCTGCCTACTGGTAGTGGTACCCATGGTTGGTTGACTTGCATCTTTAGTGCCTTGTGTTTCACCCCTCTCAGTATTGTTCCTCCTCACCTGCATACATAGATTACGTTTGAACACGAAAAAGGAATAGTGAACACCAAAATGGATTAAGGCCCTATTCGGCTAAATTAAGCCAACTGGCTTATTTTTTGTCCTTATTCAAATTTTTTTCGTATTTGTTAATTTTTCATCATTTTTTGGAGGATTATTGCATCATCATGACAAGAGATATCTAAAAAGTAGAAAATTATGATTGAAACCTAATTTTTTTTGTATAAAGACAAAAATAAGCCAATAAGCCAATTTTTTCGTCTTTATTAAAAAAATTGGATTTCGATCATAATTTTTACTTTTTAGATTTCTCTCGTCATGACAATGCAATAATCTCCAAAAAAATTGACGAAAAACTAACAAATACGGAAAAAATTTGAATAAGGACAAAAAAATAAGCCAGTTGGCTAGGATTCTTTATTTTTTAGCATATTTTCTAGGGTTGGGGCATACATAGGAATAAAAATGGAATAATGTATACATAGAATACTCACAGGCAATTTCTCCCTTCCTGCATTCTGATTCTGAGGCAATGGTTGACCTTTGCAGGTTCTTTTGTTGTGTCCTAGCTAACCACATTGGGCACATGTGGTGGTTGTGTTTCTTCTTACCAATTTGGTGGAACTTTGAGGCTCATCAATTGCCCTCTTCCTTTGCTTCTTTAGCCTTCCTAATTACTTTTTAACATCTGGAGGTAGTGGCCCAATTACCCCTGTATATGGCCGCATCTCTGCACCATTGAGAGGATAAATGATAGGCTCATAGCTAGCCATGTAAGTCTCCTTCCTGAACCAGTGGTCAACATAGTCATCCACATTCTCATGGTAAGAATTTATGCCTGCAATGGCATGAGGGCATGGAATGCCTGTGAGGTCCCATCTTCTACATGTACAGCTGTGTGTAGCAAGGTCAGTTGTGAATTGTTCGCCACTGAAACAGTTGACCTGGTATATCCTTTCCCTGACCATGTGGCAATACACATTTCAGATGCTCCAGTTGTCCTATTGTTAAGCCTTGTTCTAATGTTTGGACACAATACACCATTGTACCCCCTTATTTTGTCCCTCCTCTCTTGCATCCTCTTCATCATAATCACCCTAATCTCCTCTAGCATTGGAATAATGGTCTTACCTCTTGCCTCCAAAATAGTGTTGTTAAAGCTCTCACACATGTTGTTATCCAAGACTTCACACTTGCTATAAGTGTTGAAATGGGACCTAGACCAGAATTGTAACGCCCCCAATTTTGGGTACGTTAAAGAAGACATTTTATTACAAAAACAAAGTGAGTCTGACTCATTAATACATCATAACTCTCATGAGAATACTTTTATTACACAAGGGAAAGGAACTAAGGTTTCTAACTACAGCTCCGCCTGCTCCTCCATCTGAGCCAGCTCTTCAGCTCCAAAGGCCTCCAAGGTGTACATCTTACCCTGTTCATCTATGAGGTCTGACACATTATACCGGCGTCGCCACCCATATAATATGTCAGGGTCACCAAAAGGTAACACCGTGAGCTACAACGCTCAATAGGATAAACCTTACCCACCAACCTTAACTTACAAACGATAGGTTATAATAAAACATCAATTTCCACATGATACGTGTATACACAGCTACAAAAGACAATATCAATAACACATCTGCAATCGCTATATAACTATCGTTGGTGTCCAAGATTCTCCGAGTTTCTCCTACGCAACTCATCGTAGACCGTGTCTCCATTTTCATATACAAATCAACATTTCCCAAAATCATTTGTTTAACACACCCAACCTCGATTCCGCCGCTCCGGGTTCCCGAGTATCCTCACAATGATTCCACCACATCGGGTTCCCATTGGCACACAATTGCATTGGCTCCGTACCGCGGATAACCAAGCCACACTTAAAAACCCTCGGTTCTGCCGCTCCGGATTCCCATTGGCACACAATTGCATTGGCTCCGTACCGCGGATAACCATTCCACACACCCAACCTCGGTTCCGCCGCGCCGATCTCCCAAGTATCCTCACAATGGTTCTGCCGCGCCGGGTTCCTATTGGCACACACACACACAACTCACATAATGCCACCCAAAACCGGTCATTATGTAGTTTCAAAATATTTCCTTCCTCGGAATACATTTCCTTTCATTAATCACACCCTAGGTGTCATGTTTCTACTTTCTTGGTTCTCGTGTCTCGTTAACATGCAAAGACTCCGCAGTAGAACAAAAGTAAGCATGAATCATTCATCGTAAACCAACTCTATTTTACACCACAAGTAATGCTAGCAATTTAAGTAAGCACGTTCATAACTCCTTTAAACATCAAAATACGAATACTTGGATTCACATGGTAAATAACCTACTTTATACTTGAGGTGGACGATAAGGAGATCCTACCTTACTTCTTGGCGGTAGTCGGCTACAAAAGGTTAGTCGGAGGTCAGACGGAGTAATTTCCTACGGTATGCCTTCGGGAGCTTCGAAAGAGAATGGTTTCTCTCGAAACTTCTTCTTGACTAACACTACTCTACTTTATGGATTGAAGGGTGGTCGGGTGGCGGTTTAGTGGCGGCTCTGGATGAGTTTCTTAAAGAACACAAGAAGAACTCAAGAAAAAAGTAAGAACAAACTAGAACACTAGGATTTTCTAGAGAGAGAAGTTGTTAGGTGAAGGTGTGAGTTGAATGAGAAACATGGGGTGCTATTTATAGCCAAAATCTTGGGCTCTCCCTCCCCTCTAATGGCCAGCCCTCTCTCTCTCCAAATCCTCCATGGATTTTCTCCATTAAGTTGTCAAATCACATCACATGTCATGCCATGCCTTGTCCAATCATATCTTAGGTGTAAGGCTATAGAATCAAGTAAGATTTTAGGCTTTTTAGGTGAATCTAGGTAATTACAGCCAAGGTCTAGCTTGTAGTCAAATCTTAGGCTAACAAAGGCTAGGATTGTGTCATAATGGCCCATCAATAGGTTGTCATTAGGCAAATAGGCTTAGGGCTATTAAGTAAGCTTGGAGTGTACTACACACTAGCACACACCTCACTTTCTCTTTCCTTTCCCAACCGGCCTCCCTCTCTCTCTCTCCCACGGCTCTCTCTCTCTCTCTCTCTCTCATGCTAGTATACACACACACACACACACACATATATATATATATATATATATGTATATAACCAAGTACAACTACAATTAAGTACTATATGAATCTTTCTAGATTGCAAGTACAAGATTCCCTCATTAAAGAAATCAAATAAGCACATGTTTTTATTAAACTAATATATTAAAGTACAAAAGAATCTCAAGGTACAAGTCAAATCTTCTAGTCTTTCAAGTACAAGTCAATTAAAGAATGACTAATGGTATTAACCAATGGGTAATATTTTTCCTAGCGGGTAAAGACCAATGGATAAAAGAAGTACAAGTACTTTTATACTTAAAATAAGATTTCTTAAAAGACTACATGTCCTATATGTACTTTAAACAAAATATAATAATGAAAAGGTTATTAACCAATGGACAAAAGTTACCCTAACATTATGGACCAATGGAAAAAGAATAAAATAAGTTTGATGAGAAAGTTTGAAGTGACAAGGTTGGCTTCTAAGAAACAAGGTACAAGATTCCTTTATTATGACTAGTCAAATCAAATTTATTGGAAGATTTCCTAGTCACATCGGTACTTTATTGGTCAAAAGACTCTATTACCCAAGGGTCACTAACTTCCCTAACGGTTATTACCCAATGGGTAAAGGATCCAAGGAACTAGGTAGTTGGTTTCTAACTAATCGATTTAGAATCTAGTTCTATGCGCTCGGGAAACTACTTAGCCAATGGTTAAAATTTAGGGACGAAAATCTAATTATCACGAAATATCGGAAATATAGAAGGAATATAAAAAGTAAAAATAAAATTCAAATATTTAACGAAATTTTTACTGACCAAAATTCAAGGGCGTTACAAGAATCTTGGTGGATGGTCAACCAACCATCTCACTGCATCTGGATCAGCTGCATTCATCTCTTCCATGTGGAAATTAAACCTTCCAACATAAGTAGCTTTTCCTGCACTAAATAGGATCTCCTTCAAGTGCAAACCCTTGTTTGAGTCTTTGAAGTTGTTGTAAAAGTGCCTAATACAAAACCTATGTTCTGCATGTGGCATAACCTCTCCAAGTGCTCCAATCAAGCCCTGTACACAAATATCACATTAGATATGCCACCACTGTAAAAACATAAGTATAACTTCTAAATAATTCAAGTAAAAACAAAGTGATTCACCTTTTGCTTGTCTGAAATGAAGGTGAACTCGTGGCTGGTACCTATATTAAGGTCTTCAATGAGAATCTCCAAAAAGCACTTCCATGATGACTTGTTCTCTGCTTCCACCACAGCATATGACACCATAAAAGTTTGATTATTGCCATCAATCCCTACTGCTACTAACAATTCTCCTTTGTAGGGTCCTTTAAGATGACATCCATCTAGTCCAATGAATGGCCTACACCCAGCTAAGAAGCCTTGCTTGCAAGCATTCTAACAAACATACAATCTTTCAAACCTTGACCTATCTCCACGATGCTCATCCTCAATGGTCTTCATGGTTATGGTTGTGCCAGGATTAGTTCTCCTAAGTTCTTCACAGTAATCAGGAAGTTTTGTGTACTGCTCCATATAATCTCCTTCAATTATCTGCAATGCCTTCCCCTTTGCCTTATAAAGTTGAGCCCTAGACACTCCCACTTTGTGATCCTTTTGTACTTGGTCTTTGAAGGACTTCACTGGCCAAGTGGGATTGGATCTAAGGGTCTCCACATATTTGTTTGATAACCACTTAGCAGTGACTTGTTTAATGTGAAACATCCTTTGGCAGTTGTGTGTACTTTCATAGGTCCTGACTTGGAAACATTCATTACCTTACATTTTAGATGCAAGCAACGCCCATTCACATGGATTCTTCTTGGCTTCGCTTGGAGGAGTGGGGACTTGGCTTGGAGGTGGCTTTCAAACAACCCTAGCCCTACGAGTATCATTCTTTGCAAATATTAAACGCTTGCCAGTTTTTATGGAATGCTCCCTAACAGCTTCTTTGAATATCTCTCTTGTTGGAAATATCATCCCAACTTTGAACTTAGGGTCAATCATGTCTATTTTTTTATTAAATTGACGGTGCCTTTCCCTAGGTGGTCCACGTTCCTCATCTAAAGAGCCATAAAGATTGACCAGCTCATCAGATTGAGCCTCTGCATCTGAATTCTCATTTGTCATTAACTGAGTAGACCTATTACTTATAGGATCCTTCCCCTTTCCCTTGGACAAACCCCCCCACTCAACATTTTTGTCCACATGTATGTCAAACAACCTATCATCTTCAACATCATCAACTTCACTATCCACAAAATCCTCAAGATCTGTACTCTCTTCGCTCTCACTTGAGTATGACTCACTCCCTTCCCCTTCACCATCCCAATGGTCATGTTCATTAGCATTCCCACCAACCTCCCAACTAACTATTCCTCTATGTTGGGTGTTGACTGGTTTAGGCACAAGTGGCTGAGTTTCTAGGTATACCTCTATTGTCTTGCTCAGTTTTACCCACTGAACCATTTCAACACAATCAAAGTCATCTGTTAAATGCCTTAATCCATGATAGAGATCCCTTCCAGGCACTTTGTAGTAGTAAGTCACCAACCCAAACAGATTCAATTCCTTCACCATTTCGTTTAATTCAATCATGCTCAGGTAATCACCATTTACCCAATCATGAAATACGATGTTTCCCCCCTATGTAATTCTTAGTGTTTACTCCAGCCACAAACTTACCCCCATGGTGCATCTTTATGGAGAAGTGGACATCATTTCGATCTGTGAGAACATATATAAATGGTTCATAAAGAAATGCCAAACTATATGTCTACCACATGGCATACAACATGAAGACATCATGGGAAACATCACACATTATCATATGCATATATATTGTACGATGTGCTAGTGTCAAAACAAAGTAATAAAGACAAATATAAAAGTCATACAACAACCAAAAGCAGGAAACTTTACACCTTTCACTTGGATGTTTATTATTATACAACTACTTACCATAAGTTGGTGCATCATTTCCCACCCTCACTATTGACATTGTCTTTTGACTTCAATGGTGAACTACAACTTTCCTTCTGAAACCTTGATTTTGTCTCCAGGGAATCCAATTCCCTTTTCTTCAGCAGCAAACTTTCCCCTTTTTTTTTGACAATGACTAAACGAAAAATAGTGAAAGAAGTGCAATATATGGAGAGAGAGAATGGGTAAAGTCAATTCTACACCTCCAACCCCCATTTTTCGTTAGTTTCTTTTACACCATGAATGATTTTACCAATTTGAGACAAAAAACAAACTACAGTGACTATTTGGTTATAATTGAAACTAGAGGGACGAAATCGAGACAAAGGTAAAACTAGAGGGACGACTACAAAAATTTACCTTTAAATAAATCATTTCCTAGATTTTCCATGTCATGATATACTTATATATATGTGTGTGTGTGTGTATGCGCGCGTGTGTGTACCTTATAGATTTAATACCCTAGATTTCCTAGGTACACTAGCATAATATTATAATAAGAACATGTGCCAATTTGGATTATTTTAATAATGAATTTTGATTTGGAAATCTATCTAGATTGCATGGTACACACTTATATATATATATATGTGTGTGTGTGTGAGTGTACTTGGACTTATATATATATTTATATACTTATATTATTACAAAAGTACACATGTGTTTATTAGATTTGTTTATTAGGAAAATCTTAGCCTAGGAAATCTTAAAAGATTATATTGTACCTTAAGTACAATATATACGTAGATATTACTTGGATATGGAAGTAGATATATACGTAAGAAGGAGAGAGAGGGAGAGAGGATGGCCGAGAGAGAGAGAGGGAGAGAGAGAAAGATTTGATTGTACCTTGATCCTCCATGATCTTCTTACATTCTTTCAATCTATGGTTATATATTTCTCCAAGCAAAATCTATCTTCCAATGTCCTTTTATGTTCTTTTAATCACCAAATCTTGTACAACCCCTCCTTTCCTCCACCAATCTTTCCAAAATCAAATCCAAAGTACAAAATCTAGCCATGCAAGCCTAGAACTAGGTGGGAGATGTGCAAGCAACCCTTGACCTAACCCATCAAGCTTTCAATCAAGCATGAAAGGTGAGAAAAAGATGAGATATATATATATATAGAGAGAGAGAGAGATTCGGGTGGGAGAGGGAGAGAGGAGAGCCTTGGCCTATAAATAGCAAGATCACCCAAGTCATTTGTCATACCTTCACTCATTACTCCAACTTTTCTCCAGAATTTCTAAGCTTTCCAAGTTCCAAAGTTCAAAGTTTTTAAGTTTCTTGAAGTTCTTGAAAGCTACCACCAAACGACCTCCAAAAACCACCCTAGATCTTTTAAGTAGCCTAGTTTAGTTAGCAAAGTTGTTTCTAGGAAGAGAAAATCCATCTCTCTTCCTTTCGAAGCACTTCGGAGCCGTTACGTCGTCGATTCGCAAAACCGACGACCTATTCTCAAAACCGACCAACCGTCAAGAAGTAAGGTAGAGTCCCTTGACCACTAACTCAATGTATAGTGTAGAACCGTATATTGAAAAATAGGATGTCTTTACTCTTTAGTTCAAAGTATAACATGAAATATTTTTAAGTAGATAAGGTTATCTATCGCTTATAATGTTTAGAATGCATGATGGTTAACAAACTCGTTTTGCTAATGATGTTATGAACATGTTGAATAGTGAACTTTTACTTCAATAAACATGTGTTGTTTTGAACTTCCCACAAACGAAGAAAGAATGATTTTCGAAGGATAAGACTTTATCGTTTGATAGAAGTATTCGTACTTTGATATTTAGAATGGCTATGAGTATGCATACATGAATTGCTTGCATTACTTGTCTTGTTGTAAAGCATAAGTGATTTTCACTCCAAAGGCGTCCTTACATGTGCTGTTATGCTTTAAGTTGTGATATGAGCATGATAGAATAATATAGAGTGGGATGATCTTGCTAGTTTAGTTTCAAGATTACAATGAATGATTTAGGCTTAATTGCAAGAACACCCCCTAAACTATCGCGTTTTGGCAAGTTCACCCCCTTAAGTTTAAATTTGAGCAACTTCACCCCCCTAACTACCAAATTCGAGCAACTTCACCCCCTCCCCCATTTTCCGTCCACTTCTGTTATAAATTTGGATGGAAAGTTTCAAAATTGGATGGAAAATGAATTCAATGTACAAAAATGCCCTTGTTCACCCTTTTTAAACAGCTCACACACACTGGATAACTCTCTCTCTTTCTCTCTCTCTGGATACACGATCTCTCTCTCCCTCCCTCTCTCTCTCTCTCTCTCTCTCTCTCTGTGGATACACGATCTCTCTCTCTCTCCTTTCCTCTCCTCCCCAGCTCCTCTTCTGTAACAACAAAAAACCCTAAACCCTAAAACCCTCCTCCTACCCTAACCCAGAATTTCCCCCTCTCACACCACCAGCATGACCTTCAATCACTACTTGGAGGAGATCTCAACAACCTCGTCCCCCTCCTCCCTCCTCCTTTGACCACCACCAGGTACACCACCCGATTACCCCTCCTCTCCTCCTATTGGAACTAATTAATTTGTCCTTGTTCTCCTTCTCCTCCTCCTCCTCCATTTCCTCTCCAACACCCTCGTCCATTTCCTCTTCAAGGGCCAGATACTTACCAACAAAAAAAAAAAAAAGATTATCTCCTGTAAAAAATAGATAATCCCCTTTTAAATCCCCAACCCAAAAATGAGTAGCAGCTCCAATTACACGAACAACTACTTACAGCACAATGGAGATGAAAGATGCGACTGTGGACGGAAAGCAGTGATGAGACCCTCATTAACTGTGAAAAATCCAGGTAGAAGGTTCCTTGGTTGTTTAAACTACAAGTTAAATTAGTTGAATGTTTTCTTGTATGTATAATTTGGCTTTTTCTAATAAAAGGCCTAAATGCTATTGTTTTGCCTTGTAGCATAGGAAAAAGCATTGCTTAAACTTTGTACATTGGCAAGCTATACTAGCTGATAAAAAAAATACTTAAATAATTAGCATGCTATACTGGGGCCTTTTAATAGCTAAATGACCAATTCCATGTGAGTCGCCGTAAATATAGTGCTATGCAACATAATGTGGTACATGAATCAATCAACAGTTAAGTTAATGACTATGATGATGATGATGAGATATGCCTAAGGCTAAGGGTGATGGTGACAAAGCTACTGGTATTATGAAAACAGATTACAATGCAAAACATGCAAGACAAATGACAAAGTCAAACGAAGATATCCTCCATATCATCTAGCTCGATTGTAAATGTTATTGTTTTGTATATTGTCTGCAATTATTCCTAATAAAAAGGCTAAATGCTATTGGTTTGTATATTTACTGATAAGTTCCTTCCAATTATTTAGAAAAGGAATGGCTGCAATTTCTTCATATGGGTAGATCCACCAACATGCGAAAGAGGGGAGGAATATGCTAAGATCATGCAAGTGAAGAAGGAAGAGCTGGAGAGACAAATTGAAGAGTTGAAGATGATGAATAAAGAGTTGGAAAGAGGAAAACTAAAATTGGAAGAAGAAAATGATGCGTTGTTCGTGAAGATAACAGAGTTGACTGAGATTAATGTGAAGTTAGCAGCACAGACTGGGCCAAGGAAGACAACACAAATGACAACAGTTGTAGTACTACTAGTAGTTATTCTGTTTGTGGTTTGTGTGCTACTGTCAAGTGTAAAGCACACCCATGGTAAAAAAACTTTGTATTTGCCCTGAAGTTATGTTATGAAATGTATGAGAGTACTAGCATTATAGTCATTGTAATAGAGAGTCCATAAATGTAGTGTAATATGTTGTTTAAGTATAGCCTTTGAAGCTTTTTTCAAAAACTATCCAAAAACTGCAGTTGTGAACCACAATGCCCAGAAGTTTTGAAGGAAAAAAACCTACTCTAGAACAAGGTAGTTAACTACAAGCTTTGATCGAAAATAAGAGTTTAGAGTTTCTATCCATTCACAAACCGAAATATAGCCTTAGAATGAGAGAACTCATTAAAACAACTAAGCCACGGGGTAGAGATCACCCCATGACCGAGCCTATTCGACTACTCACTCATATTCGAAGAACAAGACATAACCAAAAAAAGACAAATAGGGTTTCATAGACAAAAACGAAAATAAAATTAAGATTAATGAAGATTTCAACAATATGAACAAATTTAATAGCCCCAAACATTCGGGATACAAAACACAAAAATACCCCTACATCAGTTCTTGGTCGGGCACAAAATTGCCAGAAATTCCAGGTTGGTACCCGTACCAAGTTTTTAGTGGTACTGGTACCAAACTACTCTGGTGGCTGAATTGGTGTTTTGGTACGAGTACCTAGTTTTTAGTGGTACTGGTACCACCTGGGCACTCTTTCCACTTCCTTGCTTCTATGGCCATCAACTCTTGGGGTCCACGAGCTTGCTTCTTAGCTTTGATTCATGACTTTTTCAACTCGGCTATAGGGTACCACGAGGCCTCCAGCCTGGGACGCTATTGGTAGCCATCCACGCATCAAAACACGCCTTATTTCTTACGATTAGCCTATAACATCACAAACACAACCTTCTGTGCAATATCAAACAAATCTAACAAGTTAGGCGCGTGTGTGTGAAAAAAATGAGAGAGATAAGCCATATTATTTACACTTTTGAGGGCTTATCACACCCCTCAACTTGAAATATCCACAATGCATCACATGGAGTTAAGTAGCGTTCAAAAGATCTACTAAGGACTTAGGTAGCTAATAACGACCTTGGATTCAAAAGAAAGGGTAAAACAAAACATGTGGTGGCCATCTTTTTTTCAAGTTCAGGATATCTACCACTGGCTACCACCGACCCTAACTACCCATGGCTTGGCCACCTGCCGGCCGAACAAAGACATGAGCAACAACAGCTACACAAAAATAAATAAAGCTCCTAAGTTAGGTCCTACTATCTGCTACTACGACCTCTGACACCACTACTCACTCTCCTCCTCGTTGTCATCCCCTTCCTCATCATCCGAGCTTGATTGTGATGGAATCACGACACTCTTTTTCTTACTACACCCTGCCCCCACAGCAGCTGCTGCCCCAATGTCCTCATCCGTGGTCTGATCCTCATCCTCTTTAGTCGAAACGTAAGGCTCGCCAGAAGTTTTCCCTATCCAATCCACCATATAATCCATCTTCCTCATCAACTTCCCTTCATTTCTCTTCCTCCTCCTAAGCTCTGTTTTTATGCGAGCTAGGTCCTCCCGAATAACGATTTGGTTGCATCGGCTGATGTTCCACCATTCCTCCTGCCTCTTAACTCCAGTCTTTGCAATAGGTATAGAAGAGCCAACGGTGGCCGGAGGAGGAGGTTTAGAGGCAGCCTTGCTCTTTCTCACTGTTCCCTTTGTGATAGCTCCAGGGGTTTGGTTCCTGCAATGTGTCACTAGATGCAAATTTAACACCAACGTTCTCACATAACTTGGTGATCATACAAGGGAAGGGCATGTTGGAATTTGCGCTCCCATACAACTTAAAATCCACCATTTGGCGGAAAATCCATAGGGCCCAGTCCACAACTTCATTTTTACTTCCAAAAAGATACAAAATCTCCCCATCTTCCAATGAAGGGGTTTTCTCCTTTCCACAGGGGTAGAGATTGTGATGAACGATTTTGTTGATCAATCGGTAACGGGGTTTCAAACCACCGGACACCCATTTATCCTTAAATGCACTAGAGTCTTGGGAGAGTTCATTTATAAGGAAATTGTCGTCGATATGGGAGTCTTTGTTTGGGTAAGTAATGGTTTCCTTCACGGGACGCTGATAATTCAGATATGCAGCTATTATATCCGGAGTCACAACCACAGTTTTATTATTCATTTGAGATTCAATCCTATGCTTACCCGCCACAATATGCATATTCAAATAAAAATTTAGAACCACTTTCTTACGAAAACCAGGTACCTCGTCTTTGAAAAAGGCCAAACAGTGGTGTGCAATGACTTCAAACACCTCATGAGCCCCTATTTTGTACTCATCGACCCACCTCTCACAAGTGTACCCCTTTGATTTCAGATTGGTTACCCATTGTTTCTGAGCACTAGCTGCCTCCTCATCCTCCTTTATTTTCTTCCTTTGTTCAGCCTCTTTTTCTGCCATTTCCTTGGCGGACCTCTTGCCTTTACCATCCCCACCACCACTACCTAACCCCTTTGATTTCACAGCCGAGTGCTTGGTTCCCATAACAATTGCCACAAGAGAAATAGCACACAATGACAGTAGTACCCACAGCCATGATAAACTAGGGTTTTCTGTGGTGAGCTTGAGAAGGGAGTGAAAACGTGCCATGGTGTGAGGGTTTTGGTGATTTTCGGACTGATTTTGGAAGGGGGGTGTTAGGGTTTTGCCCGAATCTATGAGAGAGAGATTGGCGAGTGTAACGGGTTACCGTGGTCATGGTGAGATTGTAGAGAGAAAGGAGAGGGATTCGAAATTACCTTGTTCAAAGAGAGGAAATTTTTGTTCGCCTGAACTTAAGAAACCCAGTGGAGATTTGCAATTGAATCACGGAAAGGAAGCTTGAATCTCGAAATTCCTGGCTGAATTGTGGTGGGTTTGGGTTTTTGGAGGATTGGAGACAGAGACAGAGAGAGTGATACAGAGACAGACAGAGAGAGAGATGTTTGGGAAATTTAGGGCTCTAATTGTGGTCGTAGGATGAGAAGGAATAGTGGGGACTTGTTTTTTTTATAGTGGGGCAGGAGAGAGAATATCGGACCTGGAAAAAATTAAATTTTTTCCACATTTGGTACTGGTACCGAATTTTATGTGGTACTGGTACCCAATTTTCTGTCCAAATTTGGTACTGTTACCGAATTTTAGGCGGTACTGGTACCCAATTTTCTGTCCAAATTAATCTTCTTTGGTACCAGTACCAAGTTTTTGGTGGTTCAGGTACCATCTGGGCACAAACTAGGCTAAACTAAGTTCCAAACTTCTTTTGCCGCTTGAACTCCGGAACATGCCCATCACATTCACATCACCCTAAAACCACTTTAGATCATTGGAACGCAACTCCACATAACCCCAAATAGTATACTTGCAGCCATCGTTTTGAAGAACTAAAATTACAGGCAACTACAAGAGTGTAAGACTCATGTAATCGTTTTGATGTTAATAATTGGTGGATATTCATCAACAGAGAGAGAGAGAGAGAGAGAGAGAGAGAGAGAGATAACAAAAGCTGCTATTTTTTAACACAAAGGCCAGCCAGAAATAATGAACGGCACCTTCTCATTCATTCCAAAACATAACATATTGTCAACAAAAGATACCCACACAAGATCAAGCCCAAGATCAATACACAGTACCCATTCATTACATTTACAAGAGCAGACAAGTCAATAAGGTTCCATAATACTACTAACAAGTCAATAAGGTTAACAAATACTACTACAATTGGTTTTCAAGTGTTTGACTTCTGCGTACTGCTTGGGGTAGATGATTCTCCTTGGGATAACTGTTTGGGGCCAGTGGCTGTCATTGTTGCACTACCGGTGGTACTACCACACTCCCATAAGATGCTGCAGAAGACCCTGCTTGTTGACTCCAAAAAATAGCATCCCCTATCCTTGTCGATCTCCTCCATCCCTACATTTACACACATTCATTAGCTATTCAAAATTTGATTCATAAAACTGTGGACAAATTTCTAAAATATTCCACCCATTCATACCTGTGGTAATGCCAAACCAATCGTTTGGGCTATGCTTACTGTGACTAGTTGACTCTGACCTATACCTCCAAACCGTACGATTGGTTGTTTCCCTTTTGTTTTACCAACAACCACTTCTTTACCCTTTTCATTGGTTTCAGGTTTTTGCCCTCCACCATTATCCTGATTGTTTGCATCTCTCTCTGTAATGACTATACCAGGAAGTGTAGGAATGCTTCCACCTCTTCCTCTTCCTCTTCCTCTTCCTCGAACATTGGGATTGACATGCTTTAAGGTAGGGTCACCACCTCTTCTTGTGCCTCCCACCACTTTTGTTTTATCACCCCTTGCTTTACTTGTGTATGGTGCAACACCTTTTTCAACTCTACCACTCTTCCCTCCTCGACCACATCCACTTCCACTCCCTCTACCACCAACTACTTACATTGCCACTTCCATTGCCTGTAGGAAATACATAATTATCATATCACATATGCTTCAAAGAATAAAGTACTTAATGGTTTACAAAAAATTAAAATTCCTTACTTGTTCAACTTCTTGTTCAAATGTAGTGTTTGTTGACTTACGTTCACATCCATTCCCTCTACCACCAACCACTTCCATTGCCACTTCCATATTCTGTAGGGAATACATAATTATCATTTCACATATGCTTCGAAGAATAAAGTAGAACAATGGTTTTAAAAAATGTAAACTCCTTACTTGTTCAACTGTAGTGTCTGTTGACTTATGAGCACATGTCCTTGAATTGTGTCCAGGCTGCTTGCATATTCTACATTTAATGGTTGTGTAGTGCCTCTGCACTCCTCCTCTCTTTTTTGGTTCTTCATCATGCCCTCTTTTCCTTTCCTTTCTTGGTCTCCCACTTCTTGCCCTTAACGGAGGAGGAATGAGAGGATCAAGGTCCATACGAACCCACATAGACGCATCTAGAATTGGTTTAATCATGTGCTCGTATGTCTTCGCAAAAGTTGCCACATGGAAGCATTCGTGAACAAAGTCTTGAGGATTACTTTTGTCGGTTATAATTGCAGCCATTCCATGTGAACAGGGTATCCCACACACATCCCACTTGCCACAGGTGCATGTTCTCTCTCCTATGTCCACAACAAAACCCCTAAGTACATTTAAGATTTCAAAAGTTGTGCCACCACTATAAATTACCTCACAATCCCCCATGTTATCACATGTTTTTTTCACCTTTTTCGCAATTCTTGGACATAGCTTACCATTCCACCCCTTGCAGAGGTCACGTCTATGTTGTAACCTTGTCATTAAGTACCTCCTAATACTTTCGGCCATGGTAAGGATTGGTTGGTCTCTTGCATCTTTGATAGCTCGATTGAAAACTTCACTTGTGTTATTATCCATTCTATTGCACTTACCCTTCCACTGTACATGCACCTAGCCCATGTTCTTGGCTCTTCCCTCATCAACCACTCATAGGCAGTCTCATCAAGCTCTTTAATTTCTTTCATCTTCTCCTCAAACTCTTGGATTGTGTAAACTGATGCAGCCTGCCACATGAGGTCTTTCCACTCCTTCCCCTTGTACAACTTGTTGAAGTTTGCATACATGTGTCTAATGCAGTACCTATGTTCTACAGTAGGGTACTTTGCTGCAAATGTTTGTGTCAACCCCTAATGAAAACATCATGAAGTATATTTAGATGGCAAACATTTACATGAACCAATAAGTATCGGCAAATATGGAATTCAACAATGTAATTAATAATACCTTTTGCCTGTCAGACATGAAGCACCAGCCCATTTCCTCTGGATTCCCAATTAATTCCTCCAATATTCCCATGAACCAAGTCCAGGCATCTTTGGTTTCAGCCTCCACAATAGTGCTTCGTTCGCTCCATGATAATATGGAATAATACCCCAAGCGTAGGGTTTAACACATCAATTGAAGCATAATAAACCGGAAATCCGGGATCGTACCCAAGGGAAAAATTATATGGCTTGATCGGATTTGTAGAGCAAGTAAGGACTTTCGGCCTTTAGACGGCCAACTTTGTTTTACTTTGAAAGGTGGAAATAAAAGGCTAAATTAAGAATGAATTAACTAGAGAAAAGATAGGCTAGGTCTAGGAATTATTAGCACTCAAGACTTGAGCTAGATCACACTCTTCACCCAACTACACAATTTAAGATACTTGATTATAGTTTCTCAAATTGGGAAATGAAATAATTTGAGAATCAAGCTAGCTCTAGAATTCATTTGACAAATATCTCGTGCGAAAGAGCTCTAAGCATCTTAGGTGGTGGGTAGACGACGCTCCCACCTACACAAGATCAAAGAGGTTAACACCTCGGTGATTTATCAAACAAACCCGAACCCCACATCAATTTTCAAATCAAAGTTTGAAGCTTTATTGGGTGGAAAATACAATTTTCGCCCGAGCCATGAGATGCTAATCATCCCATGACCTAACCTTTGAAACTACTCACCCATATCTAGAGAGATAGAAGCAAGCAAAAATCTAGCTACCATAATGAAATAACAAGACTTGAATTAAACTAGAGACTAAGATAGATCGAGAGAAAATAAACAACTTTAATTAAGGCAACAATAACAAAAATTAACAACTAAGGACATAAAATTAAAATATGAGTGCTGGAAAAATGAAGAACAGCAAGAACAATTCAAAAAGCAAATTGAATCTAATCCTAGATCTAGAAAATAGTACTCTTGAATCTATGCTAATTGTTTGTACAAAATAATGACATAAGCTTAAATACTCCGGGGGTCCGCGCCTGGAATATTCCCAAGATGCTCTGAAAATTCGCTCTTAAACCCCTCGGCATCGATGGCAACGGCCTTAGAGTGCTGTGCTATGGGGCTCGGCATCGATGTAAGAGATTAAAGTCCATCGATGCCTAAATGGTTAAGGGTTTGGGCCACTAAGAGGCTCGGCATCGATGGAAGAGGATTTATCCCATCGCTGCCGAGGCCAATAGTGGGGCACTGCCTTGGCTGCCTTCCTCTTGCTCGGGCAAATCTGGCTCTTGCTCGGGCAATGATGGGTTCTGCTCGGGCAACTCTGCCTCTGCCTTGGCCATCGGGTCATCTGCCTTGGCCACCCAGCTTCTGCTCGGGCAATTCTGCTTCGGCCTTGACAATAACAGGTCTTGCTCGGGCAATTCTACTCCTGCTCGGGCGATGACAGGTTCCGCCTTGGCAAGTCAACTTCTGCTCGGGCGATGACAGGTTCCGCCTTGGCAAGTCAACTTCTGCTCGGGCAAAACCTTGTCTCGTGCAACGAAAGCTCCCTTTTTTGGCGATTTACCTACAAAATAGGACTAGAACACTATACGAGCAAGCAACGTTAATAATAACTAATAAGTAACTAAATTTAACTAAAACTAGATACTAGCGCACCCTACATTACATTCTCGGGTGCTTATCAAATAGCAAAGGCCAAAGGGAAGCTCTGATTATTGCCATCTCTTGCCACTGCATGCATAAGTTGACCTCCAAAAGGACCTTTCAGAAAACAAGCATCCAATCCAATGATTGGTCTGCAACCTGCTAGGAAACCCTTCACCTGTGCATCATAACTTATGAACATCCTTTGAAAAAATGGAACTTGTCCATCATAGGGTCTATCCACCTTAATTTTAGCCATGCTACCTAGGTTCCGCCTTCTCACCGTCTCACAATAGTCCCATAACCTTTTGTATTGTTCAGTATGATCTCCCCGAATCTTTTCAATTGCCTTTCTCTTTGCCCTATACACCTTATACTCTGAAACATTAATGAGCCACTCCCTCCTCACAATATTCTTCATTGATTTGACCTTAGTCTCCGGTGCATCATTTAGTTTGGCTAAGTACTTATTGGAAAGCCAAGAAGCAGTTGCATTATTATTCGTGTAGATTCTAGTACAAGTATGTTGTTGCCAAATATTTTTTATCTGGAATGATTTCTCATCATACATGGGAGATGCATGAAGTCTAAATCCACAATCGAATGCACATTTCACAGTCACCCTCGTAGATTCATTCTTGAAGAATTTAAATGTGTAGCCCTCCTTTATATGATATTCCCTCAACAATTTCCTGAACACCCTCACATTAGGAAACTTCATCCCCTCTATTAATTGGGGGTTCTTCATGCAAGAGTCTTTAAACTCACAAAAACTAGCCTTCCCATCTTCACCTTCCTCAACCAAGTCGTTTTCATCACTATTCGAATCCCCCTCACCACATTCTGTTTCAAGGTTATAGGTACCTAGACCAACCAAGGCAATGTTCTCCTCTTCCTCTTCATCAGAAGACTCCTCTACCCCACTAAAAGTGTCACAAGAAGTTTCGCTATCATCATTAGGCTGCCACTCACAGTCTGACTCACTATTCTCATCCATTTCATCACCTTCTCCGTCTTCATCTACATTCACACATTCATTACCTACTCTCTCCCCCCTTTCATCAACAATTGGTTCTTTTACGTGTTCAAGTCCTCCTAATTCACCACCTCCATGACCTTCTCTTATTTGTAAGTCACCTCCTAATTCAATTAAGGAGCTAGGGTCTGCTGTAGTGTTTCTATCTCTACCTATCACCTCCACCTCTGGCTCACGATCCTCGTCAGACTCTACCACATTGGGACAATCAACATATACATCAATAACCATATACTTCTTACCACAAGAATGCACTGCAAACATTTCAACCATGTCATAATGAGAAGTCAAGTTAACTAATCCATCATTCATGGCATGCATTGGAAATTTATAAAACACAGTTACGTGTTCTGTTACTCCATTACAATCTGTTAGTCCATACCCCATTTGCCTAATTATATCCATCAATTCATAAAAGCTGATGGAATCTGGATCTACCTTCGTTTCTGCAATAACCCCATTCAAGTATTTAGACTGCGAACCCCTTACTAGTTTACCACTGACACGCATGAACAATGTACACCTGAGCTCCACCATAGCTTCTGTGCATCAAATAACTTTGATTAATAACAGGAGAGGCATAATTGTATGTGAGGCTCATAATATGGCTTACAATATTGCCTACCATGAAAAGGACTTTTTACCTTTCGATCGTGAAAAAAACTAAGACAAAAAATTATTATCGTTGCGGAATTCCCATTAGAGAAACAAAAAAATGGAAATAATGGAGGATGTAAGTTAGAAAGAAAACACAACCATGGGGATAGCATTCAATTAATATGAAATTTAGTCTCCATTCTGGAACTTGACTACTTAAACCATTCCTCTACTATTGCATCTATTCCAGGAATCATAGACAGTAAAATGCTTACGAGAGCTCAATAAGAATGAGAAGAAAAATATTCCGTAACTGTTTCTCTTTTCCTTTCTAAAATTCTTAACCAAGAATTGTTATAGCCTATAATGGCATTGGATTTATTTTTCCTTTTCTGAGAACAAGGTGAAACTCTAAATGCCTACAAGAAAGCTCAATACACAAGCACAAATTGGTCAGTAGCTGTTTAATCCCAACCATGAACAACAATATTTTACTCTACTACTACAACACAAGAATGCAACTTTTTAAAACCCTACTTTACTATATTAACCACTATATTAACAACAATATTCTACTATTTAAACAACAGGAATTTTTAAATCCCTAATCTTTGTAAGCCCTCAACTGAATCTTTGTAAGCCCTCAACTGAATCTTTAAATCCCTAAACTGATTACGACCTTTGTAAGCCCTAATTTACTATATTAGTCGTAATCCCTAATCTTTTAAGAAAAATCTCTCAGACCTGCAGATTTGAGGGGAAATCTATTTTTTATTATTGAGATCTCAAAAATTTAGGGGTTATTAAATTCAAAAACAAGGAACAACAATAAACAATTTTTTAGCACTTATACATGTCAATAAACATCAAAACACCCAATTATTTTGCCCTAAATAGAGAACTTACGGATGGGGAAGAAGAAGGCCGTCGTCTTCGTTCTCAGGTTGGCGTCAGGCTGCGTCTCGAGGAGACGTCTGGAGGGAGGAGAGGAGAACTACGTTGGGTGGGATTTGGGGTTTCTGGGTGGGTGGGATTTGGGTTTCTAGAAGGTGGGAGAGGGAGGAGGGACGAGGGAGGAAGAGGTGAAAGAGAGAGAGAAGAACAGATGAAAATATCGAAGGAAGAGAGAGACGAGATATATCGAAAGAAGAGAGAGAGAGAAGAAATATCACCGTATTTTTTTTTTCAAAAGGGTACAAATGTAATTTTGATCGTCTCCGTCCTTTTTTTTAACAGAAAATGGGGGAGGGGGTGAAGTTGCTCGAATTTGGTAGTTAGGGGGGTGAAGTTGCTCAAATTTAAACTTAAGGGGGTGAACTTGCCAAAACGCGATAGTTTAGGGGGTGTTCTTGCAATTAAGCCAATGATTTATGTAAAAAGTCCTACCGCAGAGTCTATGTATATGACGAGACACAAAAATCAAGGAAGATAGAAACATGACACCTAGGGTGTGTTAATGATAATGTGTGTTTTGAAATCGCAATGTGGCCGGACTTGCCCATTGTGGGAATGTGTATGTGTGTTCCAATGGAAATCCGGATCAGTGGAACCATTGTGAGGTTATGTGCGTTCCCATGGGAACCCGGAGCGGCGGAACCATGGTGAGGAATGGTTTGGTTATCCGTGGAGAGGAGCCAATGCAAATTTTGTGTGCCAATGGGAACCCGGTGTGGCGGAACCATTGTGAGGATACTCGGGAGACCGAAACGGCGGAACCGAGGTTGGGTGTGTTAAAACGATTTTGGAAATGTTGATTTGATAAGTGATAAATGGAGACATGGTCCACGACGAGTCGCGTAGGAGAAACTCAGAAAATCATGGACACCAACGTTAGTTTGAATAGTGAATGCGGATGTATCATTGTTAATTATTTTGTTAAATTCGCATGTCTTATGTAGATCTCACTGATTCTATGCCCTATTATGTGTAAGTTATGGGTTAGTGGATATGAGTTACTCTATTGAGTTTTCGTAGCTCATGGTGTTACATTTGGTGATCCTAACATATTATATTGGTGGCGACGCTGATATAATGTATCAGATCTTATAGATGAACAGGGTGAACTCTACACCTTAAAATCTTTTAGAGCCGAGGAGCTGACCAGAATGGAGGAACAAGCGGAGTAGTAGATAAGAACCCTAGTTTCCCCCTCTTTTTGTTGAAAAAAAGTACTTTTGTTAAGATTATGATATAATATTGAGCCAGACTTCATTAAATTTTCAATGAAATTGTCTATTTAACGTTCCCAAAAATCGAAACGTTACAAGAAGAATTGAGGGAGTGGGCGAGAGGAGGAAAAAGATTTTCAGAGAATTGATGAAAAATTATTCAATGCCCCAATGATATTTTCATGTGGGGGCTTAATTAACTCATCTCATCACCACACATTTGCATGGTTTCTATTACAAAGTTTAAAGTTTACATAAATTATTTTTTTGGTTTCGTGCATCAAATGGGTACAAACGCTTGTTCTTTCTAACTGCATGTGCTTTATGAGCCCAATATTCCAGTTTGTGCTTTTTTGTGCTGAGAAAACTGGGTGCACCGAGAAGAATTCAACGTGCTTTAAGAAGCTCCCGCGTGATGACCTTTTTAACGAAGCTAGAGACCCGTCCGATCCGATTGGACGGTAGAAGCCGTTTAGTACATTTCAATTCAACGTTTGCCCCAGGCAAGTCAATACATCAACCCCAATAATCACCTTTTCGGGACTCTCTCCCTATCTCTCAAAACCCCAATCTCTCAAAAACCCCAATCTGTTTTTCTCTCTTTGTAAAGCTAGTATCTGGATTTTGATCAGTACGATCTGTTAAATCCGTTAACCCTATTCTTCTGTTTCAATAGATTGATCAGTTACAGAACAAAAGTGAATCCGGAGATTGAATCGCCATGTCCATGTCTGATTCTGATACGTCGTCTCAGGGCAGCGAGTACAGGAACTTCAGGCAACTTACTCGTGACCGTCAGTCTCCCTACCTCTCTTTACCCTTATTCTAGTGGTCTGTATTTTCCAATTGCGACAAGGAAAAAATTTTCAAATTCAATTGCCTAGTAGAAAAATTTGTATTGGTCTACCCCAAATTCGATCGTCTCTTCTAGCCATCTGCTACTTGTAATTCATTTCCAAGCCTTAATATCATATTTTTATTACCTATCAGCACCCGTGAGTTCATTTGCTGCCAACTGATTTATTCTGTTAATTGTGTGTGATATCTTCATATCACTAGAAATCGTTCATGGTACCTTACTTATCTAACTATTGGCTCTATTTGAATGCATATTTGTAGGACTATTGTATGAAATGCTTCGATCAACCAAATCTGGGGACTCGAAATCAACATGGAAGGTATCAGCAACTTGTACTAAAATGTCACTGTCAATTTGAAGACTATTCTTTTGCTGATTATATCTATAATATGTTGGGGGTTATTTTCTGTGTATATTCCTTTCTGAGTAGTGAACTGCCGTTGTAGTTATTTATATGGGAAAACAACTCTTGTCTCAAGCCATACTATATTGAGGTTTATATTAAGAATTGTTTCATGAGGTTATGAAATAAAAGCATTGGACTAAGGACTTCTGTCGTTTCACATTCTGCACTCAAGTAGCCCGATCAAGATGGTTCCTAGGAAGCAGAGATAGTCCATTCGGGGCCCATAAGCATAACCCAATTTTATTTTTGTCGAACAAGCTAGGGTCAACCAATAGGACATTTTATATACTTTTTGCAAGGTTATCTTCTTCTAAAGTTACTTGTGAACAAAATCTTCTGTTAAAGTCACAGCATGCCCTTATAAACTTTGATCCGCTTTTCCACTGTCTCTTTTGTTCGTATATTATTTTAAAACCGGAATTTTTCCATTTGGTAAGCTTCACCATTGATCAATCATCAATCCTCAGGTTCGTCAGTCAATAACCTTTTTCAATCTACCTATAGAAATGTAAGTTGATAAAAATGTTATGGTTGCTGTTATAAGACTCTACATTATTCTTTGTGTGGGGTTATTTGGAATGAAGTGAACAATGAAGATCAATGTCTATCCTTTTATGTGGGAAGTTTTTGGAAACTAAGGATGAATTGTGCATTTTTATTTACAAATTTTAAATCTAGAATAAGCACTTGAAGGATGGGAAATTAAGCTTACCCTGATATGATGAATGGGAGGCAACACTTGGACAACATTGCTGGTGAAGGAGACTTATGTCATTTTTCTATTGTAATTTGTTCTTCCTAGACATCACCTTCTTGCTATTATAATTCTTCTTGCTCAATATATTTTTTGTATGATCCTATTTTTCAACATCCCCTTTTTGCTTGAAGCTTACATGGTTCAGATTCAGTTATAGCTGATACTCTTACCTCTAGGTACTTGTCATGGACAGAGTGACTGTCAAAATAATGTCTTATGCATGCAAGATGGCTGATATAACAGAGGAAGGAGTTTCATGTAAGACATGAAGGCTAGTCTCGACAAATTTAATTACCAATAATCTTCTTTGTATAATTGTTAGATGTTTTTGCCAAATGCATGCATGTCATTGGTGTTATGCAAAATAATATTTCCTTGCAAATATGCTTTTGGCTGTTTTAAGCTTTGTTTGTGTGTTTGCACACGCACGCACAAACACACACTCACACACACAAACAACATATATATGTATACTTTATATATACATATTTACTAATTTTGTTTACACTAATGTTGTAGTATGAAATAATACATCCTAATATGCCATGTTAGAAGCATGCAAGGATTGCTTTCTATTTCTTCTCCGTTTGATATCTTCAAGTCTCTCCACTCGGTTGCAATCTCATTGGTGTTTGACCCTCCCCAAGGCTACCCTTCTCAAGTCTACCCCTCAGAGTGCCTGCCAATGTATTTTTTGCTGCCAAGGCATAGTGCTGATATGATCACAATCCTCTTAAGAGTGGTAGCCTTGGGGAGGGGGAAAAAGATAAAAATGATAACCATGTGATCTCTATCTAATGGACAATTGGCTCCTACCACGGTACCACCGTAGTGGCCTGAGCTTTTTTTTCTTTGCTTTGTTGATGTTCAAGATTCTAGCTTTTATGGAGTTGCAACAATTGGATTTTCCACAAGGAGTTTTTCCTTGGGATTTTATAGAGTTGGCATGTTTGAGCTTCTCAGGCATTTTAATATACCACCTCTAAAACTGGTATATGAGCTGGACATCTTCTCAGCTCATTGTATGTTTGAGTCAGCTGATCTAGAGCAAGACTTTTGGAAACTTTTGAACAGAAGTCAATTTCACTGTTAATTGGTTCTCCCATTGTGTGTGCTATAAATGCTCATTATTTTGTTGTGATTTGTATGTTGTGGATTCTTTGTGACATATCCACGTGCTCGTTGGGTGTTGCACGTGTGAGGGGGTGTTAGAGCTTATCGTACATGGGTTAACTATCACCTCCAAAACTAGTATACGAGATTGGGGGACCTCTCCGCTTATTGCCTATTGGTTGAGTTAGGTGTTGGGTACATTAGCAGTATTCTCTTTGTTTGGTGTCTATGTTAACATGTGTATGTGTATGTTTTTTTGGCTTTCTTTAGTTAGCAGCTAAATCATTTTTAATATTGTTTTTGTACTTGTTTTTTCAAGAATGGAATTTCCTTTTGAAGTGGCCGTGCTTTTCAATTACCAAAATTTGTATTGACACATCAGATTGGTCATCTTAATGACCTCAGTTTCTTGGAACTCTTGGACTTAATTTTGCACCAAAATAAGCCTATACTCCAAACAATTAACCTTTACAAATTTACATCCTTAAGATCCCCAAAGCAAAAGTATAGGTTAATGTAATGTGATTGTAGGCACTACGCATGTTAATCTGTATATCATTGGATAGTAGTCTATTCTTTCCTAAACTTCCATTTCAGTTTGCCTGGTTTCAACTCGAGAATTAGATTGTAATAGAAATAACCCTTTGAGTTGTGAATCAAACCAAACTGTGAATCCTAATGATTTAGTTATACTTTTCTAAAATACATAACAAAACATATTTATAGTAACGAAATGTATATTATATAAACATGAAGAGGTTGCGGATTCAATCTCTCAATTGATATGTGACATTTTATTACATGATTGATTATGATATGAGTTTTTAATCTAGTTATGGAAACAAGAATCTACAATACCTCAAATGAGAAGATAAAAGAAAAATATTTTAAGCCACCTAATTGAGAGAATTTGGAAATCCTCCCTCTTTTTTTGAGCGGCGAAGAAAAAGTTCAGTAATCATAAAGATCAAAAGATGAAGGAAAACAAATGCATTGAGAGAGGTATGAAGAGTGCAATGACTTTTCTACGGCTGCAACTTGCAAAAAAACCCTACCTCCTGGCCACTCATTTTTTCAAAACAAAACAATAAAGGAAAATAAACATGACATTGTTGACAATGTGCCAACCAAAAACGATGTTACCAATTCCTCTTGAAATCTATGGGTTGCTCGAGAAAATGGGTGCGTCCACAAATAAGCCGCTTAAAAAGAAAATAGATACACCAACGAAAACACACCAAACCCCTGTAATATGGCAGAAGGTGGTTGCTGGGAAAACCCATTGCTGACCACAACTATCCAACCCCAAAACCCCTCCAATCGCAAGCCATCGACTGGCTACGTCCCTTGAAAACAATTGCTGCTGCCGCTACTCCTCAAATGCCCTCAAACACCAGCTGTAAAACCCCTTAATCGAACCCTCAACACGCCGGCCCTAAACCTCAACACCCAAAACCACCGCCACCACTACAACCCCTCAAAACGCAACCACCCCTATTGCCCAAATGCACCTTAAATCAAGGCCCTAAACGTTTCAAATCAAACACCCAAAGCTGCCCTCAAATGAACCTCAAAACGCAGTTCCCAAAAAGACCACCGCTGCCGCTATGACCCTTCCAAATCCCACCATCTCTGCTGCCCACGAACACCTCAAATTAAACCCCCAAATACCAACCCCAGAACCCCTCAACCAAAGCTCAAATCACCGGACCCAAACTGCCACGACTCCTAAACCACCACCGCCGCCGCTAAGACCCCTCAAAACAGCACCATTGCTGGTCAATGTTCTAAATATCGCTAGGCGCTAGTTGAGCAGAAAAGGGGAGACTAGCGTCTAGTTGACGACTAGTCGGCTGCCTAGTGCCTAGGTGGGGAGTGGGACATGATGCCCACTAGTCGGCTGCCTAATATAGGCGTTGGGCAACCGCCTAGTGCCTAGGAGGCGACTGGTCAACCTAGGTGGCTGACTTTTAGGACACTCCCACTGGTGCCCACAAACGTCTTAGTCGAACCCCCAAACGCCGGCCTCATTATGATAGTCTTTTATGAAGAGTCATGACACTTTTTGGATAAGAAAATGCACTTCTGCACATAATTTTTGAAAATTTTTCTTACCCATTTCAATATCCCAATAATTTCTTTCAATTGATGCGCCTATATTTCAAAAATTATCGAATCGAATCATGCAATAAGTCTCATGAGTTGTACAGATCTGATAAAGAAATCGAGGAGAAGAAATAAGCTAGTTGCTTTAGGATGAAGGTGGGGGTGAACTCTCTCAATATTAGTGAGCGCAAAACTAAGCGGGTACTACATCGGCGGAGTAAGCTTTATGTGAAGGGTCAATTTCTGTTAGATTTTGTGGTTAGAAAGGTTGTTAAATTTTAAGTTTTTCAATGTTTTTTCCAGTATCAAACATGCAAGGCTTTGGGAATGAGACAAATGATATTAGAGATTGTTATGAGTGGTCGGGCTGTTGATAGTTGAAGAATATGGAGTGTTTTGGATTTCTTTTGATGGTAATGTTTTATGGTTGGACGAGGAATATATTTATCTTAATCACTGGAAGGTTAAGGGTAAAAGGGAGGTTATCCATACCTGGTTTTGGGCTTTCAGTTTCAGACCAGAAGACAGAGAGAAAGATAGTTGGAGGCATCGCATCAGGCCTCGAATTTCTTGGTATCCATCATAAACCTTGAATTCGTAGGCGTAACACCTCGGGTTAGGACAACGTCACTCAATCCCAAGAGGAGATTCGATGTTCTGCAATTGTAGATTCTGCTAAATTAGAAGCCTTCTAGCTTTGTTTTGTCGACGAATTTCTAAACTTCTGAATGTACTAGGACTTGGACTTCTATGTTGAAAAGTTGGACTTTCATTTCTAAAACCTTCTAGAATGCATGGAACTAAATATACAAGGATTTGGACTTCCTATATTGGAAATTAGGTTTTTGACTTGTTAAACCTTCTAAAATGATGAAACATAATTTGGACGCATATGACTTAATACTTATGGGCGATCCCTCTGGCTGACGTCTACCAAATTTACCACCAAAATAATCCTACCTCGTAAAAGTCTATCCTATATATCTTGCACAGTTAAATCTTAAGCTAGTTATAGTACAGCTTGGGAATACTAAAGCTTAGTTGTGGAATGTCCCAGTGGCCTTTTCATTTTTGACACTTATAGACGATTTTGTTGTTGTTGAGCTTTGTATTGGCCTGCATCACCAGGGATTTTGGAACAACCTGGGCTCTACCTCCTTTGACGAACCTATCAATCCTGTTTTTTCTTATCACCATATGCTTGATTACGTTTTACATTTTGCCCCTACGGTTTAGATACGTGTCTCCACTTAAGAGATTTTGGGATGAAAATAAGGAAATGCTTACTTACCCACTGTATTTTGAGCCATTTTAACTTGCACCCATCAACTTCTTTTTTGGATGCTTGCACCCTTGTACTTCCAAGTGAAATGAAAACATCAATTTCATTAACTACAGGTATAAAAAGACCAAATGTCTCATTCAATATACCCAATTTTGAAAACAAAAAGAGTCTCTATCTCTATACCACTCTCTACAAGCCTATTGTTCTTATAGTTCAATGTGGGTGATGAACGTAGAAATGTGAATTGCAGCCTCATATAATAAAAATCCCGTTCCACTAACAATAAGAAAGAAAATTTATCTTGTTTTCATTCTCTTGTCAAGATCGAGTGATCATGCTGTGATGGGTAGACTTGAAGCTTTGGTGCAAAAAACCTATTGGAAACTTTAGTAACAAGGAAAATTTGATTTTTTTTAATATTTTCTTCCTGTAAAAAACTATCTTAAGAGGCTCCAAGTAGGTTTGTGTGATTAAGAAAGCACCCATGAAAGTCATGTGGGATGACATACTCGGTTTGGTTATTTGGCTTGATCTGGAACCAAACTAAACCGGGCCTTAAGTCCCAATTAGTTGGGGTTGGCTTTTTTTTTATATTTTCTTCCTGTAAAAAACTATCTTAAGAGGCTCCAAGTAGGTTTGTGTGATTAAGAAAGCACCCATGAAAGTCATGTGGGATGACATACTCGGTTTGGTTATTTGGCTTGATCTGGAACCAAACTAAACCGGGCCTTAAGTTCCAATTAGTTGGGGTTGGCTACATGAATTTGTTTATCTAGTTGTGAATTTGTTTATCTAGTTGAGCTCTATAGAGGACATTGTGTTCCTTGACATTCAAAAATCTTTATTCTTTCAAACCACTGCTTTATGTTGAATGATTAGATTCATCACTCTTTATGTTACATAAGGCAGACATAGTATAAATTCTTTTGGGACAGTTTCTTTCATAGGGGCCGATAGAAAAAAAAAGTTTCTTTTATAGGGAACTAGCCCAAAGAATCAAGGATACAACAACAAAATACAAACCACCTATCTGTACAAGGAAAGCCAAAACAAGACCAGAAGAGATCACATCTCAGAAACTATACCAGCCAAAACAAAACACAAAACAAAGCCGAAACATCTGTAAGTCATCGAGAGACTGATTCTGCTGAAAAATAAATAAAGGGACTCCCCAAGCCAGGCAGTACCTCTGGTTTTCTGCAGACATTGGCAAATTCTTCCAAGAGCATACGAAAGCTCTAACTTCCTCTTGAATACTTCTCACCACAGCAGCAGATTCCACACCTTTCTGTTGGAAAATTCGACTATTTGTCTCCTTCCACATATAATAAACAGTCAAGACACAATCCATACACTGAAGTTCTCAAAGACTGCCCTTTACAATGCTTTGTACCCGATTGAAGTTCAGAAAAAAGGTTCCTACCAGTATGCTCAAAGCCACAGAAGGTCTTAACCTCTTTCCACACCTGTTCAGCTAAGACACAACCAAAGAACAGGTGATCATGGGACTCCAAGCCCCCGTGGCAGTGAATAAAATTCACTAATCTATCCCTTGTAGATAATCCACCAAGGATAGCTACCCATTGAATAAAAGTCCATCTAGAGATCTGTCTCTTGTGCCAAACGACAGAAAACCAATCAATCAACCATAGGGGCCCGAGTTCTAAGAGCCTACCAAGCAGATTTTGCACTATAGATTTCAATAGGGGTTAGGGTCCAAACCACTCTGTCGTCTCTGTCAGGTTGAGACCGTTGAGGCAATAAATTAGCAGCCGTGTTAGCATGATTACATCAATTAATGGTAGTATCCCTTCCTCTTGGCCACCTCCATTCCCCATCAACAATAATGGAAGAAACTTTAGCTCTAAGAGATCTGCCCATATTAAACACCACTGTCCCCAAACTTCTTGTAAAAAGGATGTAACTTATGCCAATTATCCAGCCACAAAAAAGTGGACTGGCCATCACCAATGATAGATTTCATAAATGACTGCCCATCCTTCCTCAAGTCAGAAGGGAGATTCATATGCCATAAAAATTGATTTGTAATCGTATCGGAGTGAATCTACTTCACCCAAAGGATATCTTCTTTTTTGCACATGACCTGAAGTGCCTGATCATAGATGCTTTATTCCACTCCTTAGCCTTAAACCTTCTAAATCCCAACCCACCCTCTTTCCTAGGGACGCACACAGATAACCATGAGACTTAAACCCCTGTAGATCTCAACTCAACCCCAGAGAATAGCAGTGAGAATACCCTCTATTTCCTTCAGCATCTTATGAGGAAGAATGAAAATTAGAGACAGTAGACTTGGATACTACAACAACAACATAACATAACCCATCTGGTCCCCAATCATTGGGGGTATGGGCGGGGGATGATTGGAGACAGACCTAATCTTTGGCAATATATGCACAAAGTGGCTGCTCTAAGAATACCATTAAAACAGTGGCCCCCCTAAACCTCCAAGAACCGAGGAGCTACAAGGACGTTTTTCAGTAGACTTGGATACTGAAAAGCACAAAACTTATCAACTGTAACCTACCTCCGTAGGATAAAAGCTTGTTTTACCATAACTGAACTCTCTTCAACATTCTGTCTTTGAAGGCCAAGCAATCAGAATATTTCAACTTTGTGGAGATGAAAGGCATACCAAGATATTTTACCGGAAGACTTGTGGAATATTCAAAATGGACCTCAAAACCTGTTTTCTGTCAACAAAAACTTCAGCAAGCTGGCAGTCTTGCTGAGATTAGGCTGCAGACCTAGCAATGGCTCCAAAAGTCAGCTCATCACTCTTTGTCATGCTTGTTTGGTTTTGCACGTCTCTTGATTACATTGCAAATCTATGTCAAGTCTAATTTTGGACATGGTTTTTATGCAGAGTTGAGTTATTGGTTTCAATGGATTGTTCTCAAAAATTAAATACTCTCTTCGAAAATTGTTTCCAAAAATAATTCAATTTGATCATTGGTTTCCATTTTTCAATTTCTTTCTTTAATTGAAAAATAATTGCTTAAGTTGTTATCTTATTGGATATTTGTGGATACAGAGTGGCACAGCTTATGTTATGTCTATAAGGGTGATTTGGTCATATATTGATGCAGTCTATAGGGGTTGGGTGAGTTTGATTGTGGTCGATTGTGCCCTGGGTGGGTTCGATTTTGGTCAAAAATGGGCTGGGTGGGTTCGTTTTTGGTCGAAAATGATGGATTGAGTGCACAAACAGTTAGGGTTTTGAAGGGGTTTGATCTGGTAGTGGTAAAAGGCTCGGTTTGGGGTTTCAAAGGTAAACGATGGCTGGAAAAGAGTTCGATTAACAGTTTCAGAAGGTTGGGTCTTCGATTTTGGGGATTTTGGTGGGCTGGCGATGCATGGCAACAGCAGCAAGGGTTATAGTAGTGGCGGTTTAGGGTTAGGGTTAGGGTTAGGGTTAAGGTGGGGCTGTAATTTAGAGTTTAGGGGTTAAATTATGTTACTATTACACGGCCAGATATCTCGTTTGCCGTTAGTATTGTGAGCCAATTTATATCTTCTCTTCTCCTCGTTTTCAACATTGAGAAGTTGTTAGAATTGTGAAGTATCTTAAGGCGCATCTAGGACTTGGTCTGTTGAGGCATTTACCGATTCCGATTGGGCAGGAGGGCCATCCAACATGAGATCCACTATAGGATATTGTGTCTTCCTTGGTGGAAATCTTGTCAATTGGAAGAGTAAGAAGTGGTTGCACGGCCAAGTGTGTAAGCTGAGTATAGAGCAATGGCTCACACGACATGTGAAATTGTATGGGTGCGCTCTTTTCTCAAGGAGATAGGATTTGGTGTGCAGCATATGAATTTGTACTGTGATAATCAAGTAGCAATTCACATTGCCTCTAATCCAGTATTCCATGAAAGAACTAAGTATATTGAAGTAGATTGTCATATGGTGAGTGAAAGTTTGTTGGAGGTGTGATTGCTACTCTGTTTGTGTCTACAGGAGCGCAAATATGTTTACTAATTCGTTGTTCAAGCCATAGTTAGAGCTGCTGTGTAACAATCAAGGATTTTATGATATCTATTCTCTAGCTTGAGGGGGAATGCTAGAATACTTTATGTAATGCCCCAGGAGACCACTGGCCCAGTACCTTGATTTTGATCCCCAAGCCACACCACATGGCCCAAAAGCTTAAGCCCAAGGTACTATTAGTAGCTCACATGGTTTGTTATAAGCCATTGATCACCCATGTAGACTTCCGATGTGGGACTAAGGACTCACTTCCCTCAAATCTTGGGGTATTACAATACCTTGAATGCCCCAAGTAGACCACTGGCCCAGTACCTTGATTTTGATCCATAGGCCACACCACATGGCCCAAAATGCTTAATCCCAAGGTACTAGTAGCAGCCCACAAGGTTTGCTATATACCCAAGATCATCCATGTAAACTTTCGATGTGGGACAGAGTGTTACAATCTCCCCACGTTTATAGCTTGAGGGGTTGAATACTAAAATCACCAAACCAAACTAAATCAAACCAAACCATATCCAAAGTACCTTGATTTTGATCCACAAGCTAGATCACATGGCCCAAAAGCTTAAGCCCAAGGTACTAGTAGTAGCCCACATGGTTTGTTATATGCCCAAGATCACCCATGTAGACTTCCAATGTGGGACGGGGTGTTATAAGCTCCCCACCTTTATAGCCTCGTGCCCTCGTGAGGGGTTGAGTACTAAAATCACCAAACCAAACTAAATCAAACCAAACCAAATCCAAAGTCCAAGGCCCACATGGTCGTGTACATGGATTGTTCTGATATCACCTTTAACGCCCCAAGCAGAGAATTGTCCCAGTACCTTGGTTTTGATCCACAAGCCACATCACGTGGCCCAAAATGCTTAAGCCCAAGGTACTAGTACTAGCCCTCAAGGTTTACTATATACCTAAATATCATCCATTTAGTTCCGATACGTTACGAAAATTTCATGTGCGTATTGGCCTTTATGGCCGTTACATATTGCGTAATGGCTGTTACACCCCGTTACAAGACCGTTACGGGACTATTACGCCTACAGAATACCAAGAACAACTTTTCTTCTATTTTTTTTTTCCCCCCTTTATCAGACCTTCATGTGATCCTACAATGTATTCTTTGTAATTTTTTGAGATGCCTTCATGTGCTAAAACAATATTTTGAGAACCAAACTCTTGTTAGAATGCGGAAAAAAACTTCAATTTCGTTCTTAAAACGCAACATTTGATCACATCTTACTTAGAACTACTTGTTAAAGTAAAATATTGCTTCAAAACATTCAATTTAGTCATAAATAAGGTTAGAGCATGTGTATCAATAAAGTTTTCAGCACTTGCTAGTGCTTGAAAAAAATTCACGAGTGTGGTGTCCGATTCCCGTTACACATTGCCCGATACTCCAGATATCCGTTACTCACAACTGCGACTGTTATGCTGACCGATACCGCGATTTAAAACCATGGTCTCTCATATTATAAAGAATAAATAATAGTTATTTGTGTTAGGGTTAATTAACACCCTATACACATTCTCTCTTCTCCCTTGCAACAGGTTTTATGTGATTAAATTTTTGGTTTGCCTTCTGGTTTCTGCTAATGATCGCTCTGTGCTGAAGTTCGTAGACTCATGTAAAGTTGACAACATTAACAACAGATGAAAAACTGGATTGTGCTGTGTTAAGCATGAGCTACAGTGATATATTTGTTTTGAAATGTACATGTTCTTTAAAGTTGTGATTTCTACCTTTTCCTGCAGTGGTGGAAGACATATACAGGAGAAGGCAGCCATTGCCCACCATGGATGCCATTTACTTCATGCAGCCAACAAAAGAGAAGTAATGGTTTCTTCTGCACTTTCTTACGTATGTTATATACATTTACTTTATTCTTGCTGATAGTTATGCATTTATATTTAACCTTTCAACCAAATACTGGTTAGTTGGACGTCTTCAGAATTCCATTTACTGATTTAGTTTCTAGTTATGAATCTGATGATTGTTGAATTTTTCCCTGTGATTTTGTCAATCGGCATTTCTTATTATTTTGGTTTGCAAATTTGGCGATCAACTACTTTTACTGTGCTCTTGTATTTATATTACATGTTCCTTTTTCTGTTTGCTAAAGTTTGTATGGTGGTGATGTTTTTGTATATTTCTTCGCCTTGCGTTATGTCATGGTTTATATGGATGGTAACCCCCACCCACTATCTCTCTCATGTTTTGGTTTTGTTGCTGTGCAGTGTTATTGTGTTTCTGTCCGACATGACTGGAAGAGCACCTCTGTATAAAAAGTACATGATGGATCTTTTTCATTCGATATTGTTTGTTTAATTTATCCTTTTGGAAGTTATGAGTAGTTTTGTTGAGGAAAATTCACTCACTCTTATCTTGTCCTTCACCATGTTCTGTTTCTAGGGCATTCGTTTTTTTCAGTTCACCTGTTCCACGTGAATTGGTTAGTCATATCAAGAAAGATGGAAGTGTTTTAGCTCGCATAGGTGCCTTGAGAGAGGTTATGATTTTTTCCCTTGCAAGATTTCCCTTGTTTCTGTGATTTCATGGAAACACTTTGCATGTGCTGGCTGTTTAAATTTTTAGCATAGTTGCTTTTGTGACATGGTACTGATAGTCTGATATGGTGAGAAATTGCAGATGAACCTGGAGTACTTTGCCATTGATAGTCAGGTACATCGTGCTCCTGTAGTTAAAAATATTGTGAATTCTTATTGTTCTGATTTCACTTCAGCAAGACTTCCTGGTGTCTTCACTTCCTAAATATATTACTAGGAAAATAGAGAAACCTGGCAGAACTTGAGGATCTTAAAAATCTCTATGCAGTGGGTCAGTGGCTAATCAAACCCAACCCAAGCATGCCATGTGTCCCATTCAATTGGGGTTGGTGCCATAAATGCTTGTTTCCATTCTGTTATATCAACAATCTAGTTAAGTACATTATGGGTTTGTTTGGAACCTATGGAAAAGAGAAGAAAGGAAGGGAAAATAATTTCAGCCCAAACGGGGTCCTTTGGGTGACGTTCTCGATACGTCACCCCACCTTTTTTGGGGTTTTAATCATTTCAACCCATTTTCACCTTTGCTTTCTCTCTCTATCCAGAATGGAAAAAACTCTCGCCATTGTTAGTGTTCATCTTTCTTCCAAGCGACTGCTGCCGACCTTTCCTGAGTCCGATCGTTCTGTTTCTCTTCGGAAATGCCTCACCAGCCCCCACTATTCTTGTGTAAGTCCTTTCGTTTTTTTCCTCTCCGTCTTTTCAAGTTTTTAGCCCTAGTTTGCAATGGTGATCAGGACAGGCCGTTTTAGGAGATTATGTGACACTCTTGAAAGAATGAGGTCCTTTTGGGAACGGTACGGTGTCCCCGATGACATCTACATGGAACTCGCCCCCCGTTGAGGTCAACAGGGATGGTCACGATGACCAGGTCCTTCATATTTCCGTCATGTCCATAGTCGAAGGAGGTGTTCGCCTTCCCCTTCATTCTTTGCTTTGTCAAACCCTAAACACATATCGCCTCACCCCCCTCTAGTGTACAGTTCGTTTTTTTCGTTTGGTCATGGGCATCATTGCCTGGACACCAACCTAGGGTTCTGGGACATTCAACATATGTATAGTGTTGTCTCAACCCGAGACGAGGGCTCATACTACCTTAAAGCTCGTAGCAAGAATAGGAAGCTCGTTATCCACACGCCCGATTCTGCCCGGGGTGATGACGATTTCCTCATCGTTACCGGCAACTGGGAGGAGAGGGATGAGGAAGGCAGGCCTTCTGGGCTGCATGTACCCCACGCCTTTGGCCGTCCATATGAGTCCCTTTTCGTCGTTCCCCGAGCAGATTTTCCTTTTCCTTTTTCTTTATTTGCCAAAGCCGATATACATCAGTGGGTTAGAGAGTTAGTTGTTAGTAGGGGAAAGGGGAAGGGGAGCCACCACATAAGTGGGGCGCATGACATGGGAATTGAACCCAGCCAAACGAAACGGGCTTCTGTATTACATTCTGTACAGTTTTGCTTATGTTCTTTACCCTGCTTTTTCGTGCGGCCCCCAACATAAACGACAATCACCGCACCATCAGCTCTTTGGTCCACCAGTTGGATATCCACAGTGCACTCGATTACGACTGTATCCCTGGTGTGATCGGCACTGGTCTTGGCCGAGCTGCCCACATTCTACTCGACTATCATCCTACATACACAAGGGGCGTCAGCCTTTGCCCCGAGGCCAAAACTGAGCGCCCCTTTCCAGCCCTTGAACTCTAGACCCAAGAGTTGGCCAACCTCTCTCGTCCCAACAATCATTGCCGCAACCGTCGTAACCGCGCCGTCACGGTTGCTGCACAGGAGGGGGAAATCAACGTTCCCACTGGTATCGCCCAAGTCCGGATCAAGGATAGTGGTGCCTCCTCCTCAGGTCACGTTACTCACATCTCTCCCTCCGACTATTTTGCTGAACAAGACATGTCCCGCCGCCTAAACCTTGCGGCCATGGTTGGTCGCTCCAGTTCCTGTCCTTCCTCCGCTTCTCATAGTTCCAAGCCTGCCGGCCGAGCTACTACCTCGGGCTCCCCTTCTATAGTCTCGCCGATGCTTTTCGCAAGCGGTCTTGTCAAGACGCTTTTGGTGGGGAGGACAACGAGGATCAGTTGTCCTTTCACAAATTTCAAGTACTTAATGTTGCCTCTGTTCGGACTCATGCTCCTTTGCCGGCTTCCCAATTAGCCCCGAGCAGCTCTTCCTCCCCCGTTGTTTGGGCCCTAGCATTCCTCCGAGGTGATCGCCCGGTCTCGGTTGAAGATTCTGCTGGCTTTCTCGACTGCCATTGCCCTAGCCTAGGGCCTCTTGCTCCTTCCTGACATGATAAAAGAGAAGGAATAATCTCTTGATAGGCTTGAGAGGACTGCTGTCTTGCATGGCATCAGGGTAAGATACTTTCCTCGTTCGTTTATTTTTTCATCCTTTGCTTTTTCTAGATTTTCTAACCTCCATGCCCCCTTTCTCAGTCTATTCAAAAGATGGTGGAAGTATGTGCGAGGGCTCGTCATGGGGGATGCGGAGGTGACCAGGCTCATTGCTGAGAATGCTCGGCTGTTGGGGGAGAATAACAGACTGGGTGAGGAGAACTTCAAGCTCAGGGATACAACCATGCAGCTTGACTGGCAACTGGAGTTGGAGCAGGACAAGAGGAAGGAGGCTGATGCTAACTTTACGAAGGTGATGAAGGAGCTCGGAAAGGCAGAGGAAAATGTGAGGATTTTCGAGGAAAACATGTCGGAGGCTTTCAACAATGGGTTTGATGACGCATCCAGGCAGTTTGAGGACCAGGTATCGGGCGTCATCAGAAAGATTTGGGCCAAGTGCTGGGCGTACTGCCTGGGTCAAGCTTGTGTGCAAGAGGACTTGCCGCTTTGGGCTCAGGATCGGGTCCCGGAGGGTCTAGACCTAACCATCACTGAAACTGAGATCAGTGATGATGAGGCTGGCCCTCTGGCTCCTGTTGTGCTTCCTTCGACAAGTCATTCCTGGCCAACAAGAAGTTGGCAGCAGTTCTGCGGCCGCCACGGCCGTTGACCGTTCTGGTCCAACGCACCCATCTGCACCAATTGATTCAGTTGTCCAGGCCAATCCTGCTGTTCCTGTTATTGACGTTGACCAAGAGATGAGTGCCCTGGCTGCCTAACTCGGTAAGTTTTTAACCCATCTCTCTCTCATTCCTATCCTGTGTGGTAGATGAAACAAGTTCCCTGGCCATGAGTGGCCGTTTCAAAAATTTATTAATTCGGTGCCCTTCGTGGCGTTTGAACATACATTACTCTACTTGTGGACCCTTCGGGGTGTTGGTGATTTTTGGTGGCCCCCTTCGTTTTATGGTCGTAAGACTTGAGTGGTACCTTGCACTTATCTTTTGAGCCCTTCGTGGCTGTACTCTGGTGGCTCTTCATGGCCCTTTCTTAGTGCTATATTCGTTGTTTTAACTGTTAGCTCATATTATGCTTCGGGCATTTCTTCGTAGCCCTAAGCCTAAGTATTTTTTGGATTTAGTCAATATTTGTTAGCAATGTTCATTGCTAATCCCCAAGTTTGTTCGTACTTAAGCTTCGTACTTAGTTATGATCTGTTATTATTTGTTACCCTAACCTAAGTTTATTCGCACTTAATCTTATTCTCGGTATAATCTTCCTCGTGTGTAGACTATTTATCTGAGCATTCTTCGTTGCTCGGGCCTAAGCTCCTTCGCGCTGGGCCCTATGTCTATTTTGAGCATTCTTCGTTACTCGGGCCCAAGCTTCTTCGTGCTTGGCCTTCATTTACTATGAGCATTCTTTGTTGCTCGGGTCCAAGCTTCTTTGTGCTTGGCTTTATTCGTAGCCTAGCATTATTCGTTGCCATTTTCTAGGTCTTTTTCGTACCTATCCCATCCGGGGACAAGGTCTGGTTTGTGGCACTCATCGTTGCCTACACTACTTGAATAGTAATTCATTTAGAATATTCGATTTTTTGTTCGATCGTTCGATTTGCGATTTTTTGATACATTCTCCACACTCACTGCTCCCCAGTGTGGAGTTAAATAAAGAATTTGGGCCCATACTTAAGCGTTTTTCATGCTCAGACCAACACAAGAATTCAATCAATCCAACAATCAGTAAAAAAATGCAAGTTTTATTCACAACTTCACGAAAACATAACGATTGCAACGAAGCAAAAACCCATTAAACATAAATGATTATTATTCATGACTATACTGAGGCACAATGGCAAACTTTATTCGAAAGTAAAAGACATACCATCCTATCACGTGGCACATTGCCAAACTTATTCAAAAAATAAATCCTAAACGAAAATTTCAAAAAAACACAAGCTACTTAGCTTTGCTCAGACCCATAATTTCTTCGGACTCTGCGCGTTCCATGGCCTAGGGACTGGATATCCGTCAGATCTGCCAGACGATAGGCCCCCACTCCAGCCACTTCCGTTACTTTGTATGGACCTTCCCAGTTTTGTCCGAGCTTCCCATCTTGATCTTGGTGTTCCCGAGCACCTTCCTCAAGACCAGATCCCCTATGCCAAACTCCCCGGGAGTAATCCTCTTGTTATATCTTTTCATAAGTTGCTCCTGGTACGATGCTAGTTTGACCAATGCCCGCTCTCTCTTTCCCTCGGTGAAATCGAGCTCATGTGCTAGGGCATTGTCATTACCCCCGGACTCAACTAGGATTGTACTATTGGTTGGCAACCCTACTTCGAGAGGGGTTACCACCTCAGTCCCATATGCAAGCAAGTATGGCGTCTCACCAGTGGAACTCTTTGGCGTAGTTCTGTATGCCCAAAGGACCACTGGCACTTCATCGGGCCACTTGCCTTTCTTTTTCTCAAGCCTCTTCTTGATTGCTCCAAGGATCGTTTTGTTTGAAGCCTTTGCTTTCGCGTTGCTCGGCGGGTAAGCCGGCGTGGAATGGTAGTTCCGGATCTTATACTAGGCACAAAAAGCCCTAAATTTCTTCTGGAATTGAGACCCATTGTCCGATATAATAGAGAAGGGGACACCAAACCTTGTGATGATGTTCTTCCACATGAACTTCTCCACCATCGGCTTAGTAATTCTCGCAAGAGGCTCTGCCTCTACCCACTTCGTGAAGTAGTCAATGGCCACTAACAGGACCTTCCTGTTGTTCGAGCTTTCGGCATTGGTCCCATGATGTCTATCACCCACTGGGCAAACGGCCATGGACTCGTAAGTGGTATCAGGTCCTCGGCTTCGGCTGGTGACTGTATTATCGGAGCAAACCTCTGGCACTTCTTGCATTCTTTCACATAAGCCTTTGCATCCTCTTGCATGTGTGGCCACCAATAGCCTTGAGAAATTGCCCGGTGGGCAATGGACCGGCCACCAGCATGTCCTCCACACGTTCCCTCGTGGATTTCATATAGGACCTTATCCACCATTGTGGGGTGCACACATAGCAAGTATGACCCGGTAAAGGATTTGTTTTACAAATTCCCCTCCAGTGAAATCTAGATCCTGGAAGATTTGGTCTCGATCTTATGAGCTTCCCTCTCATCGGCCAGGAGCATTTCGTCTTGTAGGTAACTCACTATTGGGTCCATCCAGCTTGGGCCTAACTCAAGTTCTAATACCACCTCCTCGGTCTGTTTTATGCTTGGCCTACTCAAATATTCGATAGTCACCGTCCTATACTCCGTAGGAACGGCCAAAGCTTGGCAGCCAGCGAATCTGCATGCGCGTTTTGTCTCGAGTTGATCTGCTGCACATGAACCTTCTCAAACCTCTTGAGTAGGTTTTTGGCCACCTCTACGTAGGCCACCATCCTTTCGTTCCGCACCTCATATTCCCCAGAAAGTTGCTTTACAACCAACTGAATCACAATGCAACCTTAACCTTTGTACGTTTAACACCTCAGCACTACTTAGTCCAGCGAGTAGAGCCTCATACTCCGCCACGTTATTTGACGCGATGAACCCAAGCTGAATAGCTTGTTCAAGGACAAGTCCCTCAGGGGAAAAGATCACCACCCCCGCGCTAGATCCTTTGTTGCATGCTGACTGGTCCACGTACATCTTCCACTCCTTAGGATCCTCCTTGGGGATAAGAACTCTTTGCTCGGCTAATACTTGGCCCTTAATCGCCATCCTTGGCTGGTAGTTAATCTTGTACTGGCTCAATTCCACCGACCAAGTTGAGATCCTCCCAGAGAAGTCCGCTTTTCGAAGCAAGGATTTCAACGGGAATTCCGTATACGCGATGATCGGGTGGCTCTCGAAGTGATGAGGCAGTTTCCTTGTTGCTATCAGCAGGGCCAGGACCAACTTTTCCAGCGGGAGGTATCTCGTCTCTGCTCTTAACAATGTCTTACGTAGTAGACCGGGACTTGCTCGGCATCCCTTACCCGTAGGAGCGCCGCACTCACTGCGTGATCTGACACTGCCAAGTATAGTGTCAGTGGTTCCCTAGACTCGGGGGTTGACAACAGTGGGGGAGAGGCCAAGTACTGCTTCAACTCCTAGAATGGCTGTTCGCAGTCTGCTCCCCATTCATACCCACTCTCTTTTTAACAATTGAAAGAATGACTTGCATTTATCAGAGCATCGGCTTATAAATCGATAAAGTGCAGCCGCCATTCCTGTTAACTTCTGGACCTCTTTCGTAGTCTAGGAACTTGCCAAATTCTGAATCGCAGAAATTTGATTGGGGTTCCCCTCAATGCCCCTTCTTGTCACCAAGTGCCCAAGGAACTTTCCCGAGCTAACTCCAAAAGTGCATTTCGATGCGTTGAGCTTCAGGCTATACCTTCTTAGCACCTCCAAGGTTTCCTTCAGGTCCGTCACGTGGTCCCCTCTCTCTTTACTTTTCACTACCATATCATCGATATAGACTTCCATGGTCTTGCCGAGCTGCTTTTTAAACATCTTAGTTGCGAGCCTCTGGTACATTGCCCCTGCATTCCTCAGACCAAATGGTATCATTTTATAACAGAACAGCCCTCGCGGCGTTATAAACGATGTCTTGTCTTGGTCGGGGACGTACATAGCTATCTGATGGTATCCTCGGTATTTGTCAAGGAAACTCGTCCTTTTGTATCCGACAGTCGGATCTACCAGCTAGTCAATCCTTGGCAGAGGGAAGCTATCCTTCGGGCATGCCTTGTTCAAACTCGTGAAGTCCACATAGACCCTCCAGTTTCCATTTTTTTTCTTCACCACAACGGTGTTGGATAACCATTCCGGATAGTACACCTCCCAGATTGCGTCAGCCTCGAGGAGTCTCTCAACCTCCTCTATTACCGTATGCTGTATCGCGGACCTCCTTTTCTTTTGGACGGCAGGCTTGTGCTGGGGATCCAAGTTCAAGTGGTGACAGATTACTTCGGGGTCTATCCCTGGCATTTCCTGGGGCGTCCATGCAAACACATCGATGTGCTGCCTCAAGAACTCAACCAGCTCTTGTTCCTCTTGCTTGGCTAGGTTTCACCGATAAGGAAGTACCTCTTTGGGTCATCCCCAATCTGGACCTTCTTCAATCCCTCAACCACTATCACTTTCTTGGTTGGATCTCCCTCAACATCTTCGAGTGTCGGCTGGTCCGAGACCTCTACCGATTTTACCAAATGCGCCTTTGGGGTTTTCTTCACGATCTGGACCAAGAACTGCTGGGTGGCCTTTTGGTTTCCTCGGATGCATTCGATGCCATCCGCTCTCAGATACTTTATCATCTGGTGGTAGGTTGAAGATATTGCCTTCATTCTGTGCAACCACATCCTCCCAATGATCGCATTGTAAGAGGATGACACATCTACCACTAGAAAATCCGTGGGCAGGACTATCGATCCTGCCCGGACATTCAAGGTTACCCTTCTGATGGGCCATACCGCATCCGCGTTGAACCTAATTAGCGGCGTTATGGACTCCACGATCTGGGCTTGATCCAGCCCCATCTGCTTGAAAGCCTTGTCGTACAATTGTTCGGTGCAGCTTTCTTGATCCACGAGGATCTTCTCGATGTCGTAGTCTCCCACACGTAGGGTAACGACCAACGCATCATTATGGAGGAGTTGTACTCCTTTCAGATCTTCATTTGTGAAGCTAATCACGTCCTCTGTCCCTCCGTTCGGCCGTGCTCTCTTTTTGCCGAGCTTCATCACATGACTGTCATGCTCCGCTTGCCTTCTCAAGATCCTAACTTCTTTTTGAGTGTAGGGAGCAGCTAGGCCATGTATCATCTAGATCACCCCTCGTAGTGGCTGAACATACTCCAACTCCATGGCTGCCCCCCCCTTACCCGGAGCTTTCTCGATATATTCGTCGTAGAGGCCCTCTGCAGCCTTTTCCTCCAAGAACCTCTTGTAAGACTCACAGTTCTCGGTCATGTGACCCTAGTCCTTGTGGTAACTGCACTGCTCGTTGGTCTCCCTTCTGGATTTGAAGTCCCCTAGTATTTTATCCATCGGCCACCTGAACCATGGGCTGTTTCTAAAAAGAATCCTGCAAAGAGGGTCTTTAAAGACCGTATTTACAGTGAAGAATGATCTCGGATCTGGAGCAGGCTTGTTCTCCTTCTTCCCCTGTCCATAGTCTCTCTATCCATAGTCTTTTTTCTTTTCATAAGGCTTTTGCTCAGGCTGGGTGGCCTTTTTCGTGCCCCCCTTCGTCTGCTCTGTAGGGCGCTTATATTCTTCTCGTAAGATATCGTCCTTGGCGGCCCGAGCTTGCTACTCTATTTTTTCCGTTAGCTTGGCCAGCGTATCAACTGGATACATGTTCAGGTGCTCTCGTCGTTTTCCTCTCAAGATCAAACTGGTCTTGAAAGTAGCCAGCGCGTACTCCTTGCTGCAATTCTCGATCTCGTTAAATGCCTCCCAAAACGTCTTGGCATAACTTCTTAGTGACTCATTGGGCCCCAGTTTCATGGAGGATAGCACCTCGAAAGTTTTCGGGGCTGCTCGGCATGTTAGAAACCGTCCAGTGAACCCCTCGGAAAGTTGTTTCCAACTTCTGATTGAGTTTGGTGCCAATTTGTGGAACCATGCCAAGGCCACCTTTCCCGAACTTGAGGGGAACATCTTGCTCATGATAGCATCGTCTCCGTTGTGCATGAACATAGCCTATTGGTGTCGGTAGTGCTGAATGTGAGCCACCGGGTCCGTTTCGCCTTGTATGTTACGAGCGTACTGTGCTTCACCCTACTTGGGAGCCGTGCATCCTGTAGTCTCTTCGATAGAGGAGAGGCTGTAAGTTTGCATAGGGCTTTTCGCGCCACGTCTCGCGCGGTTGCAGCCCCCTCCTTGTGCCGCCTTGACCTGCGCTCCTCTTCTCTCTCCCAATCTGAGTCAGATCTTTCGTATCTATCTCGATGATGCCTCCTCAATCGTTTTTCCTCCGGGGTTAGACTCCTTCCTCTCCTCTCATGGGGACAGTCCCTTCTATGCTTCCCTGCAGTGTGTACTCCTTGACCTTTCCACGTAGGTCCCTCGTTTCTTAAGTTTGGGTATTTCTCGTTCACATCTTTTCATGCCTAGCGCACTCCTCCAGTTCATGTTCCTTTCGTTCGAGACTATCATCGTAGTCCCAAAAGCTCACGGAACGCTTGTCGGATTTCTCACGCCTTTCTTCTCGAAAAGACGGAGATTTTTCTTTCTTGCTATTACCTGTTTTCTGGCTCCCCTCCTCATCTTCACAGGCCGGAAGCTCAAATGGGGCTTTCTTGGTTTAGCCGTCTCTTTATCCTTTCCCTGCAGCGGCTTTTTCAGAGCTGGTGGCGGGATTTTATCCCCGCTTCCACCCAGGTTCAACCACCGGGTCTTAGGATCCTGTTTCGTCATGGTCGTGACCTAAAAGAGTTACTTCGTTTCCCACATACGGCGCCAATTTTATAGGGAAAAATCCACTTTATATTGAACTACACTCTTTGTGATCCCAACGCACGTGACAGCCTCGCCGGAACCCTAAAACTTGCAGCACAAACACGGTGAGCGCACCTCTGCCTCTCGTCGGGAAAGGCCCTCCGATGCCAAATTCAATGTTCGTACTAAACCCTAATTTCGTAAGGAAGACAGTAAGTAAAATTATAGCGCAAAGCGTGCCTCTTCTCATTAGGTTTACCTCATACTTATAGATTTCGTATGACTTGCTCTCCAAGTAGCCTTGTTTCCCTAGGTTTTCTATCCCGTATAGGAAACCCTAGTCCTTCCGGGACTCTTTCCTCCAATGAGCCAAAGTCCTACTTTCGTTAGGAAACTCCACCAATATGGAATTCATTCCATATAGTAACTCTATCTCTCCCCTTCATGGCAGAATATATTATTCCCTTATACGCGGGACCCATCCTTATCACGCAAGGAACTCATTCCAGAACATTCTGGACCAATCCAGCCGCCCATCTCATTGGTCGGCTTAGCTCGGCCATTACTACGTGCTTGTGCCCTTTGCTTGGCAATCATGTTGAGCACCTTTGCTCATTATCGTCCGTTAATAACCTTGCTCGGCCTTACGCACCCTCATGCGGTGTTGCCGTGCTATTACGTACACCATCTTGGATGCTCCTTCCGTGGTGCTCCCGTGCTTACCACGTGGTCGGCTTCTAGCCACATACGTGGTATCTTGCTCCGCACGTGCTCTAGTGTATTTTTCCTAGTCCGGGGAAAACCCCACTACAGGTGCTTTGGCTTAAAGGACAAAATCCAGGACCTTCGTGATCAGGGCCTTCTGGAATTCAAAGGGGAAGCTGATAGCGAGCCTGACGTAACTCAGAATCCTCCCCCCATGCATGGGAGAGCCAGCAATACAGTTCCGTCCACCAATTGGATCAACAACAAAAGCAGAATGTTTGATCCGTCCTTGTTAATTACTCCGCCTGGAACCAGGGTCTTTGGAAAAGAGAATGATGCAATGCCCGTCTGCATGACATCTCTGTATCCCGGGTAGTCTCGTCTCACTTTCACACCTTTCCCTCTTTTTGCCAGGGCTTCATTATCAATCAGTAGCAAGTTGACTTCATCCCCGGCCTTCTAACTTTCTAACTGATTAGATTGAGCTAGCCTTATTGTTTTCTTTTCTGACTATCCTACCTAGAATTGAAGACAAAGATGATATGTCTGCATTCTAGAACTACTTCAACTAACGCATTCTCCAAAGGGGGCTTCCGTTAGCAGTGGCCTGCTTTCTTTAGATTGCTGGCAGACCATTCCTCTCCTTAACTTACTGATTAGGGCTGGCCTCCTCAAATGTTAAGTTGAGTTTGCTCTCGCATCCTTCAGAACCTAATGGTTTCATCACTTTAGTCAAAATAGCAACCCAATAGACAAGACAGAAACTATTTCTCTTCGCTTTTCGTTCCAAAAACTTAAGGTCATTTGCCTCAGAACGAGATTGCCTTTTCTAGACACGCTTCACTCCTCGCTTTTCTTCAATTTGGTAGCTGCGCGAATGAGTAACTGACACCCCTGAGCCACCTATTAGTTATTGATCCTATCCCTTCTGACAGAGTGTGTTGACCGATTCCCTTACTGAATGGGAAATTGCATTCTCTTTCTTCTTCAATCCTGCTCTTTAAAAGCTTCTTTTATCCGAGGAGCTTGACTCTCTTTCATTAAATAGTTTGATTCCCCTTTATGTCTGCCATGCCTCTTCTTTCCCAGCAACCAATGAAATTCTGATGAATCTCATAGAGAGAGGAATAATGTTCGGAAAAAAAATTTGATCGAAAATCGCCATATTGCTTCCGATGCAAGGTGTAGCATGACATGCGAGGTTCCCATGTAACACCTATGAGTGCAATAATGCAATTGCTCAAATTGTTTCTTTCTTTACAGACATTTATCTATGAGCTCAATGAGTGTTGAAATATTCTTCTCAGTGTTATTCTTAATGTTCTGCATTTTAAACTATGCTTCCTACCTTCCCATCTCATACTTTTTATGCACAACCCTGGTAACTGGGGGAAAAAAAAATTTACAATATTTTTATTGTACTTCACGGCGTTTCTTATGTTTGGTTTCATTGGTGTAGGGATTTGTCACTGATAATGAGAGGGCTTTAGAGGAACTTTTTGGGGATGAGGAGAGTACTCGCAAAGGTCATGCATGTTTGAATGAAATGGCCACTCGGATTTCTACGGTTTTTGCTTCGTTACGGGTATGTAATTTGAGACGCTTAACTTTAAACCCATGTTGTATTGTACATTTTGTAAGTGTGCATGAGCCTGGTGTTTTTCAGGAATTTCCTTTCGTACGCTATCGTGCAGCCAAATCCCTTGATATGAACACAATGACAACATTTCGTGATCTAATCCCCACAAAGCTTGCTGCTGGTGTTTGGAATTGTCTTGCGAGATACAAAGCTAACCTCCCTAACTTCCCCCAGACAGAGACGTGCGAATTGCTTATTGTTGATAGATCTATAGATCAGGTTCTTGGATGCATGTTTTGGTTAAGATGTGCTTATTGTCTTGTCTACTCTTATCGGCTTACCATGCTTATTTTTCTTACCTAGATTTCTCCTGTGATACATGAATGGACATATGATGCCATGTGCCATGATTTATTAAATATGGAGGGAAATAAATATGTGCATGAGGTAAGTACTTCTTTCTTAATCCCATTTGCTTTCCAGTATTCATGTTGGGTGTTTTATGATGTATCACAGCAAGGCAATTGTACTTCTTAGGCCCCAGGCAAAGTTGCTGGTGTACCCGAGAAAAAAGAAGTCCTTTTGGAGGACCATGATCCTATCTGGCTAGAGCTTAGGCATGCACATATCGCAGATGTATGTGTAACTTAATTTATTTGTTCCATCTGAGTATATATATTAGGGGTGTTCTTTGAGCATTGTCTGCCTTGCCAGGCTAGTGAACGACTACATGAGAAGATGACAAGCTTCGTTTCAAAGAATAAAGCTGCGCAAGTTCACCATGGTTCTAGGTGAGTTTATGCTTTGTTATGTTGAGATCGTATTATTAGCCTGATAGTATATTATTTTATGTTTATTACGAACTACTTCGCCGAAAACCAAGTTTTGAGAAAAATGAGCTAGCATAAAGCCATTCTATGCCTCATAACTTTAAGTCTCAAATATGTGGCAATCAATCACAATAAAGATACTCCCTCCATCCCTTTTTTGGAGTCCAGTATTCTATTTGAGGCTGTCCCTTAATAAGTGTCCATTTTGTAAAGTTAGTCGGTAAAAGTTGGTACATTTTCTATTTTGCCCCTAAAAGTAGATTCCATTTGGAAAAGTTAGTGAGTGAAAGTGTAATGATGATGTCTCCATAGAGGGTAAGTAGGGAAATCGGAGATAAAAGTTGATGTGAAAGGTGTAATGATGATGTCTCAATAAGTTGGAGTTACGAAGCTCGACACTTAAAAATGGACGGAGGGAGTAACATATAATAAACCTACCAAAAAAAAACATCAAAGTTGCTAAATTGAAGCTAGGTTTATAATGCTGCCCCTGGACTTAAGGGGTGTGTCTGGACTTTAGTGGGGGTGTTGGGGTTTGGTTGGGTAATTGGTGAAGATTTTTAGAACAAGTTTGAAAATGAATTAGGCTTTATTCTTGGGTTAATTATCTAATGTCAGAATTTCATTACTATTTCCATGGTAGTAATATAGGGTTTAGCCTCGGGGAAAAGGAATAAAAATTTTGTGGGTAACTTATAAACACTAGGCTTATTGTTATTGACAGGCACCTTTTCTATGGAGAATAAAATTGAGTTCAGAACTGATTGCCTTCGAAGTTGTTGTTTTCCTTTTGTTACTTCTTTTCTCTATAATTGCTTTGATACAACCTTGCCAAGTGTCCGATGTCGGGGGTCTCCATATCAGGTTAATAAGGTTGAAGCAGAGCAAGAAGAGAACTTGCTAAAAGAAAAATATGTCTGGTTTAAATATTTCTTAAATGATTAAGAGAGGCAGTGGCACATACAAGTAAACGTATTTAGATGAATACCCTAACCTCCCATATTTTGCCAGCAGGCCCAACACCTGCATACAACTGTTACCACCGTATCAAGTCCACATGAGCTTTGAACACCCTGTAATAGCCTTTGGTTCTATAGTGAGACTACCTACATATTGAATACCTAGCCATAGACTTTTGGTCCAAATGGGAGCCTCTAGCACATGATATTTCCTTCTTGGTCTCTCTTTGTACACTTGTCTTCAATGTTGTGAAAACCGGAGATGAGTCCGGGTTGATGGGTCACCGGTTCAACCATCGGGTCAATCGAACCCTGACGTCATTATTACGTAATAAATGTAAATTTGTAAATTTTTATAATTAACTAGAAAAATTTTATAGCTGGCAATTTAAAATGAAAAATATATGTAAATAGACCGGTTTGGATCATCAATCCCTGTCCGGTTCGATGATTCAATCGACCAAACCTGTAAATAGACCGGTTTGGCCGATTTTTTCAAAATAGACCAGTTCAGTGGCTAATACAATTTTGGGTGGTTGACCTGGAACATGCATCGGTCTATAGGTTAATCGGCCTGTCTGGTCTTGTTTTTAAAACATTGCTTATATTATTTACCATCACCATCACCTTCTCATTATTTTTGCTTTGTATTCACTTGTTTTCATTTTATTCTCCCAACGTGTCTTCTTATCCATGTTTGAGAGTCCCAATTGGGTGCTTATTCTGAAGAACTCGACTATGGGTACTGACTTATAGTATACAAATTGTGTACACATGAGTGAGTGGGCCCACGTAGAACCCCACACAAATGATCTGAGCCATTAATTAGTTCTAAAATATATTTTTTTAGTTGCCCTTGAAAAAATCACCTCAATCGAACAAAGGTAGTACGTGATCCAATCTTCCTATTTTTCATTCATAATTCAAGATCTAGAATTCTGAATGGATTTTGAAGAAAAGTTAGACAATTGGATCATGCACTTACAGTTGTCCAATTACGCTGATTTTTGTAAGGATCTTGAATTCTGAATGAATTTTAAAGAAAAGTTAGACAATTAGATCAAACACTTATAGGTATCTGATTATGCTGATTTTTCGTAGGGCGAATCGAAAAATTATTAGAGTAATGAATAGTTCGGATAATTTGTGTTGGGCCCTAGAGTGGGCTCCTCACACCAATCTATACACTGTCACTACACTCTAGGTTGGTATCCATAGTATTTTTGCATTCTAAATATTTTTTTAACTTTTGGGCTAACTTTTGCTTCTTAATAGTCTTTTCGTAGTATCCATAGTATTTTTGCATTCTAAATATTTTTTTAACTTTTGGGCTAACTTTTGCTTCTTAATAGTCTTTTCGTACTCGCTCTATCTCAGATTGTCTGCTCGTTTTTTATGAATTTTCAGATGTTAACTTTCAGTTTTTTTATTTTTGGTTCTCCAATTTCTCTCTTTCTCTCAGTGAGTGAACTACTAGCAATTCTCAAAAATTGGTTCTTTTGTTTTGTGTAAAAACTTTCAAATATTTTTGAATGAAATATTTAAACTTTGCTATGCAATTAAATATATTATTTCAATAAATGAACATACACTATGGGGCGAAAGGGAAGAAAGAACCTTTGTGGAGCCATCACTGATGATTATTGTGGATGATGGAGATAATTTGTCGCAGTATTCAGCACGTTGAAATGAAGAAAATGAATTTTGTGGCATTTCTTATCTTTAGTATAGTGGCACAACATATCTAACGTCGAGTGTCTTTTGTCTAGAGATGGTGGTGAATTATCCACTCGTGATCTGCAAAAGATGGTTCAAGCATTGCCACAATACAGTGAACAAATTGACAAACTCTCTCTCCATGTAGATGTGAGTTCCTTATAAGCATCACTTTTTGCCCTCTTGTTTCAGTTTTGGAAGAAATTGACTTTTTCCCTTTGAGTGCTCAAAATATATGACATGTTTGATAGCTATTGACTTCTTCCTCTCATGTTCATATAATGTACCATTGGAAATTAAGACGACGTTGGATTTGATTTTTCTGATCCATATATCTCTATTCCCATATAAGTCATGTTAGATTTGTCATTTTAGGCTTAATGAAAACAAAGCGTTATTACTCATGGTTCAGCTCTTCATCTGTACTTAACATGAATAAGCATGGATATGACTTGTGAGATTGCTGATTTCTGCAATGCAAATTCACTCTCAATTTTACCAGCAGCTATTAGGTTGCTTGTAGTCATGCTGCTACCCCTATTAGTGGGGTTGCAGGCTTTTAGTCTCGGCTGGGACACTAGCCACAAGTAAGTCATGACTTCCTGAACTTTTATTGTCATCTAGGTGGCAGCCACTATCCTCAGTCTTCCTTTCCGCCAGGTGATGATCTGGTTTTTGTAGTTTTACTTGTACATGTCCCAGAGCCTGCAACTTTGCTAATTTCTTCATTATTGCTGCATCCGCTCCAGCATTTATGCAGAAAATACGTTTTACTTAAGCTTCATTGAACAAGAACATTTTACTTAAGCTTTATTAAACACTCAAGTGTCGCCCCCTTATCTATTCCTTTCTACTCCCAGAAATAACGTTATGGAAAACCAACCGCTTTTTGAGAAAGTGCTGCTCCCATCAGCTTTCGAGTAGATATAGTAGTTCAGGCTAATGACATCAGCTATTGGCTAGGTTATCTTTCGTACAAGGCTCCTGCTGATAGTTTAAAATAGGACCTCTTGCAATAATAAACTAACACAGTGTTGACCATAAACCATGTAAAATTGGTTCAGGGCTAACATCAGCTTTCCCATTTACTTCTCATTTCCCTTTCGTATCATTTCATCTGAAAATTAGAATCTTTTCCTGTATTTTTATGCTAATAACCCATGGAGATTGAGGTAGACTTGGCATCAAATTATTTGACGAATGCCAATAACGTTTTTCATTTTTAGAGATTCCTGTTTTAGGAGATGCTTTGTGCTTTGTGCCTACAAGGGGCATACCCCAGGAGGAAACAAAAAGAACAAATGACATAAAATTGGCCAAATGGCTACAATA